>JAESUZ010000980.1:0-1200000 GCA_017311185.1 Proteles cristata cristata | reverse complement strand
CATAACACCCAGTGCTCATCCCCACAAGTGTCCTCCTCCATGCCCACCCTCCTCCCCCCCACATCCATCAGTCCTCAGTTTTTGTCAGCATTCAAGAGGTAATAAGTTATTTTTGACTGCCATTTAGCATCTGCATGATATTGTTCAAGGTTGTGTGTGATGTCCAGAATAATAAACAAATTCACTATCTTCATTGAGCTTATATTAGTTGTTGAAGAGAGAAAAACAATAAACAGATATTATAATCTTTTTGTTTTGTTTTGTTTTAAAACAAGTTCTGGTCAGTTTTATTAAAGAAAAATTTTGCGTGATTTACTTTTCGCCAGTCTGTTCTGGCAGGCTTCGAATGATATCAAAATCATCTGGGTCAATAATAGCCAATGTGCACACTCTGCAGTATTTCCCACATGCTGTGCCCAATGCAGTATTATTGCCACTGTAGGGATGGACACCTGTTTGGGCCAACATAGCATAGTTTTCTATTTCAGATCTCCTCAAGGCTGGGCAGTTGGCGGGTATGACCAGTTTCGCTTTGCCACGTTTGATAATTTTCAGCATCTGCTTGTACCCTAACAAGTACTTTCCACTTTTCGTAACAAGTTGGAGCCTAGAGTTGATGGACTCCAGTGACTTTTTCCTCATTTTTGCAGCCACCGTCTTCCTGCATTTGGTGCAGGATGGACCCAACCAAAAGCAGCTGCCAAGATGGTCGGGAGATAATATAGATAATATAATCTTAAGTAATGCTAGTTATTAAGAAGAAAAACGGCACAGTACTTGGGTAGCTCAGTCAGTTAAAATGTCTGACTCTTGATTTCTTTGGCTCAGGTCATGATCTCCTGGTTCGTGAAATCGAGCCCCATGTTGGGCTCGGTGCTGACAGTGTGGAACCTGCTTTGGATTCTCTTTGTCTTCCTCTCTTTTTGCCCCTCCCCTGCTTGTGCTTGCAACCCCCCCAAATAAATAAAATTTCCAAAAAAAGAAAAACAGAGGGGCAAATTGTTACAGAGTAATAGAATAAAGATTGTTGTAGATAGTCATATTACAAAAGGCCTCTTAAAGGAGGTGATATTTTTTTAGAGACCTAAATAAAATTTTGTCAGTGTTCTATTACTGCTATAACAAAATACCACAAATCCAGTGGCCTAAAACAATATGGAACCTCACAGTCCTGTAGGTCAGAAGTCTGACATACATGTCATTGGGATAAAATTAGTGTCAGGTGAGTTGCATACCTCTGAAGACCCCACAGAGAAATTTGTTTCCCCATTTTTTTCTCTAGATACTAGAGGCTGTCCACATTTTTAGCTCAGGGCTCCTTTCTTCTATCTTCAAAGTGAATGGATCAAGTGTTACCACATCACGTTTTTCTTACCTTCCTCCGGCATCTACCTTACTATGATGAACTCTCCATCTCAAGTCCTTTAATACTACTCAGATTTTCAAAGCTCCTTTTGCCCTGCATCATAATGTATCCACAGGATCCAGGGATCAGGACACGGACATCTTTTAAGATGGGGTGCATTATTATGCTTACCGCAGAAGTAAGTGTTGTATGTAAATATTTAGAGAAAGAGCATGCAAGGAAGAAGTAATAGGCGAGTGCAGAGACACTGAATTGGAAATGAGACTGATGTGTTTGTGTCTGTGAGACCAGTATGTCTGGAGTGGGTGGAAAGACATAGCAGTAAGTGACAATGTCAGTGGATTAAGCAGGGCCCAGGGAAAGTATGGCCTTGAAGTCATGGTAATATTACTTTTGTTTTGATTATTATAACCAAATCACAAGAAGGTTTTGGAAGGGATGATGACATAACCTGTTCATTTTGTTCCATGTATGTGGTCACCACTAGAATATGAGCAATTTGAGGATAGGGACCATGTTTATCACATACGCTGGTGTCTCTTTCATATCTGACATAGTTTCTGACTCAGAGTAAGCCCACAATAAGCATAATTTAGCCAATTTAGGAATGAATGATATATGTTGACCACAGTGAGTGAGTGATAAATTTCTCCGTGCCTCTCTTCTGTCTACCTTCCTATATTCCCCTCCTCCTTTCTTCCCTCCATTTCTCCCTTCCATCCTTTGGACCTCCCTTTCTTTCACTGTATTAAAAATCTGGGTGCTTTGAACTCTTAAAATCAAATGCCTAGGGAAGTAGAGAATGTGATGTCTGTAGGATAAAAGCATTCTTAGCTGAAAATAAGAAAAGATTCATCTTACTGCCAAGAAATCAGCTCTAGTCTGATGACTCTTCATGATGCACGTCTTGCCAGATTAAAGATTATGATTTGGCCAGAGGAAGTACTGCAGAAACTAGATACAGAAAATTCTTCTCTATCCTTTTGATCTACTTCCATACAGTTTGTAGAAGCCACACTTGGATTGATTGCTTCCTGAGAATTTCCAATTTTATCAGATGGGCCTATACCCTGGAGTCCTTGTCAGGCTTATCAAGACCACACATCAAATATGAAGACAAAGTTACTACTTCTCTCTTCCGATTTTTCCATAAGCCATGTCAAAGCTAGACATAAAGTCTCCTTACGTATTCAACTTTTACTAACAGTAACCGAATAACTATTATGTGGCAATTAACTTTGCTTCTCTTTGCACATTATTTCATCTAATTCCCACATTGACCTATTAGTAGGAGTTAAATACCTATTTTGCCCATTTGGGGGAATCAGGTGTAAAAGGTTAATAAAATAAGACGTACAAAGGTGTGTGTAATAATCTAATGTTTATCTAACAAAGGGAAGAACACAAATGTAAGTCTTTCTTTGAAGCAGATATTACCTTTTCTTAAAGAATAAAAATACAAAGTCAAAATCAGAAATAGTTTTCTATTGGGGGAAAAATAGTTTCATATTGGAGGAATAAATGGATAGTAAGTCTTGAAAGAAAGCCAGACTTCTCTGAGTTTAACTGATTTGTAGACTTGACTCTGGAACCATATCTATGTTTTGAATAATATGACAACAAAATTATGTATACAAGCAATTCATAAAATGAAACTCCAGTGAACTAAACAAGCCTATCGTTCAATTTGGCGGCATGACCACACAGAGAGAAGTTATTTCAAATGACTTTAAGATATGCAACTTACCTGTACATCCTAAGAATGGAAACAGTAAAATAAAAATTCTTAAACTCTTTTCAGTAATTATATTATAGGTGTGATGTTAGTGTTATTATTCTGAGACTATTGTGTGTATTCGATAGAACAAAATGAATGAATCATGTTGCCGAGTTCTTAGATTTCTCAGCCTGAAGTGAGGTATTAGAGGATGGTGAGTTTGCACTCCTGAATTTGAATTGGAATTCTCAGTATGAGCTCAGGTTTTAAAAAACAAACAAAAAAGATACAGATTCTGTGTCCAAAAAAAAAAAAAAAAGTCAAGTCATTTTGGCTTCTAGTAAGTGCTTAATAAAGGCGAGCTATTATTATCCTCTCACTTTTGAGTGTATTACTAAAATATCCTACTGAGAAAAAGCAGCTAAGATTCAAGCTGGAAAAACATCACTTATGCTTAAATGCTTTGCTTAAGAGTCCTCTAACATGCAGTGCATTTACAATTCTAGACAGAAACAGTGATGCTGATGGAGAGAATGGGTCCCCTCCTGACCTGTCCCAGCCAAGGCTGGAGGGTCAATGAGGTTAGTCAGGAAATACCATTTTAACTAATAATTTCCATATCCATCTATATCTAGTTTTTGGAAGATCTATCAGCAAATAGTGCTTCTTTAAGTATCCTTTCCATTGCTGAGATGGAAGCAGCCATGCAAAGTTCCATGTCTACACTGAGGTTTGCAGGATAGAGGAAAATAAAGGTAGTTTATTAAGGTTGCTGTTAAGGTAGTCTCAACTTGTTTAGCTGCACTCCTGGTCAGACCACACAATGAGCATCGAATAATGGCATTATCTTGGGATCACATTTTTCTTCTTCCTGTGGGGCTTTGACCCTGGCCTCAATCTTACCTATATTTATTCTCTTGTCTCTGAAATCCTAATTTTAATCTTGCCCTTATACAATAAATTTGGCATTGCACTTGATGCCCCTGATAACTTGATCTCAGCAGTTCCTGGGGATTTTTCTGGATCTTTTTGATCTCCAGTTTTTATTTTTTCTTTTGGGCATGTGTCTATTTCTATCAGTGACCATTTTGTCAGTTCATCCAAATATGTTGAAATGTCTGTTTACCGTTAGACAATTCTAAAGTAGCCACATTAAAACTTTTGGCAAGTGTATGGATGTGTTGGTATAAATGCACACATGTATGTGTATGCATGTGAATATGGGCACTGTGTATGAGAGTGTGTAGGGGAGACTAGGCGGAAAGATGAGTCCACACTAGAAATATATTGGCATTAATTCTAACCCTGATGCTATCCATATGCATATCCATTTAATCAAGTCACTGGTTTCTCACTTTTTCACTTTTAAAATGTTTACTATGTACTAGAAAGAGGGTAAGATGGTTAACAGAATGACTAACATTTAGTATTTTCCCTTAACAACTCAGATTCTGTGTACTCTGATGGGAAATAATAGTGTATATTCATAGTCATGGTGAGAAGTAGTATTTACTTAGTGCTCATTATGTGACAGGGACAAAAGCCTGTATTCATTATCTAATTTAAACATCATAATAACCCAATGAGATATATCTTATTAATTTTCATGTATTGTAGACTGAAACTTAGAGCATTTAATGACTTCCCCCAAGGTCGCATATGTGTGACATATGTGTAGCAGGGCAAACTCAGGACTCTGACACTGTGGCTTAAGTCTACAACATCATTCCATACTGGCCTCCCCATGCATGTAACAGACAGAGCACTAGAGTACCAGAGCCTATAGAACCTGAAGAAAGTAGTTCTTTCAGAGGAAGGTTAGGGGACACTTGAACTTGGCATGAAGGTGTAGGAGATTGCCATCCAAAAAAAGGAGTAAGTAGATCATGAGACCTAGGCATAGAAAACAGAAAGGATAGTTCAGAGCCAGATGAGTTTAATGTGGCTGGACTTTAGGACACTCAGTCTTGGCTGGAGAGTGGGAAGAAAGGACACTAGACATCAGGCAAGAAGTGTCAGGCTGGGGGAATGTTACAAAGAGTCCTATAGAGTAGTACTTCTCAAGTCTTAATATGTATACGAGTCATCTAAGCTTCGGGTTCTGCAGAAGGCCATAATTACAAAAGTCTGGAGAAGCACCTGATATTCTGAATTTCTAGCAGACTCCTTGGTGGTACTGTTGATCTTTGAATAGAAAGATTGTCTATGATACAAATAAGTGTAGATTTTTATCCAGCAGGACTTACAGAGATGCTATTGAATTCTTATGGGTGAGGAAAAAATATGGTCAGATTTGCATTTCAAAAAAATAATTTTTGAAGTGCTCTGGAGGATGACTTTCCTATCTCCCAGACAGTGATGTGTAGGACCAAATAAGATAAATTAGGTTTTGAAAGTACTCATTGCTAAGGTGCATTAGGTATTACCAGCTAGAGTACCCACCCTTCCTTGATATCTTATCTTTTAGACACAGTCTGAAAATGAAACAAGATAAGCACTCAATGATTCTAAATAAAATTTCAGATGTTAAATTGATTCATACTTTTGCATGATTGTTTTAGTTGTGTGTAAGCATGATTGGATGATTTTCTGCATTGATAGAGGTCTACTATTTGTTTTCCAAATGGGAAAAATTTAGGCTTATGAAGGAAAAGAAGGCTGTGGTGTTTGCCAAATGGTTTAGACACAGCAAGCAGAGACTTAACCACTCAGCAGGGTCTCCATCCAATAACTGTGCCTGCTGTGTGTGTGTATGTCCTGCACTTCAAAGGAGCCAAATGTGAACAAGGGCCCTTGAGATTCATAATCAGTAACTCCTCCAGCCCTTACAGAGATATGCACCATTTGGTTCAAAATCATAGCAGTAGCACAGTTGTAAAAGGACAGGATATTTCCTTTCCCAAAGGGTGGTGAGTCAAAGAAACATGTATTAATTATTATTGGCAAGCATATAAGTAAGCCATCTCATTAAGACCTAAAAAGGACTTTAGAAATACATTACTGCCGCTGTTTACAAATTGGTCACTTGAAGAACACATGAAAATATTTGCTCCAAATCACAGATTTTAGCATGGAGAGTTGGCTATAAAAGACTACTCTATACTTCTAGGAATCTAGCTTCCTTGAGAATAGGTGTAACACTGGTTTTTCCAAAGATACCAAATGCTGAATGGATGCTTTCGCTTTGATGTCTCTTCAACGCAGTCATGTTCTCATGCTTTCATGACCTGAATTTAACTCATTAGGTTTCTCATTACACAAAACCAAACATGTTCCCCTTTTTTCATTCTCTCCCTCTGATTGCAACGTAAATTGCATCAGCTATCCAGAGCCAGAAAATTGAAAGTATTCCTTACCTACAAATATGTGGATCTGATCCTAGTTCGCATAGATATTTGAAAACTGAGGGGTGCCTGTGTGGCTCAGTTGGTTAAGCATCCGACTTTGACCTACATCATGATTTTGCCCTTCCCAAGTTCAACCCTTGTGTCGTGCTCTGTGCTGACAAGCTCAGAGCCTGGAGCCTGATTCAGATTCTGTGTCTCTCTTGCTCTCTGCCCCTGCCCCATTCATGCTCTGTCTCTGTCTCTGTCTCTCTCTCTCAAAAATAAATGAACATTAAAGAAAACTTAAAAAGAAGTAATTAGAAATTGAGCTAATGTGTATATCTCCACACAGTTCTCAGGTTGAATTCTGAGTGGCATATATGGGCAACTGATCTCAATAGCAGGACAAAATTTTGGAAAAGGGATAGTAGAAACCTAGCCCACTCTGTGTAGTTGGATATTGTGGCCTGAAGCTAACCATGTCAAGTGCTTGCAAAAATATCAACATTTTCCATTGAATTTAAACATGACCCAGAGTGTTATAATGTATTATTTAGCATTTCTAGAACACAAATCACAATTACTCTTCATACATAGAATCATGAACATTTCAACTTGTGTAGCAAAAGATAATCAGCAGATGCCAATGACAACACAATATAGATATCAGAATTATCTGATAAAGACTTTAAAACAGGTATCTTAAAAATGTTGAGTGAACAACCAATGAATGCTCTTGAAACAAACAAATAAAATGTAGCTTCATAAATATGAAAGATATAAGGAAGAACCAAATGGAAAGTTACCAGCTAACAATTACAATGACAAAAATAAAAGCCTCACTAGAAGGACTCAATAGGAAGATTAAGATGATACTCTGTGAATTTCAAGTTATATCAATAAAAATTATCCAATCCAAACAACAGGGAGAAATGATCATCTTAAAATGTGAACAGGATTTGAGGGAATTGTTGAGCAATAATAGTAGGATGAAAGTTTGTATCTTTAGGGTCCCCAGAAACAGTGATGATAAAGAGTGTGGCGCTAAAAATAGTTTTAAGAAATAATTGTTGAAAACTTCCTACGTGTGGCAAAAGCATAAACCTCTAAATTCAACAGGTCCTAAGCAGGATAACCCCAAAGAAGTTCATGCCTAGGTGCCTCATAATTAAAATGCTGAAAACACAAAATAAAGAAAACGTCTTGAGAGCATCCAGATGTGACATACTACCAATAAAGGAACAATGGTTCAAAATAGCAGATTTCTCACGGAGACTGAAGGAGGAGTGGTACATTAGTTTTAGAATATTGAAAGACAAGGACTGCCATGACATAATTCTATTTCTGGTGAAATGTTCTTCAGGAAGGAAGGAAAAGTAATATTCTTAGATGAAGAACAACTAAGATAATTAAAACTATCACACTTGTTTGAAAATAATTGTGAAAGGAAAATCTTTAGACACTAGAGAAATGATACCAGAAAGACACTGAGAAAATCAGGAATGAAGAACAATAGGAAAAAAAATACTAACTAAATAATTTTAATAAGCTACTTTCCTTTGAGTTAAAACAAAAAAAACATTTGACAGTGTATTTATTTATTTACTTATTTATTTATTTTCAAAAGGTGATTTTATTAAAGCACAGAGACCCTTGGGTAGAAAGAGTTGCTCACATTTGACAGTTTAAAGCAAATTGTATGTAGCGTTAACTGAGAGGGTGTTTCCACATAAATGGATGTAACATATAAGACAATTACATCACAATTGCAAAATTAAACATAAAATACCTAGGAATAAACCTAACCAAAGATATAAGAGATCTGTATAATGAAAACAACAGAAAATTTATGAAGGAAATTGAAGAAGACACAAAGAAATGGAAAAATATTCCATGCTCATGGTACGGAAGAATAAATATTGTTAAAATGCCATTACTACCCAAAGCAATCTACACCTTCATTGCAGTCCCAATCAAAATTACACCAACATTCTTCTCAAAGCTAGAACAAACTATCCTAAAATGTGTATGGAACCAGAAAAGACCCCAAATAGCCAAGGTAATAATGAAGAAGAAAACCAAATAAGGAGGCATCACCATCCCAGACTTTAGCCTCTACTACAAAGCTGTAATCATCGAGACAGTATGGTATTGGCACAAAAACAGACACATAGACCCATGGAATAGAATGGAGAACTCAGAACTGGACCCACAAATGTATGGCCAACTAATCTTTGAAAAAGTGGGAAAGAGTATCCAATGGAAAAAAGACAACCTCTTTAACAGATGGCATTGGGAGAACTGGACAGCAACATGCATAAGAATGAAACTAGATCACTTTCTCACATCATACACAAAAGTAAACTCAAAATGGATAAAGGACCTGAATATGAGACAGGAAACCATGAAAACCCTAGAGGAGAAAGCAGGAAACAACCTCCTTTACCTCAACCGCAGCAATTTCTTACTTGACACATCCCCAAAGGCAAGGGAATCAAGAGCAAAAATGAACTATTGCGACCTCATCAAAATAAAAAGCTTCTGCACAGCAAGAGAAACAGTCAATAAAACTAATAGGCAAACGATGGAATGGGAGAAGATAGTTGCAAATGACATATCAGATAAAGGGTTAGTATCCAAAATCTATAAGGAACTCACCAAACTCCATACCTGAAAAACAAATAATTCAGTGAAGAAATGAGCAGAATACATGAACAGACATTTCTCCAAAGAGGACATCCAGATGGCCAACAGACACATGAAATGATGCTCAGCATCCCTCCTATCAGGGAAATACAAATCAAAACCACACTGAGATACCACATCATGCCAGTCAGAGTGGCTAAAGTGAACAAATCAGGAGACTATAGACGCTGGTGAGGATGTGGAGAAATGGGCACCTGCTTACACTGTTTGGAATGTAAACTGGTGCAACCCCTCTTGAAAACAGTATGGAGGTTCCTCAAAAAATTAACAATAGAACTCCCTTAGGATCCAGCAATAGCACTGCTAGGAATTTACCCAAGGGATACAGGAGTACTGATGCATAGGGGCACATGTACCTCAATGTTTATAGCAGCACTTTCAACAATAGGCAAATAATGGAAAGCCTAAGTGTCCATCAACTGACGAATGGATCAAGAAGATGTGGTTTATCTATACAATGGAATACTACATGGCAATGGTAAAGAATGAAATCTGGCCATGTGTAGCAACATGGATGGAACTTGAGGGTGTTATGCTGAGCAAAATAAGTCAGGCAGAGAAGGACAGATACATATGTTTTCATGTATAGGTGGATTAGGAGAAACTTAACGGGGGACCATAGGGGAGGAGAAGAGGAACAATAGTTGGGGAGAAGGAGGGAGGCAAACCATGAGAGACTTTTGAATGCTGAGAACAAACTGAGGGCTGATGAGGTGGGGAAGAGGGGTAGGGGGTTGATGGGCATGGAGGAGGGCACTTGTTGGGATTAGCACTGGGTGTTACATGGAAACCAGCTTAACAATAAACTATGAAGGAAAAAAAAGACAATTACAGCGTTATGTGGAGAGGGAAAGGGAATTGTATTGGTGGTAAGTCTCCACAATACCAATTGAACTGATGCAGTAATGATTCTAAATAAATTTTGAAGGTTAAATATGCATCGTATATTCCCCAGAGAGCCAATGAAATAGGAGACAACTATAAGATTCTATTGAAAATAAAGTAAATATGGCAAAATATTAACATGTATTAAAACTAGGAAGTATGTACATGAGTATTTATTGTCCTTGTACTATTCTATTCTTTTTTTTTTTCTTAAATGTTTTATTTATTTCTAGGAGAGAGAGAGAGAGACAGCGTGAGCAGGGGAGGGTCAGAGAGAGAGGGAGTCACAGACTGAAACAGGCTCTAGGTTCTGTGCTGACTACCAGAGCCCACAAACCACGGGGCCTGAACCCACAAACCGCGAGATCATGACCTAAGCGAAAGTCGGACGCTTAACCGACTAAGCCACCCAGGCGCCCCTGTACTCTTCTATTCTTAAAACATCTCATAATACATATTAATTTTAAAATAAATACTGAAAGGAGTTACATGGTTAGACTGCAGGGTGAAATCAAGATAAAATTATCACTTTATTTAAAATATTAAAGGGTCTGGTTCTAGAAATAGCATGCAGACTCTTAGCTTGCAGTTGTACAGCTTAACTTATGAAATGTCCATTTCTTCTAAATAGACATGATCTTTTTCCTGATTCTAAATATAATATATATCTATTGTAGTAAAAATGAATAAATCAGAAAAGTGTAAAGAAGAAAACAATCAACTACCAACTCTAATCCTACCATCTAGGAAAAAAATTTCATTTTACATTTTAGCAAATTTCCTTCCAATTATTTTTTTCAATTTTATATAATTGATATTACTGTAAGAAGCATTTTTCTTTTAGCTCAACTTTAAATCAATCATTACCCTTCTTTCCATGATTATATTCTTTGTAATAAATAAATAAAAGAGATCAGATGTTACAAAAAATAAGAATCTTGGATTTATTTAATTTTTTTAAATGTTTATTTTTGAAGAACAGAGTAAGTGTGTGCACACATGTCAGCAGGGAAGGAGCAGAGAGAGAGGGAGACAGAGAATCCCAAGCAGGCTCTGAGCAGTCAGTGCAGAGCCAAACGTGGGCTTGAACCTTCAAACTGTGAGATCATAACCTGAGCTGAAATCAAGTTGGACACTTAACTGACTGAGCCACCAAGTCACCCCTATTTTATTTCATTTTAATTCCAGTATAGTTAACATACAGTGTTATATTAATTTTAGGTGTAAATATAGTGATTCTACAATTCCATATATCCTCCAATGCTTCATGGATTGATTTTAAGTAACAAATTTTAATTTCCCAAATTATAATTTATGTAAAGAAAGTTCTCATCAAAGCCCCAAAACCTTTAAAAACACAAATTATTTGAAATCTTATATAGGCCGTATTTGACATCCATGTTCTTGGCTATCAAATTAATTTATGGTTTTCTTCATTTGAAAGTTTAGGACATTTAAACAATAGCCAGTCTACCTTCAACAGTATTTTTTGTACTGCCTGCCTGGGAGATACTTTAAAAATGTGAACCTTGAATATTCACTGGAATCATACCCTTTTAAAATTCAGCAAAATAAATCACAGTGTTACGGAGAGTACTTTCCTATTAACAAAAGTATAGTAAGAAGCAATGCAGCTTCTTCAAATTCTTTCCATGAGATTTTTATAATATTTACAAATAAACTTGCCATGACCACTAGACAAGAAAAAAAGGAATTTCAGAGTAAATGCATCAAATGAAGCTTAAATAGACTTCATTAACATGAAATGAGAACACATTACTTCCTGGAAATCAATCACAACATAAACAGTTAAACTACAAAAGCAATAATTGCAATAGAGAGAATTTAACATGGTGGGTAAATGCTTGTCGTCTTAAGTCAGTCTGCTTGGGATAGAGTATGGGTTGTGTAAGTGACTGGTTGTAATTTTGCACTAGTTAACCAAACTCTCTGAGTCTTTATTTCCTTTTCTATAGAGTACAGATACATCTGAGATTAGGTTCAGGATTAAATGAGTTAATATACATAAATATATGTAATGTACACAAATCTAAGATGGTATCTAGCTAGGTAAGCATTACATAATGTTTGCTGGTGATGGTAGTAGTGGAAGTAATAGTAGTTGTAATATATTGAATATGTACATTAGAGACAGACACACACAATTTCAAATCCTGTTCTTTGGTGTACTAGTGAGACTTCCTCGGAACAATATGTAACCACTCTGAACCAGTTTTCCCTTCTTTGAAATGACAAACAGCATGCCTATTGATAGTTTAGTGCAAAAAAACAGTAATTACTATTATGATCATCATTAAAACCATTATAATTGGGACACCTGGGTGGCTCAATCAGTTGAGTGTACTACTTTTGACTTTGGCTCAGGTCATAACCTCACAGTTGATGAGTTTGAGCCCCACAGTGGGCTCTGTACTGACAGCGTGAAGCCTGCTTGGGATACTTCTCTCCCTCTCTCTCTGCCCCTACCCTGCTGGCACTCTCTCAGAAGAAAATAAGTAAACTTTAAAAAACCATTATTATTATTATTTATTAATTAGCAAGAACTTGATGACTAAAGTGAAAACTATATTTTAAATAAAACATTAGAGACTGAACAATAAATCAGTAGGTTGCAAAAATCACAAAATAATTTAATGTACTTTCCTTTAAGAATAGAACTGTGTTGGTAGCATATTTTCCACAGGCATGTTGAGAAACATATACTGTAAAGTCAACTTTAGCTATGGAATTTCCAGAATAAAATTTACAGTATCACATATTGTTCTATAAAATTTTTAATGTACCTAATTCTATGCAAAGAAAAGAAGTGGTATGCACAAGATTTTTTTAGTGAGAGCCTTCAACCTCAGCATCTGATTTTATCTCTAATTCACAGGATATTTTATTAGCATCAAGGCACAATAAAAAGAAAATTATTTTGTAATCAGTATCCTGAGTTTTAGTGTTGATTGATTGATTTCTTTTTACTGATCTGAATTTGGGCAGCAATTAAACTCTTTTAAATTCCAGTTTTCTAGTCTAAAGCGATAATACATATTTTATAAGATGGTGGAGAAGAAATAGCATAATAGCATAAGAAAATACTTTGGTTAGAGTAATTGTTCAAAACATATGCACTTATGAATGTGTGTATCCATTCATTCCATACTTTTGTATGCATCCATTCAATCCATACTTTTAAGTTTTGCCTTGTTATTTAGTGAACTTTGAACAGCCAATAAGAAGTAATTTTAAAATGTGGTATACAGTTTGGGGAAACAAAAATATATATCAGAGAATATAGGCCACACTGGGGGGCCATGAATAATATACAACTGAACAAGTCTTCAGGACTTACGTAAATCATATAGCTGAGTCATATTTTGCTCTCAGTTTCCCAAAAATTTAAGTGGAAAAGGGAAGCATTTTCAGCTTCATGGCTCTCATTAGTCATTCAAAGAGATTATATCATTTTCTTTACTTGCAGTTAGCTCTAAAATGATTTTTTTAATAGAGCCCATCTGTAAGGCACTATGCTCCATAGAAGATAGTGAACAATCACTTGGCAAAGTACAACAAAAAGTCATCTTACAGTAACATTCCAAGAAACCTCACTTCTTATTAAAATGCAAGCAAGTTATCAAAGAAGTTCTGCAAGTCTCAGAGACTAGATGGTCCAACCCTTACATTTTGGTTGGTATGGCTTGATCCAGCAATGTAAGGGTTGGACCATCTAGTCTCTGAGACTTGGACCATCTAGTCTCTGAGGCTATCCTGAGGGACAGGGGACTTACATGTTCTTAAGATAATTCCCCACAATGACCATTCTCCAGTGAGTCATTCATAATTATTGGGCTGCACCTTGAGGTATGTTACCTGCTATGGGCTTAAAACCTGGAACACAGAAACTGATTTGTTGTATTTAGCAAAATTCAAATACTTAAGAGATCAAAATTGGAACACAGAAACTGATTTGTTGTATTTAGCAAAATTCAAATACTTAAGAGATCAAAATACAAAGAGCATATACAGTCCTACAAGACTTCTAGCCTGATTAAGTGTATACCTTATATAGTTATAAATGGCTTAAAATCAAGGGTTAATTTTATAAACTACAAATAAATAGCATCAAATTTATCCACGCCTTGGAAGCATCTTTTCTTGGAAAATCAGAGTATATAAAATAGAGTTGTTTATTGAGGCATATCTTAGAGCATGTATGTATATATCTATATTAGGGAAGTAGGAAAACCAAGCTAGATTTGTACTTCTTCTATAAATATTTGTTTAACTTTAGATAAATTAATTATTTAAACAGTTTTTTTCATTAAAAAATTAGGATTTTGGATTATGTTACATCTAAGATTTTTTGTAGGTTTAACATTCAATGAGTTACTAATCCTATGAACACTTAACATATGTATGAATTGATAAAGTAGGCTGAGGGCTGGGGGGCAGGAAATTAGATGATGATGTATTTAATATTTATTTATTTTGAGAGAGAGAGAGAGAAAGAGTGAGCATGCAAGTTGGGGATGGGGGTTAGACAGAGAGGGAGAGAGAATCCCAAACAGGCTCCATGCTCAGTATGGAGCCCAATGTAGGGCTTAATCCCACCACCATGAGATCACCACCTGAGCAGATATCAAGAATTGGATGCTTAAATTACTAAGCCATCCAGGTTCCCAAATGATGATATATTTAGAAAACAATATAATTTGAAGACAGTGTTTGACTTCCAAAAATCCCTAGTGAAGAATCCAATTTGAGTATTTTTAAAACAGGATATTGTATGAATGCAATCTTGTGATTATAAGAGATAAAAAACATAATTAAGAATGATGTTAATCATAATTTATGTTTATAGTCAGTTTAGAGCAGCTATTTCAATTGCTTGAACATAGTGTTTGATAAAGTCAAGATTGTGGGTTAATCTAGACATAATCCAGTTAGTTTCAAAAAGAGTAAATTTTTCTCTCTGCCTGTTTATGGCCCTTGATAAGGGTCACTATAAGACACATGGACAAAATGTAAAGAAATCAAGAAAAGCCAGTTCAAGTCAGAATAGTCTATGAATATCAGTGGCTCCATGCTAGTGATATTACTGCCTGCATATCAAGGGATATTAAGGTGTTGTCAAGAAACATCAAAGAGACAATTATATGAGAGTTTGCAAAGAAGTGATTTCAAATAAAATATTTGGTCAAAACATACTCTGTGATAGAATGCAAAAAGTTTGGCCACTAGTTCCTGTGATTTCTAGATGCACCCGCTTTGCAGTGTGACTCTTAAAGCTGTGGAGTCTTCCTCTACCCTTTCAATCTGGGCTTGATTATATGACTTGACTTTGGTCAATCAAACCTGATGCAAGGAGAAGCTTAAAATGTTAGTGTGCCTTGGGACTTAATCCTGGTTGCTGTTTGGAAACCTGAACCAGGTGAAAAACCAGGGTTTATCCTAGTAAGTGCTAGAGACATGTGCCCAATTTCTCCCATTGCCCCAGGCAGCCATAAGTCAACCCTTCAGAAGAGAACCAAACAGATTCAGACAACCCTCTAAAAGCAAATGTAGGAATCAAAGACAAGCTCTTAGTATAGTTACTGGCTATGGGAGTTTGATAATTTCAGAACTGAAAAAACAGAAATATACAGTATTAAAATGTATATTAATTATCTTGCTTCAATGATGATTTCACTAGGGGCATATCCTTTATAAACAAAGGGAAGGAGATATTGTAGACATGCAATCAAGTCACTAATCAGCAAATTTATCTCAACTTTTTATTTGTTGTAGTTTCACCACTTTTAGGCAAGTCACTTAATATTCTAGGCCTGACCTTCTAACAGTTCTCCCATCCATTAGGCTTAGCCTTGAATTCACAAGGACTACCAGAGAGAGCTATTTAAAACCTAAATGTGATCATGATAATCTTCTGGTTAAAAAAAAAAATCTGGCTCCTTACAGTATACAGCATAGGTTTGATTTGGTTTTAGCTTCAAAAGGCTTTAAGTGAAATATGAGGTGTCAATGTAAATAAATATTAATAAATAAAAACTGATCTGCTCTGGTTGAAAAAGAGGTGAGACCAGAACACATTTCACTATTTTGCTGATGTCTCTGGGGCACTTACCACAGGCACAATTTGAAAATACTCTGACAGGAGATTATATTTCAAGATATTTATTATGGTCAATGACCTTATAGGCTCCTCAGTAGCCTCACATCTAGAACTTTCTGTCTTGCATTTTATATTTCAGAAATGCCAAACTAGCTGTAGCTCTGGAAAGGGAGCCTGTATTCCCAACTTTGCTACTTCTGCTTTTGCTGTATTGATTCACTTGGATTATCTTTTTCCTCTTTGGAGTAATTTCTGTTTGTCTTTTAAAATCCACTTTAGGGGGCACCTGGGTGGCTGAGTCAGTTGAATGTCCCACTTCAGCTTGGATCATGATCTCATGGTTCATGAGTTCAAGCTCCACGTTGGGCTTGCTGTTGTCAACACAGAGCCGGCTTTGGATCCTCCACCCTCCCATCTCTCTCTGCCGTTCTTGCTCTCTCTCTCAAATTAAAAAAACAAATAAAAACATTTAAAAATATAAAACAAAATATTAAAATTCATTTTAGGTATGTTCTCCTAAGAATATTTGCATAACCCTAGATGGCATACCTGTATGTGCTTACATGGACCCCTATAAACCTGAGCCATATGTTTATCACACTCTTTTGAGGGTCATCTTTTTATATACATACTCTTACGAGAAGGGCTGTGTGATTCAGCCTAGGTCATATTTTAGATGATCTATAAATGTTTGAGAATCCAACTTCAAGTTAGAGCAAGGCAAGTCTTATAAACAAATAAAGTGATTTGAGAAGTTTGGAAAATGAAATCTCATCACAAAATATTTGCTCTCCTGGCTCCAACCAACCTGCCATTCTAAAGTACGTTCTACTCTCAGAGACTCATTCTTTTGACAATCAAAGTTTCATTGGTCTGTAACAGTCCATTATGCCCCTAGAAGTAGAAAGGATTTAATTGTCTAATATTTTATGTAAGTTACTTTACCAGAACTTTTTGAAAATATTCAAATCAAGCTAGAATGACATAAATAGAGGGGGAGAGGGATTAAAGGACCATAAGAAGGAAAGTATAAATTCCAAAGACAAACAACAGAGGATTTGATATTAAGCTGGAATTGGAAAAAATCTGGTTATCCCAGTAAACAGTGAGAATTTGCATATTTGTAGCCATGAATGACTCAAAATCATATTATACAGGAAAATCATGGCCATCATGTTTCATCCTATGGGACAGAGAAGGAAAATTCATTTCATTTTCAGCTTGAAATTTAGAAGTTTTGTTCCTTGGAAAAGGGAGAATTATTGTAAGATCCCCCCTCCTCATGTATGAACGAGGTCATTGAATGTAAAATGTACGTTGAAAGCATGCTCAAAGATGCTTCAGTTATATAAAAAGAGGAGCTGACAGTTTGGAAGTTCATTATGGAGAAAGCAGACCTCACTGGTCTGAGTTATCTTTTTACAGATATGCCCTTAAGAGGAAGCCCTCTGTTAGTTAAAATAAAACTTGGAATTACTGTAGAAAGATAAAATTTTAAGTAGAAATGAACACCTTGATATAGTGAACTAATTCTTTAGTTATAAATTGCTGTGATGTTGGGGTATCCTAAAACTCAGTGAAGAAGTACAATAATCTGAATCATATAATCATAAGAGAAATCTGGAATATTTTGAAACTGAATCAGTCCTGGCTACATCTACCTAAGGGGTTTTTCCAATTCCTTAGAAGGAAAATAGGAAATTTATGTTTTATTACATTTTACATGTGTGTATTTTCATTACCTGAATATTGAGCTATATATAGCATTATTCAATATTTTGAGCCCAATTATTTTCAAGAAAATCTTTCGGTGTTTCTATAATGTCCCTAATTAAAGAAGCTTTTTGATACAGAAAAAAGGTTCTCAACTCTACCTATATATTAGAGTTACTTGGGGAATATTTAGAAATGACCAATGCCAGTACCAAAATGTTCCCAGTGATTCTACCCTCCAGCCTTGGCTGAACTGATACAGAGGGATTCCCAGATGAGGTAGGCTTATTTTAAAAAAATTTATTTATTTATTTATTTATTTATTTACTTACTTACTTAGAGAAAGAGAGAGAGAGAGCACAAGCAGGGGAGAGACACAGGCAGAGAGAGCAAGACACAGAGAGAGAAAGAAAGAGAGAAAATCCCAAGCAGACGTGGTCAGTGTGAAGCGTGGTATGGGGCTCGAACCCATGAACCATGAGATCATGACCTTAGCCTAAACCAAGAATCTGAGACTCAATGGACTAAGCCTCCCAGGTACCCCAGGGTGCCTTAATTTAACTGCAGTTGTAACATTCAGGTCCTAAAATAAACAGACTATACACACTTACAGTATTAGCCGTTAAATGGTCTTATTTTTTTTATCTATGCGCTTTTTAAGTTATAGTTTGGTCTGGTAACCTTCAAGACATTAAGCCCATGGTCAAATAACACCTTAGGTTCAACTAGCTATGTTTCTCCCTCAACAGGGATTATACATGGCACAGAATGCGAAGAAGGAAATTTATGATTATACAGTTCAGTACTTCTAGGAAGGAAAACAGGTAAAATTGTTTTAGTATTAGAGGAGATAGTACTAAATAAAGATTTTCAAGAAATCAGCTCTTACTTGAAAAACAAAAAAGTCACGCCTTTAGAATGGGAAGTTGCTAAGCATTCAGTACTCGACTACACAGAAAAAGCTAAGTAATGTAAAATAAGAAAACATGACAATTAATATAATAGCACAACAAATTCAACCTTAAGCCCAAGGTGCATAATGCAGAGATGGCACTGCCTAATATATAATCATATATATTATAATATAACCACAAGGTTTAAATTTAAGACTTACAGAGGACACAGATGATCTTCACTGAAAAACCCACTGGATTTTCCTTTATCTCTGTAGAAATTAACATTCCAATTGTTGGTCTAAAAGAACCTGCATTTAGATATTCATGTAAAGTAAACTTAGGTTTCCACATGGTGGCAGTAAGTAGCTGCTACATTCAAGGGGAAGAAAAACCAAATGCTTTGTATCTCCACACACTGAAATCTCTGCTATACTAAGATGAGTGTCTGATAAGATTAAATATGCTAGGGAATTTAGAGTCATTGTGAAAATCCCGTCTTTAAGTTGCCCTCTGGGACCCATGTATTAGAGCTCACATGGTACAACTCTGATTATGTGGCAAGACCAATAATATCTGGTATCCACAGTCAGGAAGGACATTGAGATTCTTACTCTTTTTGGCTTTGGCTTTACCTCTCTCTCCATTTGTGCTACTCTCCAATTCTGTGAATAGCAATTGCGCTACAGTTTGCTCTTAACTGTGCCTTGCCTTACCTTCGTGCCTCTTGTTAAGTTTTCTGTACATGACTAAGTACCGTTCTTCATTCAGGGCATCCATGAGGATCCTACTCCTTTCATTCTCAGTTAGGTATTCCCTCTGTGAATGTCTGCCTGATTTATATACATAACTCTGTCCTAATGCTGATCACTCAGTATTCTGTTCATTTAATTCCCTGTTAAAATAGCTTGGCTAAGATCTTTCATCTCTCAGATATTTCAGTACCCATCATAGTCTTGACACACAAAACTGCCCAATTCAATAGACTTAATGTTTGCTTTTCCCCAATATGGCATCTAGTGATTGTTTTCATCATGACATTTCTAACAATTATAATGAAAAAAAAATTTTACATCCTTTCCTTTAATGTCTCTCTTTAGCCAGACTCCAGCTTTTATGAGGGTAACATATGTCTGTTTTATTCATCAATTACTAACTACTATCACAGTTCCTCACACATAGGAAACATGTTTGCTTTACATCAGGTATTTTTTTGTGTCAAATAATTAAATGAAGGAAGGAATGAAGAGGCAATATAAAAGATAAACTTGACTAGATGAGCACCCAATAATTCTATAAAATAATTAAACTACAAGTAATTGATAAGTTTTATTTTAAAATCAGATAGGTCATCCATTTCTGCCTCTGCCACTTTAATTAGCCTTCATTAACTACATTTATCATGACCTTCCTGAGACCATAGAGAATTTACAAATCTCCAAAGATCATACATATTTTTATTGGAGTACAAGTGGTCAAAAGTTTGTTTTGAGTGGGGCTGATTCTATTGTATCTAAAATTCAGTTCATTGTTATGAAAATGAAATAAATTGACGTGAAAATAAATAAATTGACAATAAATTTATGCAGACATCTATATTCCCATGTTCATTTGGATAAGCTGGATAAATATTACATTTCTTGAACAGGAAAAAATTAATAATATGGTTTACTGAACTAAATGGTTTTTCTTTCCTCAGATATGGTTAGCTAGTTAATACTACACCATTTATTTTAGCAACTCTATAAAAATGCTTTTGTGTTCAAGTCTTCATACTGGGTTTGGCTTAGGCAGTGTCATAGTTAGCTGAAAAGTAGGTAATTGGTGTACAGAATGTAATGAAAGACTGCTTTATCATCATATCAGCAGAAAAGGCACTGAGTCAGATGAAGAGGAGTTAGAGGAAATCTTGCAGGAATATGGGTAATGGTGGCCTACTATGATACCATTCTTTCTTCCCCCACCTTCTGCCACTTCCCACTACCATTACCCTGCACCCAAACTGTGAGAAGCAAACATTGCAATTCCTACTCAGATGACCTCTGATTGTGAGGTTGAGGGGAGACTGGAGGAGCAGGTTGAGAAGATCAGAATGGAGGTGTCATGAGGTAGAAGAGCCTGGAGATGGGAACTGGAGAAAGACGGCATTGCCAGCTGACTAACATCTCCTGGGCTTCCACACAGCTGTTTGATGAAGAGGATATGGATTTGCAGTTGGAGAAAGTTCATATCCCACTGCTTTATGATTTGTGCAACTTTAGAAAAAGTATTTATTTCTGTAGGCCCCAATTTTGTATTTAGTAAACAGGGTAGTAGTATTACCCAGCATTTTTGTGGATATGGTAGGAACACAGTAACCCTTCCTAAATATTTCCTTTCTCTCTCATGTAAGGTAAAAGCCATGGCTTTGAGTTTGTTAGTATTTACTCTGAAAACTAAGTTGAGTGTACAGATTAAATTTAGTTTTCCATAATTACCAATGACTGATTTGAATTGGGAACATATATCTAGTGGATGATTAAACCTAGGTAGGTCTTTTGCAGGTGGTACAAATGCTGATAATAAAAACATATCCCTATTTCCCTCGAAGCACATTGATAATGTTTCAAAATTCCAGGGTTTTATTATTGTAATACCTCAACTGAATATCTAATATGAAAAGCAATGGATTAGGCTCTTCACTGAAGAGTTACCTCAGTGTATTGCCTGTCCTGTAAACAAAGAAACTGTGATTCTGTGTTTAATCACACAGTTGTTGATACCCAACTCCTTATACAAAGGGTTCTAGAAGGGAGCCATTTGAGGTTAAGAATGGAGGACACACAAAATCAACTGTGGAAAAGAAGCCTTAACAATAAAGACGGAGCAGCTGATCCTAACACTAAAAACAGATGGAAACAATAATGAAGGACAATGTGAGGTGGCAGAATCCAATACATCCTCTCTCCTCCCACAGAGAAAATGCTTAACAATAAAGTGCTTTCATGCCTGGTACTTTAAACTTAAAAAGATGATTTCCCTCAGTTTACAAAATATTTCTTAACAAGTTATGTGTTCCTTAACGAATAATAATGAACTAAGAATGAAAGAGACTGTTTTAGTGGCAACCAAGATATTAAACTAGTTTGTAAGTCTGCATTTACTTTTGTGAAATAATTATATTAAAACACAGGAATCTACTGGGGAATTAATATTTAAAAAATTTAAAAATAAATCCCATATAAAGCCTACCCATGGTTATATGTCCCATTTCTCTAACTCTTTTTATTCTTTCACAATAGTAACCCAGAGGATTCGAATGTGAATCAATTCTGGAAATTTCTGATTTCGCATGTTAATAATGTCCATCTATCATGGAGGTGCCATTTGGAAAAAATAAAGTAATAAAGGGGGAGCCTAGAAGGTTATGAGCTTAGCTTACCATTTAGGTCCTTAGGGGTAGTCTTGAAAATATAGGGGTAGCCTGAGGGAAACTGAGTAGGCAGCAAGCAAAAGAAAAATCAGAGTATTGGAAAAATGGGAGGAAGTATGAAGTTAAATTTCACCCTCTTTAGGATTGCAACGTACTGTAAAACTAATCCCACAGCAACTAAAGAAGCAAACAAGAAAACTCGAGATATTTAAACTCAAATCTACAAATGCCACTTGCATGGACACATGAATGATTTCATGTTTCTAAGTCCTGATATTTCTGTCTCCTTCCACTCTTCCTTGCCCATGGCTATAACCTTAGTTTTGGTCTACAGTATGTCTTACCTGTGCTGTTGAAATAATCAAGTTGATTCTTATTGCTCCTGTTCTCTCCTCACCCTTCCATTCTCCACATTGAATCCATATTGACTATGTTCAAACATCTACTCTTCCCTCTCGAACTTCCTGAGCCTCTCATATAACTTCGTGATTTGACCTCTGCTAATCTCATGACTTTGCCTCTTGTCATGGACACACATACTTAACAGACTTAGTGGTTTATGTACAGTTACTATAACACAACCGATTTAGATTATGTTTTTAGATTAATGCTCCCAAGCTCAAGTTACTTCCTCTTTCTGACCTCTCATGACAAAGCATATATATATCCTCCTTTGAGAAACACTGACCCTACCCCTTAAATATCTGTGTTCATTTCACTTTGTGTACTGTACAATTTTGTATTACAAGATTTACTATATCATGATTCAGTCATTTGCTTACTGTCTTCTAAATCTTATGAAGTCTTTATAGCTCACAATGGCTTGCACCTCAATAAATGGTTTAAAATGAATCTATGAATTACAAGAGAATTTCACTATAAAATAACTGAGCTGATGTTTACGACAACCGTAGAGCTGATATTGCATACGTTTATTCTGCTGACATGTCATACCGAATGAGGCAAGAGAATATATTCTGCATCTTCTTTACCTCTGGTCTAGTTTACCTTTCTCTTCTTTTATGAATGGAAACAGCTGTAGAACATCCTGAGGGTCTAGGAGTATCTTGCTGCAATAAAAACAAAAAACAAAAAACAAGTCACTGAGTTTTGTTTGTTCAAGGGAAAGTGTTCTTTTTAAGTCATTATGGTATCAAGTTGATATTGTTGTTGCATGAATCAATGAAGAATAGTCTGATAATGGAAACACTCAATGGATATATTTGCATAAATGCTCTGTTTTGTTATAATGATGTGAAAAACTCCAATCCTCTTTCATTAAGGATATTTTTATACAGAGCATTGTGAATAACACATACACATAAATCCATTTTCTCCCTACATTCAAATTTCACTGCATCTCAAGAGTCTAGATTATTTTAGTGTGGGAAAAAAAGAAAAGACCAAGAGAAAACCAAGGCTAGGGGTGATTGTTAAAATTACAAAATGATCAGAATATGCAACCATTACCAATCAATCCAGCTTACCCTCTGTAACCCCATTTTTTGGTTAAAATGGAATTTAAAGGGTTCGAATACCATGGCATGACACAGTGTTAATCTTCCAACAGGTAGCATTTAAAGACCTGTTAATGTCTTCATTATGCCATAGAAACACAGTATAAAAAAGCAAAGTATGTGTAGAGTGAAAATCTAGTCTTGAAACTTGGTTTTAAATCAGAGACTTAGAAAGTATGATATTTTAGTTAACAGTTTAATCTCACTGAACTTCATTTTCTGCACATGTATATTATAAAATGTAAAAAATGTAAAATTATAATAAAACTTACTATGTTAGCTAGAAATCCGATGAGAAGGCACATGGGGAAGCATTTGTAGACTGTGAAACCTTGGATATTGTACATTAATCATTAAAGGATTATCTATTAATATAAAGTTCATAATTATTATCCATTGTAAATCACTTTTCTCATTAATACGATCGATTATTATCACATTCTAGATTGCAGTTCCTAGCATTTTTGATCATAAAATATCATAATGATATATAAAATTATTGTAGATTAACCCTTATAATATCACTGACAGAGAAAAAGCATAATGACAGAAAGTCCCATGAATTTAGTAATCCTAAATGACAAAGCATTTTAATCAAAGTAGTGCATGCCTGTCCACGGACACACACAGCCATGGACACACCCACACCCACACATACATACACATATCTTTTGTGCATGGATACCTACTGTGATCAATTTTAAAATTCTTTATTTTCTGAATCCTAGTTTGCTTTACTGGGAGCAATTCAGGGTCATCCGGCATCTAGGGGCCTAAGGTAAAGAAACATTTCATGAGAGACTCTTGAATGCTGAGAACAAACTGAGGGCTGATAGAGGTGGGGGAGAGGGGAAGGGGGAGATGGGCATGGAGGAGGGCACTTGTTGGGATGAGCACTGGGTGTTATGTGTAAACCAACTTGACAATAAACTATTAAAAGAAAAAAAAGAAACTTTTACCAGCACGACTAGAGGGCTGAGGGGTAGCTCAGGCTATGTAGTACAAAGGGCTAAACTAGTAGTTCGTGACTAACTGGTATCCTTGACTTCTCTTACTTTGTCTTTTTTACAAGGTCTTGGCAATTTACAGAATTCTCCCTCTTTTCCTTTCCTTGACCTGTCATCTTTTAGCTTCTGAAATATAAACCATTTGTGTAACACCAGTACTTAAGAAAGGCATACACATTATGTGGTTGTAATCAAACCTGATGTTTTCAGATGACCTACTTACATCTGTATGGAAAAGATTAAGAACAAAATAAATTCGTCTAAACTTCTGGGAAATCCAGTTGACTTTTAAATGTAAGAATGGAATTCCACACACTTAACATGTTAAGCTATATGACAGAAAGTTAATCTAGGGATACAGTATTTTGTGAATAACTTTTTAAGAAAATTTTTTACTGCTCATTTATTTTTGAGAGAGAGAGAGAGACAGAGTGTGAGCAGGAAAGGGGCAGAGAGAGAGGGAGACGCAGAATCTGAAGTGGGCTCCAGGCTCCAACCTGTCAACACAGAGCCCAATGTGGGGCTTGAACTCATGAACCATGAGATCCTGACCTGAGCCAAAGCCAGATGCTTAACCAACTGAGCCACTCGGGCCATCTGTGAATGACTTTTTAAATAAAAGAAAAACTTATGTAAAAAAAGTTATATCCATATACACTAGAGATAATGTATATGTGTTTATATAATATAATATAATAATGTATATTAATGTGTGTATATACCCATGTATATATGTATTTTAATGTGTGTGTATAAATATATCCATGCATAATATATGGACAGGATATGTGACAAAGCCACAGTTGTTCAGGCATCCTTGCTACTTGTAGGTCAAAAAACAGTGCTGGGGCGCCTGGATGGCTCACCCTGTTAAGCATCCGACTTTGGCTCAGGTTATGATCTGGCAGTTCATGGATTCGAGCCTGGCATCAGGCTCTGCGCTGACAGCTCAGAGCCTGGAGCCTGCTTTGGAACCTGTGACTCCCTCACTCTCTGCCCCTCCTATGCTCATGCTCCGTCTCTCTCTCTCTCAAACAATAAATGTAAAAATTTAAAAAGTAAAAAGAAAAAAACCCAACAGTGCTAGATGAACATCATGTGCACAAATAGATTCCAAAAATCTTTAACCTAAGACAATTTTTAACAACTTCTTCAGTATTCTCCCATTTCTATCAATCATTTTCTTAGTTATTTTTTAAGCGTCTTGCCCATGACAGATATAATAATTTAAAATTTTCAAATTACTCAATACAACTAGATTTTGCATTGTTGTTAGGAGAGTCGTGATGAAGTATCTGATGCATTGTTTGAGGTGTTAGTAAAATTAATAGAAGAGTGAGCTTAGATTAATGGTATATTTTATGAAGAAAATCCTCCCATAAACATGAATTGGACTTGCAACCAAATTCTACTAACTTGTCAATGGAGCAGCAATTTTTTGAGATTTTACCTCAGAACACTTGTCCCATTCCAAAATTTCTAAGAATAATTTAGACATCTGTATGGACACCTCAAGAGAAAGTATATCAATAATTCTATTTGTCAAATCCCCCCTCAAATTGGGAAAGGGACAGGTAACATGATACGATGACATTCTATCTTCTGAGCCATTCAGATTTAAAACCTCAGAAATCTCATCACATCTTTCTCCATCTTATTTTACATCTCTTTGGTCCCTAAATATTATGGATGTTATCTCTGAAATAGCAGTCAAAATCATCCTGCTTTGAATGTAAAAACAAATTTGGGAGCAATTCAAACCTTTACAATATTGAATCTTCCAATCTATGAAGATGATTTATCCCTCCTTTTGAGTCCTTTTAAATATCTTCCATAAAATTTGTAATTTTAGCCTGATAGACTTATTCCAAGGTACTTAATCTTTTTAATGCTATTGTAAATCCTTGAAATTTTACTTTCAAGGTCTTTGTGCTTCAAATATTTGATTTTTTATAATGGCCAATTTGATCAATAGTATTTTTTTTTATCTTTGATATTCATAGTGGTTACTTTTCTATTTGATCTGTCAGCTATTCAGGAATGATTTTAAAGACTCACACTCCAATTATGCATTCCTTCAGAGTTCTGTTGATTTTTGCTTCTATATTTTAACATAATGTTATTTCCTGCCTATAGGTATAGAATCGTAAATCTGCCAGGTTTGATTCAGATTGAGTTGAAGGTGTATATCAACTGGAGAGAATAGACATCTTGACCATATTGAACTTGTCATTCCTGATATTGATAATTTGTATTTTCTCTTTTTTTATTCTAATCACTTTGGCCATCCGTTCAATTGTTTCTATCAAAGAAGTAGCTTCATATTTTTAAAAATCATCTCCATTGTTATGCTTTTTTTCTGGTTCCTCAATTTCTGTTCTGTTTTGTATAATTTCTTTTCTCTTTCTTATTTTGTATTTAATTAGCACTCCTTTTTCTAGTTTCCATTACAATACAGCAAATAGTAGAAAATACACTTGCAGAAAAGAATATATAACCTACATTTTTCGATAGCAATAAATATTCTGAAATAAATGTAGTAAAGGTTGTTCAAATTCTTTCTTAAGAAAATTAGAAATCTAAGACACTCTTGGACACCTAAATTAATGGAAGGTGTCAACTATTTCCTTTGTTCTCTTTTTTTTCCTGTTTAAGAACTCCTTCCTTATGAGATTTATGTAATCATGAGATTATAAATGTATATGTATGTGTATGTGTATATGTATACACACATAGTCTTCTAAATGTGTATACTTTTGGCATTCACATTTAAATATTTCATTACATAGAAAACATTTTTGTGTCTGTTGTGAGGAAAAGATATTCATTTATTCATTTATAAATGAATACACATAAATACACATATTCCCATTGCCACTTAGTGAATGGTACATCATTTCTCCCCTTGTACTGTAACGTCTACTCTATCAAAGTCAATTTTGTTCATAAATTAATGGCTTTGACTTTTAAATCCCTATGATATTTCACCTACTGATTCTTTGTACTCTGCACTAACAATATACTAAGTTATTTACCTTGGGTTTCAGTAGGTCTTGTCCTACTTGAGAATGATTTTATTTTTTTAATTTTTTTTATAGTTTATTTTTGAGACAGAGAGAGACAGAGTATAAGTGGGTGAAGGGCAGAGAGAGAGGGAGACACAGAATCCGAAACAGGCTCAAGCCCACGAACTGTGAGATCTAGACCTGAGCTGAAGTCAGATGCTTAACCAACTGAGCCACCCAGGCGCCCCAAGAATGTTTTTATTGTTAGTCTATTTTTATAAAAATTTCAGAATCAACTTAGGTACCATTAAAATCATGTTAGGGGGTACCTTGGCAGCTCAGTCGGTTAAGCGTTTGACTTTGGCTCAGGTCATGATCAGGCAGTCTATGAATTTGAGCCCCACTAAGGGACTCTGTGCTGACATCTCAGAGCCTGGAGCCTGCTTCGGATTCTGTGTCTTCCTGTCTCTCTGCCCCTCACCCACTCATGCTCTGTCTTTCTCTGCCTCTCAAAAATGAATAAACGTTAAAAAATTTTTTTTAAAAGTTAGGATTTTTCTTTGAAGTATGCAGAACCTGTTGAATAACTTGGGGAGAAATGATAGCTTTACACTATTGAGGCTTTTTGTTCAACAGTGTGTTTTTTATTTATTAATTTAGGTTTTCCCTAACATCTTTTTATTATAATTTTCTTGCTAAAGAGCTTAAACATCTTTTGTTAATGTATTTCTGGATAATTCACAGTTGGGGTACTACTGAAAAGGTAAATTTTCTTATTATTTAAATAAGTTTTCAAACTAATTTTTGTTTTGTGATAAAACAAGAGACTTTTTTTATTGATTACATACCCAGAAACTTTGTTAAATATTCTTTTAAATTTCTGTTAAATGTACTACATAGAAAAAAATGTATTAATTGCAAGTAACAATTTTTCTTTCTTTGTAATAATTTTAAATTTTGGTCTTATTTTTCTGAACTAATAGGAGTTCTAGTAGGAGGTTGAATAGAAGGAGGTTGCAGGCATCTGTATCTTATTTAAAGGAAATGATTTTGCTATTCCATCACTTGTATCTATAGTATCCGATGTTTTGGTAAAAATATATCCGTTTAAAACTTTTTTACTTCTATATGTATTTTGCTAAATGGACTTTTAAAGGTTTTTTTTTAAGGTTATTTATCTTGAGAGAGAGAAAAAGAGGGCATACATGAGCAAGTAGTGGAGGGGCAGAGAGAGGGAGATAGAAAATCCCAAGAAGACTCCGTGCCGTCAGTGCAGGGCCTAACACGGGCTTGATCTCACCAACCATGAGATTATGACCTAAGCCAAAAATCAAGAGTTGACCATTCAACCTAAGCCACCCAACTGCCCCTGGACTTTTAAAATGGTTAGTTTTGAGTTTTATTCAATATTCTCTGCATCTAGTTTTCTATGGTTTTTCTCCTTTAATTTGTTAGTACTGAATTACAACAATCAATGATATGTAATCAAATTTTCATTGCTAAAATAAATACTGTTATACTAACTTTTGTAACTTTTTTTTAATTTCTTTATCTATAGTCACAAATAAGAGTTCCTTATAATTTTCCTCTCCCATTCTGTGCTTCTTTAGTTTGGGAATAAAGTTGTTGCAACAATATAAATGGGAATGTTGGGGAATAGCTCCTCTTTTTATACTTTCTGAAGGGCATATTTTTTTGAAATTGCATTAGCCTTGAATATTTGGTGAGACTCTCTTATAAACTCATTAGACCTCAGTGGTTTTATTGAAGTAAGATGTTTTCTTTCCTATCAATTACTTTATTTTTTTATACTTTAAACCCATTTGCTTATGGTAGATAATAGCATCCACTCTTAATACCTACTTGTTTTATCTGTACAGTGTCTGTGGTTATAAAAAAATCATTCCTGATACCATTTATTTATGTCTTCTCTTAATTTTCTTGTTTAGTTTTGCAAAAAGGTATCATTTTTACTGATTTCCTTATAGTCCGTATCTCACTGTCGATTGTCTCTGATTTGTGTAATTGAATTATATAATATGTAATTGAAAATTGTTTTCTGGGGCACCTGGGTGGCTCAGCTGGTTAAATGTCTGACTCTTGATTTCAGCTTAGGTCATGATCTCACAGTTGTGATATGGAGACCCCTGCACTGGGCGTGGAGTTGGTGTGGGATTCTTTTTTGCCCTCTCTCTACTCCTCCCCTGCTCATGCTCTCTCTGTCTCTCCTAAAATAAATAAATAAATAAAATTTTAAAAAGGCAATTGTTGGGGTCCCTGGGTGGCTCAGTTTGTTAAGCATCCAACTTCAGCTCGGGTCATGATTTTGCAGCCCATGAGTTTGAACCCTGCATCGGGCTCTATGCTGACAGCTTGGATCCTAGAGCCTACTTTGGATTCTGTGCTTCCCTCTCTCTCTGCTCCTCCCCTGCTTGCACTCTGTCTCCATCTGTCTCTCAAAAATAAGTAAACATTTAAAAAATTTTAAAAAGCAATATTTTATCTATTCTTTTCTTGTATTTTCTTTTGATTTATTATTCTTTCATAACTCATTAAATTGCATGATTAGCTAATTAATTTTATTCTTTCTTATTTTCTATGCAATTTCTTATTTTCTTCTACTTGTGCTTTATTGGTATCCCGCAAGTTTTTAACTTCTGTGTGTTTCTGATTTCAAATATGATTTCCTATTTGAGGCATGAGGTGGTAGAACTATGTTTAAAAATTTTTAAATATATTATTTTAAACTAATTGCATGTATAATAGTATCATTTTCAAAATATAATTTTTTTGAACTTTGATAAAATGAGCTTTGTGGTAATGCATGCACTCATTTTTATGACATTGATGTGTATTAGAATTATGTATGTTCCTCTAATTTTAAGGGGCCACATTCCATAAAAATTACTAAATAATTGCTTCATTTTGGTCATTGTGGTGAACTGAAGTGTTACCTGAAACTTTGTTTTCATTAGTAAGTGACCTATTCCATCTTTAGTTTGCTTTTCCTCATACTATCAATTTATTTCTCATAGAATATTGTTTAGCATTTTACTGACATATGTATATCCCTCTACTTTGGCTTTAATTTTTAGTGTAACCTTTGTTTTATGTGCATTCCATAAATAATATAGAGATGGATTTTTCAAAATTCATTTTTATATTCTTTAGGTTTAAATTTGTTATATTTACATTTGCATGCACATGTATTTTACGATTTTATTGTGTAATTTTTATTTCTTTTTTAATCAATGTTGTTCTTTTTTCTTTTCTTCTTTGTCACTCTCTTTTTTCCCTATTTTTCTTTTTTATGTTTAGAAATTTCAGACAGAATGTTTCTTATTTTTCTTAGTGGTACGGATATTTTAACATGTATATTTAACAATACATAATCACAATATTGTAACCCTCCTTTCCAGTACTACAAAGATATTCAAATGGTTTTAATATGATTTCTATGCTCCCACATATAGATTTTATCCACTATTTAAATAAAGCCTTTATACTTTTATATTAGGTATTATTGTTACATGCAATCAATATTTATAGAGATTCATCCACATATTTATAGATGTGCTTGCTCTTTGCTCACTCTTCTTTTTATATTTCAATGACGTTTGTTCTTTAGATTTCCCCAGTATGGGCCTTTTGGATGTAAACACAGCTTTTGTTTATCCTAGGATGTTTTTGTTATGTCTGTTGCTATAACAAACAAAACCTAATTTCAATACCTTAATATCATAGAAGTTTATTTCTCATTCATGTTAAATAGAATTGACTATTCAGCAAGCAGCCTTCCATTTAGTGATTTGGGTATTTCTTCTTATCTTGTGTCTCTAACATTTGCTTGGATTTGAAGTTCCTGAAATGATATGGGTAAAAACAAAAAGAGTGAAGGATTGTTTAACTATATATTATACCAAGAAGTGGTGTGTATAAGCCCAACCACCTTTCATTGACCAGAACTCAGACACAGTTCCACATAATTTCGAGGAAACAAAGGGGTAATAGTCTTACTATGTGCTTGGGGAGAATAAACAAGGTTTTGGTGAAATCTGAAAGTAACGGTTCACAGTTACTTCTTTCAGAATTGTTGAAGATACTATTTCATTTCCTTCTTTTCTTGTTAAGCTTTTGAGATATCAGCTAACAATCAAAATGCCCTTTTTTAATTCTTGTTTTTATTATTTTTGTCTATATTTTTATTTTTTATGTTACTTTTTTCAGGAGTAGAATTTAGTGATTCATCACTTACATATAACACCCAGTGCTCATCACAAGTGCTCTCCTTAATACCCATCACTCTAAATGCCCTTCTAAGTGGATTGTAAGTGGTCTTCAATATTTTTTATTTCCTTATCTATCTGTCTTGCATACTGAGATAATTCTTTTAGTTTTCTAATGTGTTTCTCTCTCTCTCACTATATATAGTGTATATGTACAAATATTTAGATGTATTTATATATTTATGTGTATATATAAATATACTTTAGAAAGAGTCTTAATTCTCTTATTAACTTCTTTGTAGAGGTATTAATTCATATGCTGTATAACTCATTTAAAGAATATAATTCAATAGCTTTTAATAATGAATTTTATTTTAATGCTTATTTATTTGAGAGACAGAGAGAGAGAGACAGACAGAGCATGAGCAGGGGAGGGGCAGAGAGAGAGATGGGGACGCAGAATCCAAAGCAAGTTCCAGGCTCTGAGATGTCAGCCCAGAGCTCGACGTGGGGCTCAAACCCACAAACTGCAAGATCATGACCTGAGCCTAGTCAGGCACCCAACTGACAGAGCCACCCAGGAGCCCCAATAATGGATTCTTTTCAACACTAATTTTTTGTTTGTTTTTGGTCTTAATTGTCCTACTCCTCTTTAATAGAATCTATGTATTATTGTGTGTGCATCTGTGTGTGTGTGTGTGTGTGTGTGTGTAACTTAAGAATAATAATTATTCCAAAATAGTTCCTAATATTTGTACTGTTATACTAAATTAATTTTATTCTGATAAAATCCATATGCCAAGTGTTTAAACTGTGGTCTTTTTAATCTCTGCATTATATTTCTTCACTTGCTTTGCAATTGGAGGCTAATTTTGACAGGAATTGTTTTGGCCTATTGTTTTTGAACTGTTGTGTTCTCTTCATGCTGAATGCATTTGACCTTGCTTTTACATGAAACTTTTATTTGCTTTTGTCCAGTTGGTACCAAAATCCTTGATACCACCTATTTCCAGACAACAGTCTTTATCCCATTTACCTGCTTTTAATTCCCATTCTATTTTTGGTCTGAGTAGGATTATAAGGCAGTGTTGTCCCATATAATATTTGGTACATACTTACACTTAAAAGTGATTTGCTGTTTATATGAAATTTAAATGTAACTTTGAATCTTATAAGTTTATTTGCTAAATCTAGCAAATTTAGCCCAAGTATATGTTTCTTTCTTTCATTTTTCTCTTTTTGTACCAACTTTATCTTTCTGAAGTGTTTAAAGAAAGGATTATGAGTCAAATGTGATATACTTATGCGATCTTGAATAGATTCATGCTTTATTTTTATAATCAGAGATTTGGAGAACATACAAAGAGATCTGTCTCGAAACTGAGGCAAAAATAACTAAAATCATGTACCTACAGTTACAAAACCAGTAAAAAATACAGAATTTGAATCTAGTGGACTAGGGAATAATGTTTCAAGACACTACATTGTTTGGTGGTTTTGATATTTATAGGTTGTAGTAGTAGACATGAGCTGGTTCAGGATGTACAGTAGTTCCACCAATTGTATGAATGGTTATTACTAAACCTGGCACTATTTTGACTTCATTTTCTGTATTTAAAGTGGACTCTGAGACCTGCAAGGAGCTCCACTTTAAAATCGTATCATTCTTTGAAGAGCTGTTTCTGTGAAATAGGATCTACTGCATACTAGTTTATTTGAAATTTTCTTTATTATTATTTTTTACTGTTTTTATGCCTTAAAAATCTATCATATTCCTTTGCCATATGTTGGTAAACTCTAGAAGGGCTCTCATCTGTTGAAAGTGATATTAGTTTTATTTTGTTTGTTTCTGATCAGTTGCTTTTATTTTTGATGTACAACTTGAATGTGTCAACTCATTCATCATTTGGTTTAGATACTGTCTTATTGCCTCTTTTTTCTTATGGTAATATTTTATATCATTTTTGAAAGCCATGAGTTTTTATTAGTTTTCAAATAATCCGTGGGATACAGAAAACTGAAGAGGCCCTTTATTTTTATAATCCCTCTGACTATAGTATTTTGTTATTTTCACTGTTATATCAAAATGGCTTTTTGCTTCTTCTTGAGATAAATAGGAAGAGAATGAGATGAGATGAGCAGATATTAGACAGTCAAAATCACATAGTGTAGTCATGGTTACCATTACTATGGCAAATGGGTGACTCAATCTACAAAGAATATATATTATATATTATATATAAAAAGATGGGTTGGCATTCTGTTAACACCTCCCTCAAAAAATTCGCATCTTTGACTGACGGAAAACAACTTATCATTTCATTGACATTCGTCAAGATTACAATGGCATGGGTAGAAATAAAATACAGAAAATCTAATAGGAAGATCTGAAAAGAAAGAGAGCTATGATCGTGGTCTGCTACAAGCTCTATGTTGCACAGATTCACTCAATGTCACCATTCCCCATGTGCTGAAGTGATAGTAGATATTCTACAGAACTTACTATTTTTCCTTTAAATTTTTTAAAAAATCATTGACTATTAATCTAAACCAACAACTTAAATCACTGACAGTGAAGAATGCTGTCTATTCAACTACAGACCAATGAAAATAACGTTACTGTATTTAATGTGAATAACATCAAAGAAAACAATTGTTTTGAAGTCAAAATAATATTCATTTTGTATCAGTTTAAGAAATATTTATAAATTATCCAACAGTGAAAGTCAACCAGTCAGTCTATCCAAATATACACTATGACTTATGTGAAATTAGAACATTATATGATTTATAAGTTGAGTGTCAAAACCATTCAACTTATTGACTCCCCCTCTATCAGCATAGGTAATTGACAATTGAATAAATACGGATTATCACATTTTTATCAGATTCCCTATTTAAAGGAACCACCTGTATATTATACATTCCTAGAACTGTGGAAGAGGATTCAGAGTAGGGAGATTTTATTCCCATAAAACTGAAGCTTCTCTGTTGCCATTCCAATGGATGCTCAAATGAAGCTGCTGTATGGTCTGTAGGATTAGGCTTCAACTGAAGTAAAACTCAGGAAACACTTTAAGGAAATCTAAAAAGTCAGCAGAGCAAGTGGAGCTGGGAAATAGTGAGCATACATTTCTGATCCATGTTATAAGAACAGCTGAATCAGTTTTATGTTGTATTTTAATTATGGAGTTTCAATGATGAAGATCCCATTAATTCTAAAAGCAATGATATTCAGAGAACAACACAAGATTTCTGCTATGTCATGGCAGAATACAGAGTGAAGCAAAACAGATAAGCCGACAAATGCAAATACTGTAAGGTGTCCTGAACAATGAGTGTAGAAATTCTTTGATGTCTATTCTTTCCAGTCAGCCTGCTTTGCCCTTTAACTTATTAATTGTTTTGTTGATAGTTTCATGTACTTTTCCCCCATACACATTGTTTTTTTTAATTGAAGAGGAATGGTTGAAACATTTCAGAAGCAAACTTTCTTTCAGCAATTAATAGTGCTCACTTTTTGCACAATAGTTTCTTAGATATAGCGGTTTATTCTATTTCACTATATATATAAGCTTTACCAGTATAAGTAATATAAGTAAAACTTAAGTTGGAAGATAGTTGATAATGATCCAGACTTATGTTTGAAAACATAGTTACAGTTAATAAAACACAAATCTATTGAATTAATCCAGTATATTAATTTTATAAATAGTTATATGCCATTGTGACTATAACTGCAAGGGGCTCAGTAGGTGAAAAATGGCAGGAAAATAAATATTTATGGAACAGCCATGTGGCTTTATCTTTAAAAGTGTAGTAGAATAGGGGGAGCCTGGATAGCTCAGTTGGTTAAGTTCCAGACTCTTGATTTCAGCTCAGGTCATGATCTCACAATCGTGAGATCAAGCCCTGCATCAGGATCGGGGCTGGATGTGGAGCCTACTTAAAATCCTCTCTGTCCCTCTCCCTCTCCCTCTTCCCTGAGGGCTCTCTCTCCCCCAAAAGAATATTAATAAATAAATAAAATGTAATGGGATACAGATGCAGGAGCAAATACTCCCAGATAGGGAATGAGAGATGTATTTGGAAATTTTTAAAGAGGACGGGACCCAGACAGGTGATTAAGGAGGAGCTGGGTCACATGGACACCTAAAATAACATAAGAAGAGGCCTTCAAAAATGAGATACAGCACTAATGAAGGAGTTGAGTAAGGAGGGAACAAAATATCCTATTGCCTCTAGAACATATGATGAGAAAGCCTGGATGAAAAGCAGGGTTTGTTTGCAGGCAAAAGAAGCATTTTGCAATTTTTCTCTCTAGCCAATGGGAGCTTAACTGATATTTTCTTTGCAACTAAGGGGCATAACATGATCAAAACTGTTTAAGAAATCTAATGTGAAGGGAGTGGTGAATGGATAAATTGAGAGAAGAATAAACTAGAACTATAGAAGTCAGAGAGGTGATACTGAAACTGGAATATTTACAAAACATGTGACCAGGTCTGTATGGAATGATTGGGATACAGTCACTACCTTATAAGAACTTCTCAACATTCTTTGAAAGCAGAAACTGTATTCTTATCTATTCACCGCTGGTGCAACAAAAGCTAGGACAGTGTGAGGTAGATAGTGGGTTTTCAGGAAAATGAGTCATGAATACAATAACAATAAATGAATAAGTTGCCAATCAAAACAACCACATTAATCATGGGCCCTCAGGACCACTGATCATGAAGCTTTATTCAGTGCTAAATACTCCCAATCATCTAAAATGGTCACATCCCTGGATGGCACATTTAAAGAAATTTTTAAAACATGCACTGCACAGAGTAAGAGCTTGGAAAATAACAACATTGGGTGAACCATTCCAACAATCATATGAGATGTTTTAGGGAAGGGTTTGGAGTTTTTATCAAGGCATGGGATGCAAGCATTGTCTAAAGCATTTTGAAAAAATTTTAAGGAAGTTCCTGAAAAGATATCAACAATATGTTTCTTCCCAATATGGCGTCAACCATATTGTCAATGGTGCAAGCTCATTGACAGAACTCTGCTACCAGTGGGGAGGTTTCAAAAGGAGAAGCAGAAGTTAATGAGAAGAGCCCTTTGTGTTCCAGGTAGTCCACTGGCTGTGGCCTCAGTGCACAGAGCACGATTAAGAGAGCCACTTGCAGTTTTACCTTTCCCCAGCAGTCCAGGGCAGGCACTTTGATGTTTCCTGGTTGCTTCCTGTTCAAAAGCTTGAAGCCCCCTGTTGCTTCCTCTTCAAAAGCTTGAAGATGGCTGAGCTTGTGTCTCACACACACAAGTGAACCTCAGTGCAGCAACATTTCAAATTTGGGGCTTGTCTTTGAAGTATAGTGGGTTGTACACATTGAAATTCTTGCCCCCAAAAGACTTATTTTCTCTCAATCTTTGCTTCCAAGTAGCTTTACATTTTCCGTACCCAGTTGAATTTAGAGTCCACAGGCTGAATCAGTAACCTTAATATATTGTTGCCAACTTTTCCTCATTCTAGAGGCACCACTACCTTTTTGCCTTGGCATCCAAACAGAAAGCCTATGCAGCATGTGTTGATTTACCTCTCTTTTTGTTTCCTATTGATATAGGAAGTTCCTCTAGTTAAGTTCTCCTAAGGAGTTAACACGGATGCCCATGTCCACCCATCCATTCTTTCTACCCTAAATGAGTTGGCCTGAGTCAGTTTATATTCAAACGTGGAATGACATCATCAAGAAATTGAGAGCTAGGAATTGATGCATGCCTAATTCCCTCCCCAAGGTTTTCTAGAATTCCAAAAAATATTATTAGCTAACATAATATTACACAGGATAACATAGTATTAATAGATAACAGATGATTCTATATTAAAAGATAATAGACAGGGTGACATCATGCTTATTCACTTCATGGTGATCACTTCATGGAACACTGTGCCCCTGCTTACCCAGTATCTTGGGTTAAGGTGGATAATAAGAAGCAGAAAAGATACACTGATAAAATAAGGAAGGCAATATTTAAAACATAAGATGAAAAAGTCATACCAAATGATATTAAAGATAAAGCATATTATAAATATCTTACTTTTACAAATAAAATAAATTTCAGCCAAAGACTTGGGATTATCTATGAATGTAAATAGTTCCACAATTTTCTCCCTCCCTCCTTTCCTTCCTTCCTTCCTTCCTTCCTTCCTTCCTTCTTTCTTCCCTTCTCCTTTCCTCTTTCTCTTTTCTCTCCTCTTCTCAATAAAACACACAGGGTACAAAATGCAAAAGGAGTAAATGAATATACAATTAGAAACACTTTACATCTCTGTTACTCAGCAACCAGAGAGCACTCTCCAGAAGCAGCCAATATTGCCAAGTTCTTGTGTATCCTTGCAAGATATTCTATGTACATTCAGCTGCATATGAATAAAATAAATTAGTTTTTTCAGTATCATTTTATACAGTTGGGAAAAACAAGGCTTTGAAAGAGTTAAATTATAAGCTTCAAGGTTATGTAGAAAGTCAACAATGAAGTTGGGGATGAGCCCAGATTTTGTAATGTTTTTCTCTAGGCATTGTGCCATCTTGCAAATTTTTATCCTCTATATGCCAATATTTCTGCCTTTTGTATGGATGGGCATATATCCAAGGGTTTTAAATTTGATTTTGGTTCAAAATCTCACCCTAAGAATAAATAAAGATATGAATCTTCTTCATATGTAACATTTCAATCTGGACAAGTAGGGGTGTTAGTTCAGGACTCTGTTTTTGTCAGGAGGACACTTAACAGCATCATCCTTAGCTTGAGAGACTACTTTTTTCAGAGTCATAAAATCCTACTTAGATGTCAAAAAATAAACAAAAATATACATATGGGATCAGTTTTCAATGAGAAAAGTTTACCCAAATGGTTCAAAATTTTAAATGTTTTGATTAAATTTGGATTAAGACATATTTCTTCAGGTCCACATCCCAGATATTCACTCTGAATAAATATTCTGTTTCGTACTCTGAATAAATATTCTGTTTCGTAAGTCCTAGCTCTTCTTAAGGACTTGCCTTGCCAGCATATTTCCATTACATAGGATAGCAGAGAATGATTCCCATAAGAGGTAATAGAAATTGGTACTGTCCCCTTGCTAGCACCTTAGGCACAAAGTCTTCAGAACCAAGTTTAAGTTTTAAAAAATGTACTAAGTATCTACATTCAGCAGATAAAATGTAGCAAATGAAAATATTTCATGCTATCAGTTCCAAATATATAAAACATCCCCCTTCACCTTAAGAAAAAATGGCAAAGAAATAAATCTTCTTTCTGTTACGGCTTCCCAAATTTCTCTGTTGCGTGTCCTCTGACACCTTGGTCTAGTTTCCCTAAACGTTTCTGGCTGTGTCTGGTTATGCTCTTTATTCACAGCTTTTTGCCTCTATTCTTCTGATTGTTTTCATGTGGATGCTTAGTTCTTTGATTTGTTTTTAAACCATGGAACAAGGGCAGAAAATACATATTTGGAAAAGCAAGGTTGTACGGAGAAATATTTTTTTTTATTTTTTTCCTCTGTCACCATCTTGTTTTTATTCCTCATTGGACAGATGAAGTCAGAGAAGACTATACCTGTTGCTGGATTTTCACCAAAAATCCTCAAATCTGATTTTTACCCCCACCCCCCCCGCAGCAGAAAAATTAATTGAAAAAGGAATAGATATTATCACCTTTCTTCAGGTTCTGTGCCTCAGAAACACATTCTCCTTCACAATGATGATTTTGGAAGGTTTAATGCTTTAATTTCTTGCTTTGTTTTAATCCAACAATGAAGAGTCATAACAAGGGAACAACACTGTATGCACAACCTTGTAATTTTCAGTATTTTGGGAAATAGATATGATATGAAATTTAAAGCATTGATTCCAAATTGACTACTTTTAAAAGAACAGTGCTCATTTAGATGTATTTATTCATCTATGTTAATATCACATAATTCATACATCCATTTCTCTGCTGGTTGAACTCCACGAATTCTCCTATGATAGATTATGTACAAAGATGGCCATCAAAGTGACACATGACATTCCTTCCACAAAAACTTGCATCTATCTCTCCCTTCCCTTAAGTCTGTGCTAGATTTATGACTTGCTTTGAAAATACATTTAGTTGAATTGAGGTTATGCCAGTTTTGAGCTCAGGCCTTAAAACTCATGGGAAATTCTGCTTTCATTCTATTTTAATAAAGAAATGCTTTACATAAGGAATATTTGGAGGCACCACAGTCTAAACATGAGTCAAAAAGTCAAAATAACATTTTTAAAGTATGCATGAAGTTTTCCTGTGCTTTGATACATGTCCTAAAACTCATGAAGAGATAAAGAAATTTCAGTATATCAATACAATAAAATGTTATTAACAATAAAAAGGGACTAGCTATTGATACATGTGGCATCATGAGGTATCTTAAAAGAGTATGATGAAAGAAAGAAGCCAAACAAAAAAGAGTACACATGTATGACTCCATTCAGGTAAAATTCTAGAAAATGAAAACTAATGTAGAGACAGAAAGCAGACCAATAGTTTCCTAGAGATATTGAGAGGATTGAGTGGGGGAAGAATTAGAAAGAGGCATGAGGAAACTTTTGGGGCCAAAATGTACATTATCTTGATAGTGGTAAGTACTTTAAGAGTTTCTAGATTTGTCAAAACTCATCAAATTATTTGTTATTTATTTATTTGTAAATTGAAGCATAGTCAACACACAATGTTACATCAGTTTCGGGTATATAACACAGTGGTTTGACAACTGTATGCGTTCTGCTGTGCTCACCAGAATTGTATAGCGGCATTGGTCATGTTATCATACATTGCTGTTAAAATACTATTATTATATTCCCTATGCTGTGCTTTTATTCTCATGACTATTCATTTCATAACTGGAAGCCTCTATCTCCCACTCCTCTATACCCATTTTGCCCATCCCTTTCCTGTCCCTCAAATTATGTACTTTAAATAAGTGCAGGTTAAAATACTTCAACTATACATTAGTAAATCTGTAAAATGACAAAGTAATAAAATGGCTATAATCCTTGTTTTTATTTCAAAGCATTTATTTATTCAACAGACATTTGATCTGTGTCAATGAAGGAGATACAATTATAAGTAAAACATATCCCTTCCATCAAGGAAATCAGAGCAGTGTGGGGGGACAGGAAAGACAATTATGCACTAATGTGTGTAAAACTGTAGAAGAACAGGGGTGCCTGGGTGGCTCAGTCAGTTAGGTGGCCAACTTGGGCTCAGGTCATGATCTAGCAGTCTGTGAGTTTAAGCCCCACATCGGGCTCTGTGCTGACAGTTCAGAGCCTGGAGCCTGCTTCAGAGTCTGTGTCTCCCTCTCTCTGCCCTTCCCCCACTCACGTTTTGTCTCTGTCTCTCAAAAATGAATAAACATTCATTTTTTAAAATAAATTTTTAAAAACCTGTAGAAAAGACAAGAGAGTGATTGTTTTTTCACCCACTAGTAACAGATGAGTAGAATGATGTAATTTACAGAAGTTATAAGGAAACTCTAAGCAAAGAAAAATCATGCATAATCATTGAGTCAGAAAAGAAAGATGCCCTTCTTCAAAATAGCAGTGTAACTGAAGAATAGGCATGGTGGCAAAAAATGAGATTCAAACTGTGGAGCCTTGAATGCCATGATAAGAAATTTGGTCTTTATCCATTACATAATGGTGAATAATATGTTAAATTAAAATTAGATCTATATTAAAAAAATAACTAAGACAGAGAGAGAAAGGAGGAAACTATTGCTTTTTTTCAAGAGACAAATGATGAGGCTTTAAACTAAGTAATGGCAAGGAAAAGAACCATATAAAACATAGAGGTAGAAATGACAGGTTCTATGGGAGGTCAGATGATTTAATGGACATGGATATATTTTAAAGTTCTCAATCAGTATTTCATATAGAGTATCATTGAACTATCATTTCACTTTAATAATATAAAATCATAGATGCCTTTTTGTGTTATATTTTGGCTTAATGGTTTCAGACTAGATAGCCAAACTTATGGTGAAATTTTAATTCAAAGAATGTATGCATTGATATTTTTATAGCTTTTATTATCATTTAAAGCTCAAAAACTAAATTTATGTTTTTCCACAAATAAGTTATTTTTGATAATCCAATATTTGATAGATGAAAGATTGTTATTGTTCGTAATCTTAATTTGTGTTTCCTTTTTTTTTTTAAAGTTTATTCATTTATTTTGAGGTGGGTAGAGGGAGGGACAGAGAAAGTGTATCCCAAGCAGGCTCCACAGTGTCAGCACAGACTTGATGCAGGGCTCAAGCTCACAAACTGTAAGATCATGACCTGAGCCCAAATCAAGAGTCAGAAGCTTAACTGACTGAGCCACCCAGGATCCTCATAATTTGTACTTCTCGTTATGTATATCATATAGGACATCTTCTCATACATTTGAAAGTTATTTATATTGACTTTTCTCTGAATTAAAACTTCAGATCTATTTCTAATTAAATTGTCAACCTTTTTCTTACTGACTTGCAGAAAACTCTTGATTGAGTTTTAAATATGCTTTCTGGGTTTGTCATTTGTTTGTCTTTAATTACAGTAATTGCTTTTCCATGTAGGAAAAAACAATTAATGTAAGATTCACTGTACTGAGGACCAAAAATAAAATATTATAGCAGAAATAGGAAGAAATTTTTATAAAATTCTTGCTCTGTCATCTAAAAAATTCAAGAATATATTGGCTCTGAAATATGAGATAAAGATGATACAAGTAGGAAATATTGAAATGAGCTTTTTTGAGGAGCTAATAATACCCTAATGGGCATACATGGATTAAAGGAAGAGGAATATAATACAATAAGTGTGTCCTAACAATTTCTAAATGCATTCTAAAGTATAACTTGCTAATGAATGGAATATTAGTCAGCCATAAAAAAGACTGAAGTCTTGCCATTTAAATAATATGGATAGAGCTAGAGAGTATGCTAAGTGAAAGAAGTTCAGAAAAAGAGAAATACCATATGATTTCACTCAGATGTGGAATTTAAGAAACAAAAGAAATGAGGCAAGAGGGAAAAAAAGAGAGAGAGGCAGCCAAGAAACAAACTCTTAACTATAGAGAACAAACTGATGGTTACCAGAGGGGAGGTGAGTGGGGGGATGGGTAAAATAGGTGATGGGGATTGAGGAGGGCACTTGGTGTAATGACCACTGAGTGTTGTGTGGAAGTGTTGAATCACCTGAAACTAATATTCATTATATATCAACTAACTGGAATTTGAATAAATAGTTTAAAAAGATATGAGTATGCAAGATCAGAGGAAGTATTGAGGGGAGAGAGTTGGATGAATAAAGCTATTATACAGAAAGAAAGAACAAAATGTACAAAAGTCTCTGAAGATTAAAGAGAGTATTTTGTGTCCGGGGATATGAAGATAGTTCAATCTGAATGGAATTATAGACTTCACCAAGATTGGAAAAGTTAGAATAAAGAGGAGTAAGCAATGCCCAGATCCTCTATGGACTCCACAGTACTTATAAGTTATTTATGCTTTATTCTGAGGAAAATGAGGAGGAGGTGCATATAGTCTGATTTGCATTTAGGAATAACCTTAAATGCCATGTTAAGACCACTTAGAAATTTTCTTTTTGAGTTTTTTTCATCTCAGTAAGTAGTCCCCTTAATAGTTACCATATCATTCCACTTTTACCCACATCCACTGCCCACACAATTATTCACCTAATGGAGAGCAATAGTTTCAGTGTAAAATATCCTAGTCTATCCCATGTGACTCTTTCTCCTGGTTACTCTTTCTAATGGTTTGCATTGCCATGCTTTCAGTGTTGTCTTTATTGAATCTCTTTTGTACTACAATATAAATTCTTGGGTGCACCTGGGTGGCTCAGTCAGTTAAGTATCCCACTCTTGGTTTCAGCTCAGTCATGATCTCATGATTCATGAGATGGAGCCTAGGTCTGGCTCCACACTGACAACATGGAGCCTGCTTGGGATTCTCTCTCCCTTTCAATCTGTCCCTCCTCAGTTTGCATCTGTTCTCTTTCTTAAAATAAATACATAAACTTTAAAAAATAAATAAAATATAAGGTTTGTAGAAGTTGTGTCAGTTTTATTCAGTTATTTTCTATCAAAATCTAGACAGAGCCTGGCACTTAGTACTCAATTAATTGGTGGTGAGTTCACTTTTGAATATTAGTTCATGTGTCTACAGAATATCCATTAACCGATGTATGATAACAAGTGACATATGTGGCTCTGGGACTCATGAAAGGGTAGAAATAAAATTATTAATTAGGGGTCAACTGAGAGTTTTCAAAGGAAGATGTGTGGAACAGCATAGAAGATGCACTAGCGTACACTTCAAGCATTTCTTTGTCCCATCTCACATGGATTTAGTCCACCATTTCTACAGCTATTGCCGCTGCTGCCACTACCAGCTCTTGGAGGTGTCATCTGACAGACCCCACCTCGACTACACGTACTCATCTCTTCTTTTCTGTCCCAAGACTTCTCTGACTAAGCAGAGTGGAGCGCCTGTGGTTATGCTCAGCACTTACATATGGGTACAAAATTGAGAGTTCCACTGAGTTACACACGTGGCTGTCCTTGACCAACAAGATGGATTAATTGTCCTCTCTTCTATCCCTTGAGTGCAAGAATTTTGAGACTTCTTTTGCTTGAGCACCTCAAAGGATTCCAACAAGATTTGTTCTCACTTGCTTAAAGCACTGAGTTGCTCCATACCATATCCTCATATTGGCTTTCCCTCCTTCCCTGTTTAATTCTGCCCAGCCTCTTATTGCTGTTCCCTGAGATTACTTCCCAAATTAAACCACCTGCATGTTAGCCCAGTGTCTGCTTTCTGGAGAAAACCGGGCTAAGATTAACATTTAAATTGCAAATAAAGGGGGAAAATGCTAATGTAGACTCACATGGAATACTCGGAGAAAAGTACGAAAAATAGGAATGTGGAGTCATGGAAATAATAATGATGTTGATTAAAAATGGCACTCAAAAAGGATGAGAATGTTAACATTCAAACAATGCTGAGAGGAATGGTAAGATGAGCAAAAGGTTTCCATCAAATTTAGTAGCAAGAAGCTCATGGACATCTTGAAGAGGACAATTTTGGTGGAGTACAGCAGGAGGAAGCCTGAGTGCAGTGAGTTAGAGAAAGATGAGGAAGGGGACACCTGGGTGGCTTAGTCGGTTAAGCGTCCGACTTTCGCTTAGGTCATGATCTCGCGGTTCGTGGGTTCGAACCCCACATCGGGCTCTGTGCTGCCTGCCAGCTCAGAGCCTGGAGCCTGTTTCAGAGTCTGTATCTCCCTCTCTCTATGACCCTCTCCTGTTCACGCTGTCTCTCTCTATCCTAGAAATAAATAAAAATATTTTTTTTAAAAAGGTTTAAAAAAAAAAAAGAAAGATGAGGAGGTAAACAAGGGGATAATGTAATTGTTCACAGCTTTTTCTCCCCAGTTAAAAAAAAATCCCCTGGCGGGGGGGGTGGGGGGAAGATCAAGACAAAACTCAGAAAATGATAAATGTGTAGGAGACACCATAAGGGCAAGGATACAGATTTCTGGGGGTGCCTGGGTGGCTCGGTTGGTTAAGGTCTGACTTCAGCTCAGGTCATGATCGCATGGTTCATGGATCTGAGCCCCGCATTGGGCTCTGTGCTGACGACTAGCTCAGAGCCTGGAGCCTGCTTCAGGTTCAGTATCTCCCTCTTTCTCTGACCCTCCCTTACTCATGCTGTCTCTCTCTCTCTCAGAAATAAATAAAAAACATTTTTTTAAAAAGATACAGATTTCTGTTATTAACAGAAAAGGAAGAATACTCTAAGTGTGATGCAATATAATGGATAATATATAGAATATATAGAATAGAATAGGAAACAGTTTAGATCACAGAAAGAGATTGAATTATTTTCTTGAAGGTATCGATCATCTAGAAGCTGATAAACTTTATGGAAAGGTACATGTGCCCAAGTATATCTTGACTCAAAATACTAAGTAGCCTGAGTGCTACAAAGAAAGTACATATTCAAAATGTAGTGATCATAAGAAATAATTTCTTTTTTAAAAAATTTTTATGGCTTTGTTTTATTTTCAGAGAGAGAGGCAGAGAGAGAGAGGCACAGAATCTGAAGCAGGCTCCAGGCTCTGAGCTATCAGCACAGAGCCCAACGCAGGGCTCAAACCCATGAACTGTGAGATCATGACCTGAACCGAAGTCAGACGTTCAACTGACTGAACCACCCAGGCACCTCAAAATAATTTCAAAGCAATAATTTGTTAGAAAGTCAAAGGGAAAAATTAAAATGATAAGCGATCCAATATCTAAAACAAGCACAGGTGTAAAATAACACCAATAAGCTCCTCTAGAAGTATTTAAGGTTGATGTCAGAAAAAAATGTAAGGTAAGATATTTAATGCGTTATTCGAATAAGAGACACACTGTATCAAGGAAAGATGACAAAAATTCAAAAAGAAAATGATCCTCTCCTAAGACAACCATAAGTACAATTGCAAACATAATCACAGAGGGATATTTTTGGAATTTGATAATGATTGTAAAATACATGTTAAATTGAGAATAGTCAAGAAAGAAGTAAAAATTTTAATAAAATGGCATGTCATATTTTAAAATGTGCTATAGCTCAGGTGCCTGGTTGGCTCAGTTGGTTAAGTGTCCACTTCAGCTCAGGTCATGATCTCTTGGTTCATGGGTTTGAGCCCCATGTCGGGCTCTGTGTTGACAGCTAGGAGCCAGGAGCCTCCTTCAGATTCTATGTCTCCCTCTCTCTCTGCCCCATCCGCGTCTGTGCTTTGTCTCTCTGTCTCAAAAATAAATATTAAAAAAATTTTTAATGTGCTATAGTCTTCTGATAATTAAAGCCTATTGTATTCAAGCAACAGTGCAGCTTATTAATGGAAAAATTTGTAAGACTAATATAAAGGCAAAGGTAAGCCTCAGCATTTATATTGTCAGAATGATAGAATATGAAATCAGTAGTAAATGGATAGGTTACTTAAAGAATGGTGCTAGGGTATTTGGTTGCTATTTTTTTGTGAAAAATACGCCCTTTTCTCAAAAATAAATGAAGACAAATTCCAGGTAGATTGCATGTAAACATTAAAAATGTAACCCAAAGACATTTAACATCCTAGACAAAACTATGAATAGCTTTGTAAATTAGAGATAGTAAGGGCTCACAAAACATGACACCAAAGATAAAGACTAAAATTTAAAAATCTGATAGAAGTGATTACATAAAAATGTTAAATTTAAAAATTGCCTTGAAAAACACTATGCAAGCTAAAGGCAAATTATGAACCAGGACATTATTTGCAATATCAAAGCCAAGGAGTTGACCAATTCTTATATACAGATATTTTTCACATAATAAAAATAATATATATCTATGATACATGCAGTACATACTACTTGACTAATAATCTAGATGTTGGAACTAACTTGTCATTTAGGTTTTGGCATGCTTTTCTCCATTTTCCCAATTTTCTTTACCGAGCATGTTATTTCCCACACATAATACAATAAATGTTATGAAAGCTAAAAATAATACCTTAGGTGGTTTCCAAAAATGATTTTTCCTTAAATTATGGATAGAAAGATGGATTGGATAAATATCTAATATAAAACAGCAAGGCTTGCATTTATTTGCCTAATGTTACTATGTTAGGTATAACCCCAGGCCACATCAGCCAAGGGTACAGTTAGCTACAAGATAATAATAAACCCCTTACATTTGGGAGTGCTTAGGAAGCACAACTCTCAACTCCTCTTAGTTCCCAGGTGTTCTATATACACCCGTGTCATATAGTTGAGCGGTGCAAGAGCAGCTGCCCAAGAATGTATGTGCCCTGTAATGTCCCATTCACTTCCATGTAAAATAATTTCCTGGACAATATGCCTACAAGAGCAGAATGTTCTATTCTTAACACCAAGAGCTATTCTTGCATTTTGATAATGGCGTCAAATATATTTTATAACTGCTTCTTATCCTAAAATGTAAACTATATTTTAAAAAACATAGAACTTAATACATACATTTAAACTACCAGTCAACAGTGAGCATCCAAATAACTACCACACATTATTCGGTCATTATTAGTAATTATTTATTTCCTTTTCTGTAGACTTTAAGTATCTGTATGCACTCCTTTATAATTTAATGTAGGTTTGCCTCTTTTTGAATTTTGTAGAAAGAAAATCATTGGCATTTTCATCTTATGTGCTGGTTCTATCATTCAATTTTATATTGGTAAATTCATCTACTGTTATTGGTTGTAACTTGTTTTTATTGTTGAAAAGTAGTTCTATGTGAAAATATAACTGTTTATCTCCTGTACTGCTGATAAACATGTGGATTGATTCTAGCCTTAAGCTATCACCATCAATGCTGCTGTAAAAAATGTGTACAAGGATTCTGGTATATATGCAAACACCTGAGTGATTTCTAGGTCATGTTATGCTCATCATGAACTTAACTGGATAGTAGAAAACTGTTTTCATTGTTACACCTATTCAAAGCCACACTTTTAGGACACTGTACATATTTGCCATCAGTTGGCAAACTATGCTAAATATGGAGGTGTGTAGGTATACACTATTGTAGTTACAATGATAATTTGTCCTATTAGTAACACTATTGAGTAACTTTTCTTGTATTTACTGTCATTTTCATTCCTCTTATGTAAAGTGCAAGGTTAGCCTGTTACCCATTGTTTTCTATTGGCTTTGTTTATAGGAGTTTGTTTACTTTTAAAATTCTGTTCTGGATATGAATAGGGTCCAGTTATATGTATTGCAAATATTTTCTCTAACTTTGTGGCTTTCATTTACTTTCTTTGATACTGTATTTTGGTGAACTAGAGTTCTTAATTTTAGATGAGTTAATTTATTGGTCTGTTCCCTTTTACTAGTATTTGTATCGTGTCTAATAAAATTTTCATTATTCCATGGTAATGAAGATATCCCCTACATTAACTTCAAAATTTTTTCAATTTTGATTTCACATTTAGGTCTATAATACAACACAGAATGGTTTTTGTACATATACGGGAAGTTGTTGGTTTTGTTTGTATTTGTTTAATATCTCCTCTAAAGTATTTCATATAAGCCTGTAGTCTTTATCATATGGGGCTACTGATATCTGTGTTCTGTTAGCTTAGCGGTCAGCTAGTTTTAACGATTTCCTTAAATGCTTGGAACCAAGATGAGAAGAGAAGAGAGAGAGGAGAGAGAAGCAGATAGAGAGGCAGAGAGAGAAAAGGAAAATAAAGAGAAAAATTCTCCCAGTCTTTACAGATTGGCTTCATATTGGTTCACTCCTTCAGTTATCCACATCTTTTAAAACTCTGCCTTAGCCTTACTTCCTATTTGTGTGAACCTTGAAGGCCAGCCAGAGGGAAAGCTTAGGGTCTTCTCAAGCCTTTTCTGCACATGCCTTCAGCCATGTTTATGAACATGGACTTCTCCATTACCCAGTGTGTGTGAGTTTGTAAAAGCCCTTATTCTTCACTTACCTCTTTTCCCGACCTCTTCCTTTCAGGCTTTTTAATTGGGAAGCCTGTCTATTTCTTCCTTCCTTCCTTCCTTCCTTCCTTCCTTCCTTCCTTCCTTCCTTCCTTCCTTTCTTTTCTTTTTTTACAAATAGTTTATTGTCAAATTAGTTTCCACATAACACTCAGTGCTCGTCCCCACAAGTGTCCTCCTCCATGCCCATCCACCCTCCCCCCCACATCCATCAGTCCTCAGTTTTTGTCAGCATTCAAGAGCCTGTCTATTTCTTGTTATTTCTTGTCCCAGGCTGCTGCAGCCAGTACTTTTGCATTTATATGTCACTGACAAAAGCCACCAAGTAAGCCACCCTAGCCCCAGGAACACTTCAAGTCACAGGAAACAAAGGCAAGCCTTTATGCCAGTCTTTGAGGGAACCAGATAGTTCAAAACACAAAACACAGTTCTTTGAGACCTGGGCCCGTTTTTGCTCCATTTGCACTAGCAACTATGAGCAGCCATCTTATGGCTGCTACCAGTCCGGTAAGTGGGAAATGGTAGGTGGAAACTTTAAAATGCCACTGTGCTCTTATGCAATGTAGTAGTTTTTTCTCTCTTAAGCTTTCCCCTATTGTAAGATTTTTATTAAATTTCAAAATTCTAAAAATGTTGATTCTGATAGTTTTTCCAGCTTATTAATTTTTTAGTGTGTGTGTGTGTGTGTCTTGGAAGGGTCAGAACTCCAAGATTCACAGCTCCTTTATTTCCAGTGATATCATTCCTCCTCACCTTTTAAAAGTAATATTGTCATTATCACTCAATTCAAAATATTCTATAGTGATTCTCGCCTCCACTGTGGGTCCCCTGAGCCATTCCCTGAGGCCCCACCTTGGTGGTTGTGGGGAGAAAACTGGTGGCACTCCAGTCCCTTCTCAAACCAAGCGTTGGAAATCACTCTTTTGGGTCCAGTGTCCCTGTGCCCAGGTGTAGCAATGGTGGGCCATGTTCTACGTCCCAAGCCCTGTCTTATTTCCAGATCTAGCTTTAATGACAGGCCAGGCCATTTCCCAGTCAGGGTCGAATAGGGGGAGTAGGGGAGCAGTTTCTCCTGTGCTGCCTGGGACCCGGGCGCCCAGCCCAAAGAAAGTGCCACAGCTAGAGATAGGATCTCTCTCTGAATGCCCTGCATAAGAGATGGGATAATAGGATCCCTCTCTGTCCTGGACAGAGGTTTTTCTCTTCTCCAGGGACTGACCTATGAGCAGTTTCAGTAGCTCTTTCTCTTCCCCTTATCTTTCTGAGGCTCTCTATGGAGGGGGCTCCCTCCCCTCTGTGCCTCCAGGTCCCAGCCTCTTTTTATCTTCCCCAGTTCACAATCATTCACCCATGAGTCTGTCTTCTTCGTGCACCCTGTCACTTTTCCTCTCAGACTCTTGTGGTTCAGTGTCCTGTGGCTTCAGCCCTTCTTTGAGAGATGCAGGCAGGCAAAAAGTACGGAGCTCCCTACTTCTCCATCATCTTGCCTCTCACACAAGTCTCCTAGACAACTTTAAGCTTTACAAATCATTTGCATGTTCATTATCTCATTTAGTCTTCAAATCAACTCCATGAGATAGGTATTATTTTCCCTTTAGAAATGACCATATCCTAAATCCTTAGTGATTTCTCAAGAGAAGTTGAATGTGAATGCTGAGATTTGGTTTGTTTTTATATATATATAAGAATGTTGGATGCTAAAAGCAACAGGTATTTTCAGTTCAAGGCGGCAGACTAGAGAAACACATTTGCTTTCTGTTCGTCCTGAAACCATATTTAATACAAGTGTTGAAATACCAAAATTAATACCAATGAAAGCCAAGAGAATGTGGAAGTCATCAACCACAGAAAGATTTTGATATATTTCAAGAAGGCGAAAGTGAAATGCAGGACTGATGAATAGAATAATCAAGAAAAGACTGTCCAAAGAAGGGGCTGCACAAGACCAGTGTGCTTCTGTTGAGCCATGTTGATAGTTAAGAGAAGAAAGAATAAGGGTTGAAAACAAGGAGATAAAGTTATTTTAGGTGGAAAAAATGTTCATTTAATGAGTTCCATGGGTCACTCAGTCTTCCCTCCATAGTAACTCTGTAGGAATTACAACAGATTATTGGTGAGTAAGACAAGGTCACAAGGAGGGAGTGTTGAACCACAGGGTGTCAGCTATGGTTCATTGTCACTACTACCAACTCCATCCAGGACTACACATCCATGGCTTCATGGACTATAACTGGAGACTGTTGTTTCATAAATGGTCAAATGAGAAGGAATCTTCCTGGCAACTACAATTTGTGGTTCTTATGAAAATATTTTTATTAGTGATAAATCATTATTTTGTCTTCACAAATTCTGTCTCAACATGTTTGCATCTGCCCAGGCAAATTATCTTGGAATAACCACTTGCCATCTAATATATTTTGCCTATAAGGACAAGTAAGAGAATGGTCTGTATTTCAAGAAAACATCTTATCAGTCTAGTCCCATTTGACAAGAGAAGTCAAGAGGGAGATTTTTCTGGGCTTTCCTTACCCAAATTTCTTTGTATTGTCCTAAAGCCCCAATATGTATCATATGCTTAATTTTTCCTCCCTGGGAAATAAAACAATGGAAACAACATGATTGTCATTTACTATTTTCAACTATATCTGACATCATCTCTTTTAGCCTTCTAATGAGAAATCTTTGCGCAAAATTTGTACAAGCTTGCTATTTCTGTTGAAACAAATGCTGCCAAGAAACTCTTCCTTACTGAACTCAAATGATATCAAAGGACTTGTGGTTAAATGTCTTATCTGGGAAACATTTTTGCCCTTAGAGAGATTAGAAAGGACTTATAATACTTCCCCTTTCTTTTTCAAGCAGAATTAGGATCTGAGCAAAACCTTTTGTGTCCTTCCAACCCGAAAGTTTGTTGGGGATGAAAGTCCAAAATTGCTCTAACATACTATAGAAGCTCTCATAACCAGAGCACTAGAGCTAATTTTGTAAAATATGAATTATGCCCAGTGCTATTTTAAATATGTAAAAATAAAGACAGTAAAGCCTTGGTTCATGAGAAAAATTTGTTCCAGAAACATGCTTGTAATCCAAAGCACTTGTGTATCAAAACCAACTTCCCCCTAATAAATAATGGAAACTCAGATGATTTGTTCCACAACCCAAAAATATTCATGTAAAAATCATTATAATGCTGCACTATAATACAAAACAATAAAGAAAATACAAAATATAAAGAAAAATAAACAAATTAACCTGTACTTACCTTTGAAACCCTTTGTGGCTGGTGTGAAGGAGACAAGAGAGAAAAGGGTTATTGTGTAGGATGAGTGTCATTATCGCTAACGCATGTTAACTGCACTACAATATTAATAAGCTCTTGTCATATACTCTATGTAATGTAACAGGCAATAAGGCAGCAGAGGAACAGGTCTATATCTGCAGGCAGCTGACCTAGAATGAGGCAAAGCATTCCTGAGCTTACTCTTGTATGGAAAAGCAAAAAACTTCTCATAGGTGCTTTGAAGTGACAAAAAAGACACCAGTGCCAGTTGTGGACACCTTCCAGTGTTCTGAAAAATCACTGATTTCTGCCAAACACCTGGCCTGAGACAGAGCATCGGAGCATGGGAGATGATCACCCACAATTCCACAGAGAAATAGAGAGACTCACAGAGACAGACAGAGAGAGAGAACCATTGGCTCAATTATGTGACATTTGGCATCATGTACTCCTTGTATTACAAGACATCCCTTGTTTACCAAGTTAAAATTTATCAGAAATGTCGACTCATCTTGCAGAACACTTGCAGAACAAGTTGCTCACAATCCAAAGTTTTACTATGTGTCTATAGATGTATATATAATATAATACATATATATAAAATTTTTAATATGTATTTTTTGCTGATCTATAGGATTCTTGGTTCTGAAACTTATGCATGTCATGTCCCGGATATGCAACATAGGTCCCATGAGGAAGAAAACACTTCAATGAAGTAAACCACAGAAACGAGATTAAACTAGGAAAAGCCAATGTAGACCAAGATTTTTAAAACCTTCTTCCTCATGCTGAAGCTTCCAGCTCCTAGACAAGAATACATGTTTCTCTTGCCAGACACCCAAGCATATCTCTCCCGTCTTGGTCATAAGAATCTCTAGAATTCTGTTTAAGCGCCAACAATGTGAGGTGAAGAATGAACCTGGCTGGCATGCTCACAGCGACCAAATTGTGTTGACCTTTCTTTAATCCAATACGTTGCTCCACTCTTAACGTACAATGAATAACATACTTGCTTTCTGGACATGAGTGAGATGCCTTACCAGACATATTCCTAGAAGGCCAGAGAAACTGGCTTCTAATCCATATGGAATAATCCACAGGTGAATTTCCTCCGGGAGACCACAATGTATCTAGAATATAACCTCTTCTATTTTTACATATAGTCTTTACATAAATCTTATGTATTTGGATTCTTCTGAGTAGACCAAAGAGAAATTCTAGGCTGCAAGGCTCAGTTACAACTGTGGGACGGTACTATGCTTACCACTGGTGGTCCATGACCTGCATCTTCTGACACGCAGAACGCATTGTCGTCCCGATTATTTTATGATTTGAGCTTTTGTTCAATGAAGGCCTGGTCCTGGGCAGTGCCTCTCCTTACTGTAAATGTGGCACCTGCTAAGTACCCTAAGAACTAGGAAAAAGAAAAAGATGATAACACGTGATGCATATATGGTAAGGAGGCATCACAGTTCAGAGTAAGAGCTCTGGGAGTCACTACCCTGGGCTTGAATCCCAGCTAAGCCACCACCACCTGTGTGACCTGAGGGGCGGTCTAAACTGTAAATGCTGTTTTGCCAAATTCCTCAAAAGGAAGAAAGCAAGGACCTGCCTGCCAGGAAGGGAGGTCGTGGAGCGCAGCATCCGGTCAGGTCAGGGTTTGGCAACCACTTGGAAACTGCCACCGAATGGAGGGCAATGCTGAAAGCCTGGGCAGCCCCAGCGAAGATGCAGCTGGCTCGAAGCATCCCAGGGAATCAGAGAGGGTCCGGGGGGCAGCGGGCACCTCCCTTGCAGCTTTGAGAGCCCCCCAGCACTCATCTTTCCTGGGGGAAGGGCTGGCTACACACACCAAGGCGCTGAGGGGCCCGACAACCATGGCACTCACCTACAGTCCCCACGCTGTGGCCTTGCTGGTTGTCCACACATGCCAACGGGTGCACCGACCAAGGGCAGCAGGCAGCCTATACCCGGCCACTGGAGACCGAAAGTCCCAGGCACTGGAGGCTAACCGGCGGGGCTCAGGGGCCTCCCCTTTGCCCTGTGCTGGGGTCTCTTGCCGCGCTGCGCGTGCGTGCCCTTCTTTGTGACATGTCCTTTGTGACATGTCCCAGGGATGCATCACTAGGGCCAGGCTGGGCCGCTCAGGCTCAGTGGGTGTTTGACCTCAAGAGGAGTGGGAAGCTCCGGAGGGGCTCTAGACTCCAACCTCGCGACGTTGGGCGCACAGCCTGCTCACTATGGGCAATCTCCTTAGTAAATGTCTACGTCTCCCACTCCGCCGCCGCCGTCCCCTGCCTGGCCGGGATCGGGCCCTGGTCCGCCCCGCCCGTGATCCCCATCCACCACCTGGCAGGGGCCACCCCGCTGCTCCTTCACCTGCCCTGCACCCTGGGCGCAGGCCCTTCCACCAGGTACGTAGGCCTTTACCGGCCACCTTTCATATCGAGCCGAGGAGGCGGTACCCCATCCCGCAGGCTGCATGGACCACTCCGGGCATTCTCCCCTTGGTTAACTGGAGTAACCCTCCGAAAAAACCTGTCCTATCGTCTCATAATTCAGTGATGTTTGGGCACTCCAGAAACATCAGAATCCCTCCTCCAGGGCGCAAATTACGACTCCAGCGTTTGCCATCAGAGACTGGAGAGGGGGCTGCGGAGCCGGTCCCATCCAGGAGCCTCCCACTTTCGTGCCCAAAAGGAAGGGAAGAGAAGACCCAAAAAGAACCCACACGACAGATGGAGGAACCTGTGGAGACCAAAGGGCGGGATGGTGGGAGCAGAGGCCCCCATAGCTGCGGGGATGTACAGTTAACATCTAGTCCCCTGGAGGCCAGTGAACTTAGCTCCAGGCAGCGCAGCCCTGCGCCTTTGGACCTCTGTCCTGGTCCTTCAGAAGACGGTCGGAGGAAGGACACCCACCAGGATCAAATTCACTCCTCCCCTGACAGCCATGCAGTCACCACCTCGCATGGCCCTGCCAGAGATGTGCCTCACACAGATGCCGCCGTGCTCTCCCACCCAGCCCCATGCTGCCCCTCACTGCAGGAGACATCCACCAAAGAATTGTCGGGCAGAAACCATCAGCCTGTTGGCAAGAAAGAGAAACAGACTAAGGAGGCTTCAGACACATCATCAAGGAGCTCCTTGCCCTCCGTAGCTGCCAGCAGCAGGGCCTGCAAACGGAAGAGATCCATGCCACCTTCTCTGCCGCTGCCACCACCACAGCCACTGTTGTGGTGCCCCGGGGAGTTGCCTCTGCCTCCTAAGCTTCTCGCATATGTCTGGACAAAAACCTGGACACCGCGAAGAATACCACATGTCAGAGGAACAACATCTTGGAGGACAGAAGAGACATCAAAGCAGCCTGCTCGGACTCTCTGCCTGCCCCTGCATTCTCCATACTTGCAACAGGGACTGCTGACTGTCTCCCGTCCAGCATGAACACTGTGCAAGTCCCTACTGCTCCAGCGGGCTTGGCTGACCAACCTGCCAGGCCCCCTATCCCATCTGTTCCTCCATCTTTACCACCAGGTGTAGCAGTTTCCACTAGCTTGCCCCTTGGGGGTTCTGGTGTCACCTCCACTCCAGTAGGCAAGCCCCCTGCAAACTGCCACTCAGCTTCTGATGGTGAAGCCATGGACACTATGTCTCCATCTCAAGCTTCCATCATGTATTCCTGCCCTGTGTCCAGGGACACTCATGTGCCACCTTACATAGTGGTTCCGGGATCTAAGACGACACCATCGGTAGCAGGACTGTTGTGGCCCAGGTAGCATTGGGACACCATGCTACTTCCGCCTTAAATCCAGGCACTGGGGGCCCACCCACTTTGCCAGTTAGTGGAGCAGTGGGCCGAGACGGCAGCATGCCCACAGGTGGACACTCAGTCTCCATGACTGGTAAGTGTACTGGGGGTCCATCCAGGCAGAGAAAACATCCCCCATCTGAATGTGTTGCCATCCGGGAGAAGAGGTGCCGGTCAGGAGACCAGGCAGCCTCCCCCTTTAATCCAAGCAGCAAGAGTCCAACTGTCAACAACGCAGGGGGAGACGGCCACGGTCCTCCCAGAGATGTGGCTTCAGCTGTTCCTGGGATGCATAATCGCTCCCAGGATTCATCTACACAAAATCCAATCGCTCCATGCAGAAGAGCCACACGCGTGTCAAGAGACGTGTGGGTTCACCCCCCACAGATCCCCTGCAGCTTGCTGGCCCACACTGCCTCTGTCGCAGTGGCAAGTGGCAGCACTGTGTCTGTACCTGGAGCCACATCCACATGTAGTTCCACGGTGCCTCCCAGTAACGGCGGTCCACCTGCCCAGCAGACGGTAAACACAGAGGGGACAAGGTCATTGTCACAATGTGAGGACCTGGTACTCATCCTTCCCAGAAGAATAACTGTGGAGGACCCAAGACAGATCCAGCAAGAGCTGTCTCAGATGTAGACACTATCACATCTATGATGGCAGGCCTCTCTGTCAGCACCCCCCCCCCAAGAACACGGGGAGCTCACTTACCCCTAACACAGGTGGTGCTCCAGGGAAGAACCCCACGCCTGCTATGACCGGATACAGTTACGGTCCCTCATCCGCACACAGCACATGTGCCCCCCCTAAGCACAGTGCAGGTCGTGCAATGGGAGATACCACCATGAAATTTTAAACAGAACTTGGGCTCACCCTAGTCAGGTACTCCTCTGGAGGAGCAAGCACTGTGTTCATCCTGGTCACCTGTGCCTATGCTCTGAGCATGACTAGAACACCTTCATAACCTGCCTAGGGCTTCATCAGAGCCACCAAACAATTCCTTCTCATCATGAATCTCAACAAATAACGACCAAAGATTCCTTGCAAATTGTATATAACTGGAAATGGACTCTGTTGCACCTGAAAGGGGCCCAACACCTTTAAGTGACACTTAACCTGATCTCTTCATACAGCAAGTGTGTACCTTGTGTGCACATGTGTATTTTTGTGTTCTGTGTACGTGTGTGTTTTGGAGGGCGAGGGGTGCACTCGCCCCAGTATAGAACTACTCCAGAACAACACCAGATTCAAGAAGTTCCAATGGTGGAGAATAGAAGAAAGTTGCATCAATCATCAACTGTGCCATCCCTGGCGTGACCGTGATCGCGGCTGACCCAAGCTCTTGGCCAGTTTTCTCTGGTCTTGGAACCGGCAGGACACCACTGCTGTCTGTAGTCGTTTCCCCAACCTATTTGCCTCAATGGGCTTTTCTCCTTCCCACACTGTGTACTTATACACATATGTGTATAAAACTTTGTTCTTATTCATCTGCCTTCACTCTTGTTTCTTTTTGACTCAGCAGTAGAGAAAGGATTAACCTGTATGAATGGTGATGGGTTGAGCCACACTTAAGGATGCAGAATTTCCCATGTCACAGTGACTGGGATGTGGAAGTGACTACATGTTCTACCTGCATGTGCTGACGTCTACAGTCTGCATTTTGAATGTAAGGGATGACAGTCCAGGAGGAAGTAAGGTACAAACGAGGGACAGATGAGGGGACTCACCCTTGCCTCTTCCCTCTGTGTTTTGCTCTTCTCTCACCCCGCTCTGACCTTACTAGATGCTAGATAACCCCTGATGTGTCAAAGGAAACCACTCAATGATTTTGGTTTTTTTTAAGAAATGTTTAAAATTTCTCGTGTGTCTTCATATTTGATTTAGACTTAGGCCAGTCATTCTTACACATTCCCTCATCACTCAGGGAGGATAGATTTGATCCTGAAGGAATGAAGGGAGAAAGAGCACATACCTGCTCTGTAATTGCTGGAAGTTTAAGTTTCTTTGAATTTATTGTGCTGCTTAAATGCAGTAGAAGAAATTCTCTTCAGTAACTGGCTCGGCTCTGATCTAAGTCACTAAAGTATCAAATCACAAAAGTTAGGATTGTGCCCAGTTCTGATTGTCCCTAGGCTTTTTTTTCTGGATCTCCACTGGACTTAAAAAAGACAAAATTCTTGACTCTGTGGAGCCTACATTCTAGGCGCAGGGGAGCAGAGAGACAAACATGCAAATTATCTAATAGTTTAGCCAGTGACTAATGTTATGGAGAATAAAGCAGCATATGGAGCATTGAGATTATAGGCAGAACCACAGCGTTCAATTTAAATGGTGGACAGGATAAGCCTCACTAGGAAGGTGGGATGTGAACAGGCCAGAGGGAGGTGAATGAAACAAATGTCTGAGAGAAGAGCATTCCAGGTAACGGGAATAACCACTGCAAAAGCTCAGAGGAAAGGTACCTGATATCCTCAGGGAGCAATTATAAACTAAATCAAGTCTGCAAAGGGAGGTAAGAGAGGAGGACAGAGAAGATGGGGGTGGAATTCCCTGCACCATTTCTTAGTTGCACAATAACAAACAGTAGAGCCGTCTTTCAAGTGTCTCAGTGAACTCAATGCTTTTTCCATGGCCTATATACCCTGCAAGATTGTGGAAAGGCGAAAATAAAATAAGGTAAGGAATTAATTTAGATCATTGTTGTTGTTTTGTTCTATAAATAAGGATAGAAACATAGTAGATAGATACATGCATACATACATACTTACATACATGGATGGAGATAGGAGATCTATATATTTACACTTAATGAGTTCCTTAGGCAATAATGCTTTAGTTGCCTTCACCAAGCAATTCAAATAGGAGATCCCAATTTAACAGGAGCATAAAAGTGCCTACTTTTATGAAGTACACACATGTAAAAATAAAATAACTGAGCCTAAAAATGCACGGCATTGCTCCTTATCTGTGACTGCAGAGACTTGCCTGCCCTTTGTAGTCAGAGCTGCCTCTCAGAAGCAGGGTTGAAATCCAGTTTGCTTCTAATAGTCCTGCACCCTCTCTCAGCCGTGCCTGGTGATATTACCAGAGACGACTTTTTTTTAAAAATTTTTACAAATACATTATTGTCCACTTGGTTTCCATATAACTCCCAGTGCTCATCCCAACAAGTGCCCTCCTCCCCCCTGCCCCCTCCCCCCATGCCCATCAGTCCTCAGTTTGTTCTCAGTATTCAAGAGTCTTTCATGGTTTGCCTCCCTCCCTCTCCCACACTATTTCCCCTATTCTTCTCCCCCTTGGTCCTCCATTAAATTCCTCTTAATCCTCCTATACGTGCAATCAAATGGTATTTGTCTTTCTCTGCCCCACTTATTTGGCTCAGCATAACACCCTCAAGGTCCATTCATGTTGCTACACATGGCCAGATTTCATTGTTTCTCATTGCCATGTAGTTTTCCATGGTATAGATAAACCACATCTTCCTGATCCACTCATCAGTTGATGGACACTTAGGCTCTTTCCATGTTTTGGCTATTGTTGAGAGTGCTGCTATGAACATTGGGGTACATGTGCCCCTATGCATCAGCACTCCTGTATCCCTTGGGTAAATTCCTAGCAGTGCTATTGCTGGGTCATAGTTCTATTGTTAACTTTTTGAGGAACCTCCACACTGTTTTCCAGAGGGGCTGTACGAGTTTACATTCCTACCAACAGTGTAGTAGGGTGCCCATTTATCCACATCCTCGCCAGCATCTAGAGTTCTCTGATTTGCTCATTTTAGCCACTCTGACTGGCATGAGGTGGTATCTCAGTGTGGTTTTGATTTGTATTTCCCTGATAAGGAGGGATGCTGAGCATCGTTTCATGTGTCTGTTGGCCATCTGGATGTCCTCTTTGGAGAAGTGTCTGTTCATATCTTCTGCCCATTTCTTCACTGGGTTGTTTGTTTTTCGGGCGTGTAGTTTGGTGAGTTCCTTGTAGATTCTGGATATTAACCCTTTATCTCATATGTCATTTGCAACTATCTTTTCCCATTCCGTTGGTTGCCTATTAATTTTCTGGGTTGTTTCCTTGGCTGTGCAGAAGCTTTTAATCTTGATGAGGTCCCAATCGTGTACTTTTGCTCTTGATTCCCTTGCTTTTGGGGATGTGTCAAGAAGTTGCTGCGGTGGAGGTCAAGGAGGCTGTTTCCTGCTTTCTCCTCTAGGGTTTTGATAGTTTTCTGTCTCACATTCAGGTCCTTTATCCATTTTGAGTTTATTTTTGTGCATGGTGTGAGAAAGTGATCTAGTTTTATTCTTCTGCATGTTGCTGTCCAGTTCTCCCAACACCATCTGTTAAAGAGGCTGTCTTTTTTCCATTGGATACCCTTTCCTGCTTTGTCAAAGATTAGTTGGCTGTACACTTTTGCGTCCACTTCTGAGTTCTTAATTCTTTTCCATTGGTCAATGTGTCTGTTTTTGTGCTAATACCATACTGTCTTGATGATGACAGCTCTGTAGTAGAGGCTAAAGTCTGGGATGGTGATACCTCCCGTTTTGGTTTTATTCTTTAGTATTACTTTGGCTATTCGGGGTCTTTTGTGGTTCCATACAAATTTTAGGATAGTTTGTTCTAGTTTTGAGAAGTATGCTGGTGCAATTTTGGTTGGGATTGCAATGAATGTGTAGATTGCTTTGGTAGTAATGACATTTTAACTATATTTATTCTTCTAATCCATGAGCATGGAATGTTTTTCCATTTCTTTGTGTCTTCTTCAATTTCCTTCATAAGTTTTCTATAGTTTTCATCATACGGATCTCTTATATCCTTGGTTAGGTATATTCCTAGGTACTTTATGGTTTTTTGTGCAATGGTGAATGGGATCAGTTTCTTGATTTCTCTTTCTGTTGCATCATTGTTGGTGTATAAAAATGCAACTGATCTGTACGTTGATTTTGTACCCTGCAACTTTGCTGAATTCTTGAATCTGTTCTAACAGGCTTCTGGTGGAGTCTGTCAGGTTTTCGATGTAGAGTATCATGTCATCTGTGAAAAGTGATAGTTTGACTTCTTCTTTGCTAATTTTGATGCCTTTGATTTCCTTTTGTTGTCTGATGACTGATGCTAGATCTTCCAGTACTATGTTAAACAACAGTGGTGAGAGTGGACATCCCTGTCGTGTTCCGGATCTCAGGGGGAAAGCTCTCAGTTTTTCCCCGTTGAGGATGATGTTAGCTGAATGTTTCTCATAGATGGGTTTTGTGATGTTTAAGTAAGTTCCTTCTATCCCGACTTTCTCGAGGGTCTTTATTAAGAAGGGATGTTGTATTTTGTCAAATGCTTTTTCTGCGTCTATAGACAGGATCATATGGTTTTTATCTTTTCTTTTGTTAATGGGATGTATCACATTGATTGATTTGCGAATGTTGAACCAGCCCTGTAACCCAGGAATGAATCCTACTTGATATTGGTGGATAATTCTTTTTATGTGCTGTTGGATTCGATTTGCAAGGATCTTGTTGAGGATTTTTGTATCCATATTCATCAAGGATATTGGCCTGTAGTTCTCTTTTTTTGCTGGATCTCTGTCTGTCTTGGGAATCAGAGTGATGCTGGCTTCATAAAATGAGTCTGGAAGTTTTCCTTCAATTTCTATTTTTTGGAATAGCTTGAGAAGAATTGGGATTAATTCTGTTTTAAATGTCTGGTACAACTCCCCTGGGAAGCCATCAGGTCCAGGGCTTCTATTTGTTGGGAGATTTTTGATCACTGATTTGATTTCTTCACTCGTTATGGGTCTGTTCAGATTTTCTGTTTCTTCCTGTGTGAATTTTGGTAGTGAGTGTGTGGTTAGGAATTTGTCCATTTCTTCTAAGTTGTCCAATTTGTTGGCATATAATTTTTCATAGTATTCTCTGATAATTGCTTGTATTTCCGAGGGGTTGGATGTAATAAGTCCATTTTCATTCATGATTTTGTCTATCTGAGTGCTCTCTCTTTTCTTCTTAAGAAGTCTGGCTAGAGGTTTGTCAATTTTGTTTATTTTTTTAAAGAACCAACTCCTGGTTTTATTGATCTATTCAATTGTTTCTTTGGTCTCTATGTTGTTTATTTCTGCTCTGATTTTTACTATTTCTCCTCTTCTACTGGGTTTGGGGTGTTCTTGTTGCTCTGCCTCTAGTTCTTTTAGGCGAGTTGTTAGATTTTGCACTTGCGCTTTCTCTAATTTTTTGAAATAGGCCTGGAGTGCAATGGACTTTCCTATTAGGACTGCCTTTGCTGCGTCCCATAGAGTTTTGATTGTTGTATTTTCATTTTCATTTGTTTCCATATATTTTTTAATTTCTTCTCTAATTGCCTGATTGGCCCATTCATTCTTTAGTAGGGTATTCTTTAACCTCCATATTTTTGGAGGTTTTCCAGATTTCTTCCTGTGATTGATTTCAAGTTTCAAAGCATTGTGATCTGACAGTGTGCATGGTATGATCTCTATTCCTTTATATTTATTGAGGGCTGCTTTATGTCCCAGTATGTGATCTATCTTGGAGAATGTGCCATGCGCACTTGAGAAGAAAGTGAATTCCTTGGCCTCAGGATGCAGAGTTCTAAATATAACTGTCAGATCCATCTGGTCCATTGTGTCATTCAAGTCCATTATTTCTTTAGTGATTTTCTGTCTTGATCTATCCATTGCTGTAAGTGGGGTATAAAGGTCCCCTGCTATTAGCACATTCTTATCTATAAGCTTGTTTCTATTAGTGATTAATTGTTTTAAATATTTAGGTGCTCCCATATTCGGTGTATAGACATTTATGATTGTTAGTTCTTCCTGATGGATGGACCCTGTAATTATTATATAATGCTCTTCTTCATCCCTTCTTATTGTCTTTAATTTAAAGTCCCCTTTGTCCGAAATAAGTATAGCTACTCCAGCTTTCTTTTGACTTTCCATAGCATGATAGATATTTCTCCATCCCCTTACTTTTAATCTGAAGGTATCTTCCAATCTAAAATGCGTTTCTTGTAGACAGCAAATAGATGGATTTTGTTTTTTTATCCATTTTGCTTCCCTATATCTTTTGATTGGAGCATTCAGCCCATTTACATTCAGTGTTATTATTGAAATATGTGGGTTTAGAGTCATTGTGTCCTTTTTGGGGTTCATGCTTTGGTGGTGTCTCTGGTGTCTTCGTTCCTTGCAATACTTCCCTCAGAGAGTCCTTCTCAGGATTTCTTGTAGGGCTGGCTTAGTGGTGACAAATTCTTTCAAATTTTGTTTATTTGGAAAGACTTTTATCCCTCCTTCTATTTTGAATGACAGGCTTGCTCTATAGAGGATTCTTGGCTGCATATTTTTTCTGTTCATCACATTGAAGATCTCTTGCCATTCTTTTCTGGCCTGCCAAGTTTCAGTAGATAGGTCTGTCACCACTCTGATAGGTTTCCCTTTATATGTTAGGGCCCTTTTCTCCCTAGCTGCTTTGACAGTTCTCTCTTTGTGCTTATATTTTGCCATTTTCACTATGATATGTCGTGCAGAAGATCGATTCAAATTGTCTAAGGGGAGTTCTCTGTGCCTCTTGTATTTCAACATTTACTTCCTTCCCCAGGTCAGGGAATTTCTCTGCTATAATTTGTTCCAGGACTCCTTCAGCACCTTTCCCTCTCTCTTCCTCTTCTGGGATTCCTATGATACAGATATTGTTGCATTTGACTGTATCACTGAGGTCTCGAACTCTTCTTTCATGTTCCTGGATGAGTTTGTCTCTTTTTTTGTCTGCTTCTTGTTTTTCTTTAATGGTGTCTTCTAAATCACTTATTCTCTTTTCTGCCTCTTCAGTCCATGCATTGGACACCTCCAGTTTATTCTGTATTTCATTTATCGCATTTTTAAATTCATGAATCCTATTTTTGTTCTCCATGTTGGTTGTAGCCATAGTTTCTTTAAGATCCTCTATGCTTTTTGTAAACCCAGCGATTAATTTTATGATTATTGTTCTAAAATCTTGTTCATTTATGCTGCTTATATCTGTTTTGAGCCGGTCATTAGCTGTCAATTCTTCTTGGAGTTTCTTTGGAGGAGAGCTCTTTCGTTGCGTCATTTTGGTTAGTCTCTTGTTAGTTTTAAAGACTTGTTATGTACTCTGCACCTGTGAGTGCTGCTGTACCCAAGATGACTCTTTGTCCAGGGCCTATCCTTTCAGAAAGTGTTCTTTGAATGGTATCTCTTGGTCTCTCTTGTTGAGACCTTGGTTATTTTATTTTCCTACTCGTAGTGGTATTTGGGACTCTCCACCATGTGTACTTTGGCTTGTTTCTTGAGATAGCCCTGGAGAAGAAAACATACAGACAAACACACAGGGAACAGAGGGACACAAACGTACAAACAAATCCAACAATCACGCTAACCAAGAAGGTAAACTAAAAAGCAATGAGAAAAGATGGAGGAGGGAAGGCGAATGATAGAAAATAAACATACATTTAAAAGTCAAAAAAAAAAAAATAGAAAAGGAAGAATGAAGAAAACCAAACCAATAGACAAAGATCGGTTTAAAGCATATAACCAGATTTCCCATCTACAATTAAACAGCCGGGTGTATGCAGTGCTTGTTGAAGAGCTAGAGAAAGAGATTGATAGGGTGGAGATGAGGCCAAATTGGAGATAGAATGAACAGGCAGAAGGGATAAGAAGCTTTTTTCAAAGAGCTAAAGGGTGGAATATGGTTGGAGAGGTGAGAGAAAGAAGGTGGTGTTATCTAGAGAAACTATCTAGTCTGATTACTCCTGAGAGGCTGTTATACCCCCATTAACAGTCGCTGCTTCCCTTTTGCGGGGGTGGGGGGGGGCATTGAGTGGAGGTGGGGGAAGTGCCACAGCCTCAGATCCACCGGGGTTAATCAGCAACATAACCCAAGTGCGTCTGGGGATGGTAGCAACTTCAGGTCTGCAGAGTCCGCGTCGCCTCACCCCGCCGCAACCGCAACCGCAACCGTAACCGTTTTACCATCCGCTGCCACGTCAGCAGGCAACTTTTCACTCACACAGCCGCCTTTTCACCAGGTGCCGGCAGCACCTCACCAGGTCGCCGCCACCGCTGCTTCAGTGGGCCCGTGTCGCGCGCACCACTGCCGCTTCACCGGGTGCCAGGACCGCCGCCAAAGGCATTGCTGCTGCTTCACCAGCCGCTGCCACTTTAGCAGACAACTTTCGCTCACGCAGCTGCCATTTCACCGGGCGCCAGAGGCACTTCACCGGGTCGCTGCCACTGCCACTTTAATGGGCCGATGTTGCGCTCGCCACTGCTGCTTCACCTGGCGCCGGGACTGCCTCTGCAGGCGTTGCTGCCGGTTCACCGGGCCGCTGCCGCCATGGATGGTGCCGGGTGCAGGGCAGTTCAGTTTTTCCTGGTGCCTTCTGGGACCAGGGCACCTAGTTTAAAGTCAGCACCCCAGCCAGAGCTAAAAAGCACTGTCTTTCCAAGTCAGGGTTTTTTCTATTCTCCAGGGACGGTTCTATGAGCAATCTCAGCTCTTTCCTTTCCCCTGGACTTGCGGCAGCTCGCCACCACTCGCTGGTTTATCGCTCACCGCAGCTGCATGCAAGCCGGGTGTCCTCCCCTCCCTCCCTGTCTCTGGTCCCGTCCCGCTTTTATCTTCCCCAGTTCACACTCACGCACTTACGAGGTTTCCTTCCCGGTGTACTATTTCTCTTCCCAAGCTCCTGTGGCTCAGTGTCTTAAGACTTCAGGCCTTCTCTGTTTGAGAGATGAGTGCAGGCGAAATGTACGGTGCCCCCTACTTCTCCACCATCTTGCCTCCCTTCCCCCAGAGACAACTTTTATTTATTTATTTATTTATTTATTTATTTATTTATTTATTTATTTATTTTTATTTATTTTTATTTTTTATTTTTTTTTTACAAATAGTTTATTGTCAAATTAGTTTCCACATAACACTCAGTGCTCATCCCCACAAGTGTCCTCCTCCATGCCCATCTCCCCCTCCTCCCCACATCCATCAGTCCTCAGTTTTTGTCAGCATTCAAGAGTCTCTCATGGTTTGCCTCTCTCCCTTTCCCCCACCATTTCCCCCCCTTCTCCCCCTTGTTCCTCTGTCAAGTTCCTCCTAATCCTCCTATACGTGCAAACATATGATATTTGTCCTTCTCTGCCTGACTTATTTCGCTCAGCATAACACCCTCAAGGTCCATCCATGTTGCTACACATGGCCAGATTTCATTGTTTCTCATTGCCATGTAGTATTCCATGGTATAGATAAACCACATCTTCTTGATCCATTCATCTGTTGATGGACACTTAGGCTCTTTCCATGTTTTAGCTATTGTGGAGAGTGCTGCTATGAACATTGGGGTACATGTGCTCCTATGCATCAGCATTTCTGTATCCCTTGGGTAAATTCCTAGCAGTGCTATTGCTGGGTCATAGGGGAGTTCTATTGTTAGTTTCCTGAGGAACCTCCACACTGTTTTCCAGAGGGGCTGTACCAGTTTACATTCCCACCAACAGTGTAGGAGGGTGCCCGTTTCTCCACATCCTCGCCACATCTAGATTTCTCTGATTTGCTCATTTTAGCCACTCTGACTGGTGTGAGGTGGTATCTCAGTGTGGTTTTGATTTGTATTTCCCTGATGAAAAGGGATGCTGAGCATCATTTCATGTGTCTGTTGGCCATCTGGATGTCCTCTTTGGAGAAGTGTCTGTTCATATCTTCTGCCCATTTCTTCACTGGGTTGTTTGTGTTTCGGGCGTGTAGTTTGGTGAGTTCCTTATAGATTCTGGATACTAACCCTTTATCTGCTTTGTCATTTGCAACTATCTTTTCCCATTCCGTTGGTTGCCTATTAATTTTCTGGGTTGTTTCCTTGGTTGTGCAGAAGCTTTTAATCTTGAGGAGGTCCCAACAGTTTATTTTTGCTCTTGATTCCCTTGCTTTTGGTGATGATGACACACTCATTTTAAACAATGTTTTTGCCGCTCTGCCATGATGGAGAAAGACAAAACTCCACTCCCCTTGTTTTCTCCTCCTCTTCCTTTCCAATGCATCATATTTAATTAATTTGGCTGTTTCTCTCTTGCAACTTCATGTAATTTTGTGGACTCTCTTGGAGAGGGAAGTGATAGCAGAGGCCTAACAGCAATGGTCCTGGAGATGGACGGCTTGAATTAGAATCCTTGTTCTTCAGGGCACCTGGGTGGCTTAGTTGGTTATGCGTCTGACTTTGGTTCAAGTCATGATCTCACAGTTTGTGGATCCGGGCTCTGTGCTGACAGCTAGCTCTGAGCCTGGAGTCTGTTTCAGATTTTGTGTCTCTGTCTTTCTCTGACCCTTCCCTGATCACTCTCTTTCTCTCTCTCAGAAATAAATAAAACATTAAAAAAAATCCTTGTTCTGAGGTGCCTGGGTGGCTTAGTTGGTTAAGCGTCCGACTTTCACTTAGGTCATGATCTCGCAGTTCGTGGGTTCAAGCCCCGCGTCGAGCTCTGTGATGACTGCCAGGTAAGAGCCTGGAGCCTGTTTCAGTCTGTGACTCCTTCTCTCTCTGACCCTCCCCTGCTCACGCTCTCTCTCTCTCTCTCTCCTAGAAATTAAAAAAAAAAATCCTTGTTCTTACCCGTGCCCATTGTTATCTCATCCATAAACCAGGGAAAAGGATTCCTCACTACCTTATGCGGTTGCTTGTGATAATGCAACTAAGAATGCATTTGTAGCCTTCAGTGTCTAGTACACAGGAGAACTCAAGAAACATTAGCAATTATTATTTATACCTTGTGTTATTAACTTTCACCATAATCTCATGATTCTCTCAGTGCATGAGGCTGTGCTCTGGAGCACCCCTGCCTTTCCTTTCCTTTCGTAGAAATCACCTTCCGGGAATACGTGCTTACTTTTATTTGTGCTGTTAGCATTTACATTTTGCCGTACAGTTGTAGCAAAGCGCTCTGTGTTTTAGCCACAACTTGGCTCTAACGGTTGAAAGCCGATCAACTGTATTGAGATAGTATCACTTAGTCCTGGGGAAAAGAGTGTGATCAGATTGTATCTCCTACTCTGCCAGGATAGCGCTCCTTCTTGTCTTTAACATCAGTTATTCAAAATCATGCTACACTTTAGTTTGGTTTATGCTTCTCATATATTTTAAATTATTTTTCCTAAGATTTGAACTATTTCCCTCTTTTAATCTTTGCTCTGTTTGTACATTAAAAATACTTTATTCTCATATTTGATATTCTTTTATTTACTTGGTTGGGACCCTTCCTTTTCTAGAATGCATGCACCTCCCCTCCTCAGTTTGGAAGCTATAACACTGAAGGATAGGATCCAAGAAGAAAGAGGGTCAGAGGGACCTCTCAGACTGCCTTGAGGCTAGGCCAGAAATGCTCAGTTGTAACTAATTATGAAAAATGCATAATTCTGGCCCCATCATCCTAATTGGGTACCTTTGTGGGAGAAATGCCATATGGATTTCAGCCAGTACACCGGGTAGTCCCCATTTCACGTTGGACCAAACACTGGACTAGGCCTTAAGTCAGAGCTCACCTAAGGCCCCAAACATTTGATAAGATTAAAAATTTTGTATAACATTTTGGACTAAAACTCTTAGCAATAAGCAGGACATTTTCCCTACCTCTATTTCTCAAGAACCAAAAGGCAGCTTGTGAAAATTTTCAGTAGTTCAGACTCCTGGATGCATGTCTTTCTTGCCCTAAATACGTTCATTTTCGAGATCTAGAAACCACCTGACTGTGATAAGCCTGCTCAGGCCCTTCCTAACACAATCCCTGCTAGGATCCCGGGGTGATGTGATATAACCAGGCTTCCTGGCAGCGCTCACAGCTGAGCTGGAAATGTTCTTTGTAGCAGTCCCAGCGACAGCGCGTTGCCCTCAGATACCCCTTCCGGGTAGGAGAACTGAGGCTCACATAATCAAAGACGTGCTGAGAATTAGAGCCACGACATGGATCTCCGGGTATGGTCCGAGGCGGCCGCTGTGAGGAGGGCAACCAAACAAAGCAAGACAAAGCGAGTCCTGAAAACTTGTCTCTCTCAGGTAAACAGTGCCTTTGTCTTAAATCAATGCTAAGCCGGACATCAGAGACTTTCTTAGAAGTAGATTTTCAGAGCATGGAGGACAAATTAAAGTTAAGGGGCAAAGCGATGAGGGTGGGGGCCTTAACGTAAAGGTTTCAAACAGAAACTCACGTTTCTAATTTTTTGCTAGACTAAACCCAGGTTCTGTCATATAGAAATTTGGAAACACTGAGGTGAAACACCTAAACTAGCCATGTGACACTCATTGAAAACTATTTTCCTGGATAGAAATATCTTTGTGTTTCCCTTGAAAAGACTTACATTGATTTCACCAGATACATATCTTGAAGTTATGACAGAAAGGTGAGAAAGTTGTATGTTGAAACACTGCATTTATCATTGCTAGCAGGCACATTTGTAGTGTTTGCACTGTGACTAGCCGTATTCTAAGGACCTAGCAAATATCACCTCACTTCTCTTCATAATAGCAGTAGGTATCACTCCTAATAGCCACTTCTGGGGGGAAACCAGAGAGGTTAAATACCTTGTCCAGTGTCACACAGGAAGTAGATGGCAAAACCCAAGATTTAAAACCAGGACATCTAGACTTTTGTCACTTTGCTGTGTGACCTTACTAAAAGCTGTTTTTAGGAAAGGACTAAGTTGACAGGAATGAACTAAAAGCAGAGAAGAGACTAAACTAAAGCAGAGAAGGGAATGAACTAAGGGAGAAATGAGAAAATGAATGACAACAGAAAAGAGGAGCTATGTTCAGAAATTTCTGGTAATGAGGCTTAGAAATAATAAGATGCTAGTTGAGATGTTCAATTAAGAGAGCACCTGAATCTATTGAGAAATGACTTGGTTTTCTTTAAAGTTCAGAAAGACTGGTTGAATGAAGAGTAATGAAAACAAAAAGTAGAAAGGAAAATAATAATGTGACTTAAGTGAGGAGAAGGAATCTTTCCCCTCTGAGGATTAGGAGAAGCGTGGGGTTGTGGGGGAGTAGAGAGATCTTCCTAGCAGGTGTCTAGGCATTTTTACCAGGGTGAACATGGACAAAAGATGCTGTCCATTGGGGGTCAGTTGGTGGCTCAGTCGTTTAAGCTTCTGACTTCAGCTCAGGTCATGGTATCACAGTTTGTGAGTCTGAGCCCCACCATAGGCTCTGACACAGAGCTAGGAGCCTGCTTTGGGTTCTGTGTCTTCCTTTCTTCCCTCCCCTGCTCTCACTGTCTGTCTCTGTCTCTCAAAAATATATATTTTTAAAAATGGTGGGGCGCCTGGGTGGCTTAGTCGGTTAAGCGTCTGACTTTCGCTTGGGTCATGATCTCGCGGTTCGTGGGTTCGAGCCCCGCATCGGGCTCTGTGCTGACTGCCAGCTCAGAGCCTGGAGCCTGTTTCAGAGTCTGTGATTCCCTCTCTCTCTGACCCTCCCCTCCTCATGCTGTCTCTATCTCTCTCCTAGAAATAAATAAAACATAAAAAAAAAAAATTTTTAAATGGTGACCATTGTACTGGTTTCAAGGATCCTTCAAACCAATCTTCAGTTTCAAAACGGACATACCTTTTACAGCATCCCTGTTGTGTGTTAGACACATTACTAAGTGTATTTCCAGTTACACATTTTTTTTAAAGTTTATTTATTTTGAAAGTGAGGTAGGGCAAATAGGGAGACAGAGAATCCTAAGCAAACCCTATGCTGTCAGCACAGAGCCCAGTGCAGGGCTTGAACTCAGGAATCACCAGTCACACATTTTCTCTGGAGTAACAGTTCTGTGAGGTACGAGTTGCCTATGGCTGATATAACTAGTCACTACAAATTTATTGGCTTAAAACACATTTATTCTCAGAATTCTCGAAGTCAGAGGTCCAAAACCATTTTTGCTAGGCTCAATCAGGAGTTGGCAGGGCTGTGCTCCTTCTAGAAGCTCCATTTCCTTACCTTTTCTAGCTTCTGGCCGCTGCTACCCTCCTCGTTTTTGGCCACATTAATCTAATCCCTGTTTCATGAGCACATTCTCTTTACTTGTAGTAAAATCTCCTTCTGCCTTTTTTCGTAGAACACTTGGCATTACTTTTGAGGTCCATGAGAAAATCCAAAATAATATCTCCATCTTAAGAGCCTTAAAAATTCCATCTACATGATCCCTTTTGCCCTTTAAGGTGACATTCTCAGCTTCTGGAGATTAGGACATGGACATTTTGAGCAAGGGTATTATTTCTCTAAGATGCAGGAAAAAACGTTTAGGGAAGTACTTTGTCCCAAGGTCTTATGATGTTTCAGAGTGGCAATTTAAATTCTGGTATGCTCAGACACCTGGGTGGCTTGGTCAGCTAAGCATCTGACTTCAGCTCAGGTCATGACCTTGAAGTTCATGGGTTTGAGCCCCGTGTCAGGCTCTTTGCTGACAGCTCAGAGCCTGGAGCCTGCTTCGGATTCTGGGTCTCCTTTGTCTCCCTTTCCCTCTGTCCCACACCCACTCACACTTTCTCTCTCTCTCTCAAAAATAAGATACCACTCTGAGAAGGAGGGCTTAACCCCCACCCTGACTCACTGAATCTCTCTTTCTTATGTGGAATCCAGAAACCTGAATATATTCTCTAAAAAAAGGCTATTCTGGCATAAATTTCAGATAGCAAGAAGAAAACCTCAAGAGGTTCAGAAGTGTAGTTCAGAGAAGCAACCAGAAATTCAGATGATTACTTGACACTGGAAGGACTTGCTTGATATGAAAACAGCTGTAAATCTCACAAGATTACATGATTTTATAAGAATTTCAAAACTTCCTGCTATTAATTGGCAATCACTTAATTCTTAAAGCTATAAGAATAGCCTCCCTTAAACACACTGATAATATGCTTCACAGCTTAATATTCAGAGGCCTATGTTTTGGCTAAATGAGCTTCAGAAAAAAATAGAAAAGGAACCTTATGGTTTACTTCATTTACTTTGGAGCCTCTGGTTAAATAATCTGCTTCTGCTGTACTCTGTCTTCTTATCATCTGTAAAATGGAGGTTGCTCAAAAAGCACAGTCACAGAAACCATGTACAGTTTTATGCACACAGTTGTCTTCATTTGTTTAGAGTACCAGTAACATTGAAACTATTACTCAAAGAGTATATATGCTATTTTGAGTCATCTTGGACAAAACTCTGTCAAAATAAAGGAAAGGGGCCCCAAATAACTATGATTTTCCCAAGGGGACACAATTACTTTATGGTAGATGTGGGATCAGAACCCTGATATCATCTATCCCACTCCATTGTTCTTTAACTGGGCTTGGGATAATACAGAGAAATAAAACTCCTGTGTTAAATGTAACTGGTGCAGGACTTGACAAGACTGGAATTTGAACACTGCATGTTAAGAAGAATCCGGAAAATTCATTTTTTCTTTTTCTTTTTACAAAAAAAATTTTAACAGTTATTCATTTTTGAGAGAGACAGAGCACAAGTCGGGAGGGCAGAGAGACAGGGAGACACAGAATCCAAAGTAGGTTCCAGGGTCTGAGCTGTCAGAACAGAGCCTGATCAGGGCTTGAACCCATGGACTGAGAGATCATGACCTGAGCCAAAGTCAGAAGCTTAACCCGCTGAGACACCCAGGTACCCCGAATCTGGAAAATTCTTTAAATTAGGTCAGATATATGCTAGATACATCAAAAACAGTGGTAACTGAGGATGATTCTACAAAAGAGCAAAAGGAGTAGTTGAAGGTGTGTATGGGCTGCAGTTACACAAAGGATAGGTGAGTTCCTGTTTCCCAGCACTTTGGAGGTTCTACCCCAAGATAGAGTATTAAAATAAAATAAACATTTGAATTAGGTCATACTTAATTTTGGATGTTCATGTAAGCCAACAAAATATCCCAGGTAATATCTACGCTGTCATTTAGTTTCCATCTTGAGTTTTCATTTCTGAAAGTCTTTCCAAACACAAAACAGAGGTTGGAGAAAGGTCTATGGGAGGCGGTAGAGATAAAATAAGCCCATTTCACTTTCCATGAAAATTAAGATCCAAACAAATTCTTCACAGCTGAAAATGTCCAGATAATTTTCATTTTATGACAAGGCTTCTGGAAGGTCTTATAATTACCCAAACGTCCCTTATCTGTTTGAATGCATATCACTGTATATTATGGGACTTATGAGGGGGCAGAGAACCATATCCTAGCTAAACATCTCCATGTCCATAATTCATATAAGATGGTCTTAAACCAACCTGAGGACCTTAGACCCCCCTTTTTCCATTACTAAGATTAATTGAGGACAAAACTTCATATGCTTTGACCTAAGACAATTCTTCATTGAAATCGATGGCCCATAAAGAAATCTGTAGTGTAGGTATCATTAGATGCTGAAAGCATTTTTCTGGATTTTATTCATGTCATGGGTTTCTAGGTAGGATCTACTCAAAACTCTGATTCTAGCTTGACCTTTAAAACAAAATTGTCACGTAACCTTGAGCAAAGTGAGCTCATCACCATAAAGGAAGAATATTAATACACTCTATCCCTACTTTGAGGGTCTCTTATAGAGTATCAATAAAGTAACAAAGGGGTATATGAATGCACATATTTTTATTGATAGTTGTACAAGCTTGAAAATAGATCCACAGAATGCACTATAAATATCTTCATGAGACGTATCTCTACACTAGTTCCAAGTTCTCCCAATTACACTAATTACATTAGCAAATACCTGGGAGGCAAGATGGTGGGAGCTCCATTCTTCTCACCCATCTGCATTTCTCAAACAAAGAAGGGCTGAAGCCATAGGACACTGAATCACAAGAGTCTGGGAGGAAAAGTGACAGGGTCCACAAAGAAGACAGACTCATAGGTGAATGATTGTGAACTGGGGAAGATAAAAATAGACTGGGACCCAGAGACACAGAGGGGAGGGAGTCCCCTCCATGGAGAGCCACAGATAGACAAGGGGAAGAGAAAGAGCTGCTGAAACTGCTCATAGAACGGTCTCTGGAGAAGAGAAAAGCCTCAGCCCAGGACAGAAAGGGATCCCATCATCCCATCTCTTACTGCAGGGCATTTGGAGAGAGATCCTATCTCTAGCTATGGCACTTTCTTAGGGCTGGGTGCCCTGGTCCCAGACAGCACAGGGAAACTACTCCCTTACTCCCCCTATTCGGCCCTGCCTAGGAAACCCCCGGCCTGTGGGATTACCTCTCAAGCAGTATCATTAAAACATGAAAACTAAGATCTGGAAATGAAGCAGGGCTTGGGACGTAGAACATGGCTCACCATTGCTACGCCTGGGCACAGGGACATTGGACCCAAAAGAGTGATTTCCAACGCTTGGTTTGAGAAGGGACTGGGGCGCCACCAGTTTTCTCCCCACAACCGTCAAGGCAGGGCCTCAGGGAACAGCTCAGGGGACCCGTAGTGGAGGTGAGACCTGCCTTCAACAAACCATGCCCATCCACGCTTGAGAGCTGGTTTCGTTGTTGTTGTTGTGTTGTTGTTTTTACCAGAGCCCAGGGCGAATCCAAAATTGGTACATTGCTGTGATTAACTCTAGATCAATTCTTGCTCTTCAGAGCTCTATTTCCTTATGTCATTCTTATCTCTCCCCTCCAAGGAATGGACACTCTGGTCATTGGTTTGCTTAAACAGTCACATTTAATCCATTCTTTTGACACATATTCTACATCTCTGTTATTATCTTCCTTTCTTTCTGTCTCTGGAATAATCAGACTATATAGTTTCTTTGGGTAACATTGTCTTCATTTCTTTCTTCTCACCTCCTACCATATTCTCCTCTTTCTCTTTCTGAACTTATCCTTTTAGTCTCTCTTCCTGGTCAATGTTCAGTTTCACTTTCTCCCCACCTCTGTCATTTCTCTCCTTGCATATTCTCTTCCATCAGCACTGCCTCCATCCCACTCTTTATTGTAGCTGGGATTTCTGGTTTTATGCTTTTAGACTATCCTTTGTCTGTTGTTGTTGCTGTTGTTCTTGTTCTTTTTCCCCTTTCAGTTTGCTTGTTTGATCAATTTGTCTGTTATTTTGCATGCTTTTGTTCCCTGTGTGTTTGTCTGCTTTCCTTTTCAGGGCAGAAAAGGAGGAAGGATTTGGAGGAAATCACAAATTCTTTGTTGAACATGATACATTTGAGGTGTTTTACAAACACCCAAATAAAGAAGTAAAGAAGGGATTGTATTTATGTGTCTAGAATTCAGGGTAGAATCAAGACTGAAGAAAGAAGTTCAGAGTCATATACATGGTATTTGGAACCTGTATACAGGCCAGGAGCAGGTCACTTAGAAATGAATATAGTCAGAGAAACAAAAGAGATCTGAGGACTGAGTCCTGGGCAACTCCGACATTTAGTGGTAGGGAAGAGGAAGAAAGAAAAAAAAAAAAAAAGAAAACCTACAGAGATTATTGTCTATGAGGTCAAGAAAGTATTTTTTAAATTAATGTGTTAATGTTGTCAAATACTGTTGATAGTTCAAAGTAAAGACCAGTCATTTGACTTGGAAATATGGAGGGCCTTGTAACATTAACAAGTGCAGTTTTGGTAAGAAAAATCTAATTGGAATAGGTTTACATGTAAAAACCTGGAGAAGAGGTAATGAATTTTTGAGAAGTATTTTTCTAAATGGTATTAGGCTAGTAACTAAAGGAGAAGAGGGTGATCAAGAGATTTTTTTCTATGGAAGATAGTGTAGCATGTTAGTATCATCCAGTAGATTTTTTTTAAGTTTATTTGTTTATTTTGAGAGACAGACAGAACACAAGCAGGGGGAGGTTCAGAGAGAGAGAGAGAGAATCCTAAGCAGGCTCTGTGCTGTCAGTGACATGGGGCTTAATCCTACAAACTGACCCGTGAGAACATGACCTGAGCCGAAATCAAGTGTTTCAAGAGTTAGACGTTCTACCAGCTGAGCCACCCAGGCACCCCAAGTAATGGAATTTTTGGACTACAGTTTGAATGGTCAAGAAGGAATGCAAACCATGCTCACATAAAATGCTGAGATACATGATCAAATATTTTATCTTAAGAATAAATAGGAAAAAAATGAAGGCATGTTGGAGGTTTGGCATATGTGGAACCTGTCTCCTTTTTGTGTTCATTTTCTAAGGGAGAAAAGAAACAAAATCGCCAAATTAGATAAGGAGCAGAAAAAATGCTCTTGACTTTTGAGAAGAGAAGCAAAAATTTGAAGTGTGTAACCAGGAGACTGGGAGAGTGAATAAACAATGGGAGTACAGAGGTTGTATAGGTAGCACTGCAGGCCCATGTGAGTTTTTGAACATAAATGCAAAGTGAATCTGATCATTAAGGTTGTGTGTTTCTACCCAGTCAGTCTTTTCAGGGACAGGGTAAAGTGTTTTGGAGTTTCTGAAGAGTTGGACGTAACCAAGGCTGGTACTTTTGCCAGGAAAGTATATGAAGGGAGAGAGTGCAAAGGAAGGTGAGAGTGTAAGCAAGGAAATATTAGACTATGGAACATGGTGTCTAGTCCAGATAAGGCTGAAAGAAGACAGATGGGAGACATTTAGAAGGTACAAACGATTTTTTCCCTAGAGGTAACTATTGATTTTTATTGAATTTGCTTCCAGTCTATTTCCCATTATCCAAAACAGTATCTAATCATACACACTGATGACTTCCTTAAATTTTTAAAAAATTTTGTGATAACATATTCAAATGCAGTTATAAGAAATGATACAGAGATATACTGCATACCCTTAAAATCCCACAAATAATGTTTGATGTGTCTTTCCTCGTGTTGTAATGGGATTTTTTGTTTTTACTACTGACTTTTGAGAATACTTATATATTCTAGATGTTGATCCTTTGTCAGTTATATGGATCACAAATATTTCCTCGTGGTCCTTAGCTTGTCTTTTCATCCTGGCCAGTGGGTCTCCCATGGAGCAAACTGTTTTAAAATTTTGACAAGGTCAAACACTGTTAATTTTCCTTTTGTGGATTTTGCTTTTGTTATCAAGTTGAAGAACTCTTTGCCTAGACTGGTTTCCAAAGATTTTATAAGTTTTTTTTTCCTAAAAAGTTTAGTTTTACACACAAGTCTGTGATCAATTTTGAGTGAAGCTCTGAAATTTAGATTGAGGTTCAGTTTCTTTGCCTATGGATTTCCAATTGCTTCATTTGTCAAAATGTCTATCCTTCCTCCACTAAATTGCTTTTGCTCAGCTGTTAAAAATAAGTTGGAAATATTTGAGTGGATCTATTTCTGGGTCCTCTATTCTGTTTCTTTGATCTATGTATCTATTTCTTTCCAAACATCACACTGTCTTGATTACGGTAGCTGTGTCAGAGGCTTTAATATTAGAAGGACTATTCCTCCCACTTTATTCTTCTTTTTTAAAATTGTTTTAGCTATTCTGTAAATTTTGTAATCACTTTTTATATGTCTTCAAAAAAAACATTGCTTAGGTTTTGGTTGGAATTACACTACAGCTACTGATTCATTTAAGTAAAATTTACACCTTTAGTATTACTTCCTATCCATGACCACATTATGTCACTCCATTTACTTAGATTTTTTAGCATTTCTTTCATCAAAAGTTGTGATTTTCACAATACAAATAAAAATAATAATACGTATTTTAATAGTATAAATAATAGTATATATTTTATTAAGTGTATATACTTCATATTCATTTTGCTAACCCAATATACATTACTTTCCTTGGAGTAATTTTAATGATATTATATTTGTATAATATAATGTTTCCAGAGGTCATTTGTTAATTTAAGAAGTGCCATGTTTTGTGTGATTTTGCATCTTGCAATCATAATGAACTCACTTATTAGTTCTAGGAGTATTTTTTAAAAATATTCCTTTAGATTTTCTACATAAATATGTCTATAGAAATACAAATTTATTTCATTCCCTTCAACCCTATGCTTTTTATATCTTATTCTTTCTTTGTTTTAGTAGCTAGAATTTCCAGTCATATGTTGAATAAGAGTGGTTGGAGCAGACAGTCCTTTCTTATTCTCAATCTTTGTAGAACAGTAAAGAGTCTTTTATGATTATGATGTTAGCTGAAGGCTTTTTGTACATATTTTTTAAAAATTGAGATAATTCCTCTCTATTCCTAGTTTACTGAGAGTTTTTATCCTGAGTGGGTGTTGAATTTTTTCAAATGTTTTTCTACATCAGGTGATTTTTATGTTGACATGGTGGATTACATTGATTTTTTAAATCAATTAAATTTTTCAGTTGGATAGAGCAGTTTAAACTGAATGTAATCAAAGTGTTTTATCTTTATAAAACATATATATCATATATATCTATGTATGTGTGTATATATATATACATATAGATACATATCTTATATATATATATATATATCTTATAATCTTATATTCAACAAGGTAAGCACATTGTTTCATCCATCTTCAAACCTTGGAAAGGGCCTATGTAAGTAGATGAAATATTTGGAAACATATTTAGCTTCATAGTAAATGTGACTGTTAGTTTTCAAAAGTTGAGATTCTTTATGTGTTATTCCATTCTCTAGTCTTTGACAGAATTTCTATCATGAGGGACAGCAGAAAATGTGTTACAATAACTCTCCAACCACTATCACCACCTCTTCTGTTTTCCAAATATTACAAATCTTAATAGGATTGTAAAATAGTCAAAGTTGACTTTTTTTTAAATAAATAAAGAGTATGGTGAATTTGCTGGAAACGCTTCTGTAATTCTAGCTGAGACTAAGGACAGCACCACAACAGTAGATTTCTGTAGTAACTTTTGGTTGTGTTAGAGGAAAGTCAAACTGAGGTTGTATGGGACTCAAGAGAGAAAGAGAAGAAATCAGTTTTTCTTGTAGTAATAGAATGGAAGAAACAAGAAATAAATGATTCTGGTGCTTTTTCAAAGGGGGAAATAAGAGAAAACAACTAGGGCAACAAAGGGGGGGTGACTATGTAAGATTCTGGAAGCTTTTCTGTATTGACTGCCTTTCATTATGCCCTATTTTCCATTGGTAATTAGTGATAAAATCCTTATACTTAAAAGAGCTTATTTTCAGTAGCCTCAAGGAAGAAAGGATCTCATTCTACAGAAGAAAGAAATATATTTAAACATCTATAACCTGAAATTAGAAAATAAGGAATGAATACGAAGCCAGTCTGGGATCCAGAATGTGACCTAGGAGATTAACTAATTCATAAAAGGTCCACCAAGGGTTTATAATCATTTATAATGTACTAATTTAGATATTTTTATGATTTTATGTAATAACACCATTGCAAATTTATCATTGATGTAGTATAAATAGAACAACAACTAGTGAAAAAAACAATTATATAACAGATGTATATATCCTCAATCCTCCAGGAAGAAAAATATCACAGGAAAACTTCATTAAAAAGATCAGAAGAACTTCATAACATTAGTTTGGTATAAGTGTAAAGTTTAAAATGGGTAAACGAATCTACTTATTTAAATACTAATATGGAAAAAATAGACCTAGCTCTCTCATCTGTGTGCATAAGGCCTTTTCCCAAGCTATTTCTACAAAAAAAACCCAAGAATATTTAAAATATATTTGGCTAGAATCTGTGACTTTTAGTTGTATGATTTTATAAGTTGTGAAACGTTCAGATCATATATATTTAAGCTTGTCAGAGAAATCACATGTATCAGAAGAATCATGTATTTAGAATGGAAGTACTAAATATGCAATTAATGCCTGTGTAGACTCAATACTTAGAGTCTCATAGTAAAAAGCAAAAGTATTTGGAGGACCTCAGCTCTGAGCAAGATGGAGTACCACGATTCTTCCTAGGTTCTCCCTCTCACAACTCTGAAGTCCTGGACGTTACGGCACAAATAAGCAAAAGAAGGCTCTTAAAGCTAGAAAGAGGCGGACTGCCTAGGGATTTGAGAACTTGGCCAACAACATGGCAGTGAGTTCCCTGCGTTTTCTTACTATTTTCCATGTATTGCAGAAGACTCCAACATAATCACCAATAGGCACACATAGAAAAACCTGCAGGAAAAGTGTGTTTCTCCTAATCAGTGGATCAGAAAAAGGGTAACCAAATAGTACAGAAAACGTTGAGAAAAAAGAAAACACTTACCCTTTCCCACTCAAACACAAATAGAAAGTTGCCCTCACTTGCGAGAAGAAATGGGAAGCAGATATTCTACCCAGGTACACGCTTTCCCTCTATGGAAGCAACAGCCATCACTAGGATTTCCCCAGTTGTGTGGTGCTGACAGAGATGCAGGGAGTTGATCTCCTGTTCCCTGCCCAGGAGTAGCAAGTAGTGTTGATTCCCTAACTAGGGTAGTGTTCAGACAGGGTCCAAGGTGAGCTGAGCCTCTAGACCTCCTCTGCATGGTATGTGTGAGACTTCATGAGATGCTGTGAGATGATGTAGCTAATCACGAATACCCTCCCCTCCTCCATCCCCACAGGTGTTATGGGACCAGGCAGAAAGCCTACTCAAATATTCCCAAAAGATTTTGACAACAAAACAAAAACAATTTAATGGAGGAAGAATAGCCATTTTAACAAATGGAGCAATTGGAAATTCATAGACAAAAAGAATTTTTTAAACAAGCCTCAATATAAACCTCAGACCTTAATTCAAAATTGATCTCATGGTTCCTGAGTTTGAGCCCTGCTAGTATTAGGATAGAAAGAACTTTGAAAAACTCAATAGTAAGAAAACCAAACATATGAATTAGAAAGGGAGCAAAATATTTGAGTAGCATTTCATTGAAAAGGATATGGACATGTAAATAAACACACAAAATATTCAGTATCATTAACCATTAGGAAAATACAAATTAAGACTACAATGAAATACAATCAAGAACTTATTTATAATGGCCAGAAAGAAATAGTGAGAATAGCAAATGCTGGTAAGGATGTTGAAAAGCTGGACCATTCATACTTTGCTGGTGAGAATAAAAGTGGTCAATATTGACCAATTTTTCTTATAAAGATAGTATTTTTTTCAATATAGAGTTTTTTCTTAGAGTTGCCTGAAAACCTTTCTTAATGGAGCATATTTTGCTTAATAAAGTTGCTTACTAAAACACAGCAAAACAAAGAAGCTTACTACTTATTATAACTAAGTCAATGTTGTACAGGCTAATAGATAAATAGATCAATTAGAATAAAAAGTCCAGACATGACCTTCTACATATATAGAAAATTGATTTTTGACAAGTGCTCCAAGATATTCCAATGCAAATGAATGGACAATGTTTTTCAACAAAATCTCCTTGAACCACTACATATGTATATGGGAAAAAATTTTTACCTTACAACTTACCTTACATTTACCTTACCTTACAACATATACAAATATCTGAGAGGGAACATAGACATAAACATTAAACATAATGCATATGGTTTTTCAGAAATCATATAGAAACACTTGCTTAATCTTTTTTTAATGTTTACTTATCATTGAGAGACAGAGAGAGACAGAGCATGATCATGAGGGGCAGAGAGAGGGGGAGACACAGAATCTGAAGAAGGCTCCAGGCTCTGAGCTGTCAGCACAGAGCCTGACGTGGGACTCAAACTCACAAACCATGAGATCATGACCTGAGCCAAAGTTGGACGCTCAACCAACTGAGCCACCCAGGTGCCCCTTGCTTAATCTTATTGTAGGGAAAATGTCTTTGATATGAAGAAAAGCTAGCAAATATAAAGGAAAAATAGGAAACTTGATTTTCACCAAAATTAAATATTTTGCTCATCAAAAAACGCTGATAAGAATGTGAAAAAAAAGCAAGACATAGACTTAGGGAACATATTCTCAATACACATATCTAAAAAAGATTTTATTCCATAATACATAAAGAATATATAGAAATCAATAGATCAACAACCCAATTTAAAGGGAACATGAACAGATACTTCACACACACACAAAAGAAGCTGGTGAAGTGTGTAGCTTCCTCCTTGGAATTTATTGATGGTAAATGAATAATTATGTCTCATCAAAGACTTGTATATGAATATATGAAATGTATGAAAATCTTTACAACCATGTACTAATGTTTATAGCACTTCTGATAATTTCCCCAAAATAAAAACAATCCAAATATTCCCACACTGAGAGAATGAATAACCAATCTCAGTGTAGGAAAAGTTTTTTTAACAGTGCAATGAAAACACTAAAAATGAAAGAAAAATTATCAGTTGGATTTTACCAAAATTAAAATGTTCTGCGTTTTTTCTGGGGGCACCTGGGTGCCTCAGTTGTTTGAGCTCTGCCTTTGACTCAGGTCATGATCTCATGGTTCCTGAGTATGAGCCCTGCATCAGGCTCTCTTTTGTCAGCAGGAACCTTCTTGGGATCCCCCTCCTCCCTCTCTTGCCCCCCTCCCCCATCTCTCTGCCCATCTCTTGCTTGTGCTCTCTCTCTCTCTCTCAAAAAATAAATAAAAGAAAATATTTAAAAATGTTCTGAATTTTTCTGATATCTATTGATGTTTAGCATCTTTTTATGCACAAATTGGGTGCATCCATAAATATCATGGAAATGTAAATTAATGCAAAATTAAGTACTATTTCACATTTAAAAGAAGATTAAGGATTTGGAAAAATTGGAACTTCTTATTTACTGTTGGGAATGTAAATTAACATGACCATTTCAAAAACCAGTTTGACAGATTTTCATATACTTCAACATAAACTGGCCCCATGACTCATTCCTTTCTCTCCTGGGTTAACTCATGTTAAGTGAAAGCTTGTGTCTACATAAAAACTTGTAGATAGTGTGTAAATGTTCATAGCATCTTGACTCATAATATCCTAAACTGGAAACAATTTAAATGTTTCTTAATAAGAGAAGTTATAAGAAATCTGTGGCATGTTATTACAATGAAATACAACACAGCTTTTAAAACAAGCTACTGATACATGCAAGAGTGTGGATGAGTTTCCAAATTGTTATTTTCAGCAAGAGATCATCCATGTACTTAAAAAGTTCATACTGAATTATGCTCTTGGTAAAACTCAAGATTAAGCAAGATTAAACTATGATCACAAAAATTGGAACAGAGATTGCCTTTGGGAGTGGTAATTGACTGGAAAGGAGCATTAAGGAAACTTAGTGCTAATGGCCACATTCCCTAGCTTGAGTGGATTGCCGATTACTTGAGTTTGTATGTATGTCAAAACTCAGTAAACCCTATACTAAAATTTGCATATTTTTGTTTGTGTAGGTAGTGCCTTATGAATAAATTTTTTAAATGTTTTATTTATTTCTGAGAGAGAGAAAGAGACAGCATGAGCAGGGGAGGGTCAGAGAGAGAGGGAGATACAGAATTTGAAACAGGCTCCAGGCTCTGAGCTGGCTGTCAGCACAAAGCCGGATGAGGGTCTCAAACCCATGAACCATGAGATCATGACCTGAGTCGAAGTTGGACACTTAACCAACTGAGCCACCCAGGTGCCCCAATAAAAATATTTTTTAAAAATTCTGTTATTTTCTAAATTTGGTGACATTTGTAGCATTCTGTAAGTTGTGTAATCTCTTTTTTCATTCTAATGAGTATTTGGTTTATACCTAACATTGTATTCATGGTTTTGCATTCTATCTCTGAAAAGTGGCCTCCATAACTATACAAGCTTCAGGCCCCGGAAAATTAAGTACAAATTGTGTGTGTGTGTGTGTGTGTGTGTGTGTGTGTGTGTGTGTGTGTGAATTCAATTTTTTTTCTACAAATATGCTTCTTTCAGAAATTCTCTCCTCTTATCTTCTTTATTCAACACAAAGTCACTATTGGGAATTTATTTATTTTTGCTTCACCTCTACTCTTCAACTTCAACAACTCTCACATGCATCTTATTTATCTAGTGGAGTCACTTTTGTGAAACTGCTACTTTCACAAAACTTTCTTTAATAACCCAGAAAAATGTGTTTCAATTCTTTTTTCTTATATTTCCTTTAAGCTGTTTCACTTTTTTACATGACCATAATCATACATATTAGCCACTCTGTCTCTTCCACTATCCTGGATTTTTTGAAGGCAAGGACTCTCTTTTCATTCTTCTTTGGCACTATCAAGTACAGTTTTTGACATCTGCTTCATCTACCATGTATTAGGATGTGATGCAAATATCCAGAGATCATTGCTTTCATCTGGCCTCTTCTCTTAGAGTCAAATGTTCAGAATTATCATCTGTATTCACAGTTTCTCAAACAACTTAGATTCACAAGGTATGGTTTGCTTTATAAATTTACTCACAAAGTGGAGACTCAAAGTAAAAATTCAAGTAAATAAGTCAGTAAGGGGCCTTCAACATATAGGAAATGTGTAAAAGCTGGAAATAAGAAACACAAAGCAGTTTAAGACATGTAATTACTGGCTAGAATGCGGAGAGTTTTAGTAGAGAGGTGAGACATTATGGACTGGACTTTCGTGGCATTAAACACAATGGCAGGGAGTTTGAAAATAATCCTAGGGATTTTTTCTTTAGTATGTAAGTAAAAGTTTAAAATTTATTAATTGAATATATACTAAACAACTGATCATTGCCTCCCTGGATTACACCATTTGGTGGAAAAGACAGATATTAAATACATAATAAGAATATAATTAAAATTATAAAGATATTATAAGATATATTATTATTATAAGATAATAAAATTATTTTAAGATGTGAAAATATTCGTAACATTTTATGAATATGGTTGTCATAACCTAAGCTTGTGGGTGGAGAAAAGACACCTTGTTTTCTTTGCTGAGCACTCTTTTCCCAACCTCTGTAATTGTGCCTGATACATAAAGAAGCTCAACAATTTTTACATGAATAAACAAATAAATACTTGAACTCTATCAAATGAGTGTGAGTTAGTTAAATACATAGAGAATACATTTTTAGCCAGGAGGAAAAACACCTATAGGTATAAAAACCTAGGCACCTCAGGTAGTCTGGGATGGTAAAGAAACTGGGAAAACCCAGTACAGCTCCAGTGGAGAAAGCAATGTATAGAAGATTAAGAGATGAGTCTGGAGGAGGACATAGAATCTGTATTATACAGGCTATAATAATCCATCGTAAAAATTCCAGAATTTATTTAAAGGCAACTTCCCATCATTGGTTATTTTGTATCAGGGAAATCATGAGATTATTTTGCAACTGAAAAAAGATAGTTTTAGCATCATTGTGGTGATTCCATATATGACAATGGGGAAAGTAGCCACAAGAAGATGGGTGGCTGTGAATGTATCAGGTAGGATCTATCTGTGCAGTCTAGAGAAGAAAGCATTGAAGTTTGACTTGGGGGTGTGGCAGCGAGGATGGGGAATAGCAGATGGGTTGAAGGTCCTTGGGGAAGTAGGACTGAAGGGATCTGAACAAGGCTGAGTGATGGATATTTTGGCAGGAGCCAAGGATAACTAATGGGATTCTATTTTGTGAAATTAGGTGAGTGGAAGTTTAGCAAAGTTGCAGAGGAAATAGATTTTGAATATGTTCTTTTGAGATTCCTGTGAGATTTTTAGGTAGACTGTTTGAATAGACAGCTGTACATAAATATACCAAGGACAGTCTGAACTGCAGAGATAGATTAGGGAATGTGACAGTGCTCCAGACTCTGGATGAAGATGAGTTGTCTTAGGAAAACAGAGATATAAAAGGGAAGGACTAAGGACAAAGTCCCAAGAAGCTCCCATATTTAATGAACAGAGCCTTAGAAACAGAATTCCAGCACAAAAATAGAAGACATAGGATGTCAGAAATGTCAGGGGAATAAAATGTGTTTTCTAAAAGGAGAAAATGATCAAAGTTCTTTTAGTTAAAAAGGTGCTAAACCTCACTGTAGCTAGGAGATTTCTATCATCAGACTGGCGGTATAAATCAAACCAAAGAGTTTGTGACTAAACCTCTGGAAGAAGCCCAGGCCTCGTGCATTGAGTGTACAATGGCGATGTAATATTTGATATGCTTGGACTGGAAAAAAACAACAAAGAAAAGAACTTTTCATAGTCTTCGCTATTTGAATAGTATCAAAGCAGTCTATAAATATATATTAAATTGGATCTTTAATCTTGCCTTTTGAAACAAATTGCTCACTATGATGAGTTAAACTATGCTCCTTCACAAAAGAAAATAAAACGTGTAAGCTACATTTTAATATAATAAGAGTTTAAAATTTACATTGTTTAAAATTGGCCAAAAAAATGTAAAGAAGGAAAAACACTTCTGATGTAGCACCCATGAAAATCATTAGTAGTATCTATGTGTGTATTTTGTATTCATTATACCCACACAATTACTATATTGATACATTACATGCAGGAATGTGGTTAATATCTTAAAAGAACTATATTTTTCAACCTGTAGTCAGGAATTTCTGACTATATGTAGGCTTTATTACTAAATAATGAAACTGACTTGTGAATATTTGCAACATTAAGATAGGAATCCTGATATCCTTCATGAATCAAATATTATGAGTAATAGGTACTCAATAAATCTTTCTCTTTTTAAAACATTTTTAAATGTTTTCTTTATTTTTGAGAGAGAGAATATGAGCAGAGAAAGGTCAGAAAGAGAGGGAGGCACAGAAGATGAAGCATGCTTCAGGCTCTGAGCTGTCAGCACAGAGCCAGATGTGGAGCTCAAACTCATGAACTATGAGATCATGACCTACGACAAAGTTTGACACTTAACTGACTGAGCCACTCAGGCACCCCAAATCTTTCTTTTTAAAATGTTTATTTATTTTGAGAGGAAGAGAGAGAGAAAGAGAGAGTGTGAGATGGGCATGGAGAGAGAGAAGAAGAGAGAGAGAATCCGTGCTGTCAGCACAGAGCTGGACCCGGGGCTCGTCTCATGAAGCACAAGATTATGACCTGAGCAGAAACCAAGAGTTGGATTCCTAACCGAATAAGCCACCCAGGCGCCCCCTCAATAAATCTTTCTGTTTGACTCCCCCAACCAAACAAATAGAATAATAACAAATTATTTTTCACTGATAGAAAAAACCTCAATGAAAGTCTTTACTTAGTGTTTCTCAGCTCTCTTTTGATTTCCTGACTTAAGGAATTTGCAGTGAAAACAAACACTTGCACACATGCACACACACGCACACACACACACACGCAATAACTGGCTGGTCATGTGTAACTCTGATTCTAAATAAAAGTTGATTTATCTGTAGTCAATTCTTGATGTTTTTAGTAAATCGATTTTTATTTTGTATCATGTTTGTTTTCTGTACTGTTTATAACTTCAGTTGGCAGTTCTGTGCTATTTTCCTCAGGAATGAATTTACTAAAAACTTTTAAAATTGTCTACAAATAAATTAACTTTTAATTGAAAACTGAAGAGCAACAGAAAATGTAGATGGATGCAAGAAGAAAATTGAGATCCCTCTATTTTTATTACATTTGTGTTCCGGAGCAAAACTATTCACTTAGAATAGATAGTGCAACTGTAAATAAAACGCAAATAGTATCCAGACAGAGCAGTTATCAGATGAAGATTGCATCTTAGCACAAAGCTTCATCAGTGTTAAAATGCTGATTCTGTCTAGCTGGGGAATGGAGATTTCTTTGCTGTATTAAGTGTGAAGACCACATATTCTTACCCTTGTAAAATATAGGCCAGGCTTCAAAAAGGACATTTTTATGCTTCAAGTTACAAAACAAACAATTCTCCTGGGCATTGTTTTGTTTACTGAGTTTTAGTTGCATTTACTACACGTGAAATGTGAAAGATTTATGGGACTAGCTGGAGGCAGAAGTCATAATGGCTAATGCAACTTCATCCTACCAAAAGCTATTTCTCAACTAGGCATAAGGTTAAGGTAAAACAAACAAACAGAAAATGTAATATGGAAGGTAGGAGTGTTATAGGACTTTAGCCAAAGTTCCTCTATAGGATACTGTGCCCTTTCCAGTTCCTTGTCTTCCAAGTGTCATTGACAACTCAAGCATGTACCAATTCATTTATTGGCTCTATAAATGATTAGAGTGGCTTAGACAATTCTTCTGTGAATTGCCAAAAGGTGAAATTAATAGCCAACGCTGATTTACTACTGACCTTTCTGGTTTGAACAGTGAAATGCGGTCTACCCACCACCTAAAAAGAGAGCTTGGAACAAAATGAGTGCTCCATATATATGTATTACAGTAAAGAACGAATAACTTGTATTAGTGAGAATATTTTCTTTTTTGCAAATCTTGTCTATGCAATTAACACAGACATGAAATTTGTTCCCAGAACAATCAATCAGTATATTTGGGTGTGACAGAACATCTTGATGTGTAAACATAATGGAAAACATTTGCATCTTCATGTAAAAGTATTTTACCTGTAAAAATATTTTGAAATTATTTATGTGAACTTGAGCTTTAAAAAGTCCTTCACTGGAAGCTGTTGACCATACTTGGTTGTAAGTAACCTTTCCTAGAAAAAGGAAATAGGAGGGTTAAAAATACCAGACTACTGGAGCTCTTTTGAGACCGAAATCTTGTCATTGCTGTTTCACAAGATGGACACTGATGCTCACTTCAAGTTCTGTGCTCTAACATTCATATCCAACAGCATTTACAATTCTAGTGGAAAAATAATAGCTAAGATATATTTTCCTTTTGTTAATGGACTGGGATCCAGCTCTGTATAAAATGTGCAATTTGTGACAAGTTATAATTCAGACTTTAACTTTACAATTCATGCCTTAACAATTCTATAAGAATATTATGTAGAAACAAATATAACTAGCTCTCCCCTAACCCTGGTAATTTTCTTTTTATGGGCCATAGGTGCAAAGCCTTTGGCAAACAATAGCATCAACCTTAAATTTAATAACACTGTTTGTATTGATTTTATTTATTGCAGTTACCTTTAATGAAAAGTGATACTTTCTCTCTATTTGCAATAGTGATGGACATTTTCCTTCTAAAATAGATTTAAGCAAAAGACAATGTGAATTGATTTTTAACATATTAAATTGCTAGAAGTACGGGTCATATTTGGATAAAATAAAAATAGTGGAAGTGATAAATAGATGTCTGAAGATATATGAAACACGTAGCTTTGGAAATGGATGTGATTTATCCGCAGTTCTTTTAACCATGTCTGATCTCTTAGACAATCATAACCCTTTGCCAGTTGGCTTCCAATATTATTCTTTTGCTTACTATAAGAAAATCCTCTTTCACTGAGAGCCAACTACATGGCTGGTTATATGGTAGATTTTAGAATTGACTGTTTAATGGTGTTTTGCAGTTTTTGGTTGGATTGAAAGGCAGAGGTGTCCGCTAACCAGAGTTTGTAAATGGGCAAATGACCTCAGGGCCTGTTTCATTACCTCTCAATTATCCCTTATTGAAAGGCATCCAAGACAAGTTGTACATTTTCTTAGGTGTATTCTTTTTTTTTAATTTTTTAAAATGTTTTATTTATTTCTGAGAGAAAGAAAGAAAGAGACACCATGAGCAGTGGAGGGTCAGAAAGAGAGAGAGTTACAGAATCAGAAAGAGGCTTCAGGCTCTAAGCTAGCTGTCAGCACAGAGCCCTACGTGGGGCTCGAACCCATGAACCATGAAATCGTGACCTGAGCTGAAGTTGGACGCTTAACCGACTGAGTCACCCAGGCGCCCCAGGTGTATTCTTTTATATTAGGGACAGAAATGTAAATTTGAATGATTTCTTTTTGATAACTATAATACCTATCAACATTTTTAACCAACATAGCTTTTTCCTCAAAATTCTATTTCTGGGATTTTTGTCTACCAAAGAAAAATGATTACAGGTTAGCTATGATATGGATATAAAAATGTCTATTGAAGCCTTCTCTGTATAGTAATAATTGGAGATTAAGCAAATTTCCTTCTTCTTGAGATATTTTCTACTCTTGGTTTCAGAGATACTTCCTTCATTCTTCTAGTTGCATCCTATCTCCATGGCCACTCCTTCCAGGCTCCCTGCTTCTCTTCATCACCTCAAACTCCTAATAAGTGAGTGTCTTAGGACAAACTTCTTTCAACTTTTTCTTGATCAACTATTTATCCCTTGATATTTTTAGCAGTCTTATAACTTTAACCATTAGTTAAAGCCTTTAACCATTAGTGATTCACCTCTTTTTCTTAATTGTTCATTTCCTCTCAAATCAATGCTTATATATTTAACTGATCACTCTAAATGTCCACCTGTCTATATACTATACATCTCAAACTTAGCATTCCCAACACAGAGCGCTTGAGTTTCTAACTTCCCCCTATCTCTCTAGCCTCATACTTGGATTCCACCAAGCTGAAGTCATATTTTCTTAGTTTTTTTTTTTCTTTCACCTACTGCCACATCAAACCTGAGAGAAAATTCTGTTTGTTCTACATCTGGATTAAAATAAAACAAAAGCCATTTCAACACAATCATAGGTAAATTGAAGTGTTCAAAGATTTCCTTTGAGATCAGACACAAGATAAGGTTTCCAGTTATCATTACTTCCATTCTTAGCCAACTCATTAAGGCAAGAAGAAGAAAGGAAAAAGGGTGGCATATTATATCCTTATATTTATATATAGAAACTCCTAAATAAACTGCTAGTAAATTACTAGAATTTATATTAAACTTTATCTAGGTTACTGGTTTCAAAATCCATCGTATTTCAAAATGCCAGAAACAGAGTTGGGAAAAAACACACTATTACATCAAAATTAAAAATTACCTAAGAAGAAATCTAACAAAACGTGGAAGTTCTTTTTAGAAAATGATAACAGGCTATTAGATACAGTAAAGAGGATCCAAATATTCAATGTTATAAAGATGTCATTTCTTTCCATTTCGGTAAATAGATGCACTGAGACTCCATGTGATGGCTAATTTTGAGTGTCAACTTTACTGGCCCTGGGGTAACCCAGAATAAATATTATTTCTGAGGGGGACTTTAAGGAAACTTCTAGGTAAGATCAGCATGTCCACTCAGTAGACTCAGCTAAGTAGATTGCTCTTCCAATGTGGCTGGTCATCATCCAATTGATTTAGGATCTCTATACAAAAAGTGCTTGCTCTTTGCTTCTCTGTTTGAGCTGAGACACCTTATCTCATCTTCTACCCTTTGACTGGGATGATTTACATGAATGCAGACATTGGCTCCCCTGGTTCACAGGTCTTTGGATTTGCACTGTTTTATATACCACCTGCTTTCTTGAAGTTTTTAGTTTGCAGATGGCAGATTGTGGGATTTCTCAGCCTCCATAATCTCCTGAGCCAATTTCTCATAACAAGTCTCCTTTCATATACATAAAACTTTTATTCTTCAGACAGATTATGAGAGCACAGTTCTGGTTCAGATGGAAATTCTTGCACATGTGCATCAGGATCCACATACAAGAATGTTCACAGCACCATTGCTGGAATAACTGAGCCCTGACAAAAACCCGAGGGTACTTTACTTGTAGAATGGACAAATGTATATTTTTAGCATATTCATACAATTTTATATAACACTGAACAAAATTTACTGCTGGAAAATGGAAGAATGAGATGCAGACATACAGAGTAACACATTCAATAAAAAACTCTTACCAAGAATCAGTTAAAATTCTCATGAATATTGTATTAGTTCTCTAATGCCACTGCAGCAAGTCACCACAAACTTAGTGTGCTCAAAATAATACAACTGTATTATCTTATAGTTTCTGAGGTTGGAAATCTGAAATCAGTTTCACTGCTTAACACCAAGGTGTCAGCATGCTTATGTTCCTTGCCTTTTCCAGCTTCTAGGGCCACCAGCATCCTTGGCTCATGGGTCCTTCCTCCATTTTTAAAGCTAGCAGTTTAGCATTTTCAAATCTCCCTTTGCTTCCATGTCATGTTGTCTTCTGTTTCTCTGATCCCTGTCTACTTCTCATAAAACCCTCTCTAATTACATGGAACCCACTTAGATAATCCAGCCTACTTTTGCATCTCAAGATCTTTAACTAAGTGATATCCTCAAAGTCCCTTTTGCTGCATAAGGTAACATATTCATAAGTTTCAGGGATTGGGATGTAGACATTTGGGGGGTAGTATTATTTAGCCTACTACCATGATATATAGAATTAAATAGGTTTTAAAAGCCCTGAAAATTTGAAATTGAAGAGAAAAATGATCTCCAAAACACTTGACCAATGTTTACATGGAACTAGTAAGAAAGAAAATATTTCTGTTCAAAAATTTTCATTTTATCATCACTAACAAATATTAATTAGCACCTCAGCTTTGGAGAATAAAGATACTAACTATAGGCTCCTGTCAGCTACCAGTATCTTTTGTGTAATAATCCCATCAAATAGTATATTAAAAATTTGATGGATAAGATCCTTTTTCCATTTACAAAAATCTTAATGACTTTTTATATCCCTGTACTTAATTCTACCCAGTAAATTTCCCATATGACCTGAAAATTCCCCTAGAGTAGAATTTGGGGAAAATTATTTTAAGAAATATTTCTTTCAAATCAAGTGTTCCGTACAAAGGTCAAAATATATTTATGAGTTGTCTTATTATAAACTTCCCATACCTGTTCATTCATTTAGTCATTTACTTCATTATTTTTTCCCATAAACATTTATTGATTCTATTATGTTCCAGGAATCATGGTAGAATGTGAGGATATATCATGTAAAAGCCAACATAATTATACTTAATTTTTCATTCAAGGAGCATAAAATTAAAAGGATTATTATTATGAGCAGAAAATGACAAGTGTATTTTGCAAAGAATTTTGAGATATGAAGAGATATGAAGCCATTCTAATGAACACAGACTAAGTAAGGGAAGCTTTTATCTTCTCCTGGGTGATTCAATTAAGGCTTTAAAGAGGAGGCGACTCTTCATGATGACTCCACAATGCATGGACAATAACACGTATCTGGGACAGGCCAGGGAAAATTCATTAGCACAAAGAACAGCATTTTTCCCCCAGGGAACATTTATCTGGAGACATTTCTAGCTGTCATATGGGGGTTTGGGGCAGAACGCTATCAGATCTAGGGGATTAAGATCGTGGATACTGACAAACCTCCTACAATGCACAGAACAGCCTCTTACAGCAAAGACTTAGTTAATGTAGAATGTCAATGGTGCCAAATCAGAGAAACCCTGTCCCAAGCTATGCATGAATCAGATAGTGTGTCATGTTCTCAAATCACAAGAAGCCTTGTTTATGACTGTTATTTATTAAGACCATCTAGTGTATTTTACTATTTGAATATAAGGACAAGTTGAAACGAAGATGAAGACATACATGGTGAGTAGTAGGGAGAGGCTTTAAAGAAAGGATTAAAAAGTGGAAATAAAAACTTTCATAAGGACATGAAATGAATGATGAAATATCATCAATAAAATATTGGTCATTAAAGAAAAGCCCCCAAAACAAGCTATTTAAGCATTGACTCTTAAATAATATATGTAGGTATAGGGTATACTCCAAAAAAAGTCTAAAGTAATTATATTTAGAAAAATATTTTTGCAATTACCACTATTGAAAGCTGGTTTGGTTGCTCACTGTATCCCAAGATTAAGCATCTAAATTCTTTCCATCCGAGTATGTATGTAATACTGTGTACTGTTGTTTCAGACATATGTTAGTATTCTTATTTTCAAAATCTCAGCTTTCTTTTAGCATCATACAAATAGTATGCACATATTTCTTCCCAAGTTACAGTAAGCAATTTCACAAAGTAAAAGGTAATTTTATCATTTGTTATCAACATCATGTGTTAGGGGCCCTAAGACAAAGTGTTCAAGGTCTGAGTGCTCACAACTCATCAGATAGATACAGTATCATAAACATGTTGAATATTTTTAATTGTTTTGAGTGCTGAGGAGAAGTGTAAGATGCTAAGTCAGCTTGAAATAAAATTCTGAAATTTTATTATACAGTCAGCACCTAAAAGCTATCAGACTTGCATGGGTGTCTGGATATTGTTTTTTAAAAATGCAGAGAAAACTATTTTAGTGCACAGTCCCCTTGGAGAAGTAACTTGTCAATTATGCTGAATAGTGGCATGGTTTTCAATGTGTAGAACACAGACAGGGTCTGACCTTAGACTCCTTGAAGCAATGAGCTCAGCTGGTTCTAAACCCAGATCCTTAGGGTGTCAAGGCGGCTGATCACCCTCTGCATTAACTAGCTCCTGTGTGTTTACTTCTATTGATGTCCTATATGGTGCTTTCTCAGACAGAATCCAGCAGTCACAGGTTAGTATCCTTGGAATTGCAACTTTAGAAAATGCCATTGCAACTTAAGCAACGGTGATGAAAAGTAACCACCTCATTTCACCAGGAACCAGTTCAGGTGTTTACACTAGCCTGACGTAAGTAAAGGACATCATGTCCAGAGGAAATGTTTTGTACAAAACTTAACTTTTAAGTCTGATGAATTTGTGGGTGAAAAATATTCTTTTTGATCTGAGTTCAGTGGTTGTTACCTCCTATCTGAAAAGAGTTTGTGGAATAAATAATTCGTTAGATTGGGATGTAAAACTGAGAAGGTACAAGGTAATAATTGTTCTAAAAGTCTGGTTTCAGAAAAAGTCACATTCAGAAATGGTCCAATTTTAAATGCAAGGAAGCAGCCTGAGGAAGAGGAGGGAGTCAAATTTTGACATTTGTCAGGTCCTTCCTTTCAGAGATCATGATTCTGTTTCCTTAGCCATTAGATCTACTCAGGCAACTGAGAATCAGCTTTCACCCTTTAATTCTTATTTTCTTCTGAGATTTTTCATAAGTCTACATAACCCTTTTCTCTTTAGACAAGCCCTGCAGAGCTGCCAATCTCATGGGCATCCATGCTAGACCGATGATGTACAGCTGACAGATAGGAGTCTGAATACTTGGTTTCTGTGGTGGGAGGTATATTATGCAGTTATTGACTTTCTTCCCTCAAAGTCAATACCGAAATTTATTCAAACAAGGAATGGTATTCAAACAAATTCAGTTTTGATCAAGAAGTGCAAATCAATGCAATGCATACACTGCTTATATGATAAAATAAAATAAATTCTGGAGATAAAGTGAAATGATCATACATATATCTTTTATACTTGACTGCAAAAAAAGATGATTTGATGATGTTACTTGTAAATATTCCCAGCTCACTTACTCCTTTTATTAGTAAATTATAAAAGGACCAATGTGTTATGCTAAAAAGTAAAACCAAGAACTTCAAAAAGCTCATAAAAACAGATTTAATCTGTTAAACCTGTTGTGGTATAAAAATGAGATACTCATGCCTTTACAACTGACCTTCTCTGAGACATTTTTACTCACATACTCTAAGATTTCAATCAGCTACTAATATATTTTGAAATGGTTGAGGAAAGCATCTATCGATTAGCAATTTTAAATATTAAATAGTCTTTAAATATTTAGTAGAAGAAGGGCCCAGACTCTATTCTTGCAGATAAAGCAGTTACACTGGTATGTCATAATGCATTGAAATTAAAAGAGAAATTTTCTGTTTTCTTTGCCCTTGACCCCCAGAAGTTAGAACAGCACCTCGCTGCAAGAAGAGACTGGGACATGCAGATGTATTTGGGGGGAGATGTTCCAGGCACAATTCATATACTATGAAAGAAGGGGAGAAGGAATTGAGTTTAACTGTAGTTTCTATCACACAATCTTTTTTTAAAAAATGACAGTTAGTTGATCTCTTTTCTCCATGATGCTTTATTCTCTCAAGAAGCTTCATGGCAATATATTCTCTTCAGTTCTGTCTCACTGGTCCCTCAAAAATCCCCAAAGATAATCACTTAGGTTCCAGCCAGTCCCCCTTCTCTAAAAGCCAATACGATTAAAAGAATTTGGGTGTGGAGAAGTGTTAAGTAGGAAACTTGGTTAGCTTGTATTTCCTCACTTGGATATTTTGAGTTTCCTCATCTAGAGTAAGAATGTACTGGATATACTATTGGTGTCTTTCTTTGTCTAAACTTCTAAGAGTCTTTTTTGATTTAGTTTTTCTTTTAATTCCAGTAGAGTTGGCATAGAGTGTTACATTAGTCTCAAATGTACAATATAGTGATTCAACACTTCCATACATCACCCAGCTCTCCTCACAACAAGTGCACTTCTTAATCCTCATCACCTATTTCACTCATCCTTCCTTCCTCTTTGGTAACCATAAGTGTGTTCTCTATAGTTAAGAGTCTATTTCTTGGTTTCTCTTTCTCTTTTTCCTTTGCTCATTTGTTTTGTTTCTTAAATTCCTCATATGAGTGAGATCATATGGTATTTGTCTTTTTCTGACTCACTTATTTTTAAACTTCTAGGATTCTTAACAGATTAGGAGAGAATTTACTGTAAAGCAAATCAAATTTTTGATTGGAAAGGTTCAACTATGCATAGGGGAGGCCTCTTTCAATATGTCATATGGTCATATAATTGTGTAAATTTTGAAAGAATAAGACATTTTCATTGCAATCGGTAAAGTACTTGCCTCTGTCACATTTCCCTTTGTGTCAGCAGTACCAGTGAAATGGATATTTTCTATTAGTAATTTGGGATTTCTCTTTTTTTAAAAGAAATCTAAAGTCTGTGAGCCTCAGACTCCACAAAAACTGGACTCACCCCCTACTTAAGATATCCGTACTTTCCTTCTTTGGATATCTGTAAACACGAGAAGATACTAAACTAGTTCATTCCACCATAACTGTAATAGCAGAAATTAGAATGAAAAGCCTCCCTAGGCTCCTTTTTACCCAAAGGTTCTTCTTACCTTTATGTAGTAGGAATGTTCATTGCTTCAGATTCTGTAGACCAACATTTGTATCCAGACAGCAATTATAACCCTAAATGGAATAAGAAGAATTGAGAATTGTCTTTCTCTGGTTAGTAGCCTGGGTTGCAGTATCTAGGAAAATACAGTATCCATGGCAACTTGATGTTCAACTTGTAACTTTTGAACACTTTGCCTTTTTCTTTGCATTGTTATGATTTATAATCACACTAATGACCTCCCAGTTAGGCATTTTCTGGCCATTAATGACAGGCTGGATTAAAAGCCCCTAGCTTCACCTGAAACCACCAGTGCTTTCCATTGGTCATTAATGCCAAGAAAATATCCAGTTTGAAGGTCATTATTGCTTAAATAGTAACTTGGAAAGTTAGGCAAGGCTAGCAATTAGGTCGTTTTTTAGACTATTTCAGAAAGTCTGAATAAACACTAAGAACAGACAAAACAATAATAATAATGAAAGCCCAGGCCACTGATGAAACTCAAGAAAAGGTAAAAATTTCTCTTCAGGTTGTTGGCCTTTTAAAAATAGCTTCGAGACTTTAATGATGTGAGAGCTATATACAGTCTGGAATTATTAACTTGCTTACTCTTCCTCATCTCCCATTAAGATTCCACCCACTCTTCTAGGAACTGTCTGCCCCAGAATGCATTTCCTGCTGTGTTAATTACCTTGCAGAGTCAGGACTATCACTGGCCTGTTTATGTTAATTGCCCTTTGTGGTTTTACAAGTGAGAAGAAGAGAACCAAAAATTAATTTGGAAAGCTCTCCAGTTCTACTGTGAACAATCTATTGGATGCATGTTTTAAAAATGTAAGAGTCATTTAGGGTGTTTTGTTTTTCCTCTACAAACAGCATACACTAACAAGAAGGGCAAGGGGCCATTTTGGCCACAAAATACATTTTGTCCTTTTTGGTCTCAAGGCACCTATTTATCCACTTCACTGAAAAACCTCTAAGTTGCCCCCACCTTTCTCTTCCCCAAATAACAAATGTTTATAAGCTGAAACCCTCCTAAAAATGAAAACCTTCTATACTTGGCTCCCTTGGTAGCAATTCTCTCTTATCCTTCCTGCAAAGGCAAGATCATGAAAACTATGGGCTGTAGTCACCATCTTCACGTCCTTTGCTTTTCATTCCTCAGTCTTCGGGAATCTGTTCACCGCCCTTACCATCCTGAAACATCACTTCAGCTAATACTACCAGAGGTATCCTGATAAGCAAATTGGATTGACAGCCTTATTTCTTATCTGACCTCTTGAATCCACTTTCAACCACTCCATATAACTTCAAAACATTTTTTAAAATCACAAACCTATATTTTATATTATAGTTTCATTCCCATTACAAAATTCTCTGTGTAATCCTATTCTGAGCATCTTTTAAATGCTGTTGTCTATAGGACTCCATCTTCTCTCCTTTCTTTATATATGTTTTCCTGAGTGATTTATCTTCACTTCATGTGCTAAAAGGCCATGTATATTCTAAAAAATACACTAACTGAACCCCAGCTGTTTTCCTGTGACCCAGCCCTATATATTCTTTCATTTCCTGTATATATCCACTTGATTTTTTATTATGAATTTAGTGACCATTATCCTAAAATTGGTTTTAATGTATATTGCCTTTTTTATTGAATGTTTCCTTCCATCCAGTCAATAAAATTAAAAAATACAGAAAACTTCCTCCATTTCCTCATTTCTACCACTCTCACATTCAATCTCCAAACATATAAATTCTACCCTATTAACATATCAAAAATCTATTCCCTCTAAGATACTAGGCAACTGATACTGCCTTAGTTCTGCTTATCACATGACATGAAGCTTACACCTATACACACTCAATTCATTCTCAAATACAATTCTCTTAAAAGCATAAACTCATCATGTTTTTCTTCCGTATAAAATGTTTTAGTTACCTAACCTTTCCCCTTATGATAACATTTGAAATTCCTATCATTGTTTAAAGGATAAGTCAAATAGTAAAATATAAGTTTCATGAGAACAAATTCCATATCCTTCACCCATAATTTTATTCCCAATATAGATTTAAGTAGAGCATAAATGACTGAAAGGCCCTCAAACAGGCTCTTGATTATTTTATATTCCTAGGGGATGGAGGGTAGGGGCATCTGGGGGAGGGTATGTGTGAAGGAGGGGTTGTATAGAGGAGGGTGTGTGTGAGGGAGGGAGCATATGGAAGAGGGTGTGGGGGGTGTGGAGCAATTAGCAAGAATTCCTGTCCCCTTCAAGGACCTTGCAGTTGGACTAAGATCAAATTGAAATGAGACAGATTGACAGGAGAAAAATCATATTTAATAGAGTACATATGGGGAGTCCACACAGACATGGAAATTCCAAAGACAGCTAAGCCAAATGAGGTGTATATGTCATCCTCAGCCAAGGGGAAGGGGGTAGGGGCCTGGAACTTCAGAGGAAAGGAATAAAAATTTATAGGAAGATGAAAAAGAGTAAATGTTTGGTAAACAGATGTTTGTTGAGCCACTCAAACAATGGAATAAAGAGAGAACTTTTATCAAAATGGCCTTGCTAGGTTCCTCCATGTGTACCATACCTAGTTCACACCATAATGTAGTTATTAATGGTGATAGCTCCCTTTCTGGAGCAGATCCCCTATCTAAATTCCTTTGAGGCAGTTGAAAAGGAGATAAAGAGCTTTACCTGAACCTACTGGGGTTGGATTGTTTTTTAACTCAGAATAGTCTTCATGCCAAAGAGGCCCATGTTGGGGTAGCCTGCAGTTGGCTGTTACACTAGCTTACTCGTCTATCTCTTCTTTTGAGAAGCCTCTAATTATACCAAATTTTCTAGCCATTTTGGACTCTTAGGACTGAAGGCCTGAAGGACTATGCCATTTGGGTAATACTTTTGGGTTTTGCTTCTTTTGCTTCAATTAATTTACCTATTGGCTCTGACTGGAAAGTTTTATCCTCCTTTTCAGGTTTACATAAAAAATCTGGATACTTTATTACACATGTATTTGTCTGTTTTACCTACAAGAGCAGTAGATATTTTATACATTTAATTACCTGTCTCTTTTGTCAATACAAGCACATTAGAGGGTTGTGATCAACATAGTTTTTCTTTAAATAAAAAGGATAAAATTGAAAATAGTACCTTCTTACTAGCTGATCATTGTATTGTGAAATTTTGTTTGAGACACACACATACACAAGATGTAAGTGTGAACTGCATTGCAAAGTGGAACGTCCTTTATATAATGGATCAGGTCAAAAGGTTTTAAGAAGCCTAAACTAGATCAAAATTTCCTTAAAATCAGAGACTGGATCTACACAACCTTTTAGCTCTGACGTAGAGCATTTTGTTAAGCATATATTCAATGCTGAAAAGCATTTATTATTGAAATGACTGTCCCTCAAAAAGCATGACTTCCAGTGCTTCTGAGTATCAGCATAGTATAGGGCTCAGGCATTAAAAATTTATAATCCTGTGTTTGAGTTCTCGTAAACAGATAAGTGGTCCCCTAAGTATGTCCAATTCCTAATCTCTGAAACTTGTGAATATATTATCTTACATGGCAAAAGGACATTTGCAGATGTGATTAAGTTAAGGGTCTTGAGATAGAAAGATTATCCTAGATTATCCAGATAAAACCAATATGGTCACAAAGGTCTTTATAAGAAAGAGGCAAGAGGGTCATAGTCAAAGAGGAGATATGATGACAGAGTAGAGGCTGTAGTGATGTGCCTTGAAGATGATGGAAGGGGTCATGGGCTAAGGAATGAAGGTGACCTCTAAGCTGGAAAAAGCAATGAAATGCATTCTTCCCTAAAGTCTTGGGAATAAACTCGCCCTGTCAACTTCTTGATTTTAGCCTGTAAGATCTGTTTTGGGCTTCTGATCACCAGAACTGTAGGAGAATAAGTATTGTATTGTTTTTAAGTCACTAAGTTTATGGTAATTTTTTACAGCAGCAATAGGGAATCTTATACAAAGGAGCACCTCTGCACATTGTGTGTTCTCCCATTTTTGGAAGTGCTAAATTAAAGATTCCAGAATCTAACCCTAACTTCCAAAACAATATTTTCTTTTCTTTAGAGTATCTAGCAACAGGACCTCTGGCTGCTGCATCTTGGTTCCCTAGACCCTATTTTTAATTCTATTGTTATATAGTTCCAAAGGACAGGTAGACCCTGAAGAAGAGGAGACGATATTTATATCACTATTTACTCACATTATCTAGCACTTTATGTTGAATATCAAAACACAAGTGAATATTTATTGATTGATTCTGTTTTTATGATTTTGCCTCATAAGGCTTTCATATTCTCCAGGGCAATGATGTTTATGAATCTGTATATGACCAAACAAACCTTAGAGTTTCAAATTTTGGAATCTGTATCTTTGTAATTCTCAAAGCATTTGTTATATAATATGTCTAATCATTACCATGACTTTAATGCATGCATGTGAGGAAAACCAGAATTTGCCACCCCAAAATATGTCCTTTGGCAAAAGAATTATCTTGAGGCAGTTATTTTTAAGAGACAGCAGACCTAAGCTGGTAGGAAGTTACCCTTTTGTAAGACACATTTATATTTATAAGGGAAATCTTCATTTGTGAGGGTGTCCTCTTCTCTGTACTAGGAAAAGAAAGAAGACAGAATTTCTAGAAACTCTTATCGGTGGAGAAAAGAGAGACTTAAATCTGCATGACAACCATACATTACTGTGATTTGCCTGAAAACCTCCCATAACTTGCTCTCTATACCCCCAACATCTTCTTTTGTCTTTAGCTGGAGGTGGTATTTAAAGTGATGTTTTGGGTCATTTCAAAGGTACACAGGAAGTACACAGGAAGTATACATGTTATTAACTTGTTTGTTTTTCTCCTGTTATTCTTTTATTATGGAGATGTCTTAGCCAAGAACCTAGAAGGGTAGAAGGAAAATTATTTGTCTTCCCCTACACATATATGATGTCTATTCTTTTTAGTATTTGAATTCTGATTTAATCTATCGCCATTCTGTCTTTGTAATGCCAAGGGACTCTTAGTTCTGATCTGTACACAGAAGATTGTCTTAAATAAAAAGAAGCATATTTATGAGATAAGCACCACTCATGGAGAAGAATAATGGTGAAATGAACATCCATACTTGACAGGTACCATTCACATGGAAAGACTCTGGTCTATAGCTTAGAATATCAATGGACATTCCTTCAACCACATGTGATGCAGGCCTATTATATGAGGAGGTTAACAAGTACATATTTTCTCTTTATTACAACCTTCGTTAATATATGTTCCCATACACCACAAATATCTTATCATTTAAAACATTTTTCCTTATTATCTGAGTGCTTTTATTTGTGTGTGTGTATCATTGTTTTCCCCGTATATAAGAATCCATAATTTGTCTGAGCTATTCATAATAAATCTTTTAAGCCAGGCCATTACTGGGTTCTCATCCCAGGACTGAAAAGCAGTGATGTAAATCAAGCTTTATACTTCTTAACCTTGAAAGAAGGTTTTTCTTCTCATCTTCAATCTTTTCTGTCACAGCTAATGCAGTCTTTTCAAGGAACAGATCAGGAAATCTGCCATTTTGAATGTCACTCGTGAGGTTACAATAATTTGCAGTTCTTGTTGATGTGTAGCTTGATGATATGTCTTTATATGTAACATGTTTATGTGATTCCTGAAAGCCTAAACAATGCCCATTTGCTTGGGTTTAGGAATTGAATTTGGAATATATGATTGGTCTTTCTCATAATAAGGATCTGAATCCTTTCTCAAAAAGGGAATACAAAGCATAAAGTAACATTTGCTGAAATAAAGGCTTGGTTGACCTTTTGACTTCATATTAAAACTGTGTGAGCACTCTAATTGCTCTGCTAGCATTTCTGGCATCTGTTATATCAATAAATTATCCAGATATTGTTTGTTGTCCTATGCTATCTGTATTTACCACTGTTATTTTTGACATTAATGTACCACACAGAAAATAAGTAGGAAAGAACAGGTCATTTTGCAAATGCACTGTAATTTGTTAGCTTCTATGAATTATGTATCAGTCTGCCTGTCATTTATTAGGATTTGTAGACATAAAGAACAAATGCCTCATTAATTTTAAAATATGCTTCTCTCTCCTATTCTTTACCATAAGTTCTTTACATATAAAGCAGTGACAAAAAGATCAGATCACAGACAATTAAAACAAACACTTATTTAGGTCATAGACTAGTTTCACATAAGCACTGAACTCTGATTTAGGAATCCTGGGTCCTAGTTTAGGCCTGTTGTTATTAACCAGGCATCATTCCTGGGACTCACAGGTATTCTTGCTTAGCCCTAGTGTGCTCAGGTGAAAAGTAAAATATTAGATCATCTCTCTTTTTTTCCTTTTTTTTTTTTTCCCAATTTTTCTTCAAATTCTAGTTAGTTAACATATAGTATAATATTAGTTTCAGGAGTAGAATTTAGTGATTCATCACTTACATAGCAGTGAAGAGTCTGTTTTATGGTTTGCCTTTCTCTTTTTCCCCTCCCATATGTTCATCTGTTTTTATTTCTCAAATTCCACATATGAGTGAAATCATATGATATTTGTCTTTCTCTGGCTAACTTATTTGCTTAGCATAATACACTTATCTCCTTGCAAATGGCAAGATTTGCTCCATCCATGTCCTTGCAAATGGCAAGATCTCATTATTTTTGATAGCTGAGTAATATTTCTGTGTGTGTGTGTGTGTGTGTGTGTGTGTGTGTGTGTGTGTGTGTATCACATCTTTATCCATTCATCAGTCGCTGGACATTTGGGCTCTTTCCATAATTTGGCTATTATTGACAGTGCTGCTATAAACTTTGCGGTGCCCATGCAAGTTAGTATTTTTGTATCCTTTGGGTAAATACCTAGTAGTGCAGCTAACTGGGTTATAGGGTAGTTCTATTTTTAACTTTTTAAAAAACCTCCGTATTGTTTTCCAGAGTGGTTGCAACAGTTTGCATTCTCACCAACAATGTAAGAGGGTTTCTCTTTCTCCTCATCCTCATCAATGTCTGTTGTTTCCTGTATTGTTAATTTTAGCCATTCTGACAGGCGTGAGGTGATATTGTAGCCTTGATTTGTGTTTTCCCTGATGATAGGTGATGTTGGATATCTTTTCATATGTCTGTTAGTCATCTGGATGTCTTCTTTGGAAAAGTGTCTATTCATGTCTTCTGCCCATTTTTAACTGGATTATTTGTTTTTTGAGTGTTGAGTTTGTTAGGTTCTTTATATATTTTGGATACTAACCCTTATCTAGTATGTTATTTGCAAATATCTTCTCCTCCTAAAGTTTGCAGTTTAGTTTTGTGATTGTTTCCTTTGCTGTGCAGAGCTTTTTGTCTTGATGAGGTCCCAATAGTATACTTTTGCTTTTGTTTTCCTTGCCTCAGGAGATGTGTCTGGTAAGAAGTTATTATGGCCAATGACAAAGAGGTTGCTGCTTGTGTTCTCCTGTAGGATTTTGATGATACCCTGTCCCACTTTTGTCCATTTTTAATGTATTTTTTGTATGGTCTAAGAAAGTGCTCCAGGTTCCTTCTTTTGTGTGCTGCTGTCCAGTTTTCCTAGCACTATTTGTTGAACAGACTGTCTCTTTTCCATTGGATAGTCTTTCCTGCTTTGTCAAGATTAGTTGACCACATAGTTGTGAATCCGTTTCTGGGTTTTCTACTCTATTTCCAATTATCTATGTGGCTGTTTTTGTGCCAGTACCATACAGCTTTGATGATTACAGCTTTGTAATATAGCTTGAAGTCTGGAATTGTGATGCCTCCAGGGTTTCTTTTCTTTTTCAGGATCACTTTGGCTATTCAGGGCCTTTTGTGGTTCCATAAAAATTTTAGAATTGTTTGTTTGAGCTCTATGAAAATTGATGGTGGTATTTTGATAGGGATTTCCCTCAATGTGTAGATTGCTTTAGGTAGTAGACATTTTAACAATATTTTTTCTTCCAATCCATGGGCATGGAATGTTTTTCCATTTCTTTGTGTCTTCTTCAATTTCTCTAATAAGCATTCTGTAGTTTCCAGAGTAAAGATCTTTTATCTCTTTGCTTAGGTTTATTCCTAGATATCTTATGGTTTTTGGTAGAATTGTAAATAGAATATCTTCCTTTATTTCTTTTTCTTCTACTTCATTATTGGTGTATAGAAATGCAACAGATTTCTGTATGTTGGCTTTGTATCCTGTGACTTTACTGAATTTGTGCATGAGTTCTAGCAATTTTTAGTGGAGTCTTTCAGGCTTTCTACATGGAGTATCACGTTGCCTGTGAATAGTGAAAGTGTGACCTCTTCCTTGCCAATTTCGATGCCTTTTACTTCTTTTTGTTGTCTGATTTTTGAGAATAGGACTCCCAGTACTATGTTTAAATAAAGTTCTAAGAGTGGACATCCTGTCTTGTTCCTGACTATAGAGGAAAACTCAGTTTTTCCCCATTGAGGATGATATTAGCCATGGGTCTTTCATATATAGCCTTTATGACATTGAAGTATGTTCTCTCTATCCCTGCTTTGTTGAGGGTTTTTGTCCAGAATGAATGTTGTACTTTGTTAAATGTTTTTTTCAGCATCTATTGAGAGGATCATATGGATCTTATCCTTTCTTTTATTAATGTGGTGTGTCACATTGATTGATTTGCAAATATTGAACCACACTTGCAACCCACAAATAAATCCCACTCGATCGTGGTAAATGATTCTTTTAATGTACTGTTGGATTCAATCTACTGGTATTTTGTGGAGTACTTTTGCATCCATGTTCATCAGGGAAATTGGCCTGTAATTCTTTTTAGTTGGCTTCATGGAATAAATTTGGTAATTTTCCTTCCATTTCTATTTTTTGGAACAGTTCAAAAAGAATAAGAATTTTAACTCTTCTTTAAAAATTTGATAGAAGACCTCTGGGAAGCCATCTGGCCCTGGACTTTTGTCGGTTGGGAGATTTTTGATTACTGATTCAATTTCTTTGTTGGTTATGGATATGTTCAAAATTTTAATTTATTCCTTTTTAAGTTTTGGTGGTTTATATCTTTTTAGGAATGTATCCATTTCTTCTAGATTGCCCAATTTGTTGACATATAATTTTTCATAATATTCTCCCTAATGGTTTGTATTTCTGTGGTGCTGGTTGTGATATCTCCTCTCCTTTTTTTTTTAATGTTTTATTTATTTCTAGGAGAGAGAAGGAGACAGCGTGAGCAGGGGAGGGTCAGAGAGAGAGGGAGTCACAGACTGAAACAGGCCCCAGGCTCTGAGCTAAGTGTCAGCACAGAGCCCGACGCGGGGCTCGAACCCACGAACCGCGAGATCATGACCTAAGCGAAAGTCGGACGCTTAACCGACTAAGCCACCCAGGCGCCCTTAGTAGGATATTTTTTAACCTCCATGTATTTGTGGTCTTTCCAAGTTTTTTCTTGTGGTTGACTTCAAGTTTCATAGTGTTGTGGTCAGAAAACATGCATGATATGTCTCAATGGTTTTGTACTTTTTGAGGTCTGATTTGTGACCTACTATGTGATTTATTCTGGATAATGTTCCATGTTCACTTGGAAAGAATGTGTACTCTGGTGCTTTAGGATGAAATGTTCTGAATGTATCTGTTAAATCCATCTAGTCCAGTGTGTCATTCAAAGCTATTGTTTCCTTGGTTTTCTGCTTAGATGATCTGTTTATTGCTGTAAATAAGGTGTTAAAGTCCCTTACTATTATTATATTTTATCAGTGAGTCCCTTTATGTTTATTGCAATTGTTTTATATATTTGGGTTCTTCCAAGTTGGAGGAATAAATATTTATAGTTGTTAGACCTTCCTGTTGGACAGATCCCTCAGTCATCTCTAACTGACATCATGTGGTATAGCACAAATCACATAAGCTTTGAAGACAGATTTCCATTTCAACCTTTTTCTAACGTATTAGTTGCATAAACTTGAATGATTTTTTCCTTATTGAGCATATATTTCTTTATCTGTAAAATTTAGCTAATATACATCTATCATTGAAAGAAGTAAATAAAAATGAGATGCACAATTATAGCTCATGTATGATGAATCTCATTAGGTTTGCCTTTATTATATAATCCTTTCTAGCTCATCTGATGGTAATGATGATAATAACAAACACATATAGAAATGACTATTTTCCAAGTCCTATGCTAAGTAATTTACATACATTGTCACTTAATCCTCATGACAACTGAGTGAAGTAGTAACTATTATTATACCCATTTTGCAAGAGAGAGAACTAGGAGCCTGAAAGCATAAGTTAATTATCCAGGTTTACTCATCTGGTAAATGGCAGAGCTGGGGCTTGTGCATTCAAAATCTGGTTCTTGAGGCCATGCTCTTAGTTATGCTATGTTGACAATCATGAAGCAGTACTACCATAATATGACACACATTGTTTCTAATTTTTTAGTTATATGCTTTATATTAGAACATGATTCAAAGAGAAGTCAAAAAACTTGGCTTTTCGACTTAAGACTGTCAGTCACTAGCTGTAACATGTAACCACTCTGAACCACTCTCTCCATTAAACAATCATGATGCTATTTACCCTCTCATCTTTACAGTTCTATTTAAATAAAATGAGAGAGATATTATGTAAAATGATTTTGTGGGTTTTAAAGAATATCAAAACAATAGAATTTCCATCTCCAATCTTGAAATCTCAGTTTTACAACGCAGACAATAAGTAAGTAAGTAAGTAAGTAAGTAAGTAAGTAAGTAAGTAAGTAAGTAAATAGCTCTCGTTTCTTCCTTGTTATAACCCTATCAGAAACAATACAGTACAAAGAAGTGGACTGCATAAGGGTGAGGAAATGAACATGAAGTTATCATCTAAATTTTGTGGAACTGTATTTGTATCATCTCATTTAATATTGATAAGAATGTTGGCAGGTATGTACACTCCATCCAGAGAAGATCATTTGTCAGAGTTAACCAACTAGGAAGGAAACAACTCAGGATTTACACTCAGACCCCAGCTTTTTACACAAACTATCTACCAATGCTCCGTCAAGAGCCTGTCCTGCTCCCCAGCCTCAGGCCCCGAGTTTGGGCAAGAAAGAATTCAAGCCCAAACTCTTAAGCAAACAATGATCTAATAGTAATTTTAAAGGAAAGTAAACTCTCAGAATGGGAGAGCAGACAGCCCCAGAGGTGGCAGCTCTACCTGGATCAGTGCTGTCTTTTCTTTTTATGTTTATATAAGTATGAGTCACAGCTAGGGCAATTTCTGACTGAGGTTGCAGCCAATTTGGAGGGTGAATTTTGGGCACTAGAAAGTCCTAATCAGAACTGTCATGGCAGCCATTCTCTGGTGTGTGGGGGTAGGGAGGAGGTTAAAACCACAATGTAAATGTATTAAAATGAAGCTGTATGTTTCTGTGGGCAGTGGTATGGGGAAGATTGCATGCATATCTCCTGAGGTCTGTCCTGTCTGTTTGGAACTTGGCTTATGCCTTTTATCAGAAAGCACTTCTCCTGTGTTCATATCTAGCCATCTGCTTACTCTACCAGCTCTGAGACAAACTCAGAACACTATGGTGTTAAAGTTAACTTTGAGAAAATTTTTCAGGAATGAACTGGAATGTTTTTGCCCATTAAACTTACCTATTTTTTTCTTAAAATATTTTTTAGATGTGTTGGATGTATCTTTTATTTTTAAAATATTTATTTATCTATTGACAGAGAGAGAAAGTTAGAGTGTGAGAAGAAGAGGGGCAGAAAGAGAGAGGGAGAGAGAGAATCCCAAGCAGGCTCCACATGGTGAGTGCAGAAGCCCATGTGGAGTTCAGTCTCACAAACGATGAGATCATGACCTGAGCCGAAATCAAGAGTTAGATGCTTAACCCACTGAGCCACCCAGACACCCCAGGAGTTGGATGTTTCTCATTTTGCATTATAAGCAATAATAAAACAAAACAAAATTCAAAGACGAAAATATTTTTTTTAATATTCCACAAATTATCAACGTATTTCTAACTAAGATTTTATGGAACTGGTTCCTTAGTTTTTCCCAACATTTATGACACTTTGATGGTTACTATTAAAACTAAAGGAAGAAAGAGCATATTCAGCAAGAAGGAGAGGTAGAGAAAGTGGAATAAGAATGAGCAGTTAAAAACAAAAGTTAGATGAAGCAAAGAATAAAAGAAAGAATACGTAAGTGATCAAAACAATTGTGTTAAAAAAAGTTGTTTCTTTTGATGTTTTTTTAGAAACTTAACAAACTTTTCCTTTCAGACTTTAAAATTGTCTGACTGTGGAAGTTGTAAGAATAGGATCAAGTTGAATATAAGACTCATCTTCTCTTTCTCCCTTGTTGTTAGGAAGTTTTGATAACTTTATGAAAGTTATTGGATTTAAATGGTAGATTTCTTGCTCGAGGACTTGTACTTCAAAGAATATGTTAGGATAATGACTGAATACCAGGAAAGAAAATGTGACTATTCTAATAGGAAAATAGAATCAACTGATTCTTTGAAATGCATTGAATATAGCCCCTGTTTCAACTTGCTTGTTGCTTCTTATTTGATTGTTAATAGAACTTTACAAATAAATGAAAAGTATGAAGTTTCATTTTGGATCCAATTTGTAGTGCCAGGGACTGCCATAAAAATGGTCAGTCACTTTGTAAGAATTCTTTAGTTTTGGCAAAAGTATTCTGAGACACCTCTGGACCACTAGCAAATGCTTGAGATCTGCTATTAAGCATAACGTATAGTGTAAAAGCACAGTCCGGGAAGGAACTAAAAGGCATAATGGACAAATTTGGGAAAATTGAAATCCCAAATCACTGGAGAACATGAGTAAAGACTGACTTATTGGGCACACATCTGCACACACCTCATCACGGAAACCTCAGTTCTTAGATCTTTGACACCTCACCTCATTCAACAGTCTACTTAGTTGCAGGCTATATATTCAGGGATACCTTGGATATTAGCAGATTGAACCATGTGATGTCACTAAAATATGATAAATGTTAATCTACAAAATAGTCAATTCCATATTCCACATACAGGATAGGGTTAAGCTTGCATATAGAAAGTATTTTGGGGGCATTTGGATGGCTCAGTTAACTGAGCATTGAACTTCGGCTCAGGTCATGATCTCACAACTCCTGAGTTCGAGCCCCACATAGCACATGTTGCTGTCAGCCTGTCAGTGCAGATCCTGATTTGGATCTTCTGTCCCCTACATGCACCCTCTCAAAAATAAATATCTTTTTAAAAAAGAAAGTATGTTTGATTTTAGTTCTGAACCAGTAGGAGGGGAGAGGTAAAAACAACCTATACTTATTTAAATAGACAAGTGTTACTTTAGGGGCACCTGGGTGGCACCGTCAGTTAAGCCTCGGACCTCAGCTCAGGTCATGATCTTGCACTCCATGAGTTTGAGCCCCACATCAGGCTCTGTGCTGACATCTCAAAGCCTGGAGTCTGCTTCGGATTCTGTGTCTCTCTCTTTTTCTCTCCATACCCCACTCATGCTCTGTCTGTCTCTCTCTCAAAAATAAATAAATGTCAAGAAAAAAAATTTTTTTAAAGGTATTACTTTAGTCTATGAAAAGAAAATGTATAGTCCAAGAAAAGGTGATCCACTATTTCCCCCTGTTGTATATTAAAAAAAGAAACACTTCAATTTGGAGATTCTTTATATAACAATAAAACAAAAAAATCACAACACCTGAAACACCCTTGCTAAGGTTTCACTGAGCCTCTGCTGATCACAGCAGGTTTTTAAGAAGGAATGATTAGTTATCATAGTCTACTTAAATCTGTTCTCTTTACTAAAAAATATGCACATTCTAACTTAATTTTAGATAGCTGGCCCATAGGAACAGAAAGAGAGAATGTAATTGTTTGGTGGTAACAATAAGTGACCAGAAGAAACCATTTGCAAAAACACACTTTTCCTTAAGGAAATGTGCCTCGGGGAGATACCACAGCATATCCAATCCCACTGCAGGACCCAAGATGAAGGGTTTGCTTTCTTTCAGAGTCTTGTCCTACTTAAAAAACTATAATTGAAGAGACTAGCTGCCAAGTTGCAAGGCCCAAAAGAATAGTTATACCACTCAACCAAAATGTTTGTTAGCACCAGGAATGACTTCTAGTTTTAATCCTCCAAAAGGACGCTAAACCATAGTTTATGGAAAACATGAGAAATGGTATACAAGGCAAAACATGCTACTTTGATTATCACCGACATAATAAATGGGTTAATTTGTACTTTGAAAGCTTCACGCAGCACATTCTGCATCGACTGACTACTTTGAATTCCAGCCATCTTTGCCTATCAGCTCTGGAAGCTCTCAGGGCTATGGCCATTTGTTCAGATTAGGTCTGTCTTCAGTAGATAAGTCTCTCAGGTAATTTCAAGCACAAGGGGAAAATGTCATGCTTTTGATGGTCTGAAAGTAGGAAATATCTCTTGCCCAATTAATTAATGCCTTTCTTTTAAATTTCCTATTTGAGATTTGTCTTATGTTCTCAGACATGTAGACTCCAATGGGCAGCTTAAAGATGTTTTTCCCCTTTGTGTTTGGAAGGAAACCCATCAGTGAAGAAAACTGTACCTTTTGCTAAATGAATATCAGGTAAGCATTTATGTCTGTGATACAAGAATACTGGTTAAGATTCTGGTCTTGGGGCAATTAAATTTGGGTTGCTGTTCCCTACCTCGATTTGCTACTTGTTTAAACTCACTAAATTGTGGGGCGCCCGGGTGGCTTAGTCAGTGAAGCGTCCGACTTTGGCTCAGGTCACGATCTCAGGATTCATGGGGTTGAGCCCCGCATCAGGCCCTGAGACTGCTTTGTATTCTGTGTCTCCCTTTGTCTGTCTGTCTCTCTCTCTGCTCCTCCCCACTTGCACTCTGTCTCTCCTGCTCTCAAAAATAAACATTAAAAAATACTAAAAAATATACTCTCTAAATTGTAATTCATTCCCTTGAGAGAGAAATAATAGTAACACCTTCATGGAGGCTTTATAAAAACTAAATATTATAAATGTAAAATTTATTAGTATAGCACCTGACCCTTAGAAATGTGTGTTACTGTTCTTTACGTTTATCGGGGCTTTTCTCTTACCTCCATCAGGACAAAGTTAGCTCTCTCAGAAGGAAATACAAAGAAAGGTTGAACGGATTTTATAAGGATTGAGAATTTATCTCAAATAAGCTGTTTTAAATGGAAATGAGACTGTTTAAATCAGAAGAAACTGAGTTTAGTTGGAAAACTTAACTACTCATGAGGTAGAGGGAAAAAAAAGAAGAATTGCAACGCATTAAAGTTCTACTTTACTAGCACATCTAAGTTTGTCCCTGGAACTCTTTCACATAAAGGGATTTTGTGTTATTTATTCACACAATATGTACAGACATTTCTGCATGTCCACATGACAATTCTATATGCAATAAAAAGTAGGCTCAAAGACGATCTCAGAGGTCATGTTCTAGCTAGGGAATAAGACATGTACACACTCCTCCTTCCAAACTATTTATTTATTTATTTATTTATTTATTTATTTATTTATTTAAAAGAGAAGAAGGGAGCAGGGTGGAGGGGCAGTGGGAGTGAAAGCTGGTAAGAGAGAATCTTAAGCAGGGTCCATACTTAGCATGGAGTAGCTGTGGAGCTCAATCATACCACTTTGAATATATAACCTGAACAGAAATCAAGAGTCTCCTGTTTAACAGACTGAGACCCCCGACATTCCTCCCCCATCCAAATTAAAATATAAATGGAAAGGAGGATATAACCTTAATATAAAATAAGCATCAACATCAGAAACTAACATGAAACAGTTATTCAAAGAATTATGCTATTCATGAGAAAATAGTAAACACTGTATTCTAATCTTAAAACAAGTTTTAATGCAGAGAGTGATGCAGGACTGGCTATATAACTTGGGAGCCAAGTGCAAAATGAAAATGTGGAAAATGTTAAAAAAATTTTTTAGAATTTCAAGATGACAACAGAAAATAATTAAACCAAGCATGGGCCCTTCTGAGCATAAGGTCCTCTGTAGCTGTGCACCACTCACACATGCAAAACAGACCCAGCATTAAGCAAAATTCAAAAATGAAGGTAAGATTTGGTTAGCTAGAGTGGACAGTGGAATGAGATATTTCAAGTAGGGGAGTATTGTCAGTTTGAGTCCCTCAAGAAGCAGGCACTGAAAAAACGTTAGGTGTAACAAGAATTGGTGTTTGTTTTTTGCTTTTTCAAAATTTATTTATTTTTTAAGGTGGAGAGATGTAGACAATGCCTGTGAAAGATAAAGTGGGAGCAAGCAAGATTGAGCAGGGAAACCCTTTCCATTGTGAACACCTGACTGTGGAAAGGAAGGAGAGAGAAAGGAAACTTGGGCAAGAGCCTCCAACTATAATTCCAATCTGATAAAGTCTCACCCAAACAAGTAGGTTGGAAAGGGCCAAGCCTTTGTAGCTCCGCCATCCTTGGTCATTGACTGGGACCTTCTTTGGAAGAGCATGGCATTGACCCTTACTGCTGTGGTTGATACTGAAAGCACAGTCGTTGGAAGCTCTCAAATGCTCTTTGTGTAACTATAGAGCAAGTTCTACTGTGAAAGGGGAGCTGAGCAACACATTTCTGTAGCTGTCACATGGAACAGGAATTCATGCTTATAACCTTGTTTCAAGGACACCTGGGTGGCTCTGTCAACTAAGGTCCGAGTTCAGCCCAGGTCATGATCTCAGGGTTTGTGGGCTCCAGTTGTGTGTTGGGCTCTGTGCTGACGGCTCAGAACGTGGAGTCTGCTTCAGATACTGTATCTCCCTCTCTCTCTGCCCCTTCTCCACTCGTGTTCTGTCTATTTCTTTCTCTCAAAAATAAATAAACATAAAAAATTTTAAAAATAAAGCTTGTTTCAACTGTAACAAAAATGCCTTATACTTATCCACTACTGTATGCTTTTCAAATCACTCTCCCTTTCATATCTCTAAATTCATCATAAAATTATTTGTTGGCAATGTGTTTAAAAAGTAAATGCATCACTTGGGGTTGCTCTGTGACTCTGTTCTAAATTTCCCAGCCATGAGGGTGACAATAGGGATAGATGGTTCTCTTTTATTCAGAGCTTTACTTTGCCATCACCTTCATCAAGCTGTACTCTCCTGAAGTTTCCTTTTACATGAAATATATTATGTGAGCAAATTTCAGCTGAAAGGGAACTTAGAAATTGTCCAATCTATGTTGTTTCAAAATTTTCATGTTTCCTCCCTTTCACCTTATAATCAAAGGATCGATCTTGTGGCTGAAAAAATTTTAAGTTTATCTCACACATCATTTATCCAATCACTTAATCATACATTTATTGGGTCTGGTATGCATCAGATACTGTGCTAGAGGCTCAAGATAAAATGATGAAAAAAAGAGTACACAGACTCTGGCTCCTGGCAGTGATGTTTACACCTTAGTTCGTGTAAAGATTATTGAAGAATTTGTTAAAATGAAGATTCCTGGACCTCAAGTCCAGAGGTTTTATTCAGTTTATCTGAGATTTGACTCATGAATCTGTAATTTTTAGGAGCAGCTCAAGGAATTTTGATGAATGTGGCTCTCAGAGATGATGAAAAGTAAATCGAGGGATATTAAGGTTTTTGACAGTTTATTTGGGCACAAATCAGCTAGAAGCAGGTAGTGACAAGCTAAAACTGGTTAGAAGCATTTGCTAATAGAAGTGGGGGAAAGACCTTTACGAGAAAGTGTGGAACAACAAAATAAGAAATTACTTGACTGGCTGTAGCTTAAACCTAGTTGGTTGTTGCTGATGGGTTCTTAGCTTTTTGATTTTGTAACCTTCAGGTGTTAACAGACTTAGATTTAGGTTTGCTTACCTAGGCTGCCATGGCATTAGAGCCACATCAGTCTAATGGCTTTCTTGCTTAATGAGTTTAAAAGAGAATTTGTCTGAATGCTCTTTATTGTTGATTGAAGTAGAAAGACATTTATCATAATTCAGTTAACACCAAATGTGGTAGGCTTAATAATGGCCCCCAAAGATATTCATAACCTAATCCCTGGAAACTGGCGTATGTCACTTTATGTGACAAAAGGGGGCTTTGCACATGTGATTAAATAAAGGATCTTGAAATAGATTCTTTTGAATTATCAGGGTAGGCCCAATGTCATCACAAAAGTTCTTATAAGTGGGAGTCAGTAGGGTCAGAATCAGAAGAGGAAAAGTTTGAGGACAGAAGCAGAGGATTAAAGTCAGAGATGATTTGATGATACATTGTTGGCTTTGAAGGTGAAGGAATGAAGAGCCAAATACCAGGTGGCCTCTAAAAGCTGGAAAAGATAAGGAAACAGATTCTCCCTCTGTTGCCTCCAGAAGGAAGCTAGCCCTTGCCAACACCTTGATTTTGCCACAGTGAGACCAACTTCAGACTTCTGACCTCCAGAACTATGAGATAATGTATTTGAATTGTTTTAAGCCACTGAGTGTGTGGTAATTTGTTACAGCAGCAATAAGAAACCAGTAGCTTCATAACAGAAATATATAAAGCAGAATTGGGCCATGGAAAAGGGAATACTTAACTGTCATTTCAAAGAACTCTAAAAGTTTATATTTTGCCATGTATGGGCTGAGTAAAACTAAGGAATTCCAAAATCAAGCAACTGAAAACACTATATCTTGGGGGAGTTGAAGTTTTCCAAGAGTACAAAACAGTGCAGAGACATTCCACACAGAGGTAATTTTTACAAAAGATGGAGGGGAGAATAAGCAGCATACACTGGAGATTCATTTATAAACAGTTTGATTAGCAGGGGCATAGTTTGCATGCAGATAAGGTAGAAGAGCCAAAGGTCAAATTAAGAAAGATGTGAACAATGTGCTATTATATTTTGCCTTTATTTCATCTGGAAAGTGGATGGGGTTGAAAGATTTTAAACATCAACACAACAGGATCATAGTTGTGCTATAATTATGGGCTCTGGAAGCCATCTGGACAAGGACTGAAATAGAATAAATTCTGCTGGAGCTTTCCAGGTGAAAAATGTAGAAGAATTAAGACTTCCTTCATTAGGATTGAGAGAAACAGGTTAAATTTATGCCTTCAGGCACTCTAAGAACTTAAGATCATGATACACCATCCCTTCCCTACATATAAGAGAGAAAGGGGGTGCCTGGGTGGCTCAGTCGGTTAAACATCCCAACTTCAGCTCAGGTCATGATCTCGTGGTTTGTGGGTTCAAGCCCTGGGTCCAGCTCTGTGCAGACAGTTCAGAGCCTGAGGCCTGCTTCGGATTCTGGGTCTCCATCTCTCTCTGCCCCCCCCTCTACTTGTACTCTCTCTTTCTGTCTCTCAGAAATGAATAAACATTAAAAATATTTTTTTAAAAGAAAATAACCCATTCTCTACCAGAAAGTTTAAAATCCATCTTTATGCTGAATTTTAACTTTTTTTTTTCTAGATTGCCTGACTGCCAAGTTCTAGGTACATTGATCAGCTTTGAACTTTGTTCAATGTGTGTGTGTGTGTGTGTGTGTGTGTGTGTGCAGGCACACATGCTTGACATGCACACACACTTGTATTTAGCTGATTCTTTAAGGATAGTCTGCTTATTGGATAAGAACTAACAGGAAATATTTAGAAGACAGAATTGACAGAGTTTGGAAAATAAGTTTTCAATGTGAAGAAGTGAAGGAAAACTAAGAATCAAGAGAAAAGTTTAGGTTTCAGTTTTAAGTGATCAGATCATATTTGTGCTATTGATCAAGATCAGAAATACACAACTGAAATATTTTTGTTTTCTTTTGGTGCATTTTTTAAAATCTAAAGACACACCAGGTCAAATAAGAGCCAGATTCAAGTTTGCCCACTAGATTTTGAGTCTAGAATTATAATTCGATGAACACAGTTCAGTGGAATGGTTAGAACAGTTACATTGCATTGAACTGAGAAAAAATTTAGGTGACTAGGTCAGCCTTGAGAGAGGTAGAGATTGACTGAGAAGAGACACAGATTAACTTAGCAGAATGGCAAAGAAGGGAGAGTTAAGGAGATAGCCATGCTACTTTATCATTTCTATTATTTCTGACCTGCTCTCTCAGCCAGCAGAGATGGTAGTGATGAAGCAAGGCGTAAGACAGGGAGGATGAAGCATTGGCATATTATTTGCCAACTTTTTTAGTGATAAATCCCAGCTGAGGAGAGATGTGTCAGTAGGGTAAGAAAAAAGGATCTTCATATGCAGTCAAGTATTACTCCAAATACATTCTACCCCTTACTTTCTTTCCCAACCACCACACACACACACACACACACACACACACACACACCCCAAAATAAAGATAAATATGTTGAGGAAAATGACACAAAAAAATATGAAAGTAATTTATCATACAGAAGATGATAAATGTGAGAGACAAAAAAAGATAAGATCCAACAATAATATAATTGTACCTGAATAGAAAATATTGAAAAAGAGGAAAATGTTAAAATGTTAAAAATGTTATCCTTCGAACATAAGGTATATAAAAAAGGACATAAAGAAAGATAGGAAAATAGATGCTAAACTAAAGCTTGCAATAAAGCTTATATCAATACAATGAATAAACAGTAATCAATAATGGGGGAAAAGAGATTTTTTAAGTCAGCAAGAAGAAAGAAGAAAAATTGCCCTAAAGTTTCTTTGTAGACTCATTCACTATCCAACATTAGTAGAAAATCATATGCAATGTTCTGATATAGTAATCCTGTAGTTTTATACCTAACCAAGATACTCTTCAATATAGCAGAGAATATATTCTTAAATATCTAGTAATTTATCATATAAAGTAGCCATCAATCTATCTTTAAAATTTTTTTTAATGTTTATTTATCTTTGAGAGAGAGGCAGAGTTTGAGCAGAGGAGGGGCAGAAAGAGGGGGAAACACAAAATCTGAAACAGGTTCCAGGCTCTGATCTGTCAGCACAGAGCCTGATGGGGAGCTCGAACCCACAAACCGTGACATCATGACCTGAGCTGAAGTCGGAGGCTTAACTGCCTAGCCACCCAGGCACCCCGTCCCCCATGAATCTATCTTGAAAAATCAGTCCAACAATTAAAGATTAAAGTCTTGATGGTGAGTATCAGTTTCTTTACATATATAACAAGGACAAATACTAGCTGAATTATTAGAAGTAAAAGACCTGAAAATAAATGTAACTTCTGACATTGTAAAGTCAATAATACAATTTTAAAAAGTTGAAATCCTATGAGAGTGGAATTTGGAAAATAGATAAGTGTACTAATGTGCTCATCATTTAGAACATGAGCTAGAAACTTTCTAGTATGAAAAAATGTTTTAAAATTGGGGAATTTCTAATTTTAGAAATAATTGTTTTGTCATTTTAAAGAATAAAATATTTTCTTCATCTTAAATTTCCCTGATTTTTTGGTAATTAATATTTGCACTCATGAAAATAAATCCAAAGTATAGCAATTTTTCCACATAGACTTGTTCATTTTTCTTGCTGAAGTGCCCAAAGAGTATGTTTAATTATTTTTTACTTGAAAAATGTCAATTATAGTATAATTTTACCCTCTAATACTATCACTATCTTTCACTCACTCTAAACACACACACAAACACACACACACACACACACACCTACCCCATTTAGCTGGAAAACATCAAATATTATATTTGGAAGGTTATGGGACTTAGAAAATTTATTTTAGTATTGTTTAAAACTTTTATAATTGACATATATCATTTTAGAAGAAAAATGTGAATATTATTCCTAAATTATGACGCTAATTTTTTCTTTGTTTTAAAAAGAGAGAGACAGCGTGTGCTAGCAAGGGACAGAGGCAGAGAGCAGAGAGGGATAATATTAAGCAAGCCCTATGCTGAGCGTGGAGCCCTGTGTATGACTCAATCCCTTGACCCTGAGTTCATAACCTGAGCTGAAATCAAAAACAAGACTTAGCCACCTAGGCGCCCCTATTAGACACTAATTATTAATTTCCCTTTCCATTCTTCGTTCTTATGGTCTTTAATCTTCCTTACTTCCTTCCCTTTTTTTTCACTAATACACATCTCTGTTTTCTCATCCTTTCTCTGTTCCTTTGATGCCTTCTGTCTTTGAGCTTTCTAGCCTTATTCATATATATTTATATATTTTATATCTACAAAAAATGACTGTCACAGAGTAGGCACTAACTATGTACTTATGGTGCTGAACTTCTTCCAATGACTGGGACTACCCAAGATGCTGTCTTTTTTTGTTTCCTGTACATCCCTGAATCTCTGTCATTGTTTTGTTGTTGTTTTCTTTTAATTTTTTAATTTTTTAAATTTGTTTCTGAGAGACAGAGACAGCGTGAGCAGGGGAAGGTCAGAGAGAGAGGGAGACACAGAATCTGAAGCAGTCTCCAGGCTCTGAGCTAGTTGTCAGCATAGAGCCCGACATGGGGCTCGAACCCATGAATCGTGAGATCACGACCTGAGCTGAAGTCAGACGCTTAACCGACTGAGCCACCCAGGCACCCCTCCATCATTGTTTTTACCCAGAAATAATATTTATTGAAATCATGAGATACCACAATTTATTAATTAATGAATGCCATTTTTATTTCATATTTTTTCATATACTTCAAACAACAATTGGTGTATTTATGTTTGTTTTGTGAATTGTAAATGAGAGATGAAGTGATAGCTGCAGCACATGTGCCTGGTAACTGCACTCTCGCTCTCATGGGTAGGGTAGTTTTCACACGTTGGTGGTCAAACTATTATTGTTTTGAAATAGGTAACTTTGAGGAAAAAGTAATATTTACATATGAATTTTAAAACATGATTGTCTCACTAAAGAAATTTCTTGGAATGCTTTGATTTTGATCTGGGAATGACTGGTTGTCATTGAGTTTCTGAATAGAGTACTTATTTTTAACCCTTGTAAATAATCCCTTTACCAACTGTTCAATCAATTTTATTGTGAAAAAGTTCCAGTGGTAAACTTAACTAAAATTAAGAGCATAATTGGATGCTTCTTCTCATCTCATAATCCTGTTGTATTTTTTCCTCACAAATGCAGCGTTAATACCTGCTTTTTTTGAAAAATCTAGCAAATCGAAATTCAGCAGTGACTACAGAATATTGTTTTAAAATGAGATAAAGGACAAAACAGATTTTTATTTTCTTAATTTCAATTAGGCTCGTAATTGAGAAAAAGGCACTTTAAATAACTTTAAAAGTTGTTGGTTTCAGGGTGCGTGGGTGGTTCAGTCAGTTGAATGTATGACTCTTGATTTCAGCTCAGGTCATGATCTCAGGTCATGGGATTGAGCCCGGTTGAGCTCTGTGGTGAGCATGGAACCTGCTCTCTCTTCCCCTGTGCCTCTCCCTCACTCATTCTCTCTCTTTCTAAAAAGTTAATTAATTAGTTAATTAAATTAATTTTAAAAATATTATTGGTTTCAAAGCCGTTCTATGCATTCCTTAGTAAACCATAACCCACAATTCACCCACACTGTAATTTTACAATTCATAATAAACTTTTAGAATGATTTTATACCTCATATATTTTATATTTATGCATATACATATATATATTTGCTTTTATTGCACTAAGATCATAGTCTACCATAAGAAATCTATGTGTCGACCATATTTTTAAAAGAAAACATAAAGTGAAGATGTTATGATGATGATGAAATGAAGTAATAGCTGATCATTTTTAACGTTTTCATCTCAATATAAAAACTGAAGAGAATTTGAGTGTATGAGAGTGTGACTTACAAATTTCTCTATGACTAGATGATTAACAAAAACAACGAAAGCTTCCATCTCACTAGATGAGCAATGCGGTCATGTTTCACTAGCCTAGACACTTTCTCTCTGTGAGTAAATGTCATTACCTGCATCACCCTAGACCAACTATCAAGTTTCCTTCTGATGGCAAAAGAATTGGAAACATGTATAATAATAGCTTAAAGATTGCCTGTAGTCATGGGGTGTCATGTCTTATTTTTAGACAGGCTATAAGGCCAGATACTCTATTACGAAGCCATAATTAAGACACCAGAGTTACTTCTAAGGCAAAGAATAAGGGCCATACTACACTGAGCATGTTTCTTCAAGTAATGTAAACCTTTGATTTATTTAGAAATGCTAACCACATTGTGATTTAGAAACTGCTGAAAGAGTAATTAAAATCTTCTCTAAATCAAATTTTTGCTGAGGAGATAAAAACATATTTGGAGTCTCAGGAGTAAAAAAAATTTTTGTGTGTGTGAATTTACATTACATGGCTTTTTCATATATAGGAGGGCTAAAACAAAAATAATATGATGCATTAATATCAAATGTAAGTTACATACATGCACAGAAATAGATGTTTCCTTTTATTAAACAAACAAATGGAATCATATTCTATAATGAAAAATATACATATTTGTATATAGGCTTAGGAAAATACTCAAAGAGCATACCCAAAAAGTTAAAAAAAAAAAAAAAAACCTTGGCTAATAGAAATTTAGGTACTTCATTTGTTAAAATTCTCAAGTTAACATGAATTATTTTTGAAATCAGAAAAAATAACTCACAAAATCCTATAAAAACAAATAGTGTGCATGTTGCCTTTGGAAGACTTTGCGACCACTTTAATTTACTCGGTCTCATTGAAGCAGTCAAACAATCGAATGAAGTAAGTTTTGTACTAGACTGACTTTGTGTTTCAGAGGTATCCTGACTAAAAATCCAACAGGTAGAACTATAATTTGAGTTCCTATCACCACCGTGACAGATTATGTCAAAAACAATGAAAATTAGGAATTTAATTCACTGAAACACAGTTCCTTACTTTTGACCTGAAATACGTCTGCCAAAAGAATATAAAGAAGAATCAAAATGAAATTAAGGGGGTGCCTAGGTGGCTCAGTCAGTTAAGTGTTCGACATTGGCTCTGGTCATGATCTCATGGTGCATGAGTTCGAGCCCTGCGTCAGGCTCTGTGCTGACAGCTCAGATCCTGGAGCCTGCTTTGGATTCTGTGTCTCTCTCTCTCTCTCTGCCTCTCCCCAGCTCATGCTCTATTTCTCTCTGCCTGTCAGAAGTGAATAAATGTTTAAAAAAATGTTTTTTAATGAAATTAAGAAAAAAGAGAAATTAGGATCTGTGTTAACAGAATATATCTAATTCCCCATGCATCAGTTACACAGCTATCTGAATCTGCCACTTTGTAGCCACTTGAGAATTTTGCATATCAGGGAGCATATTTACATTTTTTACAAATACTTTGTGTTCTTCACAACCCATGGATTCTTTGAAACCTTGATAATCCCTGGAGAGGAGCCTGGAGTCTCTGTAGCCACACAAACCATGAGGCATAAGCTTGTACTATACACAGAAAATTAATTCAAATGGATTATATTCCGAAAGGTAAAACCTAAGACTGAAACTTCTAGAAGAAAGCATAGAAAATTTTTGTCCCATTAGGTGAGACAAAGATTTCTTATATGTGAAACAAAAATAAGACACATGAAAGAAAACAGTGCTAAGGTAGACTTCATCAAAATCAAATCTTCTGATCTTTGAAAGACACTATTAAGCTGAAGAGACAAACCACAGACCAGGAACAATGTTTGCAAAACACATAAATAAAACATAAAGGATTAGTATCTAGGATACATAAAGAATTATTATATATCAATGAGGAAATACAGAAAAGAGAACTGGACATGAGATTTGAACAGATGCTTCAAATAAACACACACAAAGATAAACAAAAAAAATACTCATCGTGTCATTAGGGATGTGAAAACTAAAATAACAATGAGTTACCAAGACACCTCTTGAATGGCTAGAATAACAATGTCAATAACAATAAAATCTGAAAATATCAAAGGAAGATGAGAATATGGAGCAACTGGAACTCACATACGTTGTTGATGGGAATGTAAAATAGGATCGCCACTTTGGAAAACAATTTGATAGTTTCTTACAAAGTGAGGCATATACTTATCATATATAACCAATATAATATATCATATATAACCAAAAGCCTGATACCTGGGTATTTACTCAAAAGAAACAAAACCATATGTCAAAATAAATTCTGTATGCAACTGTGCACAGCAGTTTTACTTATTGGAAACACCCCAATTGTCTATTGACTGGTGAGTGGATAACAAATTGTGGCAGAGTCCTACAGTGGAATACAGCCTATCTCAACACCAGAGGCAATGAACTACTGATACATCCAAGTGCATAATGTCCACCAAGTGCATTATAATAAATGTAAGAAACCAGACTCTGAAAGCTGCACAATCCGTAATTAAGTTTATGTGACACTCTAGAAAGAATTGACTTCAAAGGGGTCTTTTTGGAATGGTGAGAATTGTTCTATACTTGATTATAATGATGGTAACATAATTGTGATCATTTGTCTAAATTAATAAAAATGAACACACAAAAAGATTGAATTTTACTCCATAGGCATTTAGCCTCAATAAACCTAATTTTAAAATCTAGGCTTTCAGAAAATGGCTGTATCACTGCCTAAAATTAAATATGGCGAAAACACAAATATGCAATTTTGTTCTATGTCCACCTCCTGCAATCTGTGCTGCCTGCACAGAACCCAGTGAGGGGCTCATACCCACGAATGGTGAGATCATGACCTCAGCCGAAGTTGGACACTTAGCCAACTGAGCCACCCAGGTGCCCCTGTTATGAGGTTATTTTTTTCCATGCATTTCTTAACGATATGTCCCACCACTCTCTTTTCTTCTTTTCCCCTACATCTAGATCCTGATTGACTTCCATTAATAGCACCTTTCTTCATGGGTCCCTTCTTAGAGGAAATAATCTAACACAGTCTCTTGCTGCTCTTGTAAATATGATAAATTAGAATAAAGTAAAGATTTTCTTCTGGATATCTTTTAATTCTCTGTGGTCATTCTTTGGTCTGAGAGAGGATGTTATAACAGCCCACTGGGTCATCATCAACAACTTTTTTTAGCCTTAAAGAGCAGATCTGCCATCAAAACTTCTGGAAAGCACTGGAGAATTGCTACTAAAATAACTTCTACTTTCACTCATTTCAGCTTATATTATTTCACGTATAAGGGCAGCTTGGAAAATCCACAGTATGCTAATGTGTGGGCTAGGGAGGAAATTTAATTTTGTCAGACACAATACTTTATCCTGTAAGCAAAAAATGGATTTAATCAAACATTATTTATTCCACACAGGAAACTCATTCCATCAATGAGCATATTTTAGGCACTTAACACAGTGGTTCCTCAAATTCAGGATTTAATATTATAGACAGCCTGTTAAAGAAAACTTTTATTACCTTAGAGTGAACGTCCACCGCTTCCTGACACTTCACTAAAAAAAGAATCCAATATGTTGTAAACTCAACTAAAAACCTCATTTCTTTTCTCTTGACATAAAAGCATATGAAAATTTACATTCCGGGCTAACCATTATCTCTGATATCTTTAATCACAAAGCAGGAGGTTCACAACTAAATCCAAGTTGCTTGTATAGAATGCATAGAATATATATAATAAAATAAACATGTATCTATTGTGACCTTCGGATTTTTTTCTCATATGTTACTCTGCAATTATAAACAAAGAAGTAAGTTTCAGCTTTCTATCCAAAATAAAATTACAGATTCCATTTCTGTCCACACATTCACTTGATGGAACATTAGGAAGGAGCAATTATTCCAGATATATGGGATTAAAATCTGTCAACATGCTTCTTATTTTTAAGAGGAATGATGTAAAATTAATATCATTCCTTCTTTTCTTTAGCCTGTCTGAAATATTTAGACCAATTAAAAAATAAACCAGATCTACTAACATGCAGCTGAGGAAATCACACAATCAGTGACCTTGTTCAGTCTCATTTTTAATTTGTTTTATAAATTTTAGTTTTATTATATAAGGGGCCATGCTGGGCAGATCAGGATTCCTCTCTCTTGGAGCTCATGATGGATGGTATACAAAGCCTTACGTTGTCAGGTCAGAAGGAACTGTGGAAGTAGATCTGAGAGTTGTGGCTTATTATTAAGCTGTTTAACAGAAACAACTGTGGAAGGAGATGATATGCAATTTAAAATTTGAATGAGATGAATAAGCAACCTTAGGAAGTTCTATGTGAAGGGAATTATAGACTGAGAAAATTGCAGTGCAAAGCTTCAAAAACAAGCCCAAGTTTGCTTATAGGTGTTTTCAGTTTTTCAAATGACCTGGGAGATAATTGGCAGAACTGGATATTATTTTAAACACTCCAAGTTCAACATCCCTGTTTATAAACTGGAAAACAAGCTTGAGACTTTCTCCAACCTTTTTATATTTATTTTTCAGTGGTGACAGAAGTTTACTTCCTGCTGTGTAATTTAGTCTAACCAGAGTCCTACAGATTTGCACATGAAAAACAGGTGTGTTCAACAAGTTTAGCATTTGCTTTTGTGGAACTTCCAGTGGTTGTGGGTCCTAGAAATTTATAGTCTATCCAATGCTCTTTTCCTCAAGATGCTTTTCTCCACTCTTTAGAAAAAGAAAAAAGTTAAAATAAATAAAACGAAGGGAGGGAGGAAGGAAGGAAGGGAAGTAAATGTAATTTAATGATTCTTAATGCTTTTTCAAGACCTTACTTAAATTTCTCAATATCTCACCTTTGCACAGTCCTTAACTGTCAAACCTGTGACTAACAAGCTTAAAGTTTTATTTTGCTTACATACATTTCACATTTCAGTAAGGATCTCTAGGAAGTTGGAATTATTCCCCATTAATAGAAGATTAACTATCTTTTCTCTTTCACTTCTTAAAAAGGTATCTCTAGACTCAGAGTTTAATCATTCTCTTTCTAAGATATTTAGATTGTATATATTTTTCCCTTTATTTTTCCTCTTCCTTTCTTTCTTGTGATTTTCTTTTACAAATATTGCTTGTAAGGCATTGTTTTTGTCCAAGACATTGCTTTTGTACCAGGCATACCAACATAAATAACCCAGGGGCCCTGACTTTGAAAATCTCACAGTCTATGGAAAAGACATGTGTAAAACAAATAATTACAAATAAAAAAGTAAAATAGGATAAGATCTAAAGAAGGCAACTGGATAAGGCTACAAGGTCACAGAAGAGAGTAATTCCATCTAATGGGCCTGAAGAAAGCTTCAGAGGAGAAAGAATACTTGATCTGAATCTTAAAGATAAACCAAAGAATAAATAAGAAATTTGGAGAAGGAAAGTAAGTCTTTTTAAAAGAAAAAGATAGATGCAATGCAAAAGATGAAATCATATGAAAGAATGGGTATCTGAAGAGAGAAAGCTGGAATCATTGAAGAGAGGGGTGAGGAACGGACTGACCAGCGAAGAGGGACCTTGAATCTCCACCTTGACCTCTCTTCCAATCTTGTCTCCATGCCTCCTATTGGCCAAAATTATCAGGAAATCAGAAAACACAGAGAAAACCGTAAGAAATGTCAGTGCCTCCCACACAAATGAAAGAACTAGAAAGGTGAAGAGTGGATCTGAGAGCAAGCATGCAAATAATGGGTCTGCTCTGTAAATGGGTATCCTATATTTTATAATTGCATTTTGTATTTTGAAAAAACAAAAAGACAGAAACCAGTATGCATATATATTTTCTCCATAGTTTTGATGTCAGAAACCATTTTTTCCCCACAGCATTTATTTGTATTTATTTTGGTCACATTAGTGTCTTTTTTTTTTTTAAGTTTGTTTATTTATTTATTTATTTATTTATTTATTTATTTATTTATTTATTTATTTATTTAGAGAGAGACACCAACAGTGCAAGTGGGGAAGGGGAAGAGAGAGAGGGAGAGTGAGAATCCCAAGCAGGCTCCATGCTGCCAGCAGAGTCCGACCTAGGGTTTGAACTCATGAAACTGTTAGATCATGACCTGAGCCAAAAACAAGGGTCAGAAGCTTAACCGATTGAGCTGCTCAGGTGCCCCTTGGCCACATTAGTTTCAATTAGCAGACTACATAATAGATATGGGACATTTGATCCTCTGTTTGAAAGCTGAGTTCCTAAATGTGGGCCAAAGTTAAAGGTCATTCATTGACTGAAATACTTTTAAGGTATTAAAGTGATCATGGGTTTTCATGGATGTTTTAGTTATTCGTTTCTTTTCTTGTTTTCTCATGTTTTCTTGCCAAGTCTCAGAATTCTACTTCATACCATCTTAGTTACACTTCTGTTTGCGATGTTTTAAGTCAGTTTCCACCAGAGGCACCAGCAGGTATCACAACAAATCACCAGTTGCTTTGATTGGTTATCTGTGATTTACAATTATTCTACCTTTTTCCCCTCATGAGACACTAAAGCTTCCATATATCCTTTTATGCTCCTTTGCTCAAGAAATTAATTTGGCTATGGTTCTAGGTCATTTATTTCTAGCATTGAAATTTTAAAAATCCTTCAATAAGTGTGCCTCAGGAGATTTTTCAAAACTCTGAAATATTTTCTACAAAAAATCAGATTCCTGATGTAAACAAATATTGCCATTCTTGCTCCTTGCCTACATGCTTCCAGCTTCCCATAACATTTTTGGAGACAAATAAATTCTCCATGTCAAATTCCAGTTTGATTGCAAAGTATCATTTTGCTGAGCTTTGATGCATGTATGTACATACTAATACCTTATTTAAAATTGAAATAAAAGTTCTATGTAAGCATAAACAATTTTCACCTATCCTCCCCTTTCTAAAAGTAAAATATACACTGTATGTAAAGGCATCTATTCCATCTCTTAAACGCTGTAATTAATATTTTTCACGACTTGGAGAAGTAAGGAATATTGTGGATGAGGTTGGTTCAGCACAAAGTAAAATGGAATCGTCTCTTTGGCAAGGTACAGATCTACCCTTCACTTTTCCTTCTTTCCTTTTCCACTGTCCAAAGATTATGCTTCTCTTAGCAATGCCATGATATATTCTATCCACGATCTGGAAATACAGCCTACCAAGTCATTTGAAGAAAAATAAAAGTGAGCAGACATATAGTTATTACAGTGTGCTACTTTCATAATTGTCATTGAATCCTCACAATGATCCTAAAGTAGGTCCAGCTACACAATCCTTGTAAGACAAGAAACCTAACACAAAGGGAGATTAAATAATTGTCCCACGGTCACACAGCTAGTAATGAGTAGAATAAGAATTGGAACCAGGAAAATCTGGCTCCAGATTTGTGCTCTTCATTTCCACACTCTACTGCCTTTAAAAGTCATCATTCACAATGTCAACTTATACAAATGGAGGGAGAGATGAAGGGGTAGGCAAAATGATGACCACCATGACAATAGGGCAGATCCAAGCAGCTATAATAGGATGGCTTAATGGTCAGTAAGGGAGTCACCACCATCAGAGTCAGAGAAGCATCTGCCTACTTCTGGTTTTCTAGAAACTGGTTCAGGTGCATGTTTAAATAAGTACCTGGGACGCCTGAGTGGCTCAGTCGGATAAGTGTCCGACTTTGGATCAGGTCATGATCTCACGGTTTGTCGGCTTGAGCCCTGCGTCGGGCTCTGTGCTGACAGCTCAGAGCCTGGAGCCTGCTTCGGATTCTGTGCTTCATTCTCTCTCTGCCCCTCCCCCACTTGTGCTCTGTCCCTATGTCTCAAAAATAAATAAATGTAAAAAAAAATTTTTAAATAAGTATCCATGTAAGAAGGAAGCTTTCCTCAAGTCAGTTCAAAGAAAAAATAGGAAATCTAAGATAGTCCTTGCCGAGGGTGATAAGACGTTTTACTATGACCGACCAGGTCATTCATGGGAACTTCCATCGAATAGTTTGCTATTTATTCTATTCCTCTCTCCCTCCGGGACTGACTGTTTATTTCTTCTTTCCCACCTGGGCCTCTTAGCTCATAGGAGCAGATATAAATGTATAAATATAGTCTTCAAAAACACACCATCACAATGTCTAGTCACTATGTCGTATTTATAATACTCAAGTCATTTCTGAAACATTAATTTAAAACACCTATGAATTTTATTGTGAAAGAGGGCTTTATTCTCATTTATTAATGCCTGAAGTGGATCGTACTGTGCTTCCTCTTAAAGCACGGGAACCCCTTGAATTACTTTGGATGAATAAAATGTTGAACTCATAGAGATACCCTTTACCCTTGCCTTCCCTTATATTTAGCCCTCTCTTGTTTTCTGCCATTATCATTTAGCTTTTACAGAGATGATTAACTAAGGCTTCGCCTCTGCTTAGAACCCTCACAGCTTTCTCATGATAACATGTGTAACACCTATTGCTAAAGGAGAACAGCTCACTTTTAAACTATTTGGATAACTCTAAACTGGCACAGTTCATTCTTTATGAGCACTGAACCCAGTCTCTCTGCTGCTTTCTGAACTACTGTCAACTCTGAAAGGTGATGCAATCCGCAAAGGTCAAAGGGTCAATGGGTACACTGCACCCGCTGCACCCATACCAGTGGCCAGGCATTCTCTCTTGTGCAATTGGAAATTACTAGTGCTTTTCCTGGCAAAACACTGAAAGGCAGGCAGGAGGGATTAAAACAAGAGTAGGGCCCAAAAGCCAACAACAGCCAGAGCTGTCAAGTATGTGCCAAGATATTTCAAATCAGAACAAACGGGCAGCAAAAACATGTTCATTCCCTTCCTTTTCTTCTGGAAGAACTGGTCGCAAAGGTTGATCTTATTACAAAGAGGGGAATTTTTACCATGCGGTGTTTTTATAGGTTTTGAGGAGTTTGGCCAGCTGCACCTTTAAAAATTTGAATGGAAGAGTCTCCCTCACACTTTTATACATATACATTTTCCCCCTTTTGTGTTTAGCTGCAGTCATTAGAATGTGCTTGACCATCTGGCTGTCGGGTTTTATAGGGTCATGGTGTGAGCGCTAAATCCCACTTGTTTTCATTCCTGGTGCAGCTATTCTAAAGTGTTGTCTGGCTAGTGAGGTATGGCCCCTCTGGTGAGGTGAGCACCGCCACAGACATCTAACAGACTGTAGAGCCAAGGTTAAGGAGAAAAAAGAGATACAAATCAGTTTTAGTATCAAAAACAGCTCTTACAACCCAAAGGGGACTGTGCAGAATATATAAACATGAAGCGGCACTGCTGTGCCATCTTTTCTGTATGGAGCGAGGTCCCTAATTAAGACAGTAGGTGCCGATCAGGCTGAAAAGCGGTAGTTAAGCAGGGAAAATACATTTGGTTGCCATGTGAGTCTTGTCCTTACTCTAAGTGTTCAAAGACAAAGTCCTAAAAGCTCACTCTTTCCACAGATTCCCACACGTATTGTTTTTATCCTCCCTTTTGAACCACAAGACCACACAGGGCTGTCGCAGCCAAAGGCTCCCGCTGCTCTTGAGAAGGAGGCCCACGGCTGCCCCCAGGTCCTCGATGTCTTTATAATTAGGCTAGTCCTGCAATGATTCGGGGACAATGTATCTCCAAGTGCCTTACTTTCCAGGATGCTCGGAGGATTCTAATTCCCGCCCCCCGCCCCCAGCTTTTTTAAAAGCACATTTGTTACTCTTTCCTCTCCACGGGTACAAACCAAGGTTTCCTCCTAATAAGTAAAAGCTTGGCAGTGCCAGCAATTATTACAGCAGGTGATGTGAAGAGCAAAGGGAGGGATTGGTCTGAGGAGGGGCTGAAGTCTTGAAATTTGTTGTAAATGTGAAAAAGTGTGACCTGGCAGTTAGGAAGGAGAATCTGGCTCTTGTAGGGGCAAAACTGTAGTGCGGGTCCCTCTGCAGTCTAGATAGGTCCCGCCTACAAAATCACAGGCACGTACACGTCACTGCCGCCACCATCAAACTACCCGTGGACATTGTTTCTGTATAATTAGAGGAAAGTCACAAAATAGAGACCAATAAATTATCCATTCCCTAGACCTCTGAGTCCAGTTTAGACATAGAACTCAAATACTATAACCTAATCTTTCACTTCCAATTTTTCACTTTTAAATTTTTTTATCTTGCCTTGTAAAAGAATTTTCCAAACATTTGTTCTTTCATGATTATGAAAGCGTTTAAAGATGGACACAGTCTGCTTTTTGCTTGAAGTTTTGACTGGCTTACAGACTTGGTGGATGCCTCAACATTTATAAACGATATTTTTTAGGGGAAAATACTAGCATTGAAATGGTCTTGAAGGTCAAATTAGTCTTTGGTGCCAGAGGGCTGCTTTCAGATGAGTGGTCATCCTTTAACTGTATTTACAAGAGTCTCTGCTCTACCACATTCCCAAATTGCCATCGTTGGCTTTTTAATGTTACAATCTGGTCCATTAGGTACTGCCTCAGGGTGCACTATTTATAACCGCCGGGCACTTGCTACTTAACCCAGACCTTGCCATAAACCTTCATTTAGGGGCACTGTTTTCAGAGATCGATACACTTAATTCTCTCCAACTGTTCTAATCCTTGGCGCCTCTGCTAAAAACGTCAGTGATAATGACAGCAGCTGCCTGGTGTGGTCACTGCCACCACAACACATTTCAATTGGATACTGACTATATATATGATATATATATATTAAATTTATATATGTATATTAAATTTATATTTAATTAAAATATAAATATGTTTAATATTTATATTATATATTATATATGTTAAATGTATATTTATATATATTTAATTAAAATATAAATTTAATATACATATATAAATTTAATATATATATATCATTAATTTTATGAAGCCCTGGGTTATGTTGAGCTGAGGTATTGAGTATTGGGTATTGGACTTCTGACGTACGTAATTATAAGTTTTCTTTTGTTTCAAGACAGGACTGGTATTTTAAAAAAAAAAACAGAAATGCTTAAGGGACACAGTAGGTGGTACTAAATACTTAAGGAATGTGAATACATGAATTATATAGTAAGCTGTTTTATAGAGAACTGCTTTTTTTGTTCAACATATTAAATTCTCAAGATATAAAAAAAAACTCAAATTTTTCTGTCTTTATTTTGAATACTATAACATTAAAGATAATTTTTAAAAATTAAAAACAGCCATAATCCTACCATCCTAAAACCATGACTATAATAATATTTCGTTCCATTCGTTTCTCCATTTAGTGTATGTATATTTAGCATAATTGCAATTGCACAGCATTTGCAATTATCAGTTCGCTTTTTTCCTTTTAAATTTTATAATAACTTATGTGCCTGTAAAATCTTTGTAAGTATTATTTTAGTGACTGTATAAATGTCTCGTTGAGTTAATGTGGAATAATTAACAATTTTTCCTTTTGTTGAAATTTGGTATGTTTACAACTCTCATTACTAAAGATAATTTTTCAATGAACATCTTTCAGAATATAATTTTTTCTTTATTCTCATTTGACTCTCTATTTCTATTTTTCTATGATGGGTTCTTAGAAAATTACAAAAACAATTTTTGAATATTTCTAGAACTTTCCCAGTTATATTTAGTAAGTAGATCTTCTGTTTTTCTCAACTTATTGTATTATCACTGGTTACTTAAATTTCTTTTTTATTTAGTATAGTTAACACACAATGTTATACTAGTTCAGGCATGCAACAGGCTGACTCAGCAAGTCTATAGATTATGCTGTGCTCACCAGAAGTTTAGCTTCCATCTGTCACCACACAGTGCTATTATAATACTATTGACCAAATTCCCTATGCACCACTGCTTACTGTTAACTTGAAGCCAATAGAATTTGTTAGCATTCTAGTGTTCCATGTAAATTTTCATATAAATGGGGCCAGACCCCATTTACCTAACACAAAAAAAGAATATTTCTCTAAAAATGACCAAAATTCAGGACACCTGGGTGGCTCAGTCACTTAAGTGTCTGACTTCGGCTCAGGTCATGATCTCGAGGTTTGTGAGTTCGAGCCCCGCGTCAGACTCTGTGCTGGCAGCTCGGAGCCTGGAGCCTGTTTCAGATTCCGTGTCTCTCTCTCTCTCTGCCTCCCCACCCCTGCTCATGCTCTGTCTCTCTGTCTCTCAAAAATAAATAAACATTAAAAAAATAAGAATGACCAAAATTCTACATATTTATTTAAATAAATTATGATTCTCTGGCAAAGAAAAAGAAAGATAGATAAAGCTAGGGTCTTGACTTTAAGTAACTCACAACTATTGGGAGAGGGAACTATAGAGCAGTGATGATAATGGGCGAGTAGAAAGTGTCTGGAGAGATTGCTAAGAAAATGTCTTCCCAATTTGTCAGCAAGAACAGAGTCAGAGTAGGAAGAGGATTGAATAGAAGTTCAAATAATATTTGGTTTTGGTCTTTCAAAAACAAGAAGTTTTCTTTTTCATGAGCAAAATTTTAACCACACCTGCTGTCTCCTGAATATATTTTCCTGATTGTCTTCTTCTGGATAGAACCGAACATCTACAAGTTGTGCTATTCTTTTCTTCCTCATCACTTCCTTTCATTAACTTCATATAATCCGTTCTCCACCATCCATCCTCTTTTTACATTGTTCTATCAATATATTTTAAAGGACCTATATATGTGTTCTCCTGCCGACACAATATGCAAACCCCTGCTTTTAGCATCCTAAGCTCAGAAGCAATGAAAGAAGGTAATTGGTCCTGCTAACTGGTTTCTACCAGAAAAAAAATTATCATGAGCTATAATGACTAAAATCATATAAAGCATTCATTTAGCACACATTTACATCTACTGGGACCAGTAATGTATACAAAGAAAATGAAGGAATTCTTGCTCTCAAGTAATTCACATTTGACAAGCCAGCAATGTAAACAAGTAAGTGTACCTTAGTGGTAGTATAACATAGGAAGAAATCAATTCTAACCTGGGTTCAGGGAAGTTCCATAGGAGGATTAATATTTGAACTGATTTCGAAGATTGAATATAAGTTCCCTAGGTGGATAAGTCAGGGAAGAGAATGTGGCCACAGGGATAGCTTATAAAAAGTCATGGATACATGAAGCAGTATGATCAATTTCAGCTGATGTGATAAAAACATACTCTCTTTAATATCATGATTACAATTGGATTCTGTATCTATAGTTGCTGGTATTATCTTCTATGCAGATTTTTCATGAAACTATTGACATTGCCTCCTGGCATCTCAAGTCTCACAGTCATATTTACATTCTGATATCAACCACCTTAAACTTAACTGAATCTTCTGATAAGTTTCTGCACAGTTACCTTAATTTTATTACTGTTTCCCTTTCCTCAACTTATACAGTGTCACGGGTAACTGTGCGCACACTTATCTTAAATGACCTGCTTCTTTTTTTAAGTTTATTTATTTATTTTGAGAGAAACAGAAAGAATGCAAGCAGGGGAGGGGCAGAGAGAGAAGGAGAGAGAGAGAGTCCTAAGCAGGATCTTCAGGGTCAGTGCAACGCCCAACATGGAGCTCAAACTCACAAACTGACATAATGACCTGAGCCAAAATCAAGAATCAGATGATTAACCAAATCGGGTACCCAAGTGGCTCTTAAATGACCTGCCTCTTGATCCAAGTTTTACATATATGTAAAAACAGCTACTTAGCACTCATATATGGAAACTTGTGGAAGTTTGTTCCCATAGACAGGACATCCACAACAACTGTTTTACTTTCAAAGCCTGGTTTATTTTGACATCACTCTTGTATTTTGACTTGAACATAACAAATGGAGGTATAGCTTGTTTTTTGTTTTGTTTTGTTTTTAGATACAACTTGAGACACCAGCAAAAGAATTTGTCAGAACTATTTATCAAGTATTTGGGTTTTCTGTGAAATTCTTTTTGAGAAATGTTTTTATTTTACAAAAGCTACAAATTCAAAATAATAGCACCAACAGAATATCATCTGCTTTTATTTCTTTCAAGTTTTGGTCCACATCTCTTGTTATTCATCACAATTTCTGCAGCAAAGAAAGGGCAGATGAAAAAAGGGACCTTTTCAGGGTCATTGTGCAATTTATCAATATATCAGTATTATTAACAAACAAATGAAAACACTACTAATGGTATTATTATATATTCATATCCTAATATTGTTATGCAACTTAAACACTATGTATTATTCCAATGTATGCATTTTCAAAATCAATTTCCAGCTCATTAAATATCAGTGTTCTATTCAAATTCCATTGGATAAAAATGAAAAATGAGCAAATAAAGATAAATGGAATACAAGTTGCATTCTGATATTAAGAGAGGTAAAAAAACACCAACTCTCTTCACTCTGCTACCTTAAGTTAATGATACAATATGGTATTTGTATTTTTTTAATGTTTTATTTATTTGAGAGAGAGAGAGACATTGTGAGCAGGGGAGGGCCAGAGAGAGAGGGAGATACAGAATCTGAAGCAGGTTCTAGGCTCTGAGCTAGCTGTCAGCACAGAGCAGGATGTGGGGCTCGAACCCACGAACCGTGAGATCATGACCTGACCTGAAGTTGGAGGCTTAACTGACTGAGCCACCCAGGCGCCCCTGAAACAATATGGTATTTGGAGAGGAAAGATAAATGCATGAAAATTGAGTGGAGTAGAGCAGAATTCAATACTATAAAAAATAGGAAACATAGGTAACTGAATCAAATAGAATTAGAGTGAATGAGAAGCATAAAAAGAAACAAATAGATAATGCAATGAAAAAGTAGACAATATAACACTTTTCTACTAGTTTCCTTTATTTTGATAGGATTGAATTTCTCTGGTAACTGAAATGCTAAGGGAATAAAGTGCTTTTAAACAGAAATAAAAACATTTAGAAATATTGCAAAAAAAATCAGTAGGTGGTCACCAACTGTTTCATGGTAATTTTGCATTATTTTCTCCTGTGCCTGAGGGTTGGAAGTAAGAAGTTAATTAAATAAGACCAATTCTGCCTCCAATAGTTGTTTTCATGAGAGATGCTTTGGGAAAAAATGTCTTCGTTACTAAGGGCAACGTTTGAGATAAAGCAGCACATCTGTGCTTATGTGATAGTGACCAATCTATTGTCATATGTCCCCAAAGTGTGTTAGTAATTGGGTCCTGGCCCTATGTGGATTCAGAATCCTACACAGCAAGAAATTCCTTCTCTCTTCCTTAAAACTTGCACAGAGCTGCAACAAAGTATAGTAGGGAAGGGTTGTCTTAAATGGGCACAATTTCAGCAGAGAGCCACATGCATCCTGTTGAGGGTGGTTAGTGGTCCTGAGAAGGTATGAGGTCTCAAGCTGGGACAGGTAATGGGAGATGAAGGCTGATACACGCATAGGACCTCCTCTTCCACTCCCTTCTCCTCCTCCACTTCCTCATTCTCCTCCACTCCCTCTTCTTCCTTCCCTTCTTCCTCTTCCACCTCCTCCTCCTAACCTCCTCCCCCACTACATCCTCCTCCTCTTCCTCCTCCTTTTAGCTCAGTTTGATGAAACTACTTCCTTCCCCCTCTGTAGGGGGATTTTTTAATTCAAGATTGGATTTTTTAATGCAAAGGCACTTTGACACTCCAGTGTCATTGGCCCATTAGACAAATAAACTTTCCATAGATTTTATTAACAAAATAAATCAAGGTGTAACTGATGATGCCATATGGTAAATTGCTGTGACAGTAATTCCAGTCCACAGAGCTACAAGCTTTGGGTGATCTAGGGGCACAAACAAAACATTAAAAATGGTGCTTTTCTTTCTCTTTATCTCTCTAAGAAACATCGGTAACTGAATGAGAGTGTTTGCCTTGCAGTGTGAGTGTGCATGCTGGTGGCTGGCAAGCAGAGTATGGGAGTGAGCAGAGGAATGTTGTCAGATCCAGAACTACAGCAATCAACCCACTTAACCAAATGGGCTGCTTCCTTCCCTTATTCCCATCCTGACCCTAAGGTCCACACACCAGGCATCCATATTATTTAATAATGCAATTCACAGACATCTGGTTCTTATTCACTTTGGAAAGCATGAATGACTAAACTCCCAGATCCCCAAATTTTAGTCCATGATTTGAGTGGACTGATGTGACAGGGGAACACCTTCCAGAGCTTCTTTTACCTCTGACTCCACAACCAGCAAAATTTAAGATGATGGCTGCTTCCTTAGACCAAGTTCCTGAGTAATTATGGTGGGCAGATGAACAAATAGAAACAGATAGAGAAAAAATGTAATTCAGAAAAAGTCTTTGTGGGGCACCTGGGTGGTTCTGTCGGTTAAGCATCTGACTCTTGAATTAGGCTCAGGTCATGATTTCATGATTTCATGGAGCCCCACATCAGACTCTGAGCTGACAGCAGAGAGCCTGTTTGAGATTCTCTCTCTCCCTGTCTCTCTGCCCCTCCCTCATGCTCTCTCTCTTTGTCTCTCTCTCAAATTAAATAAACAAACTTAAAAAAAATCAGCCTTTGTGGCATTCAGCACAAGAAAACCAACTGTATTGGTTATAATAGCATATCCTGTTATAACCAATACACTTGGCCCACTCTAGTTGTAAAATTGGCCCAACCTTTCATATGTCTGGGAAGATCTTCACCAAAATTATCTCTCAGAGAAAGGAATGTAGATAAACATTATTCCCCTATTAGCCTCTCAGTTTATAATTTAAGATAAATGCTTAATCCTTGGTTTCTAAGATATGCACAAATTAAGAAAATGCTAAGCTCTAAGAAATAATTCTGATTGAGGCAACTGGGTGGCTCAGTCAGTTGGGCATCCGACTTTGGCTCAGGTCATGATCTCACAGTTTGTGGGTTCAAGCCATTTGTAGGGCTCTGTGCTCTCAGATCCTGGAGCCTGCTTCAGATTCCGTGTCTCCCTCTCTCTCTGCCCCTCCCCAACTTGTGTGCCTGCTCTCTCTCAAAAATAAACAAACAAGCATACATTTTAAACAAGAAATAATATTGACTGATTGATTTACCTAACACAGACTATGTGTCAGTCATAATTCTTAGCAGATTATTAGGATTAACTCATTTAATCCTATTTTGTGAGTAGGGAAACTTGAATACAAGGTCCGTGTAACTTCCTCAGGTTTCCCGATCAGCAAAACTTACTTTTGGTAATGTTCACTGTCCCTCCCTTAGCAAAATCATATCCTCAACACACTTTTTCCCTCTTAATGAATAACTACTATGTTGTCTCACATACACAAATGATAATTTTTATACTTAACAGAAATTATATTCATCTTAGTGGCTACTGATTTCAGAACCTCTTCTTACAATATACTCAACTTTTAATTTTTATTTTTTATTTATTTATTTTTTTTTAATGTTTTTTTATTTATTTCTAGGAGAGAGAGAGAGAGACAGCGTGAACAGGGGAGGGTCAGAGAGAGAGGGTGTCACAGACTGAAACAGGCTCCAGGCTCTGAGCTGGCAGTCAGCACAGAGCCCGACGCGGGGCTCAAACCCACGAACCGCGAGATCATGACCTAAGTGAAAGTCGGACGCTTAACCGACTAAGCCACCCAGGCGCCCCTCAACTTTTAATTTTTAAACGGTATACTTTCCATGGGTCTGGCCTCCATATTTGATGTACTACTGAGAAAAGGAAATTCAGAAGTTGGGTGTCCCCTGATGTGACATATAAGACTTTAGTCCTGGGATCCTAAAATTCCAATAGTTCTTTGTTTGGGTCAGACTTATATTTTCTGAAGAATTGAGATTTACCTGTCACAACGAGCTTTGGATACTTTTTCATCATTTAATCCAAATATGTGATGCAATTTCTCCTTCAATTTCTAACCAAGAAGTAGGAAGTGATAAAATCAGCTATTAGTTGGATTTCAGACAGCATGGAAAGCTTTGTATTATCTCCCTCCTTTGTAGCAATGATTGTAAAGCTTTTAAGAGTAGAAATATTTAGTATTCATCTTTGGCTGAATAGCTACAAATATCTTTTGGGCTAGGCACAAAAACCAATCTCTAGTTACAAAGAAAGAGTATATACAAACCTAGACATTTAAGATTACAGATACTGAGCTTTGTGTATTTATATTCATGTGTGTTCTAAGCTTACCAAAAAAGTTCTATAGGCAACTATGGTCAAACTGCTGAATCCTTATGTATATATTTTGAAAGAATGATATTATCGTACTAACCCAGAATGTTTTTGTGACAATCAATTAAGAGAAGTTATTCAGAATTCTATAAGTGCTAAAGCATGATATGAAGGTAATGGTTATTATTGTTTTTAATTTTCATAGTATTATCATGTTCTGTGAACCCTGATAGGCATCACAATGTTGTAATCTATTACTACTGATGAATTTAAGATGATAGAAGGTATAAGGTGTTCTTGGGAGGAAGAGAGTACTACTGTTCCCTATATAAAAATAATACATTTTATGACTTAGATAAAATAGTAATTTATTCTTCAATATTTATGTCATCCAACAAGACATTTACACAATTAGTTTCTTAGTTTAATATAAATGTTAGTGTTTTCTCAAAAATGTTTAGTGAATGATGAGAAGTTCTGAAACTATTAAATACATAGTAAACATGTGAAAAACTATAGAAAGAATATAGATAATGCTGCAAATAAGATAATACAGTAAATTCAAGACCTGAGAAAAAAGAAAAATTAAATATAAAGCATAAAGAGTAAACCTACATTATTATTATTCTTGAAAAACCAAAATAATTTGCTGTGACTGAGAATTTCCCCAGGTTTCCATGTTGAGGAAAATTGTCTGTTAATAACAGAGAGAAACTAGATTAAATCTGTAGACAGACTGATCAAAAAAGAGAAAGACAGGGGCGCCTGGGTGGCTTAGTCGGTTGAGCGTCCGACTTTCGCTCAGGTCATGATCTCGCGGTTCGTGGGTTCGAGCCCCGCGTCGGGCTCTGTGCTGACTGCCAGCTCAGAGCCTGGAGCCTGTTTCAGTCTGTGACTCCCTCTCTCTCTGACCCTCCCCTGCTCACGCTGTCTCTCTCTCTCTCTCTCCTAGAAATTAATAAAACATTAAAAAAAAATTTAAAAAAAGAGAAAGACACACACCCAAAAGACTAATAACAAGAATAAGAGAAGTGAACTCCATTATAGATTCTATAGTGTGCATTTTGAATGGGGTGATGATTCCCTTACAGGGGTAAATTTGGTTTGGGGGAGCAAAGCACGTTACTCTTCTTACGTATCAAATACTATATATGATATGAAGAAACTTATAGTATATTTATGGAATTAAGAGTTTATGTATGGGGGTTGAGGGTGCAATTAGAAGAAGAAAAGTCTAAAAAAGATTCTTTAAGAAAATAATTAAAATAAATTTGAGGATGACTGTTCTACAAATGTTAATAGGATAATAATGAAATATTATAAGCAATTTTGTAAAAATAGGTTCAACAGCCTAGATGAAATAAACAAATTCCTTAAGAGATCCAAACTACCAAATCTCACTCAAGAAAAATAAATAACAAGAATAGCCTTATGTCTATTAAACATATTGTATTTGTAGGTAAAAACCTTCCTAAAAGAAAAACTTCAGGCCAGGACTACTTTACTGGTAAATTCTACCAAAGGTATAGGAAAGAAATTTTATCAGTCCTATAGAATACTCCCAGAAAATTAAAGATGGGAATACCCTACCACTCATTTTTTTAAGGCCACTATTATACAGTACTGAAACCACCAAGACATGACAAGAAAAGAAAACTGTAGAACATTATCCCTCATGGACAAAAACAACAAAATTCTCATTAAAATAGAAGCAAATAAAATCTAGATATGTATAAAAGGTACTACCACATGAGAAAGTATACTTTATCCCTAGAATCCAAGGATGGTACCACATTCAAAAATTACTATCAGTAGAATTCATCATATTAAAAAACTAAAAACTAAAAACACTATTGTACTTATTGTCAATAGATACAGAAAACCATTTGGCAAAATCATTTATTTCTGACTGAAAACTAACCAACCCAAGCCTCCGCTGACTAAGACAAGAAGGGCAATTCTTCAACCTGTAAAAATATCTTTTAACAAGCTCACAGCATTCTTATTGGTGGAAATTGAAAGTTTTGCTTCTAAGATGGTAAAAGTGAAGCACTTCCCACATTACCACTACTATTAAACATTGCTAGAACTGGATGTTCTAGCCAGTGTGAACAAGGAAGGAAAAGAAATAAAAGACATCCAAATTGGAAAGGAAGAATTAAAACTTTTTTGACTCACTGGTGGCATGATCTTCTACAAAGAAAGTCCAAGAGAATGTAGCAAGATTTGCAATATGCAAGATCATTATGCACAAATCAGTTGTAGTTATGCACAATATGAGATTGAAATTTTAAAAATACCATTTAAATTAGCATAAGGTTTAAAGTATTAAGGATAAATCTGATAAAATACGTGAATAATTTGGCTTCTGAAAAATGCAAAACATTTTTGAGAAAAATTTTAAAACCTAAATAAATGAAGATACATTCTTTATTCACTTGTTAGAAGGACCAACATTGCAAAGATCTTAGTTTTCTACAGATTAAACTAAATTTCCAGTGCAATCCTTTTGAAAAAAAGATTATTTGATAGAATAAAACTGATTCTAAACTCATACAGAAATGAAAAGAACCCAAATAACAAAACAACAAAAAACAACCTTTGAGAAAGAAGAAAAGTTTGTTAATCTATAGTGATGAAAAATGGTGTGGTATCAGTGTAAAGCTAGATATATGGATCAATGGAACATAAGGGAGTCCAGAAGTAGATCCCCACTGTGTGGGAGCAACTGACTTTTGGGAAAATGCACTCAATCTTTGTCAAGTAGCAGACCTTCAACACTTGGCCAGGTATTTATCAAATCTGTCTTTGCCTCACATCTTGCTTGTACAGAGCCACAAGTTCAACCAGAGATGAGAGCTCAAGGCTTTCTTCTGACTTTCTTGAGAAGGAAAGAAAGGTGTCTGGGGCATGTGCTCTATGCATGTTCATGGCCTTCTGAATTCCCAGTGATATTTCAGGCTTTTCAAAGCCCTATATGCATTTCATTTGCAGCTTTTCCTTTTAAGTTTTTTGTCTACACTAGTGTTTGTGCCATCCATTTACCTACGACCTCAGGAAACCATGCACTTAAACAACTGCCTGTAATATTTCATGACAAATGCTCTTTTCCACAATGCCCCCCAGGGAAATGGCTGGTCATGCTGAGTAAGCTCAAAGTCATGTGAGTGTAAGTAGTTTTGCAATTGGGATGTTCTAGGGAACCACCAGACAAGTCAAATGATGGCAGCATTTTGAGAATGAGTCTTTGAAATAAATCTATCCCTGTTCTGCTCTTCCAGTTGCTCCCCTGCTGGTTTTCACAACTAATGTTGGAAGAGCAGGAGATGCAAATAGAGAAAGCTTAAAGGCCACAAAACTGACAGTTATTGCTGAGATACAGCCATGGTTTTCTTGAATAAATCTTCCCCTGGTTACTACAAGTCTTTGGTTAGAGCTCTGAAATAATTGATGCAGGGCAGGTGGCTGTTTTGTTTTGTTTTGCCCATTCTCATTGATTTTATGGAGTGAAAAGCAATTACTTCTGTATTTCTGTATTTCCTTTTCATCCTAATATTGAATTGTGTTCCATCATTTTAGCTAGATTATATCTAATAATATTAATTTTTATACCTCTTTATTTATTTGCTTTCTCTGCCTCCCCATTTCAGAGCACTGCTATGGAAACATGAAAACCTAGATTTCAGTGTTAACATATAGATGCAGATGGCAGATTCCAATGGGTCCTCAGTTCAGCTATAAAATCTGTTTACTTTTCCTTAGTTACATCCCCTTCTGATCACCTCGGTTTAGATGTTTTCTAAATTTTAGCCACTCTTCTAAATCTTTACAGCTGCTTTCCTGTACATTTGAGCATTCTTCTATTTTGTTCAGAGAAAATAGAAACCACCTTATGGGATTTTTCCATAGGATTCCTATATTTCATTATCCTTCAAGTAAGAATTCATCTTCTTCCACACATAATCCATGTTACTTCTTTCTGTATACAAACCATAACTCGTCCCTTTCCCAATCCCACGTAATTCCTATCCAAGTACTCTAGATCTCAGGGTCTTCTGTCACAGGAGTAGATAGGATAAGGACACAAAAAGTCAGTTGAGTAAACTGATGAAGAACAAATATTTTCATTTTGAGAATGGGTATGACAATGATTCTGGCTGGTCTCCAAATCTGCATATAGTTCCCTGAATATGATAATACAGGAGAAAGAATCCATCAGCAGGTTTTATTGTCATAGGGCAGGGGTTGGGTGGGGTGGGAGGAGATTAGGGAATATGTAAAACACTATGCTATCACTCAAGTCTTTATTTTAGACTCTCAAAACTCTCCTTTTCTTCTCCCAAACCTTCTGTTGAGCCTCAATGACCCTTACACCAATTTTAAACTTCTCATTTGGGGGTTCATTTCAATGCCACACTTAGTCCCTAATCTGTTTCCCCACTCACATATCTTTTGTCCTTTGATTGTCTTTTTGATCCCATGAAACAGAATTTCTTGGTTAATTTAATTTATTCTTACATTAAACTGTTTCCTCTATAAGAGAATGCATCCTTACAATGTACCTTGTTGATAACTATCGACTTGTGAATGTGTAATGGGCGAGGAGCTCTAAGACTTTTGTTTATCTACAAAAACACCTGCAGCCAAGCACTGAGATAACAAAATCACTGAAGAATCAAAACATGAGAGTTGAATCACAAAATCTTATTTTATTTTGATCTTCTAGTGTAGGTGTCTACCTTAGCACATCAATAAAAAGATAATTTTGTGTAGTAAACAAAGGAGCTCATTATGAGGATATAAAAGCCAATGACATTAAAAGCTGCATTAACGCTCAGCAGACTGAAACTAAAGAATCCAATATAATGAAATGATTACGTTGGAGTCTTAATAGATTGTTAATTGTTAGGAGAATAATTTATAGCTAAAATATTTCCCCATCTATAAAGGTAAGCAAGCATTGAAAACAATTTTAAAATACAGAGAGCTATCTGCTAAAGGTAGAACAATATTTCCTTTGTTGTTAGAGTATTAAATAAGAGCAAGTGAAATGAATATTACTAAGCCACATTTCCTTTTTCTCTTTTAAGTGTTTTGTCATAAAAAAACTGAAAGAAAAATTAATGTTTCAGGTTCCTTTGGCAAAAAAGCCAGAGACGGTTACTTTGCAAACATCTTTATTGTTCATTACCTAAAATAGATTGTTTATAAGAGTGCCAAAGTGGCTGAAGTCACAAAAATAAATTATTTATTAGAACATTAGCAAGTGTTAAGTAGACCAATCAAAAAAGAATGTAGGTAGGAATAAGCCGGCCAGCCAAACAGCATACGCTGGAGGGAATTGTCTAGCCTAGGGCACAAACTGAACTGAGAGTAAAGGAGAATTCACAAAACAAACCACTGTTCCTCAAAGAGAGGAAAAATACAAATCTAGTCTCAGTATCTGTTCAGAGAAGCAACTGCACCTCTACAGATAAGCACTGGGTTTCTGATTTCTCTTTTTCTATCATTATATTTGTAGTTGCGTAGCACTGAGAATATGCAGCAGTTTATTGGTAGAAGTAGCTTAGGAGCCCAGAGCAGCAAACCATGGCTCCAGTCCCCGACAATGTCACTTACTAACGGTGTCACCTTGGGCATATCATCTGCTTTTTCTGTTCTGCACTATATAAACTGATGGTAATTATAGTTCTTACTTCATAGGGGTATTTTGAGGAAGGAAATGGCATAATCCATGCAAAGCACCTAGCATATTGTAATTAAATTTTACATAAATATTGGCTGTTATTTTATTACCTACAGTTATAGGAGGACGAATAAAATACAAATGTTGAAGTGCTACCCAGATACAATATTTATATCTAAAATGATTTTATTTCTGACTACCTGATAAGATTTTTTGTTTTCCCTTTGTAACTTTCCACTAACCAATTGAAAAAATCCCCTTAAACTACTGGAAGTTTTCTCCATCCTTACCACCACTTCAGGACATTTGTATGGATTATGACTCCTATTCCATTCCCTCCATGCTTCTACTTTGACCCCTGGCATGGTGTCTGTTGACTTTTTAGGGGAAGAATTAACAGCCTTGGTGTTCTTGAATTTCTTAGAAACCTCTTCTAGTTCAGTTCCTCCAGTTTTTACCCCATTCTCTATGGAAAGATCTAACTCTCAGCCTCAGACCCCACAGATTGGGACCATTTTCTTCTAATTATCTAAAAACAGGCCAATCCAGTTATAGTATAATACAATCTTAAAGGCTGTCAGAGGAAAACAAAGGATTTGAGATACGATCCTTTGAACAGTGAGCATCATTTAAGATGCTTTAGCACAGAAACGAACTAGAACTTTAGCTGGTTTGTATCGAATGGACGGGAAGCAAGACTACCCCTTATTAGAAAGCTGTTTAATAATCCAAGTGTAACTTTATGAGAAGGAGAAATAGAAATAGAAAGGATATGAACATCAAAGGAACTTCAAAATATCTTTGATGGAGTCATAATTTTGGAGAAAAAATCTTTTAGCCTTACTTTTATTCAATAGTCAGTAAATGTGTAGCATAATAAGATGTACTAATAGAATGGAATTGCTTCAAAAAAGGAAAATCTGGTGGTTTTCTTTAAAGCCTTAGCTGCTACTTTCTTAGTTTTAATAAAGGAAATCATTTCCTAAAGCAAAATTTTAGAATTGTTCATTGCAGCTGTCATATCAGTTTTATTTATTTATTTACCTACTTATTTATTGAGCTTTAAATATCTCCTTTGATAGCATACATTTCCATTTATACTTATAATGTTTGCATGGAAAAGTTAGTACTAGCAGTCTCCATCACAATCACTTAAGGCAAAATTTCTGCATATCACATTAAATACAATATATACATTAAATAGGAATATATTGTATAAATAGGTACCTCCTAGGTGTTCCAGTTAGAGAAGTACAAATATAACTCCCCATCTGAGAGCAGAGGGTATATAAACGTACTTAATTTTTTTAAAGATATGTCTAATTTAGACACATAATTGTGTTTTATACATTTAAGCTTAAAGGATCTAAATTAGACAAATCCTGGAGCTGCCCAAATTGGCTGGGAAGTTTGTGTTGAGTTCAATCCCACCAGTGAATTCCCATTTCTCTCAATAGACAGACACTTTCTCCTGACTTCTAAGGCTCTTTATCATCAAACTTCTGTCCCTTCACCAGCCTGATCACTGTCCAGACTTCTCTCGCACCTTACCCTCAGCCAGTCTCTCTCTTTCATTGTGGTTGTTGGTATTATTTTAATGACACATAAAATGATAAATGAATAGTGAAAAAGGGTATTTTAAAATTGGATCTGGGAGTACCTGGGTGGCTCAGTCAGTTGGACATCCGACTCATGGTTTCCACTCAGGTCATGATCTCAGAGTTAGTAAGTTCAAGCCTCATGTCAAGCTCTAAGCTGGCAGCACTCGGCCTGCTTGGAATTCTCTCTCTGCCCCTCCCTCCAGCTTGCTCAGGCATTCTTTCTCTCTCTCTCTCTCTCTCTTTCAAAATAAATAAATAAACATTAAAAAATAAGTTAAAAAAGAAAATTGGGTCTTACTCTTACAGCAGACACTTTGTCCCACTGTCTGCAGTGTGGTAACTATCAACTTCGGGTTTTTTTATTTGTTTGTTTCTTACATAAATGGAACTAAATTATACACATTGGATTTGATATTGCTTTTCTTGCTTAGCTTTGTTCATTTTTTGTACCACAAATTATGAATCTATTTCATTCTTTATAAATGCTGTGTAATACACCATTTTTGGGTGCTTAGTAATGTGTTCATTTGACCTCAACTGGACACTTTTATTGCTTCCATTTTTATCATTATGACTAATAATACTAACTTTAACATATATTTGTATATACATGTGATATTAGGTGGATGAAATCTTAGATCTGTAACTTCTCAGTGAAAGGTAGAAGAATGCATTTGAGAGAATGTTCTACATCATTCCCTAAAGAAATGCTTTTCGCCCATAATCTTATAAACTCTGTATGCCACCCAAATTTTAATGTTTGCTAATACTATAAATGAAAAAATGATGTTCCTATTCACAAGAACTTTGAGAACAGTTAGGAAGAATGACAATAAGTAAATAGTTAGAGTCATATCAAGCAAATAATAGCAGAAAGAAATAAAGAGCTAGAAGGGCAGTCATGTGGCTATAATAATCTGGAATGTATCTGAGGAGGGGACATGTGAACAGAAACTAAAAGCTGTGAGGGTACATGCTATGTGGATATCTGAAAGCAGCACATTCTAGCTGGAGGCAACAGTAAGACCAAGCCCCTGAGATATCAGGAGGTTGTTTGGAATATTTAAGGAAAACGACGAATCCTCAGCTGTGAAAGGAGAGACAAGAGCAAATGTGTTAGAAATTGGTGATGGTAGGAACTTAGGGATCAGATGAGAGCTATTTCTTTTCAGAATATGAAACTTTTCTTTGGAAAAATACATTGCAGATTATTTTCCTACTTTGTCTTTTGCCTCTTGACTTTGTTTTTGAAGATTTTTTCTATACGGAGATCTTCCGTTTTTACTTAGTCGGTCTTATCATTTTATTGTTTGTTTATGGCTTCAGGGATTTCATTCCAAGAATATTAAACATCCCATCCTTTTCCTTTTACTACTTTCATGGTTCCGCTACTTTATATTTCAATTTCTGCAACACCTGGGGTACATTTTGGCATACAGAGTGAGATAAAGATGCGTTTACATTTTCTCACATGGCTAACAAGATGTACTAAGAATATATACATCTATATTTTGTCTTCCTTGTTAAAAAATATGTTACTAGGTTCTCTATTCACTTCAATTAAAATTCTTCTAATGCAACCTGACCAACTTTTTGAACTACTACAACATTTTACTATTTCTTAATATGTGACTAAGTCAGTGCGCATTCTTTTTTAGAGGTTTTCTACCTATTTTCACATGCTGTTTTTTTAAGGGATCTGCATAATCAGTGTGTCTAGTTCAAAAATGGTTGTTTTTTTTTTAATTTTTTTTAATGCTTTATTTCTAGGAGAGAGAGAGAGAGACAGCACGAGCAGGGGAGGGTCAGAGAGAGAGGGAGTCACAGACTGAAACAGGCTCCAGGCTCCGAGCTGGCAGTCAGCACAGAGCCCGACGCGGGACTCGAACCCACGAACCGCAAGATCATGACCCAAGCGAAAGTCGGACGCTTAACCGACTAAGCCACCCAGGCGCCCCAAAAATGGTATTTTTTTAATGGAATAGCTATTTAACTATACGTTTAAGGCCAACTTATTGGTTTTCATTATTAATTATACTGATTTTCTACACTCAAATTTGTGCCTTTAATGTTCCTCCTCTGAGCCACGTATTTTGCTTTCCTTAGTTTACGTTGTCATATGTTGTCTACCTATTTGAATTAAAAAAATTTTTTTCTTGATAACTTAAGCTTTAAGGCTATGAGATAAATTTGAAGATGTATAAAGGATAGTTTTCCTAAGCACGGTCATTGGGACCATCTGTCTGTCTATCAGACTCTGGCTCCCGCATTCATTGAGTGCACTGTTTCAAACCACGCTCTGATTTTTCCCATTAATTCCTTCCAATATTCACAAGTTTCAATTTACACATCATTTTTCTCATTGTTTTAGGAGCAGTGAAAAGCATCTACTTTCTTCTATCATTTTGTTCAATGCACACTACTGTTAATAGAGGCTCTTTCATTTTTGTTAGGAAGAAAAGAAGATGACTTTAACTTATTTACTCACCATCATTACTGACACAAGTTAAAATATCTTGCTGACTGATTCTGTCAATTCCAAAAAGTTCTAATCCATATAAAAAATGCAAACTAAGAAATTTCTCAGAATTTAAAATTTTTTAATGTTCCTTATTTTTTAGAGGGGTGAGGAAGAGAAGGGGAGACACAGAATCTGAAGCAGGCTCCAGGTTCCGTGCTGCCAGCACAGAGCCTAATGTGGGGCTCAAACCCACGAACCAGACATCATGACCTGAGCCAAAGTCAGATGCTCAACCAACTGAGCCACCAAGGAGGCCCCTCAGAATTTTAATAAATCAAAATCTAGGATATCATCAGTGTTATATTTTGTCTTTTGATATCCACAAAAATGTTATTTATTTTTACTTTTTATTCTGAAAAAATGGTAGATTCACTGAAAGTTGTAAAAATAGCACGAGAAGTCCCAGGTACACTTTACTCATTTGACTACGGGTTACACTTTCTATAAAATGTATAAATGACTAAACTAGGAGATTTAATAATAATAATAGCAATAATAATGATGATGCCAAATGCTATTCTTCTAATATATTCTTTCCTCATTTCGCATGTGTCCCAAATGGTTTTGTACCACTTTCCTGTTTGGAATAATATAGAAAAACTGGTTGTTCTTCTGGACTTAATTTTTCAATAGCCATTCTTTACTGTTATTCTATTTTCTTTTACATACCTCTACAGATAGAAAAGAGGTCTTTTTCTCTGGAATGTAGAATTCTTACACACATGATTGATTTAATTTTAATTTATAACCCAACATTTCTGGGGAAATAAGTATGTCCTACTCTGTTTCCCTCCCAAATTCTATAACTGTAAGGCTTTTTTAAAAATAGCAAACAATCATCCACCTAGTCTCGAATGGTGGAGATGGTTAATATAGCAATGTGATTTAAAAATTGATCTTAGCTCAACCCAGCTGAGCATAAAAGAAAATATATGACCTGCTAAAGAGACATGGTAAGCCTGCAGCATATAGTACATCACTGCCAAAGCTAGAAAAGGTTTTCAAAGACCTTTCTACTAAGGATGCAGTTTGCTATCTGCTGTATAATCTTAGCCAGACTTTTTCTTGCCCTTGAAAATACTAAAAGCATAATCAATGATCATCTAATAGCAGTTACCCAGGCACTGTGTCTGGTGTGTGCTTCCTGCTGAACCACAGATGATGTTTACTTCAGCTGCAGAAGCCATACTGTCAGACAGTCAGTAAACAAAGATTTTTCTCTCCGGAAATACCACACACTGTAAATACCAAACTGGTCACCTGTGGCTATTTCAGACTCTATTCCCATTAAAAAACATCATCCTCTATAAATGCAATGTATTTATAAATCTGTAGCCATTAGCAGAATTGTGGTTGGGGGGGGGCAGGATCACTTATGATATGATTTGCCAGTGGAGGCATTTATGGTCATACCCAAAACAGTGGATAGCTGCCAATAAGGTGATTCTGAAGTGAAAATGCCAACTTTTGTGGTTCCAAAAGAACCATTTGAATTAGTATACAATGACCTTGCATCAGACCAAGCAGAATATTTATATGCATACTAGTGATTAAGTTATGCACAGTGTCATGGTATCAGACAAGTAGAAAAATAAATCCCAAAACATCATCTGATCTAACTATCCTCTGCCAGTAGGGTGATTTTGAAGCCCACAACATGGACAGATTATTTGCTGGTGATGAATCCATTCATCTACTCAACAAACTTTTACTGAATAACTATTATTTCCTAGGTGCTGCGTTAGGTGCTAGGTATATAATGGGAGGACCATACTCTGCTCTCAAAGAGTTCACAATCTAGGAAAGAAACCAAGATACAGGGGTAATCAGAGTCAATTATGTTTTCACCCTGAAAGAAATTTTTTTTCAAGTAGTGCTTATCTAAGTACTTGTCATTTTACCATGAAAAAAAACTGGATATGTTGCTAAGAATTCACTACTGTTGCAGAGAAAAAGCAAAAGATGGTAGAGGTCAGAAAGAGGAAAATTTTAAGCTGCAAGCAAGTGGCACTGTATGAAACAGTGAGAAGGAAAACAGATCTCCATAAGAATTGTGAAAATCCGTCCAATAGAAAAAATGCAAGAAAAGTAGCTAAAGTTCCAGAGATGCATTCATTGAAAACTTTATATATACAGTGCAAAATATGCTAAATTACTACCAGAAAGTAAAAGTCACAAAATAAGTACAAATGTTATGATACCCAGAGGTGATTGTTCTAGTACAGATTAGGTCAGACTGTGGCCATAGAAAATAAAGCAGCGACACAGAAATAGGTAAATGACACAGGATGGAAGGTCTCATTTGGGGTCAGAACAGACTTTACTTCTGGTTAAGACTTCACCAACATATTAATTCAGCAATAGAGAGGTTTGTTTTATACAAGTTTTCTTAATTTATACCTGACGCTTACAAAAATAATCTCAATTTTGAAGACCAGAAGACTGTCAAGGCTTTCCTTCTTTCCAAAAGTCTTCTTCTTCATAGCAAATCAGTAAGGAAAAGATGGTCATAGATGATTACAACCACTGGAGCTTTTCACAAACTCCACCATGTATATGGACACTATAATGATAAAGTATTGGAAGATACATTTGTATTAAAAAGCTCTATGGTAAAAACAGGAATAACCAAATCCTCTGATAGATAACATATCATAGTGAATAAGGTACTAAATGATACTGGCTCCGTTGCATTGGAAAAGTGAGAGCATCATAGTGAAATCTTTTTTTATAAAAGAAAAATTCTTGCTTTATTGTTCATTCGACAATAAATATATTGATACTTATTCTGTAAAATAGAAAGTCAAGAGCAGTGAGAGCAAGGACATAATTCAATGTTTTTACAAAGCTTCCCAAGGTTAAAGGAGGAGATGGCATGTCACCAGATGAATAAAAGCATCGTGGATATGCCGTATTATAAGTATGTGGCTTTAATTCTGTGAAACACCAAGGAGATAAATAACAGTACCTGGTGGAGAGGATTGTGCTTCATATTTACACTTTCTTTCACCCACACCACTAGGAATTTAGGAGACATGCAGATTTGTGAATTATATTTATAGGTTTTATTTTATAAACATATTATACAAAAAAGGAAATCTTCAAATCTTTTCCACTCAATAGACTAACTATGTCTATAGGAAGCCAATTGTATGGGTTACACAATATTTTAAAACACTGCAAAACTCCTAGGATTTATTATGTCAAACATAAAAGAGAACCAAATCAGACTTTGTAAAATGCATGACATTTACTCATTCATTTTCATCTGGTTTCCTCTAGCTTACTTCTCCTTGGCAGAGGCGGAAATTTAAGACACTAATAAAGATGGGCCTTATTTGCTGAATTTAAAATTCTGATTGAAACCTTTAAGCACTCATAGAACTCAAGAACTGAACCATTATATATCTACCTACAACTCTTCATCAAATAATATTGCATTATCTGATACCATATTTTGTATACAACGTCATTAATCTCTATTCATCATAATCAAGGCCTTCATAAAAATTAGATTACAAGAATAAAGGTATATGCAGTGCCCAAGGATTACTATATATATTTTTATTTTGAGAGTGAGAGAGAGAGAAAGAGAGAGAGAGAAAGCATGAATTGGGAGGGGAGCAGAGAGAGAGGGAGAGAGAGAGAATCCCAAGTTGGCTCCACGTTGTCAATGCAGAGGGCAAGGTGGGACTCAAACTCACAAACCGTGAGATCATGACCTGGGTCCAAGTTTGATGCTTAACCAACTGAACTACTGGGGCACCCCTGCAGTATGTATTTTTAAATGTCTTAACATGCATTTTATGAAATTTGGATCCTTATAGTGATGTGCTGTGAGTTCAGGGAGTTGGAAACTTTGTGGATTGCAATTTTGCAAAGTGGAGAACTAAAAAACAAAGAAATGAAGTAACTTGCCCAAGGATTATAATTACTGGGTACACAGTATAAAAATATATAACCCATTCTGGAGTGTTTTTTTCAAGTTAGAAATTCTCCAAACATGAGTCCCGATGTCCCACATCCTACTTTTTATACCGGATATGACTAACCCATATCCTAGAAGCAAACCATTATTTTTCTACCTCTCCATATACTCTTAATATGATCATTTATGATGGTTGACTTTTAAATAGTAAGCTAACCTTGCATTCCTGGAGAAAGTTCAATTTAACCTTGAGACACTTTTTATATATCACTAGATTCAATTAACTAATACAGTAAAACCTTGGTTTATGAGCATAATTCATTCTGGAAACATGCTTGTAATCCAAAACACTTGTATATTAAAGCAATTTCCCCATAGGAAATGATGGAAACTCAGATGATTTATTGCACAGCCCAAAAATATTCACATAAAAATGATTACAATACTATAATACAAAATAATAAAGAAAATACAAAATATAAAGAAAATGAACAAATTAGCTTGCACTTATCTTTGAAAACCTTTGTGGCTGGTGTGAGGAAGACACGGGAGAGAAAGGTTACTGTGTAGAACGACTTAAATCATCACTAAAAGAATCACTGGTACCTACTGGTTCCTTTAACAAGGAACCTACTAATGACACTTGCTTTTGCCTCCTTTTGAAAATTTTGCTGAAATGTGACATTGCACTGAGAATTACCCACAATCCTACAGCCAGAGAGGGGAGGGGAGAGAGAGAAAACCATTGGCTCAGTTGTGATTATTTGACACTTGGCATCACGTATTACTCCTATTGCAAGACATCGCTTGTTTATCAAACTAAAATTTATTAGAAATATTTGCTCATCTTGCGAGACACTGAGAGAATAAGTGACTTGTAATCCAAGGTTTTGCTATATATTTTATAAGATATATTCATTTATATTATTTATATAGTTAGAAAATATATATAAAATATACTGGTGAAAGAATACATGCATAAAATTTCCTTTGGGAAAGGGTTTTTATTTATGTATTCAATCACTTTAACAGATAAAACTATTCAGATTATCTGTTCATTCTTATATTAATTTCAGTGACTCACTTTTTAGGAAATTATCCATTTCTTCCAACTTGACAAATTTATTATCATGAAGTTTCTCATGTTACTGCATTATTATCTTTTAATATCTATAATATTTACAGAATTATCCTTTTTTAGAATCATGATGCTAATATTTATATTTCTCTTCTTTTTCATCCATGTTTTAAGTTATGCATCAGCTTTATTAACTTCTTATAGAGCCTATATATTTTTTAAAAATTTTCAATGTTACATTTTCCTTAGTTTAAAGCACCCCAGACCTTGACACAAAGTGTCAGGTGCTGGCAGTTTATTTTAAAGAACTACCAGCAAAGGAGTAAAAAATGAAAGGAACATAGGAAAGGATCTGTTATCAAGCTGTGAGTGATGCAGATTAATTTCACTGGAAACGCTTTGGGGAACTAGTGTAAGCACATTCCTTAGAGGTATTCCCGTGCCCCTATCAAGGAGTGAGGGAGATCTGTGCAGTCCGTGCACAGATTCCTATCAGTTATCAGTCGAGAGCCTGTGAAAATTGTTTTATGAGTTTTTTCCACAAGTATGTTTATTTCAAAAACTGCTTTCAAAAAGTTAATAGCAGGCATGATTATAAGATCAATATTTTCTAACTTCTTATATAAACCCAAATTTTCTTTAATAAGTATGTATTTTAGTAAAGATTCTCAAGAGCATTAATGCACATCTCTTAAACCTATGGGCATGAGGAATGTAAGTATTTAAGTAAGGTATTTTTGTTCATTTATATAGTCAATCCATAGAAAAGCAAACCCAACTTCTGTTTATCCATTTGATTTTAGGTGTCCTTTGGAGACTGCACATCCTTTTTGTGTGTCCAGATGCATAAAACGATGGAACTGCAAAGTGTGGTAAGTTATAATGAACAGTAAACTAGGGAGTTGAGTTTCCCCATTATGCTGTCAACATCGCCTAAAGAAACATTAGTGTCCCATAACTATGCAGCGGTGGAAGATGGCGTGCCAAATCCCAAACCACACAACTTCAATCAAGCGACCCATCTAATAACTGTCATTGTCATTAGTATAAGGGTTATTTATTCTATATTTTCCCTTCTGTTAAAATTCTATATGAATTACTTTTTAGTCCATATTTGTTATTCCAGTGCACAGCTGGCTAGAATTTCTCTGTTTCCTTCCTTCAATATTCTGCTTGTATTTACCTTATTGCTCTCCTTTCTTCACTGAGGTCACTATTAGAATGTGCATTATTATAAGAACAGGGAGTTAGTTTTTCCTCAATGGATTAGAATTAGGTCTGTAGATAAAGACCATGAGGTTAGGGGTAAGATCATGGTCTTCCTGTGCACTGAATCACTGAATACATGTTTAGCTGTGCTTTGTCTACTCTGCAGTAGTTTTAAATACTGTTATTCAACTTGGGTATCTAACACAGAAGCACTCTTTTTGACCAGATCTCCTTTGAGAATGAGAATACTTGCATAATACTAAGTTGTTAGTAGTGTTTTTCTAACATTTTTGTTCTCTGTGAAAGACTGGAGTAAAAACAGGTCAAATAGATCAACCTTAAATTGAAATAATATTGTTACCCAGAAAATCAACAAAAATACCACTTCTGATGTCTATGATCAACTTAAATAACAAGGCAATTCTACCTGATATGGAGGCAGCAGGTATTAAAAAATCCAAATCCCCTAAGTTATAGGAGTCATATTATGACATTTTTATGCTTTTGCCTTACAGACAAGAATACTTTTAAACATGGTTTCATCTTATTTGTTAGAAAGCAGTATGGGGCTGGTTCTTCCAGATCTCCCTCACTTTCCCTCATTCTTAAATTAAGGTACAATTATTTATGTCTTCCATCCAAGGCATTTCTCATGAGATCTAACCTCAAATATTGGTTAGCTTAATATATTTTTATTTAGGTTTTGTAGAAGCTGCACTATTGCATTTCAAATGAAGTTTACTTTATACTGAAATGATCAAAGTCTATGTGGACACTAAAAACTATTAGCCAGTATTTATTGGTATTCCCTATCACTCAGGATTCCACAAAAGGTCTGCTAAGGATACAAGAAAGATTTGGTAGGTACACTGGAGTTGGAGAGCTGATATGTATTTAAAACGAAGAAAATAGTATACAAATTTATTCATAACTTTTTGGACTTACACTTATGTTCAGCCACAATTGCAAGAGAGGTAAACCAATAGTAACACACCTAGCTTCTGGCCCCTGGTTATTTTGAAACAAAAATTTTAGCCATTAGGGGCCAGGGTAGTATAGATAAATTTATCAAGAGAACATTAGTATGATTATCACAAAATTAAGTTTCACTCTTTCATATAGTTAAGATTCTTTGAAGGGGTTAATAAAATGCATAGAGTGTTTGTAATTACAACAGGGATTATAATTAACTTAGATTTTGAGTGACTTTTTTTTTTAGTTTCTTCCCACAGGCTACCAAAGAAACCTGGTAAGTTTGGAGTAAAATTCCCTAATAAATTATAAAAGTGATTCGGAGCTGGAAGACATAGAATATTTATAAATGACCAAATATGCGCAGCTGGGAAAACTAACACCAAGTATCATAAAATATCATGTGTGCCAGAATTAAAGTTGTCTATTTTATTAAGTAAGATTGAGCAGAAGTGAGAAGTGTTCATAGAAGAATGACAACCATGATGAATATGCTATACGTATTTTAGAAATGAAGGGAAAGTCAGTATGTTTCATGAAATATTTATTGAGTGGTGATCATGGCTCAGACACAATAGAAGATAATGACACAAAGTCTAAGAACAAGGGTTTTTTAATCAAGGGGCTCAGAGTCTACACAGGTAACTTCGATGATAAGTACTACAAGAAAAGATCCACAGAGAGCACTGCAATTCAAGCTCAGAGGAATAGGACTTGACCTTTCTTGAAGTAAGGTTATCAGAGAATGCTTTGGTAAGAAATGACACACGAACTCCTTCTTGAAATGTGTAGAAGGTGGTCAAGTGAAGATGTAGGAGATAGGGAGAAGGTAATTCGAACAGGGTTTTGAGAATGAGCTCAGATATAGAGGAGTGAAATACCACAGGGCATGCAGTGTTTTCCACAGTTAAAGTGTGAAGCAGGGAAAGTCATAAAGGCCAAACATACAGGCGGGGGTCACTTTATGGAAGATGTTTTATTCTAAACAAAGAGAATCAGATTTTATCTTGTAGATAATAAGGCTACATTGAAGCTTTTTAGCAAATGAACTCCATGATCGAAGTTTCTTATTTGAATGATCATTTTGCCAATAACGTTGGACAGGGGAAGAAAAAGTTGATTTAGGATGACTATTTCAGTGGTTTCAGTGATAAATAAGGGCCTGGCATAGTTAAAGAGAGTAGAGGTGGAAGATATATCGATTTAAGAAATATTTCTAAATTAGCATCATTAGACATTGATTTGGGTGTGGGGAGTGAGAATAAAAACAAGAAGGCAAGGGTATTTGCCAGGAGAAATGCATGTGTGGAGGTAGAGAGAGAGTTTTATTGTTCTAGCTATGGGCCTTGAAGAAGGTTTACTGAGCAAAGTTCGGCAAGCTTCCTTGGAAAATTCAGCCCCGTTTTTGAAAAAGTAGAGCAAGAAATAATACCTGCCTTTGAAGACTATACTGTATTACTGGAACAAGGCTTTCTTGATGCTGGGTTGTTTTTGGTCCTGCTAAAACACTTTCTTGCACTGAAAATGAGTAATCGCTTCTGGAAGTTGACATCCTATTTTGTTTTTGGCGCTCAAATATAGTTATACAAGATAAACTTCTGGTAAGAAAGGGTATTGACTGTTTTTGAAAAACAAAACACTAGGACATTTTGTCCAGTTATTTTTCCCCCTACCTTTGCCCTAGTATGATGCCCAGTGGTATGTAAAGTTACTATAATCTATGAGAAAAATAACTATGAGAAAAATCCATGTAATGAGAGAGTAGCCTACTAAAATGTGTGAGCTTTGAGGGAATGGGGTATATGTTATACATCTTTTATCCACAGCACCTCACATAGTGTCTGGTACATAGTAGGAGCATAAATAATGAATACTAGATTTAATTGAATGATATTAAAAATAAAGCTGTTTGACTAATTACTTTCACACATTAAGCTCTGCAAATTGTGTTCCAAAACATTTTGGTGCAATATCTTGATGGTTGAAATCATTACTTGAATTGCTCAGAAGTGGGTTAGCAGGAATTTTTTTTTCAAATAGCACTATATTATAAATATAGGAGGATAAGCTCATAAAAACATTTTTTTATTTACCAGCTTAGAAGGACCATTGGCCCTAATTATCAAGGAGATAGCTTCTCTGCTCTTTTTCTCACAATTGTCTTACGACCTTAAGTTGCTAAGTTCTATCTCCTAAGCCGCTTGGCTTTACCCTTAATGCAGCCTCTGACTCTTTTCCAATAGTTATATATTCCTGCCCATCATGTTGAATCTCACTTTACTACAGAACCCCTTTTTAAGCTCTGCAGAATGCAAACATACTGCAAGTAGATTTTCTAGAAGAAGGAAAATTAACATTTATAGTGTACCCCAAAATTGTGCCAGATGTTTTACATAAATTTATTTACTATTCAAAATATCCCATAGGATAATACTTGGAGATATCAATACCAATACTTGGAGAGGCTAAATAACTTCCCAACATCCCACAACTATAGAAGCACAGCTGGAAAATCAACACAGGTTTCCAGGCTTCAAAAGTCATGGGCTTCCCACTGAATCATGTAATCCAACAAATGCATATTTGAGGAACTTTCTTACTTTCCATGTGTTAGGCTCTAAACAAATTGATCACCCTAGTACAGTCTCCATGTTTTTAGCTTTAGTTTTCTAAAATGGCATACTTCACCTACTCAGTATTTTATCTTTGTTTCACTTTCTCATACTCCTGAAGACTGACATCACTGTCCACTGTATCATTATATCTTTCAACCACCTCTTCAGCTTGTTTCATCTTCAGATCTCCTGGCTTTTGTGTCCACTATGCTCCTAGCCACATTTTCTTCTGACCTACTGCATTCTCAAACTGACCTCATGGTCCTTGAGTCTCTCTTTTCCATATGCTGCCTTTACCTTCTCCCTGCTCCTTAGCCTCATTTCCTAGTGGGTCACCTCTGCTTCCTCCCTACACACCAGCCATTTTGAAATGCATGCTGTTCCACAAATATACCACGTTATTTTATCCCACTGTGGTTTTGTTGTGGCTGCCATCTTGACTTAGAGCTTCCAATCTGACCCTATGAAGAATTCTCCTCCATCATTGAACATTCACCTCAAGTGAAAAGTCTTTTATTTATTTATTTTTTAGTGTTTATTTGTTTTTGAGAGAAATAGAGACAGAGTGCAAGTGGGAGAGGGGCAGAGAGATAGGGAGACACAGAATCCAAGGTAGGCTTCAGGCTCTGAGCTGTCAGTGCAGAGCCCCATACGGGGCTCGAACTTGGGGATGGCGAGATCATGACCTGAGTCCAAGTCAGTCTCTTAACCGACTGAGCAACCCAAGTGAAAAGTCCTTTAAAACATACCATGACACTTACAGAGGATAAAATACTGTGTTCAAGCCATTGATTATAAGACATATAAAGGCTTTGTTAAATATAAGATATATGGTAGGCAAAGCTTGAAACCAGAGATAAAGTGAAAAGATAGTGAAAGGACCACTGCTTTTTCAAAAACATTGGTTCTACTTTCATACCACAGCTGATCAGGTAAGGGGGCTCTGTGGTGGTTCATATTTTCTTTACTCCATTAGGTTATTTGACAGTTAGTGTTTATCTCTCTCAGTACTACCTCCGCTGACCTGATTCCAAATAAATTAGAGAAGATTAATTTTAGGATCTTCTGTGCTTGTGTATCTTCCATTACACATTTCTATTTGCTTTAGTTTACTGAAAGTATCATTATGTAAAGACAAATATGTAAAAATAGGTCTAATTTATTCCTTTTTTAAAGAAAAAAAAAATAAAAATACTGAAAATGCCCTGAGTATCCATGAGCCTCTGTGTCTGAAGGCTCAAGATGCAATGCTAGCAGTGATGAGCAAGCTTTATCCAGGGCAATACCTCCCTTTAAAAATCAAGCCCCCAGCTGATCCACTTGGTATCATTTTAGATGTAGCTGGGGTTCCTCTCTGTTTTAAATTCTGTTAAAAATCCTAGGCAAGAGTGATAAACTGATTCCAATTTAGCTTCTTCTTTAAACAGAATCTAAGCCCAGAAATGAAGCCAGCCACACCTTTGAAGTGTTGTTGAACATGGCAACTGAGTGGGGGGTGGGAAGAAGCAGAGAGACAGAGTTGAGAATTGAGCTGAGTTTAAAAAGAACCACAGGATCTGGGTTGCATTTGCTCAGCCTCTGGGTTGTTCAGGTAAAGGAGAAAATATCATTAAAAATAGTGGGGGACCAACAAAACAGTTTAAACAACATATACCCTGGGATTTTCCATTGCCAGGTGAAGCACTTTACATTCAACTCAGCTTCCACATTGAAAATAGAAAGGTTCAGAAAGTATCTGTGCCTATGACTAATAAGGCTTTCAAAAGAATGTTATTGCCATGAACCCGGTTTACTTCTGGTTTATTCTTTGAGATAACTTATTAGCAACTGGATAAACTAGCAACTAGCCTATTTCAACAGCTAAGTGATTGTATGGTGTTGTCCAAAAGTTTCTAATACAGTTTCCAGAAACACTTTCCCAACAATGTAAAAGTCCAATATTGTCAATTATTTCAGAAAACTGAGACGTGACATATCCATGATTGTTTTTAAAATGGTTGCATTTTGGGGCACCTGGGTGGCTCAGCTGGTTGAATAATCAACTTTAGCCCAGGTTGTGATCTGGCAGTCCCAGAGGTCAATCCCCATGTCAGGCTCTGTGCTGAGAGCTCAGAGCCTGGAGCCTGCTTCAGATCTGTGTCTCCCTCTCTTTCTGCCTCTCCCCTCCTTACATTCTGTCTTTCTCAGAAATAAGTAAACATTAAAAGAAAATTTAAAAATAATTAAATGGATATATTTCTGGAAGGAAGAATAGTAATCCTTTAGCGCATTAGAATGACTTCATTGGAAAGCAATGATTTGACAAGAGGTTCAGAAGGACGAGGAAAGGGGGCAGATAAGTTTTGATACTTAAGGTGAAGGAAAGAAAATTGATGAGCTGAAGGATGATCTAGTACCTCAAGAGTTTCACTAGGTAGATCAGGAGAAATCAGGACTACTTCAGAGAAGGAATCTGCATGCATGTGAATTTCTGTGACTAACTGCATGGCCATAAGGACTAAAAAGAGATACATTGAGAAAATGAAACAACAGCCGAAAGAAATTACTTCTGACTCATGCAAAATTACTTGTGTTATGTGTCTGGGTACAAGGGCTTTGCCATTTAACCCCTCGGGCTCTCAGTTTCCCAATCTGTAAAAACAGAGCATCAGACTATTGGACTACATGATGTTTAAATAACCTTTTGGAGTTAAGCTAAGTAATGCTGGTGTTAATTTTAAAGACAGAAAAACTCATGCTTCCATGAGTTTAGTCATTTTTCGTGGTAATAGTGAGTCAAGACATGGGTAGAATCTGGATTCAAGTCAGGACTCTAGCTAGCACCTACATGATTCATTATTACACTATAGTAGTGTGAGGTATATGTTATTTTCTCTATTTATGAAGAAGGAAATCGAGCTACTTGTCCAAGGTTGAAGTGTCTTTCCCACTTGCTCGTGGATTACTTCACGGCAAGGACTCTGTCTTGGTTACTTTTGCATCATCATCCTGATGCAAAATAATATCCCGTATGTACAGAATGACTGGAGTTGACTGAGGTCCAAACTTCAATCCACCTCTACTGCTTCTGAGATCTTTGTATTTCTCCTTTCAATCAGAGTCTTCCCAGATCTAGCCATTAATGTAATAAAATGTCACCTTGAACGATCTTCATTTAGCCAGTGGATCAGAATGCAAAATTTTTAATATACTTGCTTTGCAAGCATGTTAAAGGAATTAATGAGTTTTGGGAAGAGGTTTTTCTGGGCAAATAAACTGTTTTGAGCACTTTAGTAACCGCATTAACTCCTTGAGCCTGTGTGAATAGTACTTCAACTGAGCAAATGGTGCCCTAGTGGCCTTTATTTTAATGACTTTCCCAAAGATGGTTGACTCACCTCATCTGGTAAGATCATTTGGTGAAATGACTTGAGCCACTCAGTGGGAGAATTGATAAAAATGCAAAGTGACTGAAATGTAAGAAAAAGATTCTGGACTAAAGGAAGTGACCTGCCACAAAGTTCAAGTTCTTCTCTAAGAAAATTCAGCTATTAATCTAAAATTGTTCTACACACGACTGAGAACAAAGCACTGGACTGTTGCATAGGGCATGCTATGCAGTTACAGTTACCTTGAATATGAAATGAAGAATGGCCATTTTAGTTATTAAGTTATTTTTTTTTAGTATTCTCTGTTACAGCTGGGATAGCTATTCCTTTTCAAGCAGAGAATTAAGAGACTCAATTTACTAGTAGTCAAAAGCAACATCCTAACATCAGATTTACAATGATAGACTTTTTTTTTTTTTCAGCTTTCACATTCAGCAAATCAAAAACATCCTCTTTCTTTTCAAGGTCCTGAAAACAGGACATACTTGTCTTGTTAGAATTCCAGCACACATCCCAGTTGCTGCCCACAACTGCCTCAAGCCCTAATTCTGGCCCTCACTCCAATTTACAGTAAGATTAAAACTATTTTGAGCTACTTTGTGCATCTTCACTGGAAATTACTTTTTTATGTGAAATCTAACCTAAATTAACCAATGTTTTTCTTTTGGTCTTGTCATACACATGAAGCCCTTCAGCATATAAGCTTCCTTCAAATTATTAGGTAGCTACAAGTGTGACCACTTTTACCTGCTCTTTATAGCATTTTTCACTGGCTAACCACATGGAATAGTGCATTATTAGTGCTAGCAAATAACATTCTGTGAAAATGAGGTGAGTCAGCATAATCATGTGCCTCTTTATTGATGAGTAAGCCGAGGTAAAAAGAAGCAGTGACTTTCCCAATGTCAAACATGGCTGCAAAAAGACAACTTGTAAACCCTGAGCCCATGAATCTCCATCCAGTTGCTTAATGTGCTGAGCCAAACTGCTTCTCTTTAATGTCTGAGATGAATTATTTCTACATGTCTCTAAATACAACAGTAGTTGAATTAGAACCTGCTATGTTTTCAGGGCACACATTTTAACATAATTGTGATGCCAGGTATATTGATGCAACTTTCTCATTAGGAGAAACACTTCATATTAACTGTCAAAACTTACATTCTACAGCTGTTTTCTAACTCTTATAAGCCATAAATTTTGGAGGAACCACACCAAATGGTGCAAAGGGAGGAAAAGCAAGAAAAAAGAGGAGATGAGAATAAGAGATGAAAAGTCACCTGTCTTCTCCTCAAATCCTTTCAATGAGAGAAAGCTTTAAACAGGAGAACTTCCTATGGAATTGTGTCTGGTAAAGCACTCCTATGCTCAGAAGATATTTGAAAACTCCACATTCATACTGAGGTATATTATCTTTTACATTTTATGCCAACATCCTAAAACTTGTATATCATTTGTGTTGATCTGGAGACCATAGGGATCAAAGAAGAATTAAATCTGTAGCTCATAATGCAAATGGGAGATGTCTTAAGGGAAGGTTTCTTACGAAAATATACAATCTTCCTTTTTAATTTGCCCTAACAAATACGTAGATGGTCTGTGCAAATTTTAAATTTGAGCAGCTGGTAGAAAATAACTCCCAAAGCCCTCTGCATGTTAGGGTCCAGCTAACTGTGGTTAGGGAAATCAATGTTATTAAAAACAAACAGAGGTGACATCTATACATTAAAGACATCATGCTGAAATCTTAGCCTCAGGGAGAAGATGGTAGTCATTCATTCAGTCAGTTCATCAATACCTAAAGGAATATTTATTAAGTCTCCGTATGGAACAAGGTGTCTTTCTGTTCTCCAGGGACCAAGCATAAATAAGAACGCAACTCCTGAATTCATAGAGTTTCAACTGTGTGCGGAGAGAGGGCAGAGCTTGAAAGTGGGCAATTTAACAGGTAGTCCCTATAACAACAAGATATTCATCAGTACTAGCTTTCTAATCAAGGACCATATATCAAGCATCCTTCACAGAGCTTCTGAAGTAACACAAATCTTATAAACATACAACGGCCGCACATAAGAAATAAAATTCATAAGGATTCTAGACCTGGGTTTTTCTCCTTCATTTGCCATGGCCATACCTTCACGTGCAATTACATTCTTTTTTTTTTCCTGCCCAAGCCACTAGTTTAATTTCCTTACATGCAATGTATGGTCAATAAAGTTTAGTTAAATACATGAATAAATAAGTTAATATTAAAAAAATTTCAATGCATATATCCAGTCCCTCTTGACAAGTCAAATCCTTTCTTATACTTGACTAATTAGAATAATGTGGTGCCTTTTTCACACAAGCTACCAGGAACCTTACACTGGCATTTTGGTTCAATTGCTACAATTTGCCTGGTAAGATTCTCGTTCAAGGTTTTTATTTTTCTTGCCCCATTTACTTCTTCACTTTTTCCTTTTTTTTCTTATGTTTTGGCCTTATGCTTCTTGCACCTTTTTAAGGTTAGCAGACTTAAACAATTTTCAAAAGCAGACACATTCCAGTCAATAATATTATTTAGGAAACACAGAGAGTAGAGTGTAAAGATATTGAATTAGTACATAGTGTTTAATGTCTGAGCATATTTTCTTCTTCCTTGTTAGGAAATAAGTTGTGAATTTTAGTTTTGCCATCAGGGGAGGGTAGTAAAAGATACAACTAATTTGCAGTGCCTCGGTGACACAGTCAGTTGAGTGTCCGACTCTTGATTTTGGCTCAGGTCATGATCTTACAGTTGGTGAGTTTGAGTTTCTCTGACAGCACAGAGGCTGCTCGTGATTCTCTCTCTCCCTCTCTCTGCCCCTCCCTCATTTGCACATGTTCTCTCTCTCTCTCTCTTTCTCAAAATTAAAAAAAAAAAACTAAAATAAACTTAATACAAATAATTTTTACTTATACATAAGTGTTCTTTCCCTGATTATATATATAATTGTATACATATATATATATTAAAAAACCATTATGGAAAACATAAAAAAGAGAAGAAAATTCATACCATCTCTAACATTTTTGGTGTACTTTCTTTTAGTTGTGAAACGAAAGAGATACATATTTTGAACTTACATTGTTAATAATAGTTTGAATCCAGATTACTTTTTACTGAGATACATCACAAGCCTTCTGAAAAGTCTAGAAAACCTTTTTAATCCCTACTTTTACTGGCTGTACCTCATCCTAGCTTAGTGAAACCTCTCTTACCACTATCCACTTATGTTGTTTTAGTTTAATTGTTTACTCCTAGAATGAAAAATTATATACAGCGATCCTCTGAATTTTGTGCAAAACTTGTATTTCTTTTGGACTTTTCCTGGAATTGTAGGGCCAACATGAGGAGGAGGTTTTTGAAAATGATATTCCAGATGAAATATATTTTTACGTATCACTTACTATGCTATCAACTTTCCTATTCTAGAAACTGATTCCCATTTGTCAAAGCTAAAGCACATTGACCTCGATTATGATTCAGCTAATGAAAAGAAATATTGTATTACCATTATCTTTTTCTGGAAGTCTGTGCTTTCTTTAGGAGACCCCCAGACTGTCCCAGTATTAATTCTTATAGCAGCACATTGATAAATGCTACGTAGCATGAGGTTAACATCTCCCAATAGGTACATTGGACTTTCTCACGTGTATTACTCTGTGCGAGCTCCGCTTTTTGTCCACTGTTTAGAAAGCTAAAGAATTTGACCCTTTTTAAGTGTTCAGTTTTGTATGACAGCACCATTTCACGCCCTTATTTAAGAATATCCCAATGTGTCACCAACCCATTTATTCATCTATTCAACTTTTTTTAGTTATTTAACTAATATTTCTTTACCTCCAAACCTGTCCTGGGAACATTACTATGTTTTGAGGTTATGGCCATGAAAGAAAACCTTTGATTATATTAAAGTGTTTAGAGGTTTTATATAAAAAGCTACTCAAACAAGCAATTTAAAAAATTACTTAGAGAACATAACAAATGATACCCTTTGGAAGATAATAAAAAATAATAGAATAGAATTATACAAATAGTAATAAAATTGACTATCAAATAGTACATCTCTTTGTGACTAGCAAAGCCAGTGGCAGTTCTATTTTGAAACAAGAAAAGATTGTCTGAAGTCTGTAAAATCTAGCAGAAACCACCCAGGACCAATGTCTGGCAGAAACTACCCAGGATCATGAGACTCACGACATAGTTAGCGATAAAATACTATATTCACAGATGCCTCACTCACACTGGTGGTAAATAGACACTATAATGTGGGAAGTACCCATAATTAGAATGAGGAAATATAATGTGAAATCTTTTTGGGCATACTTTACAGAATAAGATTGCTGTTCTAATGTTCATGATGATTTGAATATCATGAACACCTCACATCACTCTACAAATAGAATTCCATTTTATTCTGAATTTAGTTATTCTGATTGTTTAATCTAGGAAGTTAGACCAAGAGGTACTATGACAAAAGTCTGTGGTAGACATGGGGATGTGCCATCAGATCTCTTTTTCAGAAAGAACCTGCTGCCCAGTGATGAAGAGGGCAGTCAGGAGCAAGCCTCCAGGTTTTCACTCCTCCAGATTCTGACTCAACTGCAAGACCACTTTGCTCAAGGCCAAGCTCTTCTCAAGGCAATTTGCCTCCAATGGCTGAGTAAGAAAAGGTTTTTCAACCAGACAGGAGGCACTCTCCAGGGATCTCTCTAGGGCTGGTTGAGGTAGTATTTAGCCTACATTACACTTTGGCTTCTTTCTCTCACCATCCTGCTTTGAAGGGCCTTAATGGACTAGAATTGCATCACTAAGAAAATACCCATTGCAGAGGTACCTGGGTGGCTCAGTCAGTTAAGCATCTGATTTCATATCAGGTCATTATCTCATGGTTCATTAGTTCAAACCCCATGTGGGCTCTGTGCTGACAGCTGGGAGCCTGGAGCCTGCATCAGATTCTGTGTGTCTCTCTCTCTGCCTGACGCCTCCCCACCCCCACCCCCACATTCACACTCTGTCTCTCTCTCTCTCAAGAATAAATAAACATTAAAAATTTTTTAAAAAAGAAAATACCCATCGCAAAGACATAAAAGAGAGTATTCTAAGGGATCAAATACAGCTTTCTTAATTTTATAAAAGTTTATAGGTTGGAATGTGGTAATTTCTATTGAATTTCATAAAATAGCACATGTAAAGCCCTCAGCTGTGTCCTGAACATGGGGAGCTACTTCAGTCACTCACTAAATAATTTTGGGGTTACAGGCCCTGCCCACAGTAGAGATTGAGAATGTAAAAATGTAAATTTCAGGCCCAGCAAAGAAGGAATACATAGACAGGTGACAAGAGTAAAGGGCTGCCAAGACATTTTAATTAAAGCTGAATAGCAATAAATAAATAAGTCAACAGTCAAACAAACAAAAAATAACAGAGTAGCAGAGAAATGTGAGGGAGAATTTCATGTTTCCTAAGGTTTCAGGTCTGTGTTCAAAGATAGAGCTAGAGAGCACTACCCAGCTGAAGTCAAAAAAAGATAATAAGAACAATACACGGTTCTATCTCTGCAGATTGCTAAGAACAGACTTCACAATTTCTTCAATTTCCACAATTCTCTTTCCCACGAGAGTTGTTCTCTTCAAACAGAAGCACATTACAAAATAATCATTTAAATAAGTCATTTTGGAGTCTTGCTGACACAGAAGAGGATTTGTGTACATTTTCAAACTGTTCTTTTTTATTTTTGATAGGGACAAGATAATGGGCCAGTATTGTCTCTTAACAAAGAAGCCTAAATCCATTCACAGGCACACACACAGAAAAAAATGTGAATGCCGGATCCAGATGAGACTTGAGAGTGTTTGGAGGAATCTGTAGACGGGCAAAGATTGTGGTACAGCCCACAATCCAGGGCTAGCTACGTAATTTGCGGGGAAAATTAAAACTCCCTGAGTTCATAAATGGTTTGATTTCAAGACAGCAAAGGAGAACATTAAATCAAGTACAGGGTCTCTCTGAGACTGGACCCTGTGCAAGGACACAGGTCACAAGCGTGTGAAGCTGGTGTTGCCACTCTCCATCCCAGTCATTGGCGGAAAGGAACAAGTGTGTTTTGTCTACAAATTCTGTGATCAGTACAGAATGTGCACTCACAAATATTTGCTAAATGAATAAATACATACATGCTGACTGCAATTTATAGTTTACTTGTCATACTCCTTACTAGTGAAAGGGTGTCTCTTTGGATGGGATCATCAGCTTCAGGATGTCTGAGTTTTCCATGAAGCTTCAGACAATGCTGATGGCACTTAAATGCCCCTAGTTTCAAGCTGCTCTGATATCACTTTTCTCCTTTTCCCATAATCAGAATGTATATATTTTATATCCCAAAATATTTTGGCCAGCTTATGGAAATATGAGCACTGCAATAAAATAGAGACATTAATGATCTTAGAATATAGAGCAACATAGATGGAAACATGAGCTAAGACCAGAGAAAAAATTTGATATGCAGACATACAGTCCAGAAGAGTTTATATAGTAAAGAAACTAAACCACACACTTGGCTGTGACATTCCCGAAAAGCAAAACAAAGGTATGATTAGCTAAACAATTCTCATTGTTTATAGGAACCAAGTTGTAATAAATATTCTGAATAGTCAGGGCTTGTAGATTCACTGTTAAGTAACAAGTTCTGTTTTCCTGGGAGACAATTTCTTTCTCTTCCCCTGAATGGAACTGGGGCAAGTCTCATTCAATTTGAATCACTATCAAATGATAAAAGGTCCCTGGTCAGTAATTTAAATGTCTAATCTAAGAATTTTAATGCCTAAAGAAATTACTATGTGAAAGGTATAGCAACTACCCTCACCAGTCTGCACAACCCATAGACCAGCCCCTTGCAGTGAGAAAGAGGGTATGGTTGGCCTGCACTCTCTTTCTCCATCCTGTGTTTCTTTTTCTCTTCTTCATTATACTAATAATGGTCATCGATTGTTCCAGACAGAATTATCCTAAGACCCAGGAACTAGAACTTTTACTTTGGCCCTTATATCTTTTGAGAGTCCCGTGTTGGCTGTCTTCTAGCTTTGCCCTGTCCCATGAGACTATCTACATCAAGGAGAAAAACCTTTTCAGAACCAGCATCCTCTAGCCTCACTCCACTTGGAGTATTTTAGGGCCCTGCCATTCTTCATCCAATGATGCCAAGTCTGATTTTATGGTCTGTGCAGGGCTCTTCCTTAAGGTTTACCTTCCTGAGGGAGGGAAGCTTTGCCAGTGTGAGCTTTCATTCGACTGGAGGGTGGCCAGAGGCAAGCTGTCTACGGCAACGTGGAGAAAACTTGGACATTTGGTCTGTGTATTTGTTAGTATCTCTGTGAGATTTTCCATAGTTCTGAAAGAAGCTGGGGTGTAAACAGAAGGGAGAGAGGCAGGAGGTGCTCCCAAGATGTCAGAAGGCCAACAGTGGGCTCTCTTTATGCTGCTAACCTCCAGCAAAAGACCAAAAGGATGTCAAGAAGTCTAAACTCACCTTTGGTCACTCAGAAATCTAAGAGGTCATATTTTTCAGGAATATGAACAGATCATATTTTAGGAGTTTGTTTCTCTGATTCATAGCTAACCCTTCAGACATATGATGTTACTTGGGCCCCTCAAATATTAGAGGTGAGTCTTAAAGCCAGACTGGCTTAAGATCAGTTGAGGTAGGGATGCTGGAGAAAAGGGGAGAAGGACAAAGAATTTTATACTTGACTAAAACTGTAATCCTATGTCAGGCTGTCTGAATTTCTTTTTTTTTTTAACATCACAGACAATGATGATAACAAGCAAAAGGTGAACAGTTTATATTTCAGTGGAGAATGATGTGGTTGCTTTTGTATTTATATGTAGAAAAAGGGAGGAGATACTCAAGTGTTTCAAAATGAAACACATTCTGTGGGTTCTCAGAACCCTTGCATCCCTGGGGAAAGAACAGATATGTTATGGTCCGTAAACCATAAAAGTTTACTTTATTTTTAAAATTTTTTAATGTTTTTTATTTATTTCTGAGATAGAGAGAGAGAGAGCATAGACAGGGCAGGGTCAGAGAGAGAGGGAGGTACAGAATCTGCAACAGGCTCCGGGCTCTGAGCTGTCAGCACAGAGCCCGACGTGGGGCTCGAACCCACTAACCGTGAGATTATGACCTGAGCCGAAGTCGGACGCTTAACCAACTGAGCCACCCAGGCGTCCCCATAAAAGTTTACTTTTAAGAAGTTTCTGGGTTACCTTGTCCTTTGCCCTTCTATGTGATCTTCTTAAGAAAGCCCCATACCAGCTCTCTATTGGATGTGATCTACATGTAGCTCATGGAAGACTGAGGCCTAACATGAACATCTCTCTGTTATTCTACTGTGAGAATAATTAGCCTTCCCGTCTCATTCTTGAGACCTCCTAGGCTTGGTAGGACACCAATTGACTTTTGCTTCCACATTACACGGGAAACATAATTTCCCCAAGAGATCTCCTTAAAGATTTCCTCTTTTGAATTGAGATGAAGAGAGAAACCCACATATGGGATGCCATCTATCACAACCAACTCTCCTCAAAGAATCATCCTTTAACATCCTGTTTCCTAACCCCTTTCCATTCTTGTTGTGATGAGGTTAAGAGTTACCGAACAGGTTTTCTATAAAGTTATCCTGCAAGTCATTTGTAGTGCTTTTGTACTTCAATTTAGTGTATGATGTATATTGCTTTGGGGTTTCACTTCAAATCGAGAATAAGATAGTGCATTTTAAAATTCTTTTACAAAGGCATATTCTTTGTTTTTCAAAATAAACAAACTTTTTTTTGCCTGATACATAGATCTAAAGATATTTATATCTAAGCTCTTTATGTAAGGGATCTTACTTATGATAAATAATAGTAACAATGATAATAAACCAAGTACATATTGTAAAAGAACATGTCAGAAAAAATTCTGAGAAGGCCAAATATATAACCTTGAGTATAAAGAGGAGGGCTTATTTATCAGGGATAGTTCCAAGATGTCAGTAAAATCCTGGGAAATTTTTTTTTGCAAATGTTGCATGCAAATGTGCATATGTAGTTTTCTGAGGAAAAGGCCATTTGCTAATTATGTTTCTCATAAAGTCAATCACACAAAATATGGTCAAAAACATTGACTAAGAGGATGACAGGATCAGCATTGCTTATATAAATTATGGAACTCCATCATAACTCTCTTCAAATGAAGCAGTCATCAATAAAAATGGTCGAAAGACAAATAGATGTCAGAATTGGTTGGGGCTAAATTTCTGCCTTTCTTCCTGAAGTGATTTTGTACTTTTAAAATCATTTGAGGAAGTGATTAAACTCTGAAAGCTTAGGTACTATGCAGAACTACTGCATCAGGATTTGCAGCATGGCAGGGATCTGTGTTTTCTCTCTCTCTTTCTCTCTATCTCTCCTTTGTATGTCTCTCCTTAAGGTTTTCTAACTGATGTTAGTACATAAATAAGTTTGAGAATCATTTCCTTAGAGCCCTGGGTAGGGTAGATAAAAGGAAAAGGAAGCCAATTCTCAAGATACCTGGAGAACTTTATCAAACTACACATATCAACTCCCTTTCATCTCCACCAAAACATGAAAATGGCAATCCACGGAGACTGGTTAAGAGACAACAATAAAAATCTAAATCAGAGATTATATGGATATACACCAGGGCAATGGAAATGGGAAAGAAAAGATGTAGAGTCAAGACTTTTATCTATAGTGTTATTAACCATAAAGATTAATACCTCATGATCCATGATCCCATTATTTGACCCTAATACCAGAGTTAACAGGTTCTAACTGCATAGACTATTTGTAGATATACATTTACCTTGAAACCTTCTATATCTGCGAATTTAAAGGAATATTTTGAATGGCGTTAAAAATTTTGTGAGAGCCTGAACTTTTCCATCTTGAAATGTCTACTTAAAGATATATCTATTATATAAATTTCTAGCCTTACACATTAACTATTTAAGTTTTTACTATTTTGTACCCTCATGGCATCATATATCAGTACTCCTGGACACTCTACATACTTTTAGAAAAATCTTCCCATGCATTCAGATACTCCCATAAAGACAGAAAGAAGATAGTTTTCCTACTAACAATTATTGGTATTTCTACTCAATTCCACTCAATTTCCACCAATTTCTATTGGTAATACATGTGGTGTAATTTATTTGACTCTCTTTAAGTCCAAAATGGCACAGTTAGAATAATATTGAAAACTCTTCCTCCCTTGATTTCAATAACATTTCATTCATAACCTCCCACTCTATGTGAACTTGAGGTCTTTCCATTAGAATAGCATCGATTCTACCAGTCATTGGAAGCCTATTCAGGGACTGCAAAGTGTACAAAAATCCCCTTGAAGAAGCTACTTCAGAATTTTGCTCCACAGGTCATGTACATCTATGCAATACTTTCAAACGAAGTCATTTTGAACTGCATATAAGAATCTGATTCAGGGGCGCCTGGGTGGCTTAGTCATTTAAGAGTCCGACTTCGGTTCAGGTCATGATCTCATGGTTCGTGGGTTTGAGCCCCGCATCAGGCTCTGTGCTGGCAGTGCAGAACCTGCAGCCAGCTTCAGATTCTGTGTCCCCCTCTCTCTCAGCCCCTCCCCTGCTCATGCTCTGTCTCTCTCTGTCTCAAAAAATAAATAAAAAATAAAACTATATATATATATATATATAAAGAATCTGATTCATACAGGCATATCCTCATAAACAAGTATGCGGAAGAATGGTGTTTCCTTGTTGTTTTATCACACCGGAAAAAATGCTTGAACTGGGTGATTGGAGGAATTGTGTAAATTCTCTTTAGGTGAGTAATTCAATTACCGTCAGAAACAGAGGACAAGTCAAATGAAAGTACATCTTGATAAAGGGGAAATTCTAGCAGTTCACTAGATGGACATTAAGTGCATGTGGATGTTTCATAGCGATATACACCCTGAATTTCTACCAGCATTTTTTGCTCTTCTGTAGTCAGCTGTACTCACTCCCTGAGGACCTGATTTTTTTTTTCCTGGCTGGGGTGGAAGGGTACATTGCATGATCCAAGATATTATTCCTTCCTCGGATTTCTATAAACTCATACATATTTGGCAGCTGCAGAGTTACGTAGTGTGGTCCCTGGGTTGTTCTGCTTGTCCGGTGGGAATGGCTGACTTCACACAGAGAAAAGGTTGCTCAGGCTAACTTTTCCAAACCATAACCCTGAAATCCTAGAGTGGGGGTGGACTGAACCAAGAAATCGTGGTTCTCTCTAGTTAAATATTTCATGCCTGATCTGTTGTAGCTCCTTCTACGGAAAAAAAGGAAATAAACTTTATTTCTATGTCGAACTTCTCTTATTTCTTGGAAAAGCATTGCAGGTACTTGCTCCTCGGCTTGCAATATTTGAAATATGAATTCTGAATTTGTGGCTTATCAATAAAAACACATTGACTTTCGCAGAGGTTGTCTGGTGAATTCCTGTACAGGAGTAGAAACATTTACTTACATTGTGTTCACAGCTGATAAACTGCAGTTGCTAACAGTTTGTTAATTAAATCTTAGTTAAGCTTTGTCCTTCCTGCTTAGAAACGGGAACTCTTAACATTTGAGGCTGCAATTTGCATGCATCAGTCAACACAAATGCTGAACAAAGTACTTGTTTAGGTAATAAGATAAGGAGGTGCCCTCTCCACATTTCAGCTCTAACCACCTCAGAGGCAACATTTCCCAAGATTCCCAGCTGCTGCTTGTTCAGGCAGCTCTGTGGTTTGCGCTGCATATTAATTTCTGTTCGACACGGGAATTCAATTTGTACTGTACATTTCATTTCTTCACAGATTTAGATTTATTTCATGTTCTCTGCTTTTAATTAACTCTCTGGCACAGCTGCTGGACAGGATAGAAAAACTCATTGCTCTCCCTGTGTTATGAGTACACCACCAATCATTTGCCACTTAGATGGTGGTGCAAGAGCTATCAGTTTCTATGGCAACCAGAGCCGTGGTGATTGATTCCTTGCCAGTATGGCATCACCACAGGGAGTGCAGCTTGTGATTTTTTCTATGCTCACAACATCCATCTAATTAAAACAGGATTATGGAATCATCCCAGTATATGTTCGACAACTACACTGCAATCCATTTATGTAAATGTCAACACTATTAAATACAGTGGTCAGAGTGTTTATAAAGAAATACTTGTTTTAGTCATTGGTTTGTGCTTTAGAAAGCGAGTGCCAACCACCTGGTATGGGCTCTAACATTCTGGTAAATGGTAGCCTTCAATCCAGCACAGTCATTTTGTCCTGAAAATCTTATGAAGCAACACCAAATGACTCCATTTCGATTGGTGCAATGCTAGCTAACGAAGCTATACGAAGACTGACTTGGAAATCGGTTCATTAATTTAGTGTGTATGAATTATTTATTCATCAAAAGCTCTTAATTCACGTGATTGATTTTCTTTCAGTGGCCTCCCTTGAGAGCAGAACACCCTTCTGCTCTCGTGATTTTCTTCTCACAGAGCGTTCCTCAAGTCCTCTTAACACTTACCTGAGATTTGGGGAAGGCTCACCTATTGGGTGAGATGAAAGACGCAGTATTCGCAGTTCTGCACAGAGGCTTCAGACACAAAAAGGCAGCTCAGGGACTTCCTGAAGGGCTATATGGGGGAGGCAAGCCCTTTAGAGAATTGCAAGATGTATACGCAAAGTAAAAAGGAAGGACAGAGATGACAGATCTGTTAGCGATGTTGTTTTATACATCAGAGTTTTTACTGGATAAGGCTGACAAAATACTCTGTTAACACGAAAAATGACAGTCTGTACTACCTAATAGCTTCATGTTCCTGTGTTTCATTTTCCAATGCATTTGTATGTTATAGAAGCTTCTACTATGACATATATCAGTGTGTCCTATATAGTATGTGTATTTGCTGTCAAAACTATGCATTTTACAGATTCTTCCCTGTTGCCTTCATATACGTTGTATGAAAAAATCGCACAACCAAATGATACTGCCAAAAGTACTTCTGGTTAAATATTAATTGTTAGTACTATACTTTCCAAAAGTTCCGTGACATTTCAAACTTCTCATGAATTGACAGTAAAATTATTCCCAAAGCAGGAAATTCACAAAATGACAAAAATATATAAAACATTTTGACTAGAGAAAGAAAAAGGATTATAATATCAGCACAGCTATCCACCGAATGTGATGATAGGTTGAGATAAAAATTGATGGAAATAGGAGTGCTTCGCTGAAGGTAACTTTTAAAATACATACTGTTCTCCTGTTGTGCTGCTGCAAGAGTATATAACTCTAGAGTGGGTGTGATTTGATGTATTTCCTTTGTCTCGGCCAGGACACAGTTTACTCATATGTATAAATCTGTACTAGGCAATAGTATGACTATCATAGTCATAATGTGTATTATCCATTGATAATTCATTAGACTGAAGCTGATGAGTATCCGTTTTAACTATGACTCTCCCTATTGTAAAAGCTACTGTACTTTCAAGACGTTTGTGGCATTACTAATGTTTCCTTTGAAATTTTTATTGATGCATAAATCAAAGATATATTGTTAAGCATTTCTTTTGGAAAGGGAAATGTACATGTCACAAATGCAAAACATTTCAGAACAATTGTAAGGTTTATTTTCTTCAAGTAACATGGCCAATAAATTAACGTCATTCTTAGCTAATTTGTTTCTCTCAAAGAATGTAAAACTCTGCTTTCCTTAAATTTTCCTCTGCTAAAATGCTGTAGTAGTATGCTCTGTCTTATATAAACAGCAAGAGTAAATCAGAAATTTGTATTGCTTAATTTGTATATAAATGCTGAATATCCTCAGTGAATGCTCGCCTAATGAAATTGTAATTACACAAGCTAGAAATAGGAAAAGTTTAAGAATATTATCTCTGCCCATTGTCCTCAAAAATTATATTTTATGACAGCTTTTAAATAATCAATATCTCTTCTGTTCATCCATAGAAACTTGATATTTTCTTGAAAAGTCAAAAAGTTTATCAAAAGTACAATTAGACACATTTCATGAAATTAGAGAAAAATTATGTGAAGAGATAAGAAAATATATTTCAGAACCTAGAATACCCTTGAAAAATACATTTACTCTCATTCTGAAAAAAGTCACAAGTATTATTTAGATACCTATTATTTTGTACATTTTTTAAAAGTTTATTATTTAGACAGAGACAGCATGAGTTGGAGAGGGGCAGAGAAAAAGAGGAGGAGAGGGAATTTCAAGCAGGCCCCACGTTGTAACACAGAACCTGACGTGGGGCTTGAACTCACCATGAGATCATGACCTGAGCCGAAATCAAGAATTGGAAGCTTAACCAGCTGAGCCACCCAGGCTCCCCTTTTGTACTTTTTTAATGGATCATGACATCTTTCATGGCATCCCATAGTTTCTAAAAATGAAAATATATACTACTTTTAAGGAGTTGCTTTTTTTTTTTAATGTTTTATTTATTTCTAGGAGAGAGAGAGAGAGAGAGACATCGTGAGCAGGGGAGGGTCAGAGAGAGAGAGAGTCACAGACTGAAACAGGCTCCAGGCTCCGTGCCGGCAGTCAGCACAGAGCCCGACGCGGGGCTCGAACCCACGAACCGCAAGATCATGACCTAAGCGAAAGTCGGACGCTTAACGGACTAAGCCACCCAGGCGCCCCAGGGAGTTGCTTTTAAGAGTTCATTTTTTAAGTTCCTTATAGCAAAACTGTAAGCGAAACAGTGAGTCAAGGACTTAGTTATGCTGCATTCCAGATGTCTGGAGACATAGCTGATAGATCAGGTGCCACATTAATCCGATGGCATTTTTTTAGGTGTGGTCTTAGTTGATGGAACCCGGAGAGTCATTACTTGGTAATCCACATGCAGGGGAACAGCTGGCCAAACCGAGATCTACACCTGTGAGTTGCACAAACTTTATTCAAGGTTTGCTGGTCTTGGAAAAATAAGAGATATATTCTTTCCCCTTTTCTATCCAACAGATGAGTAAAAAGGAACAATACATTTTTGCTGTTAAAGTGATTGTTGTCAATGCACATTTAACTCCAAATACAGTTCATTTGTGTGTGTTTTTTTAATGTTTTATTTATTTCTAGGAGAGAGAGAGAGAGACAGCATGAGCAGGGGAGGGTCAGAGAGAGAGGGAGTCACAGACTCTGAAACAGGCTCCAGGCTCTGAGCTGGCAGTCAGCGCAAAGACCGACACAGGGCTCGAACCCACGAACCGCGAAATCGTGACCTAAGCGAAAGTTCGGACGCTTAACTGACTAAGCCACCAAGGCGCCCCCAAATACAGTTCATTTGGATTGGACCAAAGGAAATGTTTCCAAACTAAACGTTTTCATTAGTTCTCTGACCTCATTTCCTCTCCTTTCCTTATTCTACGTATAGTGGCATTAAGCTGGATGGGCTTTGAAATAGGAGCCTGAGAATAGTCAGTGTCATCTCTTAGGAATCTGAAAAGGACAGGATGAGACATGTATTGCTTGAATTGAATATGCAAATGGAAAATGGATGGATGGATAAACGATGGGAAATTAAAAACACATAGAGGCAAAGATGATAGATAGATAGATAGATAGATAGATAGATAGATAGATAGATAGATAAAACATAGATATATAAAATGTAAACTGTAGTTGTAGCAGAATACTCCAAAAATGTCAAACTCCCTCCCATACAGAAAAACAGGAAAGGATGGACTCATAATCTGGGTATACCAGCCATAACTTGACCAAATACATAATAGTTACTGCTTCTTGGCTACTTATTATGTTAGACACTGTGTAAACCAGTTTTATAAAATTATCACATTTTAACTATTACAACATCCATCTAAGATAGATAATCTTTCTCCACTTTGCAGATGAGGAAACTGAGACTCAGGCAAGTATTATGTGCGTGGTCACCTAGACAGCCCAGGGCAGAGTAGGAATTCAAACTCAGAAGTGCTAATTTTGCAAACTTTGCTTGTTTGTCGTGGTGTATAACACATGAATGCCTAGTCTGTGGCATAAAATATGACCTGGAAGCATTATAAAAGGCTCTGGAAGAAGCTAAGAGCAATCGGCATGGTTACTGGAAACCCTGTGACCTGAGAAAATGTAAATATTTCTAGCATATCCCCTAAGCTTGCTAACTTGTGCTGAGCCCCAAACAGAACTCGTTCTTTTCAGCATGTCCCAGACTCTGGGGTCACAGAAAGATGGTGCCGGCCTTTGGATAAAATGCTGTCATCCAGATAAAACAGTCGAGGTCTAGAGATGAAGACAGTAGCTCCTCAGGAAACAATAATGTCATAGACATCCACCTAATCCTTTTTCTAATCAGCTTAATTTGATCTAGGTGAAGAACTTCTAACCATATGGTTTTGTAGACCTCGACTAAGAGTTATCTAAATTTATGGTCTGTAATATTGGGGGATGTTCAGGAAACATGGAGTTATTTTAGATAGGGAAATAGCACTTCGGAATTTTCTGATGCTAAGAAGAGAGAAAATTACTTATGTGCATAGTATTTAACATTTTAATAGCATAGTAACTCAAGTACTGTCTGGGAATCCCCTGGCCTTTAGAGATCTGGTTAAACTTGATGTGAATTGACATTACACAATCTTGTAAATTCTGTGAATTTCAGGAAATCATTTCTAATATTTTTTTCTCTCTTGGTGCTTTTGTTATCAGTATGCATTCAGTGCCTCCATTCGACCCTGAATCAATCTGGATGTAAATTCTGGTCATATCATCAATTCCCTCAAGGAAATTAATTTGATAATTTTACTGAATGTTTCTATGCCCCTGGGCAATGTGACTTCGAATGTGATTGTGTTATATAGCTTCTAGTCTTTCACATCTCACTAATTCAATCTCCGTTTCCCTTCCTTCTATTTTCCTCCCTGAAATTCTGTAGAAACAAGGAAATTCTTCCTCTCAGATACAGAAACAACTGGTGTCCAAGCTTCTACTCCACATTTAGACTAGTGTCTCCCATCTACAACAACTAGAGAAACTATTCCTTTCCTAGAAGAAATTTGAGTGAATAGAATGATTTCCAATTTATTCTCATATATTTTCTCTTATATTTTTATATATATGTTTCTCTATCTTACCAAAAGTGTTTCAAAGAAAAATCTAGAATTTCCCTTGGAATATCAATTTATGTGATTGTTTATATTATTGTTATTATTACTAGCCCAAGAGAATAATTGAAATTATGAATTTATAGATCTAAAGCAAGTTGTATTAAATCATTGGGATTTTTCCTTCCTCAGATTTAAGCCTCTTTACCAAAATAATTTAGGGAAAAATGATAATATGTCAAAAGCTTTCTTTTTTATAATAAAACTGGGGACCTCTTGTGCTTGTTTATTCTAATTACCAACATAGATGTACAAATACTGGTGGAGAGTGAAGGCACCCATCCCCTGGGCCAGATACAGATCTCTGACAAAGTTGTAAAATAACATCCCAACACATGATAATAGTGTTGGTTCATTTTTTTAAAAGCTTCCACTATGGGGCTACTGGGTGGCTCAGATGGCTAAGTGTCCATGGTCTCACAGTTCATGGGTTTGAGCCCCACATTGGGTTCTGTGCTGACAGCTCAGAGGCTGGAGCCTGTTTCGAATTCTGTGTGTGTGTCTCTCTCTGCCCCTCCCCCACTCATCTCTCTCTGTCTGAAAAAATAAAAAACACAAAAAAAAATACTAAAAAATAAAAGCTTCCACTAACCAAAAGCTGTCTTGAATTTTTCTGCCAAGGAATCAAACCTAGCAAGTGAGCTGAATTTGGTAAATGATATGGTTTTCATGAACTGTTGTTTGATCTTGAGTGGTCAGAAAGGAAAAATATCATTTCTAATTCATTATTCCTAGTGGCCATCATTTTTTGCAATTTCTTTTCCTTACAATGCTAATTTATGGCTTTTTTTTTAATCACCTAGTAATATACCCCCTTATAAAAAGTTCTAATGAGATTTAAGTCATCGAGAAGAATGGGAATGTCCCCTTTTCTCCCATCTTGTCAATCTTTTCCTCATAGACAAAAGCTGTCAAAAGTTTGATGTAGGGGAGTGCCTGGTAGGCTCAGTTGGCTGAGTGTCTGATTCTTGACTGCGGCCCATGTTATGATCTCCCATTTTGTGAGATCAGTCCCCGCGTCAGACTCTGTGCTGACGGTGTGGAACCTTTGGGATTCTCACTGTCCCTCTCTTTCTCTCAAAAACAAATTTGATGTAGATTTTCTAGTTAATCCTTCTGCATATGAATAAATAAAAAAGTATAGGACAATATCATTCACATTTTGGACTTTGTTATTTAATATACTTTGGATACTGTTTTATTTATTAATAATGTACTGATTTTATGTATCACTAATTTTCTTTCATATTGAAGGATGTATAATGTTTCAATATTTATCAGTATATCTATTACAAATAATGTCACTGTATGTATACCTTTCTGTACAGATGCAAATATTTTTTATAATAGACTCCTAGGCACAAGTTTGCTGTATCAAGAATAATGCACAGTTTTATTTTATTCTTTAAAAATTTTTTGAAATTTATTTATTTTTGAAAGAGAGAGACGGGGGAGGGGCAGAGAGCGAAGGAGACACAGAATCTGAAGCAGGCTCCAGGCACTGAGCTGTCAGCACATAGCCTGATGTGGGGCTCGAACTCAGCAACTGTGAGATCATGACCTGAGCCCAAGTTGGACGCTTAAACAACTGAGCCACCCAGGAGCCTCTGAAAGTAATACACATTTTAAAATTTAATTGATACTACTGAATTGTGTTTAAAATGGGAGGGGTGAGATTTACCAATTTAGAATCTAATTTACCAATTTAAAGATTTTGTTTGCCTCAGGCATAGGCTGATTATGTCTCTATTTAAGAATTTGATATTTTATTGTTTTTCACACTGATATTTATTTATTTATTTATTTATTTATTTATGTTTTAGAGAGAGGGAGAGAGATCAGGTGAGCTGGAGATAGGAGCAGAGGGAGAAAGAAAGAGAATCTTAAGCAGGCACCATGTTCAGCTCGAGACTCAATCCCACGACCCTGGGATCATGACCTGAGCTGATATCAAGAGCGAGACACTCAAACAACTGAACCGTCCAGGTGCACCTGATTCTGATGTTTTTAATTTTACATTAAAATATTATTTATCTTGGTTAATATAGCAAGATAACATATAGCAATATGTTCCTTAGTTTTGCTTACTTTGTAACTTTATAAAATTAATATCATACTATGTAGTCTTCTGGGCCTACCTTCATTTTTCTCAATATTATATTCATGCCAATTCAATACCAACATTCCTCCATTTACTACTATAGTAATTTCATTGTGGGAATGAATATATCACAAATTATTTATCGATTTTTAATTAACATTCAGTTTTTCCCAAGGTTCTTGCTATTATGGACAATGACCTATTAACATTATTGGACACATCTTCTAATTATTAATGTACAAGTGTCTTTTGAAGGTATATACCTAGGTAAAGAATTTCTGCATTACAGGGTATGTATATGGGAAGGTTCACATTTTCAAGATAATAACAAATTATTTTCTTTTCTTTTAAGATAATAACAAATTACTTTCTAACATGATTGTACCATAATGAACATAAAGCTTTCATTTTAATATAATTGTATATATTCTTTTATGGTTAGTACTTTTGTTTTATCTAAGTTAAGGACTCCTCTCTATCGTGGTATATTGCATTTTCCAAAGATAAGCACAAGTCTTAACCCACATACTCTTCTGTAACGTGATGCCATTCTTTGGTCAAGAAATGGAATATCGTGGTGCTTGGGTGGCTCAGTCGGTTGGGCATCTGACTCTTGATTTCAGCCTAGGTCATGATTTCACGATTCGTGCCATCGAGCCCTGCGTCAGCTATGTGCTGACAGCAGGAGGCCTGCGTGGGATTCTCTCTCTTTCCCTCTCTCTCTCTCCACTGTGCCATTTCCCTGTTCGTACTCTCTTTCTAAAAATAAATACATAAAAATAAAAAGTAAAAAGAAATGGAATATAATTTCTCTGACCTTTAATCTCTGTGGCTTTAGGTCTTTCTGAGAAGAAGTGACCTTCCAGAATTTTTGTGGCTAGGACACAGAATGAGTCTCTTAGAATGTCACCTCTTGGGATACTTAACTTCCAGATATCGGCCACCGGGCTCTGAGAATCCCAAGCCACAAGAAGCATCCATCTATAGGCACTCTGGCGGGTAGCAGATACAGAGCTCCCTACCGAGTTCACAGCTGGTTGCTGTCCAGGTCAGTGAGACACCTTAGATGTCTTATCAAGTGAAGGATTCAGAAAACTCCAGCCCATCCAACATCTGTCTATCCACTATATCCACAATAAGAGACTTCAAGTGAGGACTACACAGCTATAGAGATAAATACTAAATTGCTGTTTTAAACCACTAAGTTTTAAAACAGTTTGTTGTATAGCAATAGATAATTATTAGAATTATAATAATAATTTGCACTATTACCAAAAAAAGTTTTATATTTTTCTAGAAGTTGACACTTAACAATTTTTTAATATCCAAATCCTTAATCTACCCGCAGTTGATTTTGCATGTATAATGAAATTATAGACACAATTTTATATCCTTCATAAGATTAACAACATAAAACCAAATTTCTTATAGAACGTGTTTTTATCCCTAAATGGTGATTGTTTCTAGAATCTCTTAACATTGTAGCAGGATTCTCACACAGTCATGACACTGAAGCTTTTCTTTCCAGGAAGCAACTTTGTGCTGGCACGGCTCAGTTGGGTTCATACCTAAGAACTGAGCCCCAAATGCCATGTGGCATAGTTTTTAATACATTTTCTATTTCTTTGTCTCCCATACATGGTAACACACAAGCGTGCAGTCTGATTAAGACTCATGTTACAGACCTGATTAAGGTCTCATGTTACAAGGTCATGAAGGATGTTGTCACGTTCATTCATGTATAACCAGGTTGCCTTGATATTTTTGTTTGTTTGTTTGTTTTTTCTCTCCTTAGGGAGGAGACCCTGCCACAATGTGATGTGGGTATGTAGCTTTATTGACTTTCAGATTTGTGCAAAAATATGTTTAACTCATGACAGATTCCAAAGAATGTAATTTGTTAAACGTGAAACAGATTAGTCATTATTAACTGAATAAGTAAATTATTAGAGTCAGGGAATAATGGTTACATATACCCATTTTTTTACATATACTTTTTAAAGGTCAAATAGGTTAGATTTAGATCTCATGCTGACAAATTCACTGAGCTTTCTCATCTTCTTAAAAGAAACAATTCAATTCATATTTCAGCATTATTGTGATAATGAAATAAAGTAATCAAATTATATAGCATTAGGGACTGGTGTAAATTATATTCTCTGTAAATATCATCTCTCTTGGTCTACAAAAGGTAGGAAAGAAATTAACTTGTGAGAAAACGGGTTGAATTTGAATCTGTACCCTTATACCTGTTGCCTCTTTATAAGAGACTCCTGCATTTTCATGAAAGATTTTGGGGCAGAAATGTTTATCTTACTTTATGAGACTAAAAGTGTTTCTTAATTCTTTTCTATACACCATATGTGATGTTTTTAATTCTACTTTTCCATTTTTAAAAAATTATCACACCAAACATGTTCTGAAAAAATATTTTACCCTAAGGAATAGCAATAATTTAAAAATATTATGATGTGTGTTTTTAAAAGCTGTGCCCTTTTCTTCTGTATCCACAATATCAAGCTTTTACTTCATTAGCAGTAACTGATTTACAGTTATACTTAAGCTGTTTATGTATGTAAAGATATCATATGAAAAGATAAGATCTTCCTCGGGATGTCATAAACAATGAACTCTGGTATGTGTACTCAAGCTCTTGCTGTGGTATAATCCTTTAACTTTGTATATAATATGAAATTTAAGCTACTACATTTTTTTTATAGACTTGAATTTTTAGAGCCATTTTAGGTTTATGGAAAAATTGACCACAAAGTACAGTGAACTTACAAAGGTCTCCTCACCACTCCCCCAACACACAGTTTCTTCTATTATTAACATCTTGCACTAGTGTGGTACATATGCTAAAATTGATGCAGCAATATAGATCCATTATTACTTAAGAAAGTACATCGTTTAAATTAGGATTCACTTTGTATTCGCACATTCTATGGGTTTTGACAAAAGCTTAATGATGTGCGTTCACCAAATATAGTGTCATGCAGAATAGTTTCCCTGCCCTAAACCTCCCCTGTGCTGCACTCTCTCATCTCTTGTCTACCCAGACCACAAGCATCCACTGATCTTTTTACTGCCACCATTGTTTTGCCTTTTCCAAAATGTCATATAGTTGGAATCAGACAGTATGTCTCTTTTCAGAAGGGCTTCTTTCACTTAGCAATATACATATAAGGCTCCTGCACATTTTTCATAGCTTGATAGCTCATTTCTTCTTATTACTGAATAATATTCCATTGTATGGATGTGCCAGTTTGTTTGTCCATTCTTATTGAAGGATATCTCGGTTGCTTCCAAGTTTGGCAATTCTGGACAAAGCTGCTATAAACACTCTTGTGCAGCTTTTTGTGTGGTCATACATTTTCAATTCATTTGGGTACACATCAAGAAGTATAATTCTTGATCAGATGGTAAGACTACATTTGGTTGTTTAGAAACACTGCCATCCAAAGTGGTTCTTCCCACTAGCAATGAATGTGAGTTCCTGCTGCCCCAAACCTTTTCCAGCATCTTCTGTTTAACAGTGTTTTGGATTTTAGCCATTCTAATAGGTGTATAGAAGTCTATCATTGGTATTTTATTTTATAATTCCCTAATGACATGTGATATTGAGTATCTTTTCATATGCTTATTTGCCATCTATTTTTTGATGAAGTATCTCTTTAGGTCTTTTGCCTATTTATTAATTGGGTTACTTGTTCTTATTGCTAAGATTGAGAGTTCTTTGTACATTTTGGATACTAGTCCTTTATCAGATATGTGTTTGGCAAAGATTTTCTCCCAGTCTGTGAATTGCACTTTCTTGTTCTAGCAGGGTCTTTCATAGAGCAAAACTTTTCCATTTTTATGAAGTCCAAATTAACCATTTTTTCTTTCATAAATTATGCTTTTCATGTTTTATCTAAAAACTCATCTACTTAAAGTCAACTAGATTTTCCTCCACATTACCTTCTAAGAGTCTTATAGTTTCATGTTGCATATTTAGATCTATGATCCATTTTGAATTAACTTTTATGAAATGTGTAAAATCTATGTCTAAGTTCTTTTTTTCTCCATGTGTAAGTCCACTTCTTTCAGTCAGCTATTGAAAAGACTGTTTTTTCCTCCACCAAATTTCCTTTGATTCTTTGTTAATGATCAGTTGACTATATTTGGGTGGGTCAATTTCTAAGCTTTCTATTCTGTTCCATTTCATTCTTTGTCTGTTCTTTCACCAATGTCATGCTCTCTCGATTACTGCTGTTGTTAAGTAGGTGTTCAAGTTAGGTAATATCAGTCTTTTAACTTTTTTCTTGTCCTTCAAAATTTTGTTGGCTGTTCTGAAATTTTTGCCTTTCCATATGAACTTCAGAAATAGTTTGTCAATATCCATAAATTAACTTACTGGGATTCAAATTGACAATGCATTGAAACTATAGATCAAGTTGGGGTAAACTAATATCTTAGTATTGAGTCTTCATAGCCATGTGTACAACGTCTTTCTCCATTTATTTAGATCTTTTCTATTTTCTTAACATCAGAATTTCATAGTTTTCCTCATTTAGAAATCTATAAAGATTTTGTTAGATTTATGCCTAACTATTTCACATTTTGGGTGTTAATTTAAATGGTACTATATTTCTAATTTCAAATTCCAATTGTTTACTGCTATTATATTAGAAAGCAATTCTTTTGTAAGTTAACCTTGTACCTTGCAAACTTTCTGTAATCATTTACTAGCTTCAAGAAATTTTTGGATGTTGATTCTTTAGGATTTTCTACAGAGAAATCATGTCATTTGTAAATACAGTTTTATTACTTTCTCCCTTATCTGTGTTCTGTTTATTTCTTTTTCTTTTCTTATTGTACTAGCTAGGACTTACAGTACCCTCTTGAAAAGCAGTGGTATAGGGGACATTCTTGGCTTGATCCTGATCTTAGCAAGAAAGCATTTAGTTTCCCATTGTTAAGTATAAGGCCAGCTATAGGTAATGTGTAGACATTCTTTTCAAGTTGAGGAATTTCCCCTCTATTTTAGTGTGCTGATAGTTTTTGTCATGAATTGATGTTGGATTTTGTCAAACCCTTTTTCTGCAACTGTTGATGTGATCAGGTGATCTTCTTTAGTACTCTGTTGGTTTAATTGATTAATGAGTTTCTTTTTAAGTGTTTAACAACCCTTACATGTTTGGAATAAATCCCACTTATTTGTGATGTATAATTATTTTTATACATTGTTGGATTCAATGTGCTAATATTTTGTTGAAGACTTTTGTATCTATATTTATGAGAAGTATTAGTCTGTAGTATTATTTTCTTTAATTTTTTTCTTATATTAATATAAGAGTAATGCTGTCCTCAGAATGAATTAGGAAGTTCCCCCCTGATTGTGTTTTGCAAAAGAGACCATATAGAAGTGATATAATTTCTTCCTTAAATTTTCAGTAGAATTCACCAGTGAGCCCATTTGAGCGTGGTGCTTTGATAGGTTTAGACGGTTGTTAAGTATTAATTCAATTTCTTTATAAAATATAGGATGACTCAAAATTATCTGTTTATCCTTGTATGAGTTTTGGTAGATTGTATCTTTCAAGGATGGTCCATTTCATCTTGGTTATCAAATATGTGGGCATAGAGTTGTGCATAATATTCTTTTATTCCCTTTATTATCCATGTTATTGGAAAGATAAATTAAAATCAAAAATTGAAAGATTGTATATTATTTTCATGTATTTTTTCTAAGGCTCTGTTTTTTTTTTCATGTGTATTTGAGTTTTTTACCTATAGGATTTTCCTTCGCTCTAAAGAACTTCTTTAACATTCCTACTGGTAATAAGTTCCCTCAAGTTTTGTTTATTTGAGAAAGTCCTTATTTCTCTTCTACTTTTGAAGGGCACTTCACTGGGTAGAGAGTTCTAGGTTGGTAATTTTTTCTTTCAATAGTTTAAGTATTTTACTCCACTCTCTTCTTGTGTGCATGGCTTCTGAAAAGAAGTCCAATATATTTCTTACCTTTACTCCTCTATATTACCTATATTTTTCTGTTCCTGGATTCTTTCAAATTGTTTTTAGTCATTGATTTTCTGCAGCTTGAATATTATAAGCCTAAGTGTAGATGTTTGGGGTATTTATCCTGCTTGGTGTTTACTGAGCTTCCCAGATTTTTGGTTCAGTGTCATTAATCTTGGAAAGTGTTCTGCAATTTTTACATCAAACATTTCTTCTGTTCCTTTCTCTCTTCTACTTTTGATAGTTTTATTAACATAAGTTGCACACTTTATAGTTCTCCAATGATTTTGGATATTTTGTCCTAATTTCTTCATCTTTTTTCTTTTTTTTTGCATTTATATTATAGATGCTTCTATTGATATTTCTTCAAGCTCACTGATTATTCTCTCATCATGCCCAGTCTATTAATGAGCTTATCAAGTTTCTGTTACAGTGTTTTTTATTTCTACTATTTCATTTTTATTTTCTTAGAGTTTCTATCTGTCTGCTTACATTATGGATGTTCTTTTGTGTTATTTACTTTTTCTATTAGAGCCTTTTCCTTATTAATCATAGTTGTTTTAAATTACCAGTCTGAGAATTCCAAAATCTCTGTCTTACCTGGACCTGGTACTGATTAGTTTGTCTTTTCAGTTTTTACATTTGTCTTTTCATTGTGTCTTATAATTTTTTGTTGAAAGCCAGATATAATGTATCAGATAAAGGGAACTGAGGTAAATTGTTCTTTAGTGTGAAGTTTTATGCTTATCTGACTAGGAATGAAGCTGTGTTCACCATTCGTTTTAGCTGTGGTGTCACAGACACCGCAGGGGTCCTTGTTTTTGTAACCACTGTTATCTCTGGATTTCCCTAGAGATTTCTTTCTTTTTTAGTGTTTTATTTATTTTTGAGAGAGAGAGGGACAGAGATAGAGAAACAGAGCCAGAGAGAGACAGAAAGAGACAATGTGAGCAGAGGAGGTGGGGACAGAGGATCCGAAGCAGGCTCTGCGCTGACAGTAGCAAGCCCAATGTGGGGCTCAAACTCATGAACCAGGAGATCATGACCTGAGCCAAAGTTGGATGCTCAGCCAATGGAGCCATGTAGGCACCCCTTTTTCTAGAAATTTCTTAAGTGAGGCTCAAGGTGTTCAATTTCTTTTGTTGTCTTACCCTTTAATTATTAAGAGTATCCATACCAAGTTATGGGAGAGGAGAAGTATTTTATAGACTTATTATTAGGTCTCATTCCTTTAGTGGGTCTGTTCTTGGGCTGTGACCTTCCTAAATGTGTCTGAGATTAGTTTTATTTTATTTTATTTGCGAGAAAAGAGAGCCAGAAGCAGCTGGAGTTGAATATTTCCTTTCCCCACCTGGAAGACTAGAGGCTGCTAGAATTACATATTCCCATTCACACAAGTCAGTTAAGCTCTTGTTAGACACTAGTCAGTTAGGGTTTGGCAAAATACTTTGCCTTGTGTGTAGCACTTGTTAAGGAGTATGTAGTGTTCTGGGCATATTTCAAAATGGTGACTTTTGTCCTCTCCCTACTGGAAGTATAAGAATATTTTCCACTGATCTTCACTGTGAAAACCTGGTCGGCCTCCTAAAAATGAACTTGAGGAAAGTGCAGGGCCCCTATGACTGCCCCTCCTCAGCATTTTAATTTTCAAAATTGTCCACATGGAACCTCCAGCAATTCATTAATTGCAGGTTAAATTCTTCTTAATCCTGTACTGGCTCTAGCTATGGTTTCTGTCCCTGGACTCCGATTCTGGTAAACTCTGATTCAATATATCTGCCTGTCTGTCTCAACGATGTGGCAGCAGCAGTTGGCTGTGTGATCTCTGTTTACTAAAAGATCTCAGAAGAGTCGTTGATTCAGTTTACTCAGCTTTTCTCATTGTGAAGTGAGGCCTTCCAAGCTCTTTACCTCCTGGACCAGAAACAAAAACTCTTGTATATTCTTTAAAACTTTTCATTTTAAGATTTTGCAGATTCGCATGTAGTTGTGATATATAATGCAGAGGTATCCTGAATACTTTTTGCTGGTGTCCTTCAATAATAATCTTGCCAATCAGAAGTACAGTACCAGGGGCGCCTGGGTGGCTTAGTCGGTTAAGCGTCCGACTTTCGCTTAGGTCATGATCTCGCGGGTTCGTGGGTTTGAGCCCCGCGTCGGGCTCTGTGCTGACTGCCAGCTCAGAGCCTGGAGCCTGTTTCAGTCTGTGACTCCCTCTCTCTCTGACCCTCCCCTGCTCATGCTGTCTCTCTCTCTCTCTCTCTCTCTCCTAGAAATAAAAAAAAAAAGAAGTACAGTACCAGGATATCAACATTAATAAAATCTTGTGCAGATTACCTCCGTTCTACTTGTACTGATTTCTACTTGGTGTATGTATGTGGGGGTATGTATGTATGTATTTAGCTCTATACAATTTTATCTCATGTGTAGGTTAGTGTATCCACCACTCCAGCCAAGATGAAGAACAGTACTTCCAATACCCCAAGAATCTCTCTTACTGCATATTTTAATACCTACATCCACTTTCTTCCCACCATATTCTATTTAAATCCCTGGAAACCACTAATTGGTTCCTATTTCTATAGCTATTACATTTTTTGATACATCACATTTGTATTTTATGTACATGTCCAATAATATTAGAATGTTGGTAAGCAAATTCTCCTTCTATGCCATATTTTATACTTAGTAAAATGAAATTTCATTATGTATATAATATATACACACATATATTTTTCTGTGTAGTATATGAGAAGAAGAGCATCTAGTTCGAAGTGGAATGCAATCTCACTCAAATCTCCTGAGACAGGATTCCTGAGTTGAAAGTCAGTTATGCCATTTGTTGTCATGGAATTCCTTCTCCCATCAGTGAATATAGAATTCTAATGGTCAGAGAAGATAGTGGCTAATGTCAAAATGGCCTCCCCCATGTGGTTAACAGCAGAATGCCCCTATTACATGTCTGCCCCAAACAGGAGGCCACTTTCTCTCTTTAACAATGAATCAAGGTGAGAGTGCTTTCAGATGTGTAGCCCTGCAAAGGATTCAGAGAATACCAGGTTAGAAATAGAATATGGTAGGAGCTTACATAGGACTAGTATTTTCTTTACTGGAATTCCAATTTACATATAATTTAATAATACTACATACAATTATCACTTTTTAATTTCACATAAGATTGTGTTATTCTTCCTCTGATTTCCCTTATATATTTATACCTGCTTATATATTATTAAAAGCTATTTTAATAAATTATCTTAATTGGAAACACTAAACTAGTTTTCTGCAGCATTTTACCAAGAAAACTTTAGTGATCTCATGCATGGATTAGTGCTGAATTGATCTTTGTATTGATTACCCATCTCACTTTTAAATTATGCAAAGCTTCAATTAAAACATAAAAATAAAATGTGAAAGCAGGGAAGAATCGGGTCTTTCAAAATATGCACATCAGATGAATACACTTTATTTAGGACATCTCTCCTTTTTGCATCTGTATTTTGAACATATCCGGTTATATGTTCCAAGAATAGGCCTAGATATTACAGAGAGAAATCTGCTTTTAAAATGTACTCAGTAACTATTCACTAATCCTTTCCTCAGAGAGCTTAGTCTGCTAAATATGATACAACATATTCTTTTGCACGCATTGATTGAATGCCATAACGAGACTCCAAAGATAGCGTAATCTAAATACCCAAAGGTCCTGAAAAGAGGAGATGATTTAATCAATACCTTAAACACAAAGGTTTAGCAAAAGGAAAAGTATTTGAACGTTGTAATGTCAGTGTGGAAGGTTTAAGTTTAGACAGTTATATTGATTCCAAAAATATTATATCCAAATCAATTTATCTCTCTACCTATTATCTTTCTATTATGCATATATTAGAGAGAGAGAGAGAGAGAGAATTTACATACACCTAAATTAGATCAAATCCAATAATAAGGATAGAACGGTGTCATGAGAGTTCCTTGTTCGTGGGACATATTATCCTGAGGGAAAAATATATTTTCAAAACTTTGGAATATGACATTCATGATGGCATGAATATAGCTGATATCCGTTCGCTTAGGGAAAAAATGTCCATATCAAAGTTATATGTGTATATTTGCTTAGTGGAAAAGATTGAATAAGTGGTGAGGCTACTTTTCTTATCTGATACCCCTCATCCCTACTGTAATTTTCTTTTTTTTGGAAATTTCCCTTTTAAGGACTCAGGTGAATCTACATGGGCCAGCTCACACAGGCATTTAAAATGAAAAGTGAAGTCTGTGTAAAAGGTAAGCATGTGATGAGTCTTATATCCCCTGCCCTTATGCGGGTGATAGAAATAATTACTTGCAGACGTATCACTGCACTGGGCACAGTTGGCATACGGGAGTCAGCCAGGTGTTAGACGTGATAGGAAATGTGCCGCCTGATTACACGGACTGCAGTCCAAGTGCAACAACATTCTCTCTTAAATGAGATGAGGGGCGGGAATTTAAAAATGCCATTTAATTTTTCATCTGTGGCCAACGCATGCCAGTGTTTCGAGATGATTTTGTTAATCACATGGGACTATTCACTGCATGTGGTAATAAAAGGATAGGAAAATGTTTTTCTCAAACAAGGCAAACACAGTCCAACTCAGTTCCATTGCAATCAGTGCAGTTGAGATTTTTTTCCCCATTCTCTTGGTTTAGTTCCTCATAGAACTACATAAACATATTTTGCTTTGTTTTGTTTCTATTCGAGGCAAAACCTTCTTTGCATGCATTCTAAGAGTTTTATTTCACTGAGCCTTTTATATTGTGACAATTCAGGCCTACTCTGGGCCATACGGATGCTCTAGAAACGTTGTGACTCCCAATGATGCCCTGGAGGTTTTAGCCAAGAAGATCGAAACCTTTTTCCAAAATATAGATCACCGGGGTGCCTGAGTGGCTCAGTGGTTAAGAGTGAAACTTAGGCTCACATCACGATCTCGCAGTTCGTGGGTTCAAGCCCCGTGTCAGGCTCTGTGCTGACAGCTCAGAGGCTGGAGTCTGCTTCAGATTCTGTGTCTCCCCCTCTCTCTGCCCCTCTCCTGTTTGTGTGCTCTCTCTCTTTCTCTCTCTCTCAAAAATAAATAAACATTAAAAATATTAAAACCAAAACATAGATCACATACATAGGATTGCTTAGCTTTTGTTCTTATGCAATTTTCGATCATTTGCTGATTTTTTATTCCCATCACATATTAAGAATCCATTAGTAATAGTAATGGTTAACATTTATTGTGATTTTATAATACAGCAAGCACAATAGCAAAGCATTCTGTGTGCATTATCTTATCATTAAATAAGATGCCAACTCTTTAAAATTAACATTATTATTGTTATTACTCTGGGAAGGAGAAGGTCTTGCCTTGACAAGTTGCATAAACTACTCCAGGCCATGCAGTATATGTGAGGAACAGGACTTTTTCTGAAATTGAAGTCTGTACTCTCAATCATTGCAATGGAGGCATCAGTTTATTTTTTGTCTACTATATAGTGATTCTCAATGCCCTTTCAGACAATTCACCTGGGAAAAAAATTTTTCATAATAATATTGACATTCTTCATCTATTACACCATCACTTTTGCACCAAAAGTTCATTTATATGATTTCAGATTCTAACCTTTAAGAAACTAATAATCAAGTTTTGATGGAGTATTAAGGAGAAATATAAGCATTCTCGATTGTCTCAAGGGCTATTAGAATACTTCTCCCTTTGCCAACTATGTATTTGTGTGAGGCCAGATTTTCTTTTTTTTAAAATTTTTAATGTTTTATTTATTTCTAGGAGGGAGAGAGAGAGAGAGAGAGACAGCATGAGCAGGGGAGGGTCAGAGAGAGAGGGAGTCACAGACTGAGAAACAGGCTCCAGGCTCTGAGCTGGCAGTCAGCACAGAGCCCGACGCGGGGCTCGAACCCACGAACCGCGAGATCATGACCTAAGCGAAAGTCGGACCCTTAACCGACTAAGCCACCCAGGCGCCCCATGGGCCAGATTTTCTTAATATACTTCAATCAAGACAATATATCTCAGCAGACTGAATGCAGAAATAGTCATGAATGTCGCCTATTAAGCCAGACATTTCACAAATCTGAAAAAATGTCATTCTCTATTTATTTTAATTTTAGGGGAAAATATAGTTAAATTTCATAGAAATGTTATTTACATTAACATGGAATGGATTTATTATTGTTATTTTAAATGGATAAATAGCTAAATAGTTTAAATATATTTAGGTTTTAATTTTGCACAATTTAAGTATTGATAGCTATAACCAACATAAACAAAATATCTCAATAACTTATAAGAGTCCAGAAGGATTCTGACAACAACATTTTAGAATCATGTCCCTAGCACATTCCCCAGAAGAGGAATCTCCCTTACACTCATTCCTACTCATGACTCGGGAAGTAAATACATCACTTTGCTCTTCCTTTAATTCATGTAGCCAAAGTCTAGCCTTCCCACAGCAGTAATGTAATAATGCTGATAGCACAGCGACCTCCAGGTAGGGTGACTTTTCTTCACCATCCTAAGAATTTTGAACTGAATCTTGAAGGAAATTAAGAAACACTGATGCTTTCTAAGTGAGGGAACAATATAACTAAAGGTAAGTATTAAGAATGCTCTTCAAGTTATAGCGTGTAGGATCAACTACCAAGGAGCCCAGATGGGATGTTGTTAGGTTAGTGGAGGATAGAAACAGCAAGAATGAGAGACCATAAACAGTGACTGGTATAAGACTGAAGCACTGTAACTAGTTTCAGGATGAAGGAACGTTTCAGTGTTAAGATGACATGACTTAGAAGCAGGTATCAAACTGACATGTAGGGCAGGGAGAAGGTTACGCGGGGTGGTTTTCACAACTGCAGCCTATGGGCTACTGGAAGAGAAGTAACTTCTGTATGTTCACTGTTGTACCCCTATCCAACAAGAGTACCTGACATATAGTACATGCTCAGTTAATACTTAATGAATTGGTGGTCTGTTGGAGCAAATACACATAGTATGTTCAATCAAGGAAAAAATTTCTAAATCAGATGATTCAAATTTACTATTTTTTGACAGATTAGATTCAGAAGTCCTACACAGAATGTTCTATATCCAAAAGCTTGTGATGAACGGAACCCAGAACCCAACACCTGAGTACCTGACCAGGGATAAGAAATTCCTCATTCTTAATAATTTAGATTTCAGCCACAGCACATATAGTCAATGTGTTTCACTTTATTTTTTTATAATTTAGAAAAAAAATTTTAAACTCTTAGTTATGCCTCAGGACTTTGAGGAGGTTGCAGGAGGAAGAGTCACAGTTATCAACTTAAGAATTAGGGCTGCAAGTAAGTTAAAAAAAAAAAGAAGAAGAAGAAGAAGAAGAAAAAGAAGAAGGTATTGGGGCTGAAGCTCTTCCTGCTCCAGAACTATGTTAAGGTTCAGTGACTTTTTGGGGCACCTGGGTGTCTCAGGCGGTTGAGCGTCTGACCTAACTTCAGCACAGGTCATGATCTATCTCATGGTTCGTGAGTTCAAGCCTGGCATCATTTCTGGGCTGACAACTCGGAGCCTGGAGCCTGCTTTGTATTCTATGTCTCCCTCTCTGCTCTTCCTTCTCTCTCTCTCTCTCTCTCTCTCTGTCTCTCCCTCTGTCTCTCTCTCTCAAAAGTAAATAAACATTAAAAAAAATTTTAAAGATTCAGTGACTTTTTATCTATACTAAGTCAGTCATTTTATTGTTTTGAACAATTCCTCATTTGATGAACAGAGCCATTCAAACCTCCACATTCAGTATCTCAGAATATATTTTACTTTTTGCATAGAGGATCTAGGAAAAGAAGGTCCATGTAGAACCCAGATGGGTGTGGGGCGCCTGGGTGGCTTAGTCGGTTAAGCGTCCAAATTTCGCTTAGGTCATGATCTCATGGTTCGTGGATTCGAGCCCGGCGTCGGGCTCTGTGCTGACTGCCAGCTCAGAGCCTGGAGCCTATTTCAGAGTCTGTATCTCCCTCTCTCTCTGACCCTCCCCTGCTCACGCTGTCTCTCTCTCCTATAAATAAATAAATAAATAAATAAATAAATAAATAAATAAATAAATAAATAATAAAGAACCCAGAAGGGTGAGTGAACTCTTTTCTAATCAGTACTGTAATATGTAACTTATGTTTTAGAATAAATAATTTAATAGACAGAAAATATGCTTCAAGATAATAGTGTATTAATTTGTCTCTTTAAAAGGTATCAATGAGGGGCGCCTGCATGGCTCAGTCGGTTAAGTGTCTGATTTCGGCTCAGGTCATGATCTCACAGTTTGTGGGTTCAAGCCCCTCATTAGGCTCTGTGCTGACAGCTAGCTCAGAGCCTGGAGCCTGCTTCAGATTCTGTGTCTCCCTCTCTCTCTGACCCATCCTTGCTCTCTCTCTCTCTCTCAGAAATAAATAAAATATTAAAAATTTTTTAAAAATTAAAAATTAAAAAGAGATATCAATGAGAGTCAAACACCCTAACCATCTCCTAAACCTCAATTTGTTCAACATTAACTTTTTTTTTTCATTTCAAGAACACTGGCTTAATTTTCCATTGATCAGTATATTTAAGATCTTGTGACTTGATCTGAGTTTGTTTGGCTCTGTGACAAATATCTTTAATAGTTTTCTTTTTAAATTTATGTCACCTTTACTCTTTCATAATCTTTGAACTACTCCCTTTCAGAGAGATTAATAACTATCATTCTGTTCTCCTTTTAAAATCCTATAAAGCAGGGAAAAATGGGCCAATCATCGATCCAACAACTCCACGAATAAAGTACGTGTCTTTTCATCCAATCCCTTGAGCAATTAATTTTGATATTTTGCTTCTCGGCTCTAGTGTACTCATGTCACCAGAATATAAAATGTTTAGAATTGGACTTTTGTTATTCGTGATTGTTTTAAATACTAAATCTTTTATAAATATAGAGCATAATTTCAAAAAGTCACAATTGTAAACAAATCCTCTCTTTCATCCAGTGACTAGATCTTCTTTCATATAAAAATGAGACATTTTATCATAATGCACGAAGATAATCCCCTGCACCTTACGTGGAAGCATTTTGTCATTCTGTACAGCTCTTAACTTCTGAATACAATTGAAACAGTAAGATTTTGAGGCTACTGTTTCATAATAACTATACAGCTCTGTCTCAGTATTCAGATATGTCAGATTCTCTCATTTTATCACATTTATTCAAAGGGGTAAAAGAAATATGACTGATTCCAAGGACTGTATCACATATTTTGTTTAGTAACATTCATAAGTATCTGGTTTACCTTCCTAATGTTCTAATCATGTGATCCACCCCAAACCTATTAGAATAAACGAAAGAAAGAAAGCAAGAAAGAAGAGGAGAGAGAAGAAAGAGTGGAGAAAGGAAGGAATGAAGGGGGAAAGGAGGCAGAAAGGGAGGGAGGGAGGCAGGAAGGATAAAGGAGATATGCAATTATAAAACCACTAGAAGAAACTAATCTGTTTGGTTTGTTATCATTGTATAAATTAGTGAAATAAACTGGGAATTGAGAATTTTAGGGGAACAGTATAATTCTCTTTGATTACAATTAAAATAGATTTCAAGCAAAGCTTCCAAAAGAAAAGAAATGAGGAACACAGAATTTTGTGAGGACATAGGTGTGCAGGGACATAAAAGAATTACCAAATTGATAGATTAGCAGGAAGACACTGGCATAACACACATTGATTCCAGAAAACAAACAAGAATTCCTTCAAGATAACACTTGTGAGCAAAATGGCACCATGATGATAAGACTCTAATGAATATTTACACCATTTTTTAACAGTCTTTTCATGTTGTGGTAGTTTTTCTTATCATGAGTTCTACCTTCCTGGTATAGGAGCTAGGTAACTCTTTGTTCCAGTTATTCTTGCCCTTAGGGCATTGCATTGAACTAGATCTTGTCAATCAGATACACTCAAAATAGACATTGATTTGGAAGAAATCAATGTGAAAAATTCATTCTGTTATATGGGTGCCAGAGTATGGGAAAACAACTCAAGCTTTCAAAACCAGCAATGGCAGAGATTGTGCTATAACTGGTGCTGTGTTTGGGTTCTTGTGCTCAGTGCTCAGCTCACTGTGTAAGCTACAGTGCCAATAGTCAGTGGCAGTGCCGTGGTATCTGACATTTTTCAGGTGGTGTAATATTTGTGCACCATACCTGATTATATAATCTCTGATGGTAATTCTCTGGTGCCATATTCCCAGAGAACCTGTAAAACATTTAACACCCTCTAATAAATTCATTTTGGATGCTTATAAGTTAGTGAGGAACTTTTGGTCTAAGATCTAAGATCTCTGAATGAAACAAGGATCCCACCTTGTTTAACACAAACCACATAGAGAGCTTCCTGCTTACTCAACTCATGAGCTAGTGACAAAGGTTTATTCATTTCCAACTAGACTTACTTCTCCCTCTTTTGTCAACGATGCCTATGGCTCATTTTCTCCCATACCTCCTCTTTCTCTTCCTCATTCCTACTCTCCACACTAAAGAATTTTCCTTTTCTTTTTTATTCTTCTTCTTTTTAGAGAGACAGAGTGTGAGCAGGAGAGGGCCAGAAAGAGAGGGAGGCACAGAATCTGAAGCAGGCTCCAGACTCTCAGCTGTCAGCACAGAACCTGACATGGGGCTCGAATTCAAGAACCACAAGATCATGACCTGGGCCAAAGTTGGACACTTAACCAACTGAGACACCTAGGTACCCCAAGAATTTTCCATTTTCAAACCTGGGATAGTTTGGGTGCAGTTTAGATTGAGAAGTTGTTCTCTAATGCCAGATGATGAAAAGGAAAGCCGATAATCACCCAAGTTCTTACAGAAAAAGAAAAACAAAAATAATAGTAATTATTAGCTATATCATTTAGAGAGAAATACCTTAAAAATTATATTGAACTAAGCAGTATTTATAGAATACAATCAGGGAAATGAATACACACATTTTTCCCTATCTCAAAACAAAACAAACAAAAGCAACAGTAAACAATTATTGAAATCTAATTAATGATAAACATTAACAAAATGCTGTAGGAAAGGAAAAAAATCTCTTCCACTCTCTTTGGGTCCTGGTTGAGCCTAAGAATTAAACTGACATTAGACAGATTAACAGAAGAAAAATGTACAAATGTTGTTGAACTATTACGTGTACATGAGAGACTTTACAAGAGAATGAAGATCTCAAGAAGTAACCACATCAGGAACCTTTATGTCTTTTAGAGAATAAACAATAAATATGTGAAGAATTGACAAAACAAAGGTGTTTGGGCCACGGGTGGAATAACAAGGATTGTTTCTGTAACCTTCTTGGGCCTAAAGTTCCTGTCTCTGGGGATCAGGTTGCTCTCTCTCTCTCTCTCTCTTCCTTTTGGTACATGGAAGGCACCTTTCACACGGGACATTTATCTCTGTTTTGAGGAAAGAAGGGCAAGGGAGGGAAGGGTCAGAGCCACCTTCCTGCTTCTGCCATTTTCATAAATTCCTTCAGCTTAGATATTTAATATGCCAGGGGCACCTGAGTGGCTCAGTAGGCTAAGCGTTTGACTCTTGATTTCTGCTCAGGTCATGATCTCACAGTTCATGGATTCAAGCCCTACATTGGGCTTTGTGCTCACTGAGAGGACCCTTCTTAGGATTTAGTCTCCCTCTCTTTTGGCCCCTCCCTCTCTCGCTGTCTATTTCTCTCTCTCTAAAAATGAATACACATTTTAAAAAAGTATTTAATATGGAAGGTGCATATTTTGGGATAGCATGTCTGAAACCCCACCAGTATATCAATGACTACCTATTACTTACATATATTTATCAAAACTACACAACAAATATTGACAGAGGGATGAATTGAGAGCTAGATAAGTGGAGAGCTTTTTAATAAAAATAATACTGTAAAAATTAATTGTAGAATATAGACAGTAGGTATGTGAATGTTTATAGTACAACTCTTTCACTTTGTGAGTGTTTGAAAATTTTAAGAGTACACTTTGTGGGAGCCTGACAGTGACCACAAGAAAGCGTGGTTAGGGATGCGGGGATGTGCCTGCACATGGGGCTTCCTGCCTGGGCAAAGCATGCCTGCAAACAGGATGCTCTGCCAGGAGGCCTGCACACAATATCCAAGTTTAATGGTCCTCTTGCAAACGAGGGAGCATGCCCTCCTTAGAAATAAGAAGGAGGCTGGAATTGTGAACAGGCCTCTTAGTAAACATGTTGTGGTTGCTTCCTCCCTTTGCTCCCCCCTATCCTTGAAATGTGTTTGGCTACTTGCCCTTAATTGGTAAAGGAATGCATCTTGTAGATTTCAGTTTGTATCCAGTTACCGGGTATAAAATAAACCGCAAGAGGGGCTTGCGTAGAATTGTTCCTCCGGCCGGAGTTGTGTCTGTGTCTGTCTTTTCTGTGTGTCTTGTCCTTTGTGTCATTTCGTCTGCAACAACACTTTGGGGGAAGATGTCATTTAAATAGCAATTGAAACAGCTCTGTGTAATATAAACATAAATGCGCAACATCATGACCTAGACCTAATGCAGCAAGAAAATTTTTACTTGAGTTAGTTTTTCAATTTAAGACATTAAACAAATATATATGAACATACAGTTGGAAAAAAATAAAAATGTTTTAAAAAAGATTTAAATGAAAAATCTTAGTAGAATGTGATATCTATAATTAGTTTCCTTGCACATTTCACAATTCTTTGTTGTCATAGAATGTGTATTTTCTTACTATGCTGAAATAGTAACCTGCCTCTCTCAATTGGAAATCAAGATTAGAACGAAAGACTCCTCACTTTTCAACTGGTTTGAGCCTTAGAAGTCATTAGTTAAAAGTTTCTTCATTTTATCCATGAACATTTAAAATGATTTGCCTGATGTCATTTGCCTGAGTCATAGGGTGAGACAAGGACCCATTTTTCCTGACTTCTAACACAGTATTCTTCCTAATACACTGCACTATCTTTTATTGAATAGCAAGTTTAAACTTTGTGTTAAAATCATAGAAAACTCCATATAAAGCCTTCAGTCATTACCGGATTTATCAAATTTCTGTCCTTTCATTAAAATTTAAATTCAGGGGCAGATGGGTGGTTCCGCTTGTTGAATGTCTGACTCTTGATTTCAGCTCTGGTGGTGATCCCAGGGTTGTGAGATCGAGTTCTGCTTCAGGCTCCATGCTGAACGTGGTGCTGGCTTAAGATTCTCTCTCTCTTTCTCTCTCTCTCCCTCTGCCCCTTCCCCATATTGTGCTCTCAATCTCTCTTAAAAAAAGGAAAAAAAAAACAACAAGAGTTAAATTCAGAAACAAAAGATTTAATTTTGCTTTGATTTTCCTTTATCATTCTGTGAATATTATCAATTATTCTTATATTATTATATAATGTATAATATCTAAAATAGTGTGTGTTCATACCTGCATACATGTATGTATATCTTCTAGCATCAGATGCTAAAACAAACCCTTTGGTTTCCAATGAGATTGTTGGTGAACACAACAACAGAAATACAGTTGACCCTTGAACTGCATGGCATAGGAGGTACTGACTACCCTGCACAGTCAAAAATCCAGATAAAACTTCTGACTCCCCAAAACTACTACCAGCCTACTGTCAACCAGAAGCCTTACTGATAACTTAAACAATAGAGTAACACATATTTTTTTATGTTGTATGTATTATATATTATATTTTAACAATAATTAAACTAATGAAAATTAAATATTTAGAAAATACTAAGGAAGAGAAACTACATTTACCATACTGTACTGTATTGATATTTTAAAAATTCACATATAAGTGGATCCATGCAGTTCAAATCCAAGTTCAAGCATCAACAGCACATACCTCCCTTTTGAAATTGGGGGCAGGAAAACAAAAGATAACAAAACAAATGTGGAAAATATTTTAGAATAGAGTTTTATATTCACATCATGTATAAGAGAAAGACTTTAAAACAAAAATGTTTTAAGACACAATGTAATTGCATTTCCACACAAAAGTTATCTACTTAAAGATGTTCTTTAGATTCTAGGAGGTCAGGTTTTAAACTGAAGATCTTCATTGCTTTTCATTGCTTCCATGATAAATGAATATGGGAAAAATAATTAACAACTCTTTTAACTCTCCCCATTTTCTCTTGTCCACCTGGCAAACTGAAGGAAATATTAAGAGAAGTGAAGGCTTGTGAGTAAAGTCAGAGAATTATATTTCGACAAATGATTACTACCAGAAAATGATTAAGACTCCATTTTATGTACCAAACACTATGTTCTCATACTTCACATTTTACTATAAAATTTTCCTATTGAGATTAACTGGAAAATAGAAGAGAAAGAATGTACATAAATCTCTTTTTGGGGGGGAATCTTGTAAACATTGGGAAAAAATTTCATAATATCTGCAAGGAAAAAAAATAAGTCAGTATATTCCATGTACTTATAGGAAGTTTTTCTTTCTCAGATATCAGTATGCAATGGAATTACCTAGGGTAACTTCAGAAGATGTTTTAGCCCATTCCAGAATACTCTGACTCCATGGAAGTATTCCCTCAGACAATTCTGAAGCCAGGGTTTCAAGGTCTGAAATTTGAGAATCGCTGCTATAAAAATCTCTATCATTTTTAGAATTGAAGGTATAGAATCAATCACAAATTACCTTCAGAGTCCATATGACTCCAACCACAGTGATTCTAGAACATTCCGCTCTGAACTCTTAAAAGAAAATTCTGTTGAAAATCAAGTGTCTGAAATCCTAGGGACTAAAAGCTCTGGACCACCTGTCATATTCCTCAGTCCCAACTCCAGGCAAAATGCTATTGATGAGCCTTGCCTGGCTGACTGGCTTTGAGCTTTATGTCATTATTTGGAGGCTGGATCACTGTGACTCTCCTCTTGCCTTCAAGCCTTCCCATTAACTATAAAATTAACCTTAACATGTTCTTTTAAAATACCTCCAGTAGCCCTAAACTTCCACCCAGCATTAGCACTGAGAGCTTACACTGTCCAAAGTATCACCATAAACAGGATTGGAGAGCTGTGTCCCTGAGAGCCTATTTACCAAGCAAGCTTGAGTGAGCAGAAGAAACAAAATCTAGCAGCCAGCATCAACAAGTTCAACATTATAAAAATGCAAAGACAGCAGAAAAATAAGTGGCGTCTTTTTAGTAACAGTTGTGGAAAGCAAGATTTTAGAGGGGGAAAAAAAGCTGCTGTCTCTTCTCTGGCAAAAGAAAAAGAACACTGTTTCCTTAAAATAAAAACAAATAGAAGGGCATATGGAAGGCTCAGATCATAATCTCACAATTCATAATTTTAACTCTGCGCTGATGGCAAGGCCCTGCTTGGGATTCTCTCTCTCCCCTTTCTCTCTGCCCCTCCCTTGCTCACATGCATTCTCTCTCTCTCTCTTTCAAAATAAATAAATAAACTTAAAAAAATATAAGCAAACAGAAATTTTTCACTAATGGAAGAAATATGATCATCAGTGGAAACATTGGATAATAAAACCAACTCTGATGAAATCTAGGTCTGTAAAACTGATAATAAACTCAAGGTATATATGTGTGTGTGTGTGTATATGTACACATGATGTGTACATATCCACACTAACTGAAGAACAAGGTGATGGTAAAATATACACCTAGAATCTAGAACCCCATCTACGAGGTCAGTGAGACTGTAGTTTGAGTTATTGTACTTACAACCATTTAACTTAGCAAGTTATTTACCATCTCCAAGACCCAAAATTTCCTTCTCAGAAAAATGGAAATTATAGTTACTTGACCTGACCATTGAAAAAAAATACAAGGGCACCTGGGTGGTTCAGTTATATGTATGACTTTGGCTCAGGTCATGATCTTGCAGTCTGTGAGTTCGAGCCCCATGTCAGGCTCTTTGCTGACAACCCAGAGCCTGGAGCCTGCTTTAGATTCTGTGTGTGTGTGTGTCTCTCTCTGTCCCTCCCCAATTCGCACACTGTCTCTGTCTCTGTCTCTCTTTCTCTCAAAAATAAATAAGCGTTTAAAAAAAATTTTTTTTAAAAGAAAGAATACAGGTTAAAACATATACAACATGCCTAACAATCTGGTTTAGGGACATCTCTATCAATGACAGAAGATGAAAAACACTAAGAGAGAACATTAATATTCACTATTCATTTAGGGTAAATTGCTAAAAAAAAAAAGTCAGAAAACAGTTTTAAAAAGAGTTAAATTACTTACCATTCTAAATTCTTTACGTATATTAACTCACAAAATACCTATCAGACAAGTGCTGTGTCATTTTTCAGATGAGAATATTGAGGCACAGAAGTAATCAGAACTTATAGAAAGAACCATAATTGGATATTTTGGAAAGAGATTATAATTTTTCAGGCAAAACTAATCATTTATGGCATATAGGGAAAAATCTGGTGAAATTCTATAATTCAAGAAAATAATAGTTATTTAAGTTTCTAAATAGAAAAGAAATACCACCATCACCAAAATAACAACAAAACATTATTTTTATAGCTGCTAAAACCAGAGTGGCTTTGGAAATTTGCATAACAAACATTGATGCAAATAATCAGGCTATAATCAATTGAAAAATTAAAAGAGAGACATCAGTGCACTTCCAAACAATTAAAACAATATAGACTTTATGTATAAAAGATTGCAGTAACCCAGGAATAAAATTCACGAATGATATAATTTTCAAAATCAAGTTCTCATTATAGAAATAAACAACAATGACCGTCAAAAGATTTTTGATAAAAATTAGTTATATAGGCAATCATATGGAACCACTGAGGTGTGGCATTCAGGTGCATCCTCACCAGCATATTTAGAAAGCTTTTTGTTTAGGGACACCTGGGTCACTCAGTTGGTTAAGTGTCTGACTTCAGCTAAGGTCATGATCTCACGGTCTGTGGGTTCAGGCCCCACATTGGGCTCTGTGCTGACACCTCAGAGCCTGGAACCTGCTTCAGATTCTGTGTCTCCCTCTCTCTCTGCCCTCCTCTGCTCACGCTCTGTCTCTCTCTCAAAAATAAATAAATATTAAAAGAAAAAGTTTCCATTTGTTTCTGCATAGATAATGCAAAACTCCACAGTGGCAATGAAATTTATTTATTTCTTTTTTTCCTTGGGAGAACATAGAACAGTGCTCCCCTCTTGAAAATATGTACCTACCCTGCAGATCCCTTTGTAAACTGAACCTCCATTGATGTAGTCTCGTTTTCCTGCGTTTTTTATACATTTTGTGCAGTGAATGGTCAGGTGTTAATGGTTTGGTTCAAACTCTAGGAGCTTCCCAATCCTTGAAAGAAATCAGTAGACTCTAGTTAGGCTGCAAGAGGAGTCAGTAGACCACTGTTATGCTTTCGTAATATTTGTCAGGCACTCTAGAAGACTTCATGGCAGCCTTACTTGTTTTTCAATGAAAATACATCATCTTACATTATTTTGACATCCTTTACAAATACATAATTATCTTCATTTCCACAAGGTTTGATTCCATTCAGGTAGATGATGATGTGTTCCTAATTTAAATGTGTAAATGAATTAGCACAGTAAGATTTATGATGCAGGACCCTGGGTATTTAGGGGTTCACATTTAACGCAGTGTGTAGGAAGACCATGAGCTAGTGCAAAGATTATCTCTGACATAATAACTGTTTTTAGATCCGCCGGGTAACAGTTTTCATTTTATTTATGAGCCTCATATTTTAAATTGACGTTTCTGCTGGGCAATGTGTGAAATTATTTGACTGTGACCAGACTTATTTATAAATTCAATGTGAAGACTGACACATTTCATATGCTGTTTGTATTTTGAATATATTGCAAATGGTACAATTAAAATATCTGAGCTTAAAGAGTGAAGGGGAGCGATACGGATCCAGTTAAAAAATGTTTGAGTACACACATATTTAAGAAGTTATAAAAGGAAAAGAAGCAATATGAACTACTTATCTCAGTGCCTGAAAATATGCAGGAAGTAAAAATAAGACCTGCTAAGGCTGGCATATGAAAAGGACTTCATGAAATGTTAACTTAACACATTTGAAATCATATTATAATTAGTACCGGGTGAGCCATAAATGTTCCTAAAAACACCTAGAAGTTAATACGCTTCTTCTCTCTCCTTCTCCCCCTCTCTCCCTCTTGCTCTCACACATATTATCAAGTATGAAGGTCTTAAATGAAGATCATGTTCCTAGAGAGAGTGCGTCTTGTCAAATGGCAAAATATTATAATCGCAAATGAGTTTTCTTCAGGTATTGGAGTTCTGAGTGGCCTCTGGAAATTTAAGGGTCTAGGGTCGAGTTCGTATATGACTGCTTGCTGTTTACCCTGATCGCTTCAATTTACCTGGCTAGCAATAGGGAAAGGACTATATGTCCGAGAGGTTCTAACAGGTTCACATTGTTGCTTCTGATACAGTTAGGAAAAGGAACGATACTATAATTACTAGCAAGGAAAATTCTAACAAGGCACATTGAATTTGTTCCTTTTTTGTGACTCAAAATTTCTGACTCACGTTTAGCATAATTCATTTCCTTTTAGTGAAAGTGTCAGTACCGTCCTTTTCAAAATATTCCTTCCTCAGAATTCTCCTCTGCATTCAGAAATGACATACAATAGCAATAATAGCAATAATTATAGTAATAACAATACCATGTATTTAGCGATTCAGGATGGAGTGATTGACACCGAAGACAATTATTGCTAACATATAGTAAAGAAAAACTGGTTTGTTGGTAGGTAGACACTTGGCAACTAGTGAAATGATGAAATCTGTTACCAAACACATAGCTCATTAGAATTAGGGAGTCTGTCATGCTGAGGGTGGCAGCAGAATACTGTAAACTTTTTCATTTACATACATATATTCTTTATCTCACTACTGGGCACATAGTAGGCACTTAATCAACATAGTCCCCTTTATCAGTGGTGACTGCAGAGTAAGCTTTTGGGAAAAGAAAAATTGAGAAATCCTTGAGGAATGAGGGAAAATTTAATTTCTGGGGGAGGTGGAAAAAAAAAAAGCTCTGAATCAGAAGCAAGAAGGGAAGCCAGAATCAAAGAATATATTTAAAAAATCAGAGGAGATTAAAGCAGCAGATCACAAAGTCTGTTAGACAAACAGGAACAAAGCTGTAGGTGCAAAGTCCAGTCACACAGTCAGACATCTACCATCAGCAGATGCTGAAAAAAGGTACAAGAAGGAATAGGAGATGACGCCAGTCCCCAAGAAAAACTGTGACAAATGGTCTAAGGGTCATTCCAGTGGAGTATTTAAATGCACCCTTTTAGGGAGGTACACAATGGCAAACCCAGAGCTGAGGGTGGAGATGGGTGTTAATAATAGTAGATGGCAGTGACAGAAATACTATTATTATTACTACTACTAACAAACACCAACCATTCCATAGGAATCCAAAAATCTAAAAATTAACAATAGGGTTATAGAATTTATTACTATAATTTAAATTTTTTTTAATGTTTATACATTTTTAAGAGAGAGAGAAACAGAGTGTGAGTAGGGGAGGGGCAGAGGGAGAGGGAGACACAGAATCTGAAGCAAGCTCCGGGCTCTGAGCTGTCAGCACAGAGCCTGATGCAGGGCTCGAACTCACGAGCTGCAAGATCGTGACCTGAGCCAGTCAGATGCTCAACCCACTGAGCTGCCCAGGTGCCCCTACTATTATGATTTTTAAATGTAAAGTTCACCTAATACATTTGGTTCAGTGTGTAATTATTAGTGCTGAATAAATTATATAAATTAAAAGAAGTTGTAGTAATTAGATGTATGGTTTCTCTCTTGTCTTATTCGTAGTCCAATGTCAATAATTACCATTAATTCGGCCAGATATCCCTGAAATGACCATAATCATTACTATCAAGTTTATCTTACAAACACTCTATATCTTAACATATGGGGCTTAGAATTATTAACTACTAGTCATTCCCACGAGAAAAGGAAACATCCCCCAGAATATGAACTCCAGTCCCTTCAAATGATGGAAATTGGGACAGAGCAAGACGAGAGGAAAGCAATGGTACTAGCAGAGAAATGAAGAAGTGTGAGGAAGGGGGTGAGCTTTGTACGTATCCATCCCTTCTGGCAGGACCACAAGAGTAACAAACACAGGTTTGCCTTAGAAGATGAGTCATGTGGCAATGATCCGTCTTCTCCAGTTCTTTCATTAAAATAAAAAAGACCCAGACACATTTACCTGGGGGACAAATCTTTTTAAAAGATCACAAGACATTTAATTCCATAAAGAAAGATAAGAGGCTTACACTACAATGTTTCTTAAATCCTCTCTCTCCATCTTGCCTCTTACCAGAATCCCCTTGCTCTAACTCCTGTTGACATGGTCCCCAAATGTCACCGTATCACTTCAACAGTCCTGCTTCTTTTCCTCAGGCTGTGTAGTACACCTAAGAGAAATACCGTTGGCAAAAATATTTCAGCAACACAAACCATGTACGAGTAAAAAATGAAGCTACCTGTTATCCCTCAGGCATGCTCTCTGTGAGCATCATATGAGCATGCATAAAAAGTTCCTAGTTACGATGAGCTGATGGGAGAGCCAGAAAGATTATAAATAATAGTCACTGTTGTTGTCATTGTACTCACACGTTAAAATATGCTAAGTTCCAAACATTTGAATATTTTTAAAATTATTTTTAATGTTTATTTTTGAGAGAGAAAGACCTAGTGTGAGCGGGGGAGGGGCAGAAAGAGAGGGAAACCCAGACTTCAAAGCAGGCTCCAGGCTCTGAGCTGTCAGCACAGAGCCTGATGTGAGACTCAAACTCACAAACCATGAATTCATGACCTGAGCCACACAGGTGGGCCTCAAAAAAATGTTTGACCAATTTTATCTCCATGTAAAATGAAAGAGCTTAATCTGTATTCTGTTTCTTTTTCTTTTTGCTTGTTTCTTTTTAGCTTGGTTTTATTTTCACAATAATAATTACAGTCATCAAAACTTAAAAGAGTGCTGCCCTGTGATTGTTTTTAATTATTATTTTATGTTTTAAAGTGTATTCCTCGTTCCTGCTCCCAAAATGCAGGGGTGAGTTCCTTACAAACTGATTCTTCTAAAAAATAACAGCTATGAATTCTATATTAAAATATAAAATAATGATAATAATAGTAATAATAAAAATAATAATATAGCAAGAGGCCTGGAGAGTGAGGGAAGTAAAAACCCACAGCAGATTATGGAAGGAGACCATAATGGAGCAAGTAACAATCATAGAGTAAGTTGTTCCTGTCCCCGTGACTTTATCCCGAAGACAGCAGGTGGCAGTGGGAGAAAGGCATGTCGACTACAGGTAAACATGGACCTCTTTTTGCAAGAGTCTCTCCTGACACCTTACCTACATGTGTGCAGGACAAATTGAAAGCAACTTGCAGCCAGGTCGTGAAGAATGCACTGAGATCTGAGCCTCTGACCACCACAGATATGATTGCCTACATTGTGAGCCCACTCCATTCAGAATTCCTGAGACAAAAATATCAATGCAAGTTGGAGGAATATAAGTGCATTGAGAATATCTCAATTTATTTATGATATCATAAATCACATCTATGATAAAACACCAAAAAAAATTATGTGGCATACTCAACAATAAAGAGGAAGCTGGGCGCCTGGGTGGCTCAGTTGGTTAAACATGCAACTTTGGCTCAGGTAGTGATCTTGCAGTTCCTGAGTTCCATTCCCATGTCCAGCTCGCTGATCTCAGCCTGTCAGTGCAGAGCCCACTTTGGATCCTCTCTTCCCCCTCTTTCTGCACCTCCCTTACTTATGCTCTTTCTCAAAAAATAAACAAAACACAACAATAAAAAGGAAGAAAGTATTAAATCATTATACAGCATGGGTGAGCTTTAAGAAGCATTATGCTAGGGTAAACCAGTACAATACAAAGGACTGTATATTATTTAATTCCATATCTAGAAATTTAATATTTGTAAAAGAAATAAATTGATATTTAATTGTGAAAATTGTGTCAAGAAAGTCTATACATAGAATAACTCATTCCATAACGAGGGGATAAAGAAGGTATTTCTGTAAATAAGCAATACTTCGCAAAAGCCATCAATCCATGAATTATTTTAAAATATCACAAAATATTTCCTAGAGGTTGAATCCTCTCCACTTCAAATTTATAAATGATTACCACAGACTAATATTTCTTAATGACAAAAACATACACTTTCAATTTTTATTATATAGTATATTCAATTAAATGTACTTAGCAGTTTGGGAAAATATATGTTTAACTGTCTATTTTGACCATATGTAAAAGTTAATTTTGGAATGTTTTATTTTTTAATTTTTTTATAACTTATTTATTTTTGAGACAGAGAGAGACACAGCACGAGTGGGGGAGGGGCAGAGAGAGGGAGACACAGAATCTGAAGCAGGCTCCAGGCTCTGAGCTGTCAGCACAGAGCTTGATGCAGGGCTCGAACCCACAAACCGTGAGATCTGACCTGAGCCAAAGTCACCCAGGTGCCCCATGGAATGTTTTGTTATCAGAGCAATTTTGGTTTTTATTCTGAAGAAACAATATGTAGCCTTACAAATTAATCTTTAATGGTAGTCGTTATAAAACAGACTCTTATTGATAAATATGATAAAGTAGGGACAATGAAAAAACCAGAAGTCAAATGAAATAAGAGTTAAAACAGTAGAATTTATCATTTATTTCCTATCTCTCCTAGCATCCTGGTTCTGATGAAATAGAGCATTAAAGTCCCATTAATTTAATATTGCTGGAGTTTTAAATAATTTTAATGAATGTGTATGCTATTACTTAAAATTCACATATGCCATTTTATAATTAAGTATGCTTTGAATTTAAATCTACTAATTTTTTCATTTCATGGTTTGAATCACTTTTTAAAAATCTCTCTGTATTCTAATAACATTGTAGGGGACAATGAATAATTCAATTTCTTTATATCTTTCAAATATCCATTTTGTGCTAAACTAAGTGAAAAATCATCAAAGAGAAAAAAGCTTGTATATTCTAAATAATTGCTACTAATCTCTTTGCTAACATAGGAATTTAGGACACCATAAAAAATAATGTATTCAAATTTCCTCAAACTTATAAAACTCTAATTTAACGTTAATTATTTAGTACACACAGAGGTATAATTGTATGTCCAATATTTAATGGAGTATTTTTAAACTACATAACCTTTAATTTGACTCTCTGTGAAGTTCTACCTTGCTCACTGTTCTATATCATGTTTATTATTTTATTCATTATTATTTTTTAAGCAGAGAATATAGATATATAAACGTCCATTCCTTTCTCCATTTGTGATAATAGTCCACTTCTTAGAGCTTCATTTTCCCCAAATCCAACTGACAACAGTCTTATCTGACAGTAAAAGAATTTTTTCTTTCTATTTCCTTCTTTATGTAAAAAAATACATAATATAAAATTTACCATCTTACTATTTTCAAATGTACAGCAGTAGCATTAAGTGTGTACATCTTTGTGCAAGAGATCTCTAGAACTCTTTATTCTTACAAAACTGAAACTTTATGCCTATTGAATAACTCCCCTTTTCCCACCTTCCCTCAGCTACTGGCAATTACCATTCTACTTTCTGTTTCTAAGAATTTTCTGTCTAGATAACTCACATAAATGGAATCATGTAGTATTTTTCTCTTTGTGACTGGCTTATTTCGCTTAGCATAATGTCCTCAAGTTTCACCCAAATCACAGCATATGACATGTTATCAATTTTTTAAAAAATGAATAATATTCCTTGATTCTAAAGTTGGCACTTTTTGAAAGGTTAACAATTGTATAATGTGAATAGAATAAAATAAATGCATGTAAAAATTTTTTAAATGAATAATATTCCATTGCATGCATATCCTAATACTTTCTTTATCCATTCACCTCAGTGGATATTTAAATTGCTTTAATCTCTTAGCTATTTCAAACAAGGCTTCAGTAAACATGGGCGTGAAAATATCTCTTCAGGATCCTGTCTTCAGTTTTGCTGAATATATACCCAGTACGGGATTGCTGGATCATATATTAGTTTTATTTTTAATTCTTTGAGGAACTTTCATCCATAATGACTGGACCAATTTATGTTCCCACCAACAGTCCAGCAAGGTTCCAATATGCTGACCAAGACTTATTATTTCTCCCCCTTTTTATAAATAGTGGTCATCCTAATAGATACAAGATGTTATCCTATAGTGGTATTGATTTGTATTTCTCAAATGATTAGTGGTGTTGACCATCTTTTTATATACTTGTTGGCCATTTGTATATATTCTTTGGAGAAATGTCTATTCGAGTCTTTTGCCTGTTTTTAAAGTGGATTATTTGAGGTTCTTTGTTGTTGAGTTATAGAAGTATTTTATTTATATATTCTGAATATTAACTTCTTAATAAATATCTTATCAAATGTTTTCACCCATTCTGTAGGTTGAGTTTTCACTCTGTTGGTTGTTTCTTTTGTGGAGCAGAAACATTTTTTAAGTAAGATGTAGTCCCATTTATCTATTTTTTCTTTTGTTGCCTGTGTTATTGGTGTCATACCTAAGAAATCATGCCAAATCCAATAACATGAAGATTTTTCTATATATTTTTTAGAAGTTTATAGTTTTAGGCCTTGCGTTTCAATCTTTAATATAGTATGAGTTAATTATTATATAGGTATAAAGATTCAACTTAAATTTTTTGTATATGAATATCCAGTTTTTGCAGCATCATTTGTTGAAGATATGATCCTTTCCATATTGTATAGCCTTGACATTGTTGTCAAAAAAATCTCTTTTATACCCTGGGAGCTTTTCCTAGTTCTAGAACACACAATTTCTGCTTTAAACCTCTGCCAGTGAAGCAGTACTGAATATGAAGTTTGAATGGTTATTTCTATACCTGAGAAAAAGCAGGGTCAACTGGGATCAGATTCCCTCAGTTTAACTGAGCATGTGATTTTAGATGATAATGTAAATATTTGAACTAGAAAAAATGATAATGAATCAACCAGTTAACTTTCTATAAATATATTCAAATTACCCCAATAATATAAGCATTATATGGTAATAATGCAATGTATTTGTGATAATATAAATAATATATGATTTTTATTTTTTAATGTTTATTTATATTTGAGAGAGAGACAGACAGTGCCAAAGCAGGGGAGGGGCAGAGAGGGAAAGACAGAACAAAATTTAAAACAAGCTCTAAGCTCTGAGCTCTCACCATACAGCCCGACAGCGGGGGGTGTAGCTTGAACTCACTAGCTGTGAGATCATGACTTGAGCAGAAGTCGGGTGCTCAACTGATTGAGCCACCCAGGCACCCAGTAGTGAGATATGATTTTTAAACACATAGTTTATATTTAATTGATTAATTATTCTGATTAGGGCACCTGGTGGCTCACCTTGGTTAAGCATCAACTCTTGAGTATAGCTCAGGTCATGATCTCAAGGTTTGTGGCTCTGCACTGACTGATCCTGCTTGGGATTCTCTCTCTCACTCTCTCTGCCCCTCCTGTGCTTTCTCTCTCTCTCTCAAAACAAACAAACAAACAAACAAACTTTAAAAATTATTCTGTTAGTACATAATTTAGAGACTTGCAGAACCAATGAGTTTCAATTTTGCAATCAAGCAAATAGGGGTTTTACTTGATGTGTACCACAAAAGCTCTACATCTCTTATTAAAGATTTCCACATGTATTAATAAGATGAATCCTATGATGCTGTTTATACTTAAAGTCTTATATGAAACATGAAACAAGCAAATGGTAAAAACAAACAAAACCTACAATTTTCATGAAATGAAAGAATGGACATCACACCTGCAATGCTTATGGTACCAGAGTTTCCTCCATGGCAAAATCTTAAGAAAAAAGATAACAGTATTGCCTTACCCCTTTTAATCAGAAAAAGCGTAGAGTTAGGTTGAGAAACTTGAATGTCGGTTTTCTTCCATTGTCATGGTAGAGAACAGCAGAGAAAATTATGCTATCCTACATACTGAGCTCAGTTTCTCCTTTAAGGATTGCTCATGAACACCAGCATTTTAATACTCTATATTTGCTGGGAGAGAGAATACAAACATTTAGAAAACTCCATGTACATATGTTATGAATATCGACAATTTTCTCAGTGGAGAACAATTGACAAATTTGTGACCTATTCTTCTGCTTATGTGTTTACACAAAGAGCCAAATGCTATTTTTTCTGCCTTTATGCCTTGATCACAGGTGTTACCATAAGAAGTAGTGAATAAGCTTGACTCTCTCCTGTGAAATGCAACTTGAGAAACTGAAATCTACTTGTGAAATTCAAGAACTGTTTCATAGACTAATGATCACTAATGGCCTATTTGTTCACAACCTGTTAGTGAAACAAAGAACATGTCTGTGGTTGGAAATATGAAGAGAAAATTTATTAATTTGCCTGCTATTTTCCTGACTGGATCCTCCAGCTGGTCTTATGGACTCGATTATGACATCTGTTGACTGGTTAACTTTCTTGGACATCACCAATCAGTTCAGAGATACCCATCGCTCCATAAAATTTAATGCTTAACAAGCCAATGCCATAATTAATTTCACAACTTTGTATCGGATTCATTTTCTCAACTTTCTTTTTGGTTTTTGTATAATTTGTTTAATGATATTTTGCATCTGTTTTGTAAACCTAACCTGAATCGGCCGAGAATTCTGAAATGTAATTAAATTTTGGAGCTATTTCCTTTTTGATCATTAATGTTCTATCCCATATGGAAAGATAGAGTTTACAGCATTGCAAGATAATTACCTTAAGAGAACTTCATAAAGAAGCAATATTTTCTGGCAAGAAGTTAGTCACTCTTTTTTGGTTAATACAATAATTAGGAACACGTCAAGGGCAAGATTCTGTAGTATGAGTAAATCTTGTTACGTGGACTAATGATACAATTCTAGTTAAAGAAGTACTTTCATGTCTAGTTTTTTAGTTTCCTTTTTAAATTTGATCAATTCTGCCTGAACAGTATTAGAAATTTTTAAATTATTTTTATTTTTAATGTTTATCTACTTTTAAGAGGAAGAAAGAGATTGTGAGCAGGGAGGGGGGCAGAGAGAGAGGGAGACCCAGAATGTGAAACAGGCTCCAGGCTCCGAGCTGTTAGCACAGAGCCCCATGCAGGACTTGAACTCATGAACCACGAGATCACGACCTGAGGCAAAGTTGGATGGTTGACTCGACTGAGCCACTTGGGTGCTCCTAGAATAGAAAATTTTAATATAGGAGCCTCAGAATATACTAACTCTAATTTTCACTTTTTTTTGCAACTCATGCTTACGATACTAAATGTAAAACTCTCCCTGGATTCTTGCTCTGCAAAATGATATTCATGGACAAGCAGCATCTGTACACCCTAGGAACTTGTTTAAACACAGAATTTCAGGTCTGACTCCAGAGATACTGACTCAGAATCGGCTGTTTAATATTATCCCAGTTTATTAAATGATAGACACCAAACAGATGTATATCATCTGCCTTTGATTCCTGCTCCCGAGAAATTTTCAATATAAACATTAAGTAAATTGAGTGGGAAATGTGATAACCGAAAAGACAAGAAAGAATGTGGCTGCTGATGCCTTCTTGCATTTAGAGGCCCTGATCTGGAATGAAGATATTTGATTTGAACCTGTCCATATGGAGTCATCTGCTATTGGATCCTAGGTTCTTAAGAAAGTTGTCTCCTTCATGACCGTTAGTTTCTGGACAATCTTGAGAAGTCAAAGAGATAGCGCATGATGTTTTTCAACTAGAATCATAAATTTGAAGTTTAATTCCCTAGAATTTTTACCTTAAGAGGGCTTTACATCTCCACACTCTGGACTTTCATCTTTCATATTCTACTGAAAGAATGGAACTTGGGTAGTTCTTCAATAATACCACACAAAAACTATTTTATAACAGTAATTAAAGAAAATATTTTATTATCTTCATGAACTTTCTATTTTATTTATTTGTGTTGGAAGCAGATTTACACAGTTCAGCACCCATGGTACACTTAATATAAACAGATATAACAAACTATTTGGAGGTTCTGAGTATGTATGAAAACAATAGTTGAAACAATGCGTGAAGTACATCTTTGCAAATGCTTACTCTGGATCAAAAGCTAGACTTTCTAGCTCAGAAATAATATATTTGCTTCTTATGTTCTTCTTTTAAAAAGATTTTTTTAATGTTTATTTACTTATTTTGAGAGAGAGAGAGAGAGGGCACAGGCGTGAGCAAGGTAGGGGCAGACAATAAGAGAGGGAGAGAAAGAATCCTAAGCAGCATCTACTCTCAGTGAGGAGCCCCACACAGGGCTTGATCTCATGACTGAGAGATTAGGACCTGAGCTGATATCAAGAGTCATAGGCTTAACCAACTGAGCTACCCAGGCACCCCTGTTCTTCTTTTTAAAATTGTTCATAAGTAAGACTTCTAAATCTTGAAAACTGTACATATCTTCTAGATTTGTTGATTTGATGAAGACAAACTATTAAGGCCATGTTTCCTCCTCATTGCAAAGAGTAAAGTCACAAATGCTTTATTTGAGTAGCCTCCAAATAAAACTATTTTTGTGACCTTTAATTTACAAAACATATTCTGTTGGAAGATCTACAGCTCTGCCAAGAAGGAAGAATATGGAAAAAATACAAAATTCAATCATGCTGTAAAGAGATTGATGAAAAACTTAGCTACAACCTTGGTGACATGTTCAGTGGAGTGAAGACCCTTATTTATTCAAAATAGAAAAAAATCATGATTTAAGGGTCTGAATGCAGGCATTAAGCTGTCTCAGAGCCAAATAGAAATATATTAAAATGTCTTCAGAGAAACAAAGAAATACAAAATGCAACCAAGCAGTGAAATAAAATAGTTTTGAGATTTTAGTGGTTTCAGGATTCTGTTTACCCAATCAAAGAATTATATAGCCATATATAAACGAAAACTGTGAAAATCAGCTCTTTATAAGCAGAATGAACATAGTGCTCTGATGTCACAGCAATCACAAAAATGGCTTATTGTGTCCATCAGTGGTGTAGAATCATTCTGACATGTGTACTATGTTTGGACTGGAAACAAGCATAAGGTCTGTCAGTAGGAAATCATTTGATTATATTGTACAACTTTCTTATAAAGTAGAGTTTTGCAGATATATATGAAAAAATACCATAGTTCTAATCCCTTGACTTGCAGAAATTACCATGTTTTATTTTTCAGGGACAAAAGAAATTCACTTGTGATGTGATTAACATGAAGCTAAAACATTAACATGTAAGACAAAAGGTAATGGAAATTGAATATATAGTAGTCTAAATTGGTATGAAAAGGGACATAAGACATTTGTACATTACGATAAATGTTGTTTTTTGGCAGTGGGGGTGAATGTTCCTACAAAATCTCTGTTTCCCCCATGTTTAATGAATAGTGGCAAATGTATATTACTTCTGAAATTTTTATAGGAAATATAAAAATTGTCCTTAAAAGTAAGGTAGTAAAATTTAATTTGAATATAAGTACACTTTTGGATAAAATTTCTAGTTTGTAGAGACACGAGGGATGGAGCAAGTAATTTTTTAAAAAAATACTCCTAAGCTAAATTAAAAGAAGAAATAAATAAGTAGGCAAATATGCAAGTTTATGTGTTGAGAGAATTGATATTGTTAAAACATCAATCTCTGCAAATTCACCTAGAAATTCAATGCAGGTATGTGCCCATATGTACATATAAATTATCAAGTGATCCTAAAATAGATTTGCAAGTCAAGAAATCTTGGGTGGGTAATGCAAGTTTTTTAAAGAAAAACAAAGTTGGAGGACATGTTATCAAACTAAATACTCACCATATGTAAGACAGTGTCTGGTGTCTTTTGGGTACAAGGTAGACAAATACACCAATGTTCAGCAGAGAGAGCCCAAGATCATATACTTGGTAACATGTTTATTGCAAAGGTGCTACTACAATCCAGTGGAAAAACATGGTCTTTTCAATAAATAATGAAAGCTTAGTTGTATATCTATTTGAAAAAATATCAGCTCATACAAACACTAAAACTTAGTCAAAATGAATCATAGACACAAATTTAAAAAAGTAAAATGGCAAAGCATCTAAAAGAAGGAACGTCTGAGTGGTCAGTTGGTTGGGCGTCCAACTTCAGCTCAGGTCATAATCTCATGGTTTGTGAGTTTGCACCCCACATGGGGCTCTGTGCTGATGCTCAGAGCCTGGAACCTGCTTCGGATTCTCTGTATGTATCTCTACCTGCTCCTCCCATGCTCGTGCTCTGCCTCTCTCTCTCTCAAAAATAAACATTTAAAAAGTTTTAAAAAAGCATCTAAAAGAAAACATAGGAGGTTTTCTTGACTACTGGTAAATGCAACACTCTCAAACCAGACACATTTAAAAAAACCATTAAACATACTAAAAAGTGAAAAGACAAGTCAGATGAGAAAAAGATATTTGCAATAGATATATTGAATACTGCTCTGCAGAATAAAGATATCCTATAAATCAATGAGAAGAAAGAAAGTATATACTGTAATGAAAATACTTGTTTTTCAGGTTCTCACCAAGATGGAATAACAAGGAAAGACTTTCTTGCTTTAAATAATTAGTAATACATGAAACAACTAGAATATAAAGTACTCAGCTTCATGGGGAAATGAAAAAGAAAGGAAATATATAAATTATTATCCTTTTTTTTAAATTAAGAGTTTGGGGCACCTGGGTGACTTAGTCGGTTAAGCGTCCAACTTTCGCTTAGGTCATGATCTCGCGGTTTGTGGGTTCGAGCCCCGCATCGGGCTCTGTGCTGACTGCCAGCTCAGAGCCTGGAGGCTGTTTCAGAGTCTGTGTCTCCCTCTCTCTCTGACCCTCCCCTGTTCACGCTGTCTCTCTCTATCCTAGAAATAAAATAAATAAATAAATAAATAAAAATAAATAAATTAATTAAGAGTTTGAAGTATTCCTAGGTCACTTTCTCTATTATCACTTTGCTGAGAATCTGATCATGTAACCACATCAAGCCTCGATGTAGATTCAAAGTTCTAGTATTTAATTATACATTGGTGGGCAGAGACAGCTTTTAGTACCACAGAATAAAAGAGAAAAGATATGGAAGGGGGAAGAAGCAGTCTCTGGAAAAGGTAATGTTTTAGAACGTTAGCTGAGTATTGGGTTTATGATTTATTTATCATTAACATTTATTAAGCCACATATTTGATTCATATGTTAATTATTATATCAGATTTTAAAATAGGAAAACATTGAGGTGCCTGAATAGCTCAGTCAGTTGAGCCTCTGACTTCAGCTCAGGTCATGATCTCTCGCTTTGTGGATTCGAGCCTGGCGTCTGACTCTGTGCTGACAGCTCAGAGCCTGGAGCCTGCTTCAGATTCTGTGACTCCCTCTCCTTCTCTGCATCTCACACCGCTCACACTATGTCTGTCTCTCAGAAATAAAAAACATTTAAAAAATTTTTAATAAAATAAAATAGAAGAACATAACCAACTTTACATAGACTAAGATCTATGACTCTAATGGAACAAAATTAGAAATTGGTAACAGAAACATAGGTAAAGAGATACTAAATTTTAGGATTGATAATAACTATTCTATTAAACAAAAAGTGAGTTACAGAGGAAATCATAAGGACAATTGCAAAATCTATAACCTTGAATGAAAATTAACCACTATATATTACAAATTTTATAGAGCATATATAAATATTTAATTCAAAGTAATTTTATTATCATTTATCATTAAATAAGACATATTAGGGAAAGTGATCTAAATATTTAAATCAAGAAGTAGGAAAAAAAGAATTGGGACAAACCTAAAGACATAAGGAAGAGATTAGTAATAAATATAATGGCTAAATCAATGTAATAAAGAACAAAAATAAGAAAATGTAAAAATTAAATCTTATTCTCCTAAAGGTTATTAAAATACTGAAATTTTGGTGAGCCTGGTGATAAAAAGGAATATTTGCCTAAACAAAACTTAAAAAAAGATTTCTATAGCTCCAAATATATATATGACATGAATAGAAAAAATCTCTTAAGTAATGACTCTTAATGTAATTACAATTAAAGAACTTTTTGTTACAAAAGCCCCAGATACAGATGGTTTTAAAGTGAGTCCTTTTAAAATTTAGAGATAAGCATGTACATATTGTACAAGTTACAACTTTAAGTAAGTGAGAAAAAAAGAAAATTTCTCAAGCATATGAAATTATTCTAAACTTATGTTGACAGTATTACAAAATGGAGCGTCCTCATGAATCACAAAACAGATAAATGCACCTAAAACCTAGCATTACAAATCAGTGGGAAGAAAATGATGAACTATCGAATAATGTTTAAGTAGATAGGACTCCAAATGGAAAAATGAAATTATATTCCTCATCTGAACATATATAAAAACCACTTCCATATGCCATAAAAATATAAATATTAAAACTGAGGGGTACCTGGGTGGCTCAGCTAGTAAAGCATCCAACTCTTGATTTTGGCTCAGCTCCTGACCCCTGGGTCATGGGATGAAGCCCTGCCCTAGGCTCTGGGATCAAGCCTCATGACTTGCTCCATGCTAAGTGTGGAGCCTGCTTAAGATTCTCTCTCTCCTTCTGCCCTTCTGCCTGGCTCCTGTTCTCTCTCAAAACAAACAACAACAAAAAGTGACAAAACTGAAAAACTTAAAACTATCAGAAGAAAATTTGAAAGAATTCTGCATAAAAGTGACATATAATATAAATATATCTTAAAATATATTATAAACATAAAATCATATGTATAACTATTACATATATAGTTATAAATTAGATGACAGGTTCACAAAAAGGTGAAAACTGTCCACATGTTGGGCAAAAGACACATAAGATAAGTGTAACACCATAGCTGACAATACATTAATATTTATACTATATTAAGAAATTTCTTCTGGGTCATGTGGGTGGTTCAGTGGGGCTAAGCGTCTTACTCTTAACCTCAATTCAGGTCATGATCTCACAGTTCTGGGAATCAAGCCCCACATCAGACTCCTCTCTGAGAACACAGAGCCTGCTTAGGATTGGGATTCTCTCTCTCCCTTTCTTTCTCCCTCCCTCACTCATGAGCATGTGCTCTCTCTCTCAATAATAAATAAATAACTTTTAAAAAAAAGTAATTGGTTCCAATTAATAAGAAAAGATAAGCAACTCAATTTTTAAAACGGGAGAAAAGTTTCAACACTCCATTCATAGAGAAGAAGCTGTAAATGATCATAAACATGAAAAATCACTCAGTGTTGCTAATAATTATGAAATACAATTTAAAATGATAATTTACTGCCATATATAGCAGACTCACATAATAATAAAAAGACGTAATATGAAATATCAATGTATGTGATGAACTGGCAACATTAGTACTGTTAGTAAGCATGTGTAAGTTGGTAAGAATTTTATATAAAAACATGGTGATATGTAATAAAGGGAAGAGGCAAAGTTCTTTATGATCCAGCAATTCCATATGTAGCTGTGCATCAAAAGAATTTCTTGTTAATGAGAAATAACAATATTTTAAGGAGAAAATACAAAAGAGAAAGTTAATTGCATTATTTTGATATCTATGTATATATATATATGTGTGTGTGTGAATATGTATATATATGTGTATATGTATGTATTATCTTATATAGATCATTTATATACTCATGAATAGGGAAATGGGTAAATAAGGTGACATGATCAGGTATCAAAATAGAAGACTATAGTTGAAGTGAATGGTACTTATTTACATAAGTAAATAATGGATACATTGTAAAACTTCATGTTACAAGTTCCACAATAATGAATAGCCCATAATAACATTTATGCATGTTTTCATAAAGCTACAATAACAAACCCCAAAATTACATATTATTAATGTCTATGTAACTGCAGTAAAATTGATATCATATGTTATAGTGAACTATATAAAAACCATAAAATAGTGGCTATTTCTAGAGTGTGGATAAAGCAAATGAGTTCAGGCAGACCTCCAGCCTTAACTTTGATGTTTTATATTATTTTAAAATATCAGTCTGAAGCAAATATGGATAATGGTAAGATGTGGTATATCAGTAGACAAAAATGTGTTTGCTATTATGTAACACTTTTTAATAGTCGGAACATGCTGTATTTACGAAGAAAACCGAAAGTTTTATTTCTCCTTGTTCAAAATGCTTTATCACTAAAACAGGGAAGAAAAAAGTGAGTTAATGATTTGGATTTCCTTTGTTAAATTCTCCTTGGAGAAAAGCTATCAGGAGTTACCAGGTTTTAGAAGGCAATTATATAATTGCTGTTGATTTGTAACTTTGTAAACACCTGGAGTCCTCCTCTTCTTTTTCGTCCTGTTCCCCATACTCTTTTAGTTTGCCGAGTTAGCCAGTTTGGTTATGTAAGTTTTTAACAACTTTTCTTTTGGCTCATTTCTTTTTTTCTTTTCTTTTTTTAAGAACTACCTTTTTTAAGGTTTATTTTATATTTATTTTAAGGGGGGTAAGGGGCAGAGAGAAGGGGAGAGAGAGAATCCCAAGCAGGTTCTGTGCAGTCACGGCAGAGCCCAATGTTGGGCTTGAATTCACAAACCATGAGATCATGACCTGAGTTGAAACTAAGAGTCAGACGCTTAAAGGACTCAGCCACCCAGGCACCTCTTGCCCATTTCTTTACTGTTCTTTGTCTTTGATGATATCAACCTATTTTATAGGTTTTATTTCTGTCATTTTTTATTATTTTATCTTCTTTCTCAATTTAGATTTCTCCCATGATCTGTACCATTGTATTTTCATGTATACTGAAGTTGTATTTCATCATTTTACTCTTTAGATGACTGGCTCAATATTTCATCTTCTCTGATATTCCCATTGCTAATTTTATTTACCTCTTATAATGTTGTTTTGTCATCTGTCTTTGTTATTATCAAACACAAAAGCCATTTTGGAGTAGGAGCACTTTTGTCCTAAGGGATATTGGATGACTTTGCTTTCTAGATATACCTGTGCAGAATCTGCAAACATCCTGCCATTGATTTCTACACCCCCCTCCAAAATGAGTCATCTGATTGTAAAGGCCTTTAATATGAGTAATCTACTAAAGGAGACATAATCTTGCTTCCGGTACAGTGTGTTGTGGCATTTGAATGGTATTTTCTTTTTACATAAAACATTCCTCAATCATTTAAGGAATTATTTACTTACTTATTTATTATATTATTATATTTATTATATATTATACTTATTATATTTATGTAATATATTACTTTGTTCTATTTATATTATATCACATATATTTGTTGTTATATATTATTTATTATGTTTAATACATTATCTATTATAACTATATAATATATAAAATTTATATGTATGTATTTATAATATATTATATAAATATAATAATGTAATATAATATATACTGTATTATATATAACATTATATATTATGTACATTTATCTTAAAGCATAGTCATTATCTCATGTTTTCTTCTCCAAGTAAATCTTGGAAAATAGCTAACATATAGACAAACAGTGTTATACCCAGAGCATGTAGCACAAGAGAGGGTCATTTTGAGGAGACTGAGATTTAGGAAACATTCTCAACAGGTAACCTGATCTAAGAAACTCAGACTTCTACCAAAATTCGATGAGCTGCTGTAATAAAAGGCCTATGAGTCGGCCATTACTGTCTTCGTAGTGCTTGGCTTCACACACAAAAAGAATTCAATAAATGTCGAATATGTTAATGAGCAAGTAGGAGCTTGTCCATTTAGTATGTCAGAACTAGGCTTGTCCTACATCAGGAGTGGGAGTGAGTCAGAGTTGTACAACCTTAAACTGCAGAAAGCAAATGGCTTAATCTTCTCTGACCTTACAGACTCCCTAGAATAGAACTTTCAGTGACTTCCACCCTCTTCTGAAATGAGCAGCTAGAGTTCAAGATGCAAAAGATTTAACTTTTCCACAAAATGCTGTTTTATGCTATTAACCTGGAAGAGGTCAGCCCTTTATATTTCCAAAATGTATGATAAAATTTCTCCACATAATGGTCAAATTAAATCACATATATTCTATCATGGTTGGTTTTCAAGTGGAATAGAATCATATTTTATGGAAAAGATAAAGGGAGTAACAATAAAAAAAATAGATTTTACCAGATTCCAACACAAGTGCTTAAAAAGAGTTTATTTTCCAGAGATCATAGTCTTCTATCTGTAAAATAAACAGACTAATTTATTTTTAAATTTTTTAATATTTATTTTTAAGAGGGGGGAAGGGGCAGAGAAAGAAAGAGAGGGAGACGCAGAATCTGAAACAGGCTTCAGGCTCTGAGCTGTCAGCACAGAATTTGATGCAGGGCTCAAACTCGGAAACAGCAAGATCATGACCTGAGCCAAAGTTGGACACTTCACCGACTAAGCCACCCAGGAGCCTCCAAAAGCAGATTAATTTAGATTGGTGGTTTCTAAAACTGATTTACTAAGGATTTTTAGAAGATCATAAAACCAGTTAGGTGATTAAAATCAGCATTTAATTATTTTCAAAATAAAATAGAATGGAAGAAGGGTTTTTATAGGGTAGTGTATATATGAGAATAAGTAAGTACTATGAAAATTAGTTTCTTTTTTCTATTTAAAAAATTTTTTAACATTTACTCATTTTTGAGAGATAGAGACAGAGCACGAGCAGGGGAGGGGCAGAGAGAGGGAGACACAGAATCTGAAACCGGCTCCAGGCTCTGAGCCGTCAGTACTGGAACTCAGGGACCACGAGATCATGACCTGAGCCGACGTCGGACGCTTAACCCACTGAGCCACCTAGGTGTCCCATGAAAATTAGTTTCTAATTCATATATGTGTGTGTTTGTCAGTGTATATACTTGATTCTGATAAAATATGTCTTTACTGTATATAATTTTTAAAGAGGTACCTGAGCAGCTATTCTCCAAACTTGACCAATTATGATTTGAATATTCTAGTCATTTTAACTAACCAAATTCATTCTTGCCTCATTTATTTTATAAGAAACATAAAAAGAATCTCGTTTGGAAATCATGTTCTGTATGCTTTTAATTAACTTATGACAGAAAATAAAATTTGAATTGAATATAATGCCTGGTTGCTTACCTGTTTATTACCTATTATGTAATGTTATATCAGCCTCTCTGCCTATACATCTATTTGTTTCATCATTATTTTAAACTGGTACATACAAAAAATAAGACACAAAAGAGGAAAACAGAAAGTGATAAAGTAAATCTTTGAGAAAATTCCTATTTTTAGAAATGCAATGCATTTTCATTTCAGCTCATTGGAGCTGAAGGTTTTGTGTTACAGGTTCCCTTTCAGGTCTTCCTTTCTAGAAATCCAGGACAAAACTTCACCTCCCATTGACTAGGGTCCATATCTAAATCCACAGCTCCCACAGGCCATTGGCATTACCAGCTCTCGCTTTCTGGACTGATTTTGATTTTGCTCTTTGTCTCTAGCACTTACAATTTCACTTTACTTTAAAGAAGCTATTTCTTTTGAAAATTGTAAGTTATCCAGAATTTATTTTTTTTTTCAATGTTTATTTATTTTTGAGAGAGAGAGAGGAGAACTTCAGCCAGGGAAGGACAGAGAGAGGAAGATAGAGGATCCGACGCAGGGCTCCAGCTAAAAGCCAGAAGCTCCCCGAGGGCTCAAACCCACGAACCATGAGATCATGACCTGAGCAGAAGTCGGACACTTAACTGACTGGGCCAGTCAGGCTCCAGAATTTCTGTTTGTATCAGTGGGCTGCCTTGCCATATCAGCTCGAGTAACCTTGGGACAAAAGCCAACCCAAAGCATTTTTCAGATGGAAGTTACACCACACATATCCACTTATGAGACTTCTATTTTTAAGTTTATTTATTTATTTTAAGCAAGTGGGGGAGAGACAGAGAAAGGGAGAGAGAGAGAGAGATTCCTGAGCAAGCTCTGCACCATTAGTGCAGAGTCGGATTCAGGGCTGGAACTCACAAACCATGAGATTATGACCTGAGCTTAGGCCTCATGCTTAACCAACTGAGCTACCCAGGCACCGCCACTTACTAGACTTTTTATAAATGATTCACTTCCAGGTCCAGAAGAAACAGGCCAATTGGTACTCCTGTCGCACAACATAAATCACATTAAAAAAAGAATATATTGTTTATAGTTATCAATTATTTTTATTATATAATTGAAGTCATATTGTATAATTGAAATTTCCTAATGGAGTAGAACTTAAATGTTCTTACAAATTAAGAGGCAAATTAAAAAGGATGTATTGTTTAAAAGGTGAAATCCTCAAATGGAAAGGGCACACCAACTCCCTTAACCAAAATAACCAAAAATCACTTAGACATATCATAGCAAATTTTAGATCCTTGAAGTAAAAGACAAAAATTATAAAAAGCTTCCTATAACAGAAATCTTATTGACCCAAACTTTCCTGTTATTTACATTGAACTTAAGAAGAGATTATCTTCAAAATACTATCATAAAAAATGTAACTCAACTTTTATATATTAATAACTATAATGATAACTAAACTATAATTAATAGTGAGGGGGAAATAAAGATCTTTTTCAGAATATATTAATATTACTAGAAGATACATTTTAGCAAGAAAAATCTATCCAGTAGAAAATGGGATACAAGAAACAATCAGGAGGGAAAAAATGACTGGTTATATCCAAAGATAATTGGAAAACATAAGTAGAGGTAGAAGCTAAAATTTCAAATGATAGAAGAGAAAAACATGGTGAGCTTATTTTTTCACTCAAAGAGAAGATGTATCAGTCAAAATCAGCTTGCTCTGTATATACCCTTTAAGAAATTTAAAAAGACAGAGCTCTCTTATTTTCTCCTGTAAAAAATAGTTTCGAGGTAGATGATCCTTGATATAGTAGTTCTACCATTATTTATGTTACATTTATATTAAACATTTGTTTAATATTTAAACATATTTCTCTATCAACATGGAAAACTACTCAGCAACTATAACATTTCCTTCCAAATAAAAATACTTTTTGCAAGCTGTCACTTTCTTTTCCTTCCAATATCCCATATTTTGTTGAAATCTCCTCGAGGTTTAATTTCTGGTTTTTATTATATTTTCAATATGCTTCTACTTTTATAGATGTAAATTTTATTGATTTTCTTAAGGTTTGTAGTCATACTCTCTATTATGTATATTTAACTCCAATTTTTGCTGGCTGCTTTGCTCAATCCTGTTTTCATGTTTTGTGAGTTCAGTGGTTCTTGACCTCATGTTTTTTTGTTACAGTAGATTATTTATTATTTCTGAAAGACTTTCTGACCATCCTGTAAATTGGAATATGTCATTAACTTGCCTTCATGATGAATAGTGTTTTTGAAGTAAATAAAATTTAATATTCACCATTTTCTTTTTGAATTTAAAAATATCTGTCCTTCTTTTCCCAGATATCCTGAGTTACAAAACATAAATCTGACGTTAGTCTAACTCCTCTGACAAAAATCACCTTTTGCTTGCTGGCTTTCTTCATAGGGAGCTCTTATGAAGCTTTTTAACTTTGGAATTCTTCACTTTCAACACAGTCTGTAGATCTCCGTCACCGACACCCAAGCTTGAGGTTTTATTCAGCTCAAGAAAATTATTTATTCTTGTATTTCCTTCTTTCTGTTTCCTTCAATTTTCCAACAACTGTTGATACATTGTCCAACTTCTAGTACTGTCATAATGTTCTCATCTCTTAATCTTTCCACCTAATATTATTATGCAATTTGTTGACCAAATCAGAGATTCAGTCTTTGGCTATGTTTATCCTAATAGTCTATTCAAGTTTTTTGTTTATTGCCTGTTTTCTTTCACTCTTGTTGTTGTTGTTACCTGTTTTATTTTAAAGTTTTGCCCACCATGTTTTTAACTCAGTGCTCTAAATGTTAACTTTTGTATAACAGTAACTTCCTATGACGACATCTCAATAATCTCAATGGACTTGAATTATATGAATTTGTCTTTTATTTTTCTGATAAACACTCTTATTCTATATATTAAATTTTTCTTTTTGTGATTGGTCCTCTGTCTCTTTCGTGATGTTGATTTCTTCAAATGCTTGCTGATTTTTTTGTTGTGGTGCCATGTTTAAAACTAAAGTTCTATGGGGCGCCTGGGTGGCTTAGTAGGTTGAGCGTCCGACTTTCGCTTAGGTCATGATCTCGCGGTTCGTGGGTTCGAGCGCCCCGTCGGGCTCTGTGCTGACTGCCAGCTCAGAGCCTGGAGCCTGTTTCAGTCTGTGACTCCCTCTCTCTTGACCCTCCCCTGCTCACGCTGTCTCTCTCTCTCTCTCCTAGAAATAAATAAAAAACATTAAAAAAAAAAACTAAAGTTCTATATCGATCAGTATTGGTAGATCATATGAAATTCCCTGTTTGGTTTCAGTGAGAGCTGCATTTGTTATAGGTGTCTTGGCCCCATTTCTTGTGGTTGCAAAATTGGGGTTAAATACATAAAATGGAACTAAAGGCATAGTTCAGGGAGTCAGATTAGCTGGCTTAGAAAGTGAAGGAGCTCTCAGTCTTCTGCAGTAGCTATTATTTAACTCCAGAACTGTTCCCACACATCCTCAGAAAGTGATCTGGGTCAGGATTTCCTCTTTCATTTGAAAAGCTGTGCTGCTAGGGGTGCCTGGGTGGCTTAGTAGGTTGAGCGTCCGACTTTCGCTTAGGTCATGATCTCGCGGTTCGTGGGTTCGAGCCCCGCATCGGGCTCTGTGCTGACTGCCAGCTCAGAGCCTGGAGCCTGTTTCAGTCTGTGACTCCTCCCTGCTCACGCTGTCTCTCTCTCTGTCTCCTAGAAATAAATAAACATTTTTTAAAAAAAAAGAAAGGAAAAAGCTGTGCTGGATGTCTTAACATCAAGATACATGGAAGATTAACCCACTTTAGATATGTAGCCCTAAGACTATGATTTTAATTTATTTCTGATTTTCTTTATTTATTTTTACATGAGGATATGTTTATGAAATGAAAACATAAGAATAGTAATACTTTGCTTGCAAATATTTATAGTTTTGCCTAGGCTTAATTTCATAATTTTACTAATTTGAGGGAAGTTTTCATTTGTTAGGATCTGGGAAGATATGTATGTCATGGAAATTATGAGTTTCTTAAAAGCTTAAGAGCCTTATTTTTTAAAAATTTTTTAATGTTTACTTTATTTGAGACAGAGAGAGACAGAGTTTGAGTGGGGAAGGGGGAGAGAGAAGAAATCACAGAATCCGAAGCAGGCTCCAGGCTCTGAGCTGTCAGCCTGACGCAGGGTTCGAACTCACAGACCGTGAGACCATGACCTGAGCCAAAGTTGGCTGCCCAGCTGACAGAGCCATCCAGGCACTCCAAGAGTCTTATTATTTAAATAATAAGTTATTAGTTATTATTATCCCAGAAAATACTTCAAAGAGCTAGATTAGATAGAAATATTTATTTTTGCTTGGTGTATATGTTTATTTTTTAAAAATTAGATTGTTAATATGTTTATATATGCTGCATATGTCTATATGTCTACAGCTATATCTATTTATAAATATAATTGTTATTTATCCCTAAAATAGTAACTTTATGGAATGATGAAAATAGAACATGCATTCACTTCCCGTTACAAGTCTTCCTAAGGAATATGTTTTATTAATTTTAAAAGCACTAATCAACATTTACTCTCGCTGTCAGTCAAGGATACATAATCATATTTCATTTTTCCTTTCATTATTTTATCTTAATTCATCTACCTGACTCTTAAATTATGTATATTTTTCATTTTTATTTTTCAAAGAATTTAATTAAAATGTCTCAGTATTCATAAAGTAAGTTTTTTGTTAATAATCATCATGTAGATAACTTACAAGTTAATGACACTTCCTTAATCTGGATTATTTTGGAGTATTTAGCATGGATTTTAATGGCAAAGAATTGAAGTTAACAAAACTGTTGAGCTTTAAACCAATAACCAATAATTAACTTAACATGCATTATATGGCTCAGTAATATGCATCGTGTCTTCTTTTCACTGGATTTTACTGCTACAGCTCTGTATTCTTATGTAATATCTATAATTATTGAGTATAGGCAAAATAATTTTGAAAGGTTTTAAATAAGCTTCTTTCAACATTCACATCAATCTGTTGAATTAAGGAGTATATTGATTTTAAAAGACTATATGGGGCTATATAGATAACTTTTTAATTAGTAAGATATAGAGATTTGGAAAACTTGTAGTTTCAGTTCTATGCTTTTGGAAGTTTTAGTCTTTTTCTTTCACTTATAGGTTTTCCAACTTTGCCTTTTGCAACAACTGTTCTGCCCCATTTAAAAATAAATGACCCACTGTAAGAAATAATTTTTGCTAGTTTTACAGGAAAAATCAATATAGTAAATAACTTTTTCCTGGTTTAGTGGCTAAACCAAGAAAAGTAAAGGGTCATAGACTCCAGCTGACAGATGGCTCAGACATTCTTTAGTATAGGCTTCAAACACAGATATTTCATCTTATATGTTCTTTGATTTCCCATAAAAAGCTTATTCTTAAACTTCTGCCTCTTTTAATGATTGTCTTATGCAGCACTATGCAAAACTTAGGAGGCTTTTATAAAATACTGAATTTAGACTGAAATAATTATCAGCACCGTGTACAAGTGGGTCAAGCTTGGAAGAGAAAAATTGCAGTGCCAGCTTTGAGTAAGACCCAAGAGGCAAGGCACAGAGCACATGATGTGGATCAGCCTTGTTTGATTATTTTCAATGAAGTTCCTCAGCTATTGTGACCTAAATCTCTACTTAGGTTGCTTGTTTTCCTTGGTTCATTGTTTTAAATGTGCTGAGTTGTTTAGGAAAAGTCCTAGACAAATATTAAAACATCAATGAGAGTCTGTTTTACCTCTGGTCGCTCCCTTGAGTCTCTTCTGTACAGAAGCCAAATATATTAGCTAGTTCTGCAGGTCTTAAATAACCAAAAGAAGTTGCTATGATACCCCAGTGATTAAAATTACTTATTTTTATAAAGTAAGTTTATAACACTACTTATAAACTCATGCTGGTCTCATTATAAATATCTCCTTGAATTTTAAAACTGGTTCTCCAAGAAATTATTGTCAGTTGCTGGTGGGCAGTAGAGATTTAAGGTCAAAGTTACCACAGAGTGTGCCTCCTAATCAACACGATGATGTTTATGTCTCTCTTTCTCTCACTAATTTTTTTTCCTTTTCCCTTCCCTTTTCTCTCAGACAGGCGAATTGAGGACTCCAGAAACTTAGCTAAAGGCTAAGCACTAGAGGGCAGGAAAGATAAAAGGCAGTAAAAATATATATGCTCTTAAAACTATTTTAAAAATTGAATTCATTATAAAAGCTTTTAATAAAACAATTATTTCAAGGGCATGTGATTGCATTGTTAAATTCAATAAAACTTCTAAGGAAAAATTTCCCAAAAAATTCTTACAAAAACAAAAGGAGGAAATATTTTCAACCTGTTTCTATGAAGCCAAAACAACCATGACACCAAAATCTGGCAAAGATACTACAGGATCAGAAAATTAGAGACCAATTCCCCTAATTGTAGACAACAAATGGAACCCAGAAACAAAAAAAAATATAAGATATAATGACCAAGTGGATTTACCCTAGGAATGCAAGGTTGGTTTAACATTTAAAAAAAAGAGATGCATAAAAGTGATATAATAAAATTCAGAAAATGGCATAATTGTTTTTTTTTTAAGTTTTTTAATGTTTTATTTATTTCTGAGAGAAAGAGACAGTGGGAGCAGGGGAGGGTCAAAGAGAGAGGGAGACACAGACTCTGAAGCAGGCTCCAGACTCTGAGCTAGCTGTCAGCACAGAGCCCAATGCAGGGCTTGAACCCATGAACTCTGAGATCATGACCTGAGTGAGCCAAAGTCAGATGCTTAACCAACTGAGCCACCCAGGCACCCCCATAATTGCTTTTAAAATATATAAAGGAACTTCTTCAGAAAGCATACAGTTAACATCTTACTTAATGATAAAATATTGGCCCTTTATCCCTTACAGTAACAAGGCAAGAATATCCACTTTCATCATTTCTAATCGGAATCATCTTGGAGGTTATAGCCAGGGAAATTAGCAAGAAAATGAATTGAAAATTATAAATATTGAGGAAGAAGAAGTGAGATTTCCTGAATTCACATATAACAGCATTATTTAAATAGAAAATCCTAACAAATCTAAAAGTAATCTACTAGAACTAATAATTGAATTTAGCAGTCTAGTGAGATGCTTACTTGTACCTATCTGCTTAAAAGTGGATTCAATGTGCCATGTTTACTTCCTTTTGTGAAAATATAAAACTTCACAAAGGCTGAGATCTGTTATCAGTTTGCTTCACTAATGTATCATCAGTGCCAAGAACTGTACCTGATAAGTGGTAAACATACTCAACAAATACTTGTTGAATTTAAATAGCTTGTACTTATGATGTTATTGTATTTACAATTTAAGAAAAACTAAGTAGACAGGAATGATATTTCCCTCACAAAAGGAGCTTAGCTGGTAAATGAATCATTCCAACTCCAATGATCTTGCTCTCCTTTTGCTATGAATCACTTTTACAAGGCTTCAAATTAGTTATAGATGTTGCCTTGAACTGGCCTATGTGGTTAGAGCTTTCTTGATCTTTTTTCTTATCTTTTCTTTTTTTTTTTTTTTTTTAATTTTTTTTAATGTTTATTTTTAGGAGAGAGAGAGAGACAGCGTGAGCAGGGGAGGGTCAGAGAGAGAGGGAGTCACAGACTGAAACAGGCTCCAGGCTGAGCTGGCAGTCAGCACAGAGCCCGACGCGGGGCTCGAACCCACGAACTGCGAGATCATGACCTAAGCGAAAGTCGGACGCTTAACCGACTAAGCCACCCAGGCGCCCCGATCTTTTTTCTTTTAAATAAAGAATACTTGTATTGTTTCAGGAGAGTGCTGAACAGTTGTCATAGGGAAAATAAAACTCAAAATATAGTCCTAGTTTCTTAAGAGATTGATCTTATGTTTTAGTGCCTATACAGTTTCCATTAGATTTACCCGTATTTTATGATTGATTTTTTTCTGCAGTTTAACCATTACCGAGTTAAAACACCTTTAAAAGAAATGATACTCGAATGACTCTAACATTTCCTGAGTGGTCATGGATATGCTGAATTGTTTAAATAGAAGGTCTTGGTCATTTCTGAGAATCTATTTAAAAAGGAGGCATCTGCATGGCTCAGTCGGTTAAATGTCTGACTCTCAATTTCAGCTCAGGTCATAATCTTATGGTTCATGTGTTCGAGCCTCCGACCAGGCGCTATGCTGACAGCACAAGGCTTCCTTGAGGATTCTCTTTCTTTTTCTCTCTCTGACCTTGTCCCACTTATATGTACTGTCTCTCAAAATAAACAAATAAACTTTAAAGGAGAGAAAGAGAGAGAGTATACACCCTGTATACACATAGTTAAATTACTCTCACTTCTTTGTCAGGTTCTCAGAAAAAAAAAAAAAAATCCACTGCTTTGCCATACTGATCTATGTAACTTAAGATTTAATGTAAGTCTTGTTTGTTAACTTTAAAGATTGCTTATGAACCATCTTTTTATTTATTTATTTATTTTTTTGGTAGTCACAGTGACTACACAGTAGTTACAAAATATGTTATTGGGAATTCAACCTCATTGTGAAAGACTTTTCCAAAGAAATAAATGGCTGAGAATGACTGACTTTTCCAGATGCATGTATTGCTTGAGGTTGGAAAGACAGTGATAATCAAAGTTATTTGAGTCTTGTCAGAGTGATGAATTTGAGCAATAAAAGGAAAAATATAAAAATTGACATGGGAAATATTTGGAAAGTTTTGGCATTATAGTTACAGATGCGTATTGGTGAACTTCACAGCACCTCCAATTTTACATTCATGTCTACAGAAAAAAGCCATTTTTCCATGGAAGGCAAATTTGTCACATTAAAAATAGTTCGCCTATACCATATAAAACAAATTTCTTTCTAACAGACTTTATACTTCCAAAGGCCCATTGCCATTTAGTCCTATTTTCACTAAAATGTTCATATATTACATGGCTCATAATTTGAAGGGTACATGCATACTTAAACTGATGGATCCCTGATTTACTTGGGAAATTTATAAAGCTGACTCGGTGTTACTTTGCCAATGCAATAGTTATGTCTCAGAGTTACTTGTTTCATCATATTTTATCATACATATGAAGTAATGTTCTCTAGTAAATTCCCAAAAGTGATTTGCTGCACTCTTAATTTTAAATTGCTCTCATTCATACACAGATTCCCAGATACCAAATGCGGGCCATAGTTTGTTTTCAAACCAACACAAAACAATTTTTGCTACAGAAATTTATCAATACACCAATGAGGTTTGAGGGGAAAGATATACCTTAGTTAATAAAGCATTTGCAGATATAAGAAAGAAGTGAAAGAATTTTTAACAACTTGCATACATACATACAAAATACTTAACGTATGTCTATAAATCTGACAGCTCCCTCTTCATATTGGTGTGCTTGCTCATTATCTTATCTTCCAGGTTTTATTGTCTCCATTGCCATCCATTTCCTTGACAGTAAAAATCAGATGCTGTTAAAATTTGCTTGTGATTCAGACTGTTATTTATACGATAGTCTTTCCTCTACCTCATGAGGGCTATGTACATTCCTTTCATTTATATTATGTAATTTGTTCAAAGAACATAAGTTTCAAGTCTATTTCTCCTTAATTGAAAATCAGATATTCCTAGGCAGATTTTTTACAAAAGTAGTGTGAGTGGGTTTTCACCAGGTCTTTTACTTTTCACTGAAGTGTTGTCAGAATCTGCCGTTTAGATCATAAACCGTGGAACTGTATGATATAGTTCCACATGGTCACTTCAGGAATCCCACAGACTTGGTGGGATGGAGGGGAAGAAATTAGGAGAATAAGCTCTCCTAGAAGAGAAGTCATCTCTGTATGATTTCTGGCCTGTGCTTATTGAAAACTGCTGAGTCAGTGACCAGCTTTCCATATTTGGTTTTCAGTATGACCTGGTACCTATTCTGGGCACCACCATGCCTGATAATGGCATAGCCTCCAGGGTGATTGTCCCTTTCAACACTGCCTGCTCCGTTAAAAGAAGATTATGTTCCATTGGGAAAAATTAAAATGTGGCCATTTAGAGTGGGAAAGCCATATTTAAAACCAACCTGTGTGACTCAGGGACTTTGTTTTAATGGCGTTACTCCTGGCTTGTAATCCCAGGTTACAGATCTTATTAAGTCTTCTTAACCACCACTGGAAAGGGAGGTCAAAAATAAAAAATCCCTTACCTTAACTCAGTCACATTCCAGCCCAGGAGGCTCCAACTTCTAGGATAATTGGTAAATTCTGCCAATGTTTTTACCTGTAATCCATGAATTTCATTTATTTATTTTAGTGTTTTATCATTAAGTGATTAGTAATTGAATAATCACTGTGTTCTAGGTTATGTTCTAGACACTGGAGATACAGTCGTGAGCCAAACAGACCACATTCCTGCCTTTGAGTACTTGCTTTCTAATAGGAATATTGACCTACTTTCTCAGGAAGGGGAGTTATGATTCAACCCTAAATTATGTCCTTTAATCTAGCGCCAACTGTCCTATATCTAACTATAAATCTTTAATAATATTCTTGTTCGTCATGCTCTTATATTTTTATAGTGCTAATGTAAAGGGTTTCTTTGTGTTTAAAGCTTTGATCATTTAAATAATTTTTGGAGGATTACTCTGGAAGAATGGACTTCAATTTCCCCAGAAAGGAGAACAAATATCATTTGAACTTAATAACTTGAGTAGGGTATGTAGTCATCATTTTCTGTACCTAACTGGGTCAAAAAAATAAGATTACCTCTCTCATCCTAAAGATATTCTAATTCTGTTTCTTTCATTTTCTTGTGACTCTCTCTTCCCACTAAATGCAATTTCTAGCACAGATCAGGATTGTTGGTATTAGAAAATAAGAAAAGGAAATATTGAGGCTTAATGCCTTGAATAGAAAAATGTAAGGTATGATATTGTTTTACAAAATTTATACATGAATCCATATGTAAGAATATGAATTCATTTTATTGACAGATATGCCTACTGCATGCTTATGCTAATTTATTGGATCAGATACATATATACATATGGCAACACCGCTGTGTAAATATAGTGCCTATACAATATATGAGGCACTCACTTTAAAAAATAACATAATTATTAGCCAAGTAAATGTGATCATCAAAAACGGAAACTCTCCTGAAATATACAGAAATTAGTTCCACAGGGAGAAAAAGAAAACAAACACCCAGGCTGCCAATGTCTACTTTACATGTCCAACCCAATGACATGTTGAAATCATCTGGAAATTAATGCTGTATTGTACTGAATTTTTTTTAAATGTCAGAATATTTTTGGCTCCTGAATAGACTACAAACAAAATGCAATAGAAAGGCAACCCTGTCTTTTTTCCTCCTCGTGTAGGGAAAAGCCTAGCTCTTCTCTACTGTGTTTTTCTTCTCTGCATGCCTCCTTTACTACTCACACCAGATACTTCACTTCTGACACTTCTGGTCACCAGATGTATGGAAATTTTCCCCACAACAAGCAATTCTCTGGGACACCAGCAGGATGCCCTAAAATTTAACTCAGTTCTGAAACGCTGTACCCGGAGATGGCGTTAGATTCACAGAGTAAGGGCTCAGTCCCTTCCCCTTACGTGAAGCATGAGTCACAAGAGTCGATTGTTACTTACGTTACTGGGTATAGACTGGAGGTTCCAAACCCCCCCTCCTTGGGTCAGATTAACTTGCTAGAGAGGCTCACGGAACTCAGAAAAACATTTGTTTACTTGTACGAGTTTATTAAAGGATATGATAAAGAATACAGCTGACTCACCAGGTGAAGAGATACATCTGGTAAGTCTGGGAGGGTCCTGAGCACAGGACCTTCTGACTCAGTGGGGTTGTGTATCATCCACCGCGAATTGATGCGTCCACCAAACTGGGAGCCCTCTTGACTCTGCGCTAGGGGGATTTTAGGAAGATTTCCTCAAGTAGGCATGGAAACTACTTTCCAGGCTCTCTCCCTTCTCTGGAGAAGTGGGGTGGGGGAACTGAAAACACCAAACATCATGCCTTGGTCTTCTAGCGAGCAGCTCCATCCAGCATCCCACCAGGGGCTCACCTAGAGTTGCTTCCATAGAACAAAAGATGTTCCTAGTGCTCTCATCACTTACATGTACAGGGGTTTCAGGAGCCCTGTGTCAGGAACCGGGAACTGGGGGCAGAGACCAATATAGATGTTTTCTGTTGTCTCATACAAAACCATTCCCAATATTAAAATGGACTCATCTTAATAAAATGTTATAGTGCCTCTTTTTAAAATTTCATTTCATGGGCCAGAATTTAGCAATGGAGATGAAGCATACTATTAGCTGCTTATCAGAGACAGGGAGGTAAAATCTTCCCAACGTGGGATATATAGCATCAGGAAGGAAGTACCAGCATAACCAAACTTCACAAAACAGCTAACAGAACAGAAAGAAATGGTAAATGGAAAACCAATCACTGTGGCAACTAAAATAACTTCCCAATAACTGAGGCTGATAAAGTAGCACATACATGATTATAGACTTAAAATATGAGATGAGGGTGATATCAGAAGAGCAGTCCCCTGTCTAGTCTATTGTGGATAGGTCTTTTAAGGTAAGGGTATTTTAAAGATGAGTAAACATAGGCTGTATTATTTGGATAATGTATGTATATAGGGTTCCTTCTTTTTAAAATTCATTTATTTTAAGAAAGAGACAGAGAGAGACAGAGAAAGAGAACGAGTTAGGGAGGAGCGGAGAGAGAGGGAGAGAAAGAATCCCACGCAGTCTCCGCTGGGTCAAAACAGAGCCTGACATGGGGCTTGAACCCACAAACCGGAACATCATGACGTGAGCTGAAACGAGTCAGACCCTTAACCTGGTGAACCACCCATCTGCCCCAGATAGGGTTCTTTCAAAATGCTTTCATGATCATCATTTCCTTGGAGATCAGTGTGAGATAAAGCTGGGAAAGTACTATGATTCTGAAATTCATAAAACAAAAAGTAATTGGCTGCCTCAGCAACAATTGGAGCTCTCCTTCCATCACCAGGACATGGTCCCACATGTTGGCTACTGTGTTTAGGGCACTTAATGTATAAGTATTAATCGTACTCAGCATAACACGTACAATCTCCAATTCTTATTCTAAGAATGAAAGGGACAGTGGACATATGCAATATTACTTATTTGGAGGATCTTCATGCAAACAGTAAGAACTACCTGAAATTGAAAACTTATATAAACAGAGCAATTATAAAGACTCTAAAGTTGCATATAGTTTCATTTTTCTTTTCTCAATAAAACAAAACAACCAAAAGCAATGAATCCAATCTCTCTCTGGAATTTTCAGAGATACCTTTATCTTTGGTGTCCTGAAATTTCATTTATTATAGTGATTCAGAAAACCCAGAGTGTTTAAGTATAGAAGCTTATTTTCTAGGATAATTTATCTTCTAACAGTTGCATTGTCTTCTCCTTCTCAATCTCCAATTAATCAGATATTCTCCTTTCTGCAATCACTGTTTGATTTTAAATTTCCTACCCTGTTTTGCAGCCTTTGTCTTTCAGATTCCACTTCAGGATTCTTTCCCAGCTATATATTTTGAGCCTGTCATTAAACTTTTACTTTCCTGATTATCCACTTTATTTTTCCAAGGCTATAGTTTACCCTCTGAATATTCCTTTGCAATAATTTCTGTTCTTATTGCATGGATATAATATCTTCTTGTCTATATGAAGCATTAATTATAATTATTTGCAATATTCTTCTCTTTCCATTGTCCTTTTTTCTTTCCATTTATCTGTGTTTTTATAGTATTGTGGGGCATTTTAACAATGTAATTTGGTCCGTGTTTTTTTTCATACTAATAAGAGAAACACAAGAAAGTTTTTTAGACTTTTCATGTATATGAGAAAGGAAAATCTATTTTTCTCTACTCTGACAACACTCCTGACACCAAATGTGTGCGTTTTTCACACAAGCAATTCTTCAGTTCTCTGTAGACACCAACTGGGTGTCCTATAACTTAATCCAATTGAACACTAAATTATCAGGAATTAGTGCAAACTCCAAAGGTTAAGGTCTCAGTCCCATAAATCTGCCCCCTACTTCTGAGGCCAATCATAAGTCTATAAGAGCCGTATACATTTTTGAATACTTCAAGATAAACCTAACAATAAGTGTGCAAAACATTATGAAAAACCTTACAAAAAATATAAAGGTGATACATGCAAAGTCATCTTTATCTTAATTTATCAACTGATGTTAATCCAAGTAAGATACCAGGAAGTTTTATTTTTCAGATTAGAGACGTTGTTACTAAAATTGACATGTAAGTGAGCATAAAATTGACATAGGCTTACATTCAAAAATAGCAATGAAAACACTAAAAACAAAGAGTATGATGGTGTACTAGCCTCCAGCCTTTAAAACCTCAGTAATAGAGGGACACTTGAGTGGCTCATGTGTTGAGCATCCAACTCCAACTCAGGTGATGATCTCACGGTTCATAGGTTGGAGCTCCATATCAGGCTCTGACAGCTCAGAGCCTGGAGCCTGCTTTGGATTCTGTGTCTCCTTCTCTCTCTGCCCCTCCCTGACTCATGTTCTGTCTCTCTCTCCTTCAAAGATAAATAAACATTTAAAAAATTTTAAACCTCAGTAATAGAAATACAATAAAACCTCAGTAATAAAAGTGGTATGTTACTTGTGCATGAATAAACAAATAAAAGGGTGGAATTGAATAAAAAGTCCAGAAATAAGCCAAAGTACCTACAGATATTTACTATAAGATAAAGTTAGCATCTTGAATCACTGGAACAAAGATGGACATTAAAGAACAACACAACCACAGTAAATGATTAGCCATTGGAAAGAGATGAAATTCGATCTTTACCTCACATTATACAGAAGAATGAACTTTTAATGATCAGGGATCTCATGATCAAATAATATTAGTAATAAATCTGTGCAGATAATAGAAGAAAACACTAGTGAATTCATCAACTTAAATGTAGAAAATGGTTTTCTACCTATGATTCAAATTCAGATGCAATCAATGAAGATTGACAAACTGGTATATAAGATACTTTTTAACCTTTTCTTAGCAATACACACAATCAAGAAAAGGAAAAGTAAATTGAAAGAATAGAAGAAATGTTGGCATTATATATCACATATAATATCATTACTATATGAAGAACATTTACACACTGAGGGAAAAACAGACCTACCCAACAGAAAAGTAAATGGGTTAAGACATGAACAATTCACAAAAACATATATTAAAATGGCTCTTAAATGTATGAAAATATATTTAAACTTAATCATAGTTGTAGTTCTAGGGAGACAGAGAAGCTCTTACATATTCTTTTGTCCCTTGTGATTCCACTTCTTGAATTTACTTTGAAGATATACTTCCAAAAATATGGAGACATATAAGATTATTCATTACACTGTTCATAATTGCATGTTGGAAATAAAATGGGGGGGCGCCTGGGTGGCTCAGTTGGTTAAGTGTCCAACTTTGGCTCAGGTCATGATCTCACCGTTTGTGAGTTTGAGCCCCATGTCACGCTTTGTGCCAACAGCTCAGAGCCTGGAGCCAGAGCCTGGACACAGATTCCGTGTCTCCCTCTCTCTCTGCCGCTCCGCTGCTCATGCTTTGTCTCTCTCTCTCTCTGTCTCTGTCTCTCTCTCTCTCTCAAAAATGAATATACATCCAGGGCGCCTGGGTGGCTGAGTCGGTTAAGCGTCCGACTTTCACTTAGGTCACGATCTCGAGGTTCGTGGGTTCGAGCCCCGTGTCGGGCTCTGTGCTGATTGCCAGCTCAGAGCCTGGAGCCCATTTCAGAGTCTGTGACTCCCTCTCTCTCTGACCCTCCCCTGCTCTCTCTCTCTGTCTCTCTCTCTCTCCTAGAAATAAATAAAAAACATTAAAAAAAAAAAAAAGAAAAGAAAATGGATAGCCAAACATAAAAGACTGTTTGGGTAAACTATACTACACATAACAAAGTACAATGCAGCTATATAAAAGATTTAGGTATATGTTTGTGAATTGATATGGAGAGTTTTCAGAATATATATTCTCAAGTGGAAAATACAAAGGGGAAAATATCTATTGCCTTACATTTTTCTTAAGAAAGAAATAAGAAAATATATGTCTATATAGTATATAATATGTATTTATGTATGAGATAATATTGATTTTTTTCAAAAAAATTATAATGTTTACTTTTGGGAGAGGGAAAGACAGCACAAGCAGGGGAGGCATAGAGAGAGAGAGACACAGAACCCGAAGCAGGCTCCAGGATCTGAGCTGGCAGCCAGCACAGAGCCCAACAGGGGCTCAAACTCACAAACCATGAGATTATGCCCTAAGCCCAAGTTGGATGCTTAACAGACTGAGCCATCCAGGAGCCCCTGTGTGAGAAGATATTTAAATGTACATATATGTATACTACTATAGGTATAAAATATGTAAAAAAAGAGTATTCTATATATATTCTCTTGTTGTATAAAGAATTGAACAGAAATGGGGCGCCTGGGTGGCTCAGTCGGTTAAAGTGTCTGACTACGGCTCAGGTCATGATCTCACAGTTCATAGGTTCGAGCCCCATGTTGGCTCTGTGCTGACAGCTAACTCAGAACCTGGAGCTATTTCAAATTCTGTACCTCCCTCTCTCTCTGACTCTCCTCTGCTCACTCTCTCTCTCAATCTTTTTTTTTTCTCTCTCTCAGAAATAAATAAAACATTTAAAAAAAAGAATTGAACAGAAAAGGTAAGCAGAAACACAAAGAAAGAATAAACTAGAAATAAATGAGATTGGCTTCTTGCAGGCAGTGGGTGGAAATAGGTTAAAAACAATGGAGACTAAAATGGAAGAGAATAGATACAAGTGACATTTAATATAAATATGTAAGATACAATGACCTGAAATTATTTTGAACTAGTCACTTTAGCTGCTTGTTAGCAGCTTTCGAGAAGAATTTCTTTAAGGAAAGCTTTAAAACTAGAGACTAAAAGGAATTTTTTGGATGATATGTGCATTTGGTCTCATTCTTGATCATCTGGAACTGTGTGATCTCATGGGATACAAATGAATAAGCAAAACTCTGTAAGTCAGAAGTCACCTTCTGCAAAGCTGGCCTTACACATTTATTTTAGATTTTTCAATATAGTTAATTTATCATATGTTTTTATATCCATTGTAATAAATTGATTATATTGTGGCTTGATTTTTAAAATTTATTTCTAAAAACTGCAAAATGTCTAAAAATACATATGTAAATGTTTGGTTAAAAAAGATTATTATTAAGGCATTTTTCTCATCAAATTTCCAGAGGCATAGTAACATATAACGGTGGTTTCAAAGTATAGTCCAAAAAAAGAAACAAAAAAGCAAAAGCAATTGCTTCTAAGTGTCTATTCTATTCTAGGTAAAAGAGATAAATTCTTGAGAGGAGAATAATGTTATTCAAGAAGATTTTCTAAATAAAGATTTTTAGGTCAATGGTAAAAATTATAGGAATCAATTTGAACGAGTTTTACTCCTCTTGGAATTTAAAAATCAAGCCGTTAAAATTAACAGTTGCAGCGTTAACAGTGAATGCCTGTTAAAATGAAGCAGTTAATCACCAGGAACAGTATATTAAAACTGTTAATTTGTAGGTTTGAAACTTCCTTTTAATTAGAGCTGTAGGAAAAGTTTCTTGTTCAAGGTAAATCTGAGATCTCAGGTCTCTCTGTCATGTGTGAAATTTCACAAAGAGAAGTCCTTTTATAGAAGATGGTTGGGGGTGATAAAGGGAAATTCAAGGGCTTGATTTCAGAGGATTAACCTTGTTGTTTTCTTTCGGCCTTTAAAAATAAACTATAACTTTTCATGTGTCTGTTAGCCATCCAGATGTCTTCTTTGGAAAAGTATTTATGCATGTCTTTTGCCCATTTCTTCACTGGATTATTTGGTTTCAGGTGTTGATTTTGAGAAGTTATTTTTTTCAAAAATGTTTAATGTTTATTTAATTTTGAAAGAGGGAGACAGACACAGAGCATGAGTAAGAAAGGAGCAGAGAGAGAGGGAGACACAGAATCCGAAGCATGCTCCAGGCTCTGCGCTGTCAGCACAGCATCTGTTGCAGGGCTCAATCCCAAGAACTGTGAGATCATGATCTGAGCCCAAATCGGACGCTTCACTGACTGAACCACCCAGGCGCCCCACTGATAAGTTCTTTATACATTTTGGATACTAACTCTTTATCAGATATGTCATTTGCAAATATCTTCCCCTATTTTGTTGGTTGCGATTTGGTTTTGTTGATTGTTTCTTTCTCTGTGCAGAACCTTTTTATCTTGATGAGGTCCCTATAGTTCATTTTTGCTTTTAATTCCCTTGCCTCTAGAGACATGTCTAATGAGAAGTTGCTGTGGCTGAGGTCAAAGAGATGGCTGTCTGTTTTCTCCTGTATGATTTTGATAGTTTCCTGTCTCACAATAGGTCTTTCATCCATTTTGAGTTTATTTTTGTGTATGGGGCAAGAAAGTGGTCCAGTTACATTCTTCTGCATGTCACTGTCCAGTTTTCCCAGGCTTATTTGCTGAAGAGACTGTCTTTTGTCCATTGAATACTCTTTCTTGCTTTCTTTTTTTTAAACTTTTTTAATATTTTATTATTTCTGAGAGACAGAGAGAGAGACAGTGTGAGCAGGGGAGGGTCAGAGAGAGAGGGAGATACAGAATCTGAAACAGGCTCCAGGCTCTGAGCTAGCTGTCAGCACAGAGCCCAATGCGGGGCTCAAACCCATGAATGGTGAGATCATGACCTGAGCCGAAGTCTGACACTTAACCGATTGAGCCAGCCAGGCACCCCCCTTTCTTGCTTTTTTGAGGATTAGTTGGGCATACATTTGTGCGTCCGTTTCTGGATTCTCTATTCTGTTCAATTGATCTGTCTGTTTTTGTACCAGTACCATACTGTCTTCATGATTACAGCTTTGTAATACACCTTGAAGCCTGGAATTGTGATGCCTCCAGCTTTGGTTTTCTTTTTCAGCATTAATTTGGCTTTCAGGGTAACATGAAAAGATGCTCAACATTACTTATCAGAGAAATACAAGTCAAAACCACAGTGAGATACCACCTCACACTGATTATAATGTCTAAAATGAATAACTCAGGAAACAACATATGTTGGTGAGGATGTGGAGAAAGAGGAACCCTTTTGCACTGTGTGTGGGAATGCACACTGGTGCAGCCACTCTGCAAAACAGTATGGAGGTTCCTCAAAAAATTAAAAATAGAACTAACCTACAACCCAGCAATTGCACTACTAGGTATTTATCCAAAGGATATAAAAATGCTGATTTGAAGGGGTACATGCACCTCAATGTTTATAGCAATGCTATCAATAACAGCCAAATTATGGAAAGAACCCAAATGTCCACCGACTAAGGACATTTATCCAAATGAATAAAGAAAATGTAAAACATCTATATCTATAGATATCGATAGATATAGATACAATGGACTATTACTCAGTGATAAAAAAAAGAATGAAATCTTGCCATTTGCAACATGGATGGAGGTAGAGAGTATTATGCTGAATGAAATAAGTCAGAGAAAGACAAGTACCATATTATTTCACTTATATGTGGAATTCAAGAAACAAAGGAGGTGAACATAGTGAAAGGAAGGAAAAACAAGAAAAAAAACAGAAGGATGCAAACCGTAGGAGACTCCTAAATTCAGAGAACAAATTGAGGGTTGCTGGATGGCAGGTGGGTGGAGAGATAAGCTAAACGGGTGATGGGCATTAAGGAGGGCACCTGTTGGGATGAGCACTGGGGGTTATATGTAAATGATGAATCACTGGGTTCTACTCCTAAAACCAGTACTACACTGTATATTAACTAATGTGGGTCCAGATAAATAAATTTTTAAAAATAAAATAAAATAAATTGTAACTGAATGGCAATGTTTTTAATTTCTGGGGAGTGACCGAGGCCATTAGACTGGGTAAGTGTTCTGCACAGTGATTGGGTTGCATCTAAATGACATAAATATTAAAAGAGACATCAAGAAGATACTTCTAGAAATAAGATCTAAAAAACTACCATCATAGAGGCAGCTTTCAGGAATAAAGGAGTTGTTGAAAACCATATATCTGAGGTCAATAGGTTTTGGTCCCTAAGGCCAGCTTCTCTAATCAATACTGCTCTGATTGTAGTTTTAATCTGGGGGCTGGGGGCTGATAAAATGCAGGCTCATTGGCCATGATGGACAGAGATTCTGGTTCCATGGATTTGATGTTAGCCAGGAATTCACATTTTAGTGTGCATTCTGGGAGTTGTTTATATGGTGCTTTAGAAACTGACTTTGAGATAAGCCTCCTTTGCCTCTCCTCCTTGAGAATGTGTTTACCCTCCGATTTTGGTGAGCTCTCTGTATGAATGAGAAGAACCAGTGGAAATCAGAGGCACTATAGAAACTACATTTACAAATAAATGACAATCACAACCATCGTAAAGTCTGTAAGTACTAAGAGATGAAGATAATAAGCAAAAGAAATGAAATCACTTCTAATATAGTTACATTGATAGCAACTAATTAAATAAAACATACAGCGAAAATGGACAACCATAAAACCCCAACCAACCAGGAAAAGTTGCATCAAACTTCTTTCTGCTATTGAGCCCAAACATGGACTTCTAATTCTATTTACAAGCAAAAGGACAGCAAAGATTTTGTGTATATGCATATTGAGCATTTATCACTCATTCTCTGCCTAAGCAGGTGGAACGTATTTCTGGGTTCTCAAGCATAGCACGCTATACAGAATGTAGAAGCCACTCTGTAAATGTTTCTTCAGTGTGATCATTTTCCACTGACATTCTATGACTTTAATTTCTTTCCACATGTTATAGTTCAGGTAAAATACTCAAGTGCAGGCCTCCACTGAGGCCATAACAGTAGTATGGGCTGGTAGAGACAGTTGCAGAGTCAAACAGACTTCATTGCCAACACTTACTAGCAATGTGCTATATTCACACAATCACTTCACTTCTCTGAGCCTCAGTATCCTTAATTATGAAACCAGATAATACAAGTAACTACCTTAAAGGGTGTTCCATAGATTAAATTAGCATTTTTTTGTGTCACATAATGCATCATAGATAAAAGTTATTCCTTGGAACAGCTAGATATGCAGTATGAAATTCCTATTAATGAAGCAAAAATATGCCAGAATATTAATTATGTTGATGACCATCAGGTCAGAAAACTAGAAATCCAAACTGTGCCACTATCTTGTCATGTAAAGATGACTAGTGAAGGAGTATGTATTCTTAATAATGATAGGAAAAGATCAGTCAGAAGTAAATAGAACAAGTAACTCTTAGTCAAACTGCAAATGTGTATTTATTGACATATACAAACTCACATACACATGTGCATGAATATATACACATATATTCACAGGCCAGTAATGCATTTTTATGTACAAGAATGACTTCAATTATTAACAGTTTTATTGGGATGTAATTGATGTACAATAGCTGTACATATTTACAGTATACAATTTGATAAGTTTTAGCACATATACCCATGTGTGAAATATTGACAGAAATCGAAGCAACCTATGCATCACCCTCAAAAGTTTCCTTATACCCCTTTGTCATTTCTCCCTCCATGATTCACGTTTTAAACATATATAGAATATTTGATATCTCTTCTTGCTTTGCTGATCTTAGCATTTGTGTCTTTTATTCCATCTAGATTAGTATGACTAGAGATTTATCAATTTTATAGACCTTTTCTAAAAATCCACTTTCGAGGGGCACCTGCATGGCTCAGTCCTTTAAGCCTGGGTGGCTCAGTCCATTAAGACTCTTGGTTTCAGTTCAGGTCGTGATGTCACTGTTCATGAGTTGGAGCCCTGCATCAGACTCTACTCTGATAGCGCAGAGCCTGTTTGGAATTCTTTCTCTCCCTCTCTCTGCCCCTGCCCTGCAAAATAAATAAATTTTTTAAAATCCACTTCTTTAAAAAATTTTTTTATGTTTATTTATTTTAGAGAGAGACAGAGAGAGAGGGCATGAGCAGGGGAGGGGCAGAGAGAGATGGAGACAGAATCCAGAGTGGACTCTAGGCTCTGAGCTGTCAGCATGGAGCCCGATGCAGGGCTCGAACTCAAGAGCCATGAGATCATGACCTGATCCAAAGTCAGACACTTAACTGACTGAGCCACACAGGCACCCCTAAAAAAATCCACTTTTGATGGTATGGATTTCTTTTTCCTATGGAATTATGTTTTCTGCTTCTTTGACTTTTTTGTGTTTAGAATATCTTTATTTAGTAGTTTCTCAAAGTGGAAGTTTAGATTACCCATCTTTAGACCAGTCTTTTCCGATTTAAGCTTTGCATGCTATACATTTATCTCTACATGCTTCCTTAGCTACGTTTCCCAAATTTTGGAATGTTTTATTTTTGAGGAGATCCAAGTTAGGCTTCATCTTAGAGTGAATTCAACCCACTTCTTCGTGTGAACTCCTCTAGTCTCTATTTCTCTGTAAAGAGGTTTTTCCTTTCTGGCTTCGGAAGACCATCTGATTGCCAGGTCTGGTTGCTCTGGGAATGATTTCTCCATACAGCAATGCTATTAAGTGTTCTTTCCTCATCAGTTATTCTTATCCAACAGAGTCGGGCTTTATACTCTACATGTAGAGACTTGTGTCTAGATTGAATGGGTCCCCCGTGCAGATTTCTGGACCTCTTTCTGTGCCTCCCTTATACTTGGCGAATGAATAAAAACAGATAACAATTTTAATGACTCATGCTAGACATTTGGTTGCTTATTAGCATAGCATTAAAACTTAGAGAGAAAAATAATATTTTGAATTAATTTGCCTCATGGGAAAAGAACATGCTACTTATTTCTCGAAGATCAAAAATATCTTTTCTGCTTTTCCATTGCACACAGATGAACTTAATAAAAGAATAGCAATATGAGAAAAGAATCATCATTATTCTAAAATAGTTAACTTTGCCCCACTGTGTTAAATATTTATAAACAGTACTGATCAACATAGTACCAGGTGGTGAAATACAGCACAAGTTATTATATAAAGCTCTCATGTAAATCAAACTTCTTATCCTTTCTTAAGAATTTACATTATTTCGGGGCACCTGAGTGGCTCAGTCGGTTAAATGTCCGACTTCGGCTCAGGTCATGATCTCATGGTTCGTGGGTTCGAGCCCCACGTCAGGCTCTGTGCTGACAGCTAGCTCAGAGCCTGGAGCCTGCTTCTGTGTCTCCCTCTCTCTCTGACTCCCCCCCCCTCTGCTCACTCTGTCTCTCTCTCTCTTTTTCTCTCAGAAATAAATAAAATATTTTTAAAAAGAATTTACATTATTTTCATCAAGTACTCCAATCTCACAAATATACATTACATCCTAAAATTACTTCTTTTCTGAAATAGGAAGAATATGTCTCCTATATCTAAGGTTGAGGATAAGAAAATAGATCTATTAGTCAATAAGTTATAAAGATTTTTTTTAGATATGGAGGTATTTGCATATGCATGTAAACTGTAAAGCAAAAATATGTTTTTGAAGCTTATTGCTTTTAATATCTCTTAGTTGCCTGGAAAATACATTTTACGAAACTTCAAAAATTCTTCTATTTTGTTAATAGATAATAGAGTATTTATAATACACACTCATACATCTTAGAGAATATTAATGTAATAAAATACACATAACTCAAACTACGCTGTTCATAATTTAATATTTAATTTAATACACTACTGCTGGTTATGTTGATTTTGATCATGATGAGAGTTGTCATCATAAACACAAAAGTTTCTTTCTAAAAAATTTTTTTAATGTTTTTTTTTATTTATTTCTGAGAGAGAGAGAGAGAGACAGCATGAGCAGGGCAGGGTCAGAGAGAGAGGGAGACACAGAATCTGAAGCAGGCTCCAGGCTCTGAGCTAGCCGTCAGCACAGAGCCCAATGCGGGGCTGGAACCCACGAACCCTGAGATCATGACCTGAGCTGAAGTCGGATGCTTAACCGATGGTGCCATCCAGGCGCCACATAAACACAAAAGTTTCTATTGGAGGGGCACCTGGGTGACTCTGTTGGTTAAGCGTCTGACTTTCATTCAGGTCATGATCTCACAGTTTGTGGGTTCAGGCCCCGCATTGGGCTCTGTGCTGACAGCTCGGAGCCTTGAGCCTGTTTCGGATTCTGTGTGTGTCTCTCCCTGCCCCTCCCCTGCTCATGGTCTGTCTCTCTCTATCTCAAAAATAAATAAACATTAAAAAACATTTTAATAAAAAAAAGTTTCCGTTGGAAATTACATTTTACAATTGCTGGGTAAATTTGTACTCTTAAGAGATCTAGACTGCTTACTAATCATTGCTTTAGCCAACTATAAGTATCAAGTATAGGTATACCTGAAGTCCCATTAAAAATGTCTGCAGATGAGAATAGTTATGTCATAAACAACTAAGCAAACCATTACTTTTTCCTTTCTAAAGTATCTGGTACTGCTTATATCATCAAACTTGTAGAATTTTATACTCATATACATTTGAACTTGCCCTTCATTCCACAAAGTGTCTCCCTTGTCTTATTCTTCAGTGGGCTCTCTCCTCTACTTAAATGCTACACAAGGTAAGAGCTCAGTTTGGCCTTAAGCATATGCATAAGTCCCTGCCCAGAGTATCACTCTGTGATACTTACCAATGGTCTCAGTCTCTTCCAATCTTGATGTAGGAGAAAACATAAATACTACAGAATAAAAGTCTTAGTTGGCCTTAAATTTAATGACTAGCTTAATACATTTTTCCTTCCTTTTGTACCCCAGCTCTCTATTCTATCAAGACTAAGCAAGATACAACACGTAAGAATGACCACAGGATTTAAGTCTAGGTAGACCTAAATCCAAATCTCAGTGCACACCGTTCACTATTTGCATAATATTTGGTAAATAATAAACTGAATTGTAATGTAATCATTGAAAAGCTTAGTTTCACAAGATTATGAGAACTAAAAGTAAGTTATGCAAACAAAATTGGGACAAAATAGGAGCTCAATACATGAATATATTATTCCAGTAAGTTTTAAGTAAACTAGATGACTCTGGATTCAGTCAAGTTGAGGCAGAATGAACATTGGAATAGACAGTTTTCCTGGAGAAGTGAAGATCTGTAACACTAAGAGATTCTAGCACTGGATGGTCAGTGTCATGGATAACTCCCTGTGACAGAATGATTTTCAGACACTCCATTTCTGTCTGAGCTTTCATCTTTACAGCTCCAAGGTTATTGTTTACTGCCATCCTTTCTTTGACAACAGGCTCTTTTTAGAGGGCTTGTCTCTATGGGTTTATGGAATTATATTTCTCTTTAGAGCTGTTGGTCTTCAACAACTTTGTTTGTCTGGTTTCTTTCTTTTTCTTTGATAGATTGACAAGATTCTCACAGGTGCAGAACCCTCCTCTCCTGAGAAACCTCTTCCATCATGTCCCCATCTTTTTTATAAGATAGGACTCATGCCAGAATATAATCCTGATTCCCTTTAACCACAAAACACTTCGTGTGGATGGGAAAACACACAGCTACAGTACTTTCGGTGTGCAATAGTACACTAAGGCACTAAATAGTAAAGACTAATTTTAGGCTGGACTGTTCCATCTCTGGTGCATTCTTCTCCACCATTTCTCACATCTGCTCTACTCCTGGACTCTGCTTGCTCAGAGGAAATTGCTGTGTGTTGCTCCCTAAGTGAACACCTTGTCATAACTCCAAGATATTTTGTGTTTCACCACAATGTTATGAAAGATAGAATTTGTTCCTGAAGCTAAATAACTACTTTTGTGCTTTGGTTATCAACTGCTAGAGAAGATTTCTTACAATATACTTCATTCCCACAAAATGAAATAGCAATCATTTAAGTGACCCACAGGTCATTTTTTAGTTTGGAGCATATTTATAAGGGTGGGAGGACACCTAATAGAATTTCAAAGAAGGAGAGAATTTTTATTCACTAAAACTTGTCACATGGTGTGACTGATGGGTAACTGATAATAAATCTTAGAACTAAGAGGAAAATGGTATTTTATGATCACATGCCCACAATTTTTCTCATGGAGAAAATTTGTCTGTTTATGGACATACTATCATATCCTTATTTTTTGTGAAGTTGAGGCTACCTGAGTATATCCTGAAGGACTGAATTGAGACCAAAAAACTAGCTAAATAAACCATGTATATATATTATTTTATGTATATTATACACATATAAATATTATATACAATATATGTATATTTTATGATATTTATTATATATTATTATATATAACAGATGATATTAATTATATGTAAATATATTTATTATATAATAATATATTTTATAATATATATGTATACAGTATATTATATTTTTTAATATATAAAATCATGCTACTAAACAAATACAAACAAATATGATAAATGTAATTTGGGGTGAATGGTTGTGGCTTAGCAAGCTTGGGATGATAGAAGTTGAACTAAAACTGTGCTGATAGGGCAGGATTACATACTAGAATGACCTAGGTAAAACTTCTGAGAAAAAGAAAGAATCGTAAAGGAATTTTTAAGACTGTGAATTAATGATATTAGTTATATTATTATGCTACATGTCTAGAAATGTGGCATGATTTCCATCGTGTCCAAACATCAGAAGATAATTATCTTACCCCACGTCTTATGCTACTCGTTCTTTATGGAAGGGGAAATAATGGGAATCTAATAGAATGAAGAAGTGTGGAAAAATTGAATAATCACAGGTTAAAAGAATCCTAAAGACTGAGGGTAGGGGTTTGAGACACAGGGATACCATGGAGAAACAGACATTCCTGCCTCTCTAAAAATAAATAAATACATCTTCACATATGAGGAGAAACACTAACTCTTTCACTTAAGGAATTTGTCAAATTTAATAAAACTTCCAATAACAGATTGTCTTGGTTGCCATATAATAAGCAGCTAAGAATACTTTGATCTTATACAGCGTCTGATAGTTTTAACATAGAATTTGTCTTCACTAGCACTATTTACTGTAGTCCACCCTTATCCATTGCTTCCCGTTCTGCATTTTCAGTTCCCCTCAGTCAACTGTAGTCCAGAAGCAGATAGTCTCCTTCTGACAATACAGCAGAGAGTCAGTAGTAGCCTAATGCTATGTAACAACTCCTCTATAATTCACCTCACTCCATGTCTTCAAATAGGCATTTTAGCATCTCACATTCCAAAAAGAAGAGTGACTACATTAAGATATTTTGAGAGAAAGAGACTATGTTCACAGTGCTTCTATTACAGGATATTGTTACAATTATTCTATTGTATTAGTAAATATTGTTGGTAATCTATAACTGTGCCTAATTTAGAAATTAAACTTTTAGATAGATATATGCGTGTAGGAGAAAACATAGCATATATAGGGTTTGGTAGGTACTACCTGCCATTCCAGATATCCAGGGGTCTTGGAACATATCCCCCCCACCCCCAGCTGAGGGGAAACTACTATATTAAAGTCTCCCATTAATTTATTTTAGCCATGTGCTTAAAAATAATTAGGACATGCTGAGGATGCTTTAATATATGGACCTTAAAAAAAGAAGTTTACATTCTAGAAATCAAATGAACATACATCACTGCCTTTACAGATTTACTTGTCTTTGGTTTTAAGAATAAATGTAGGTGACTTTGTTAATAACAGTGACATCCAAACTCTATCCATAAAGACTGTCCTTCGTTCTATAGACACAATTATTAACAAAGACTGTCTTGATTTCTCAACCACCTTTCAAATTTCATACCTCTGCATCTCAGCTTTTCTTTAAGATTCACATTTTTATTTGCAGTTTTAAACTCAACACTCCTCAAGCTGAAATCATGTCTCCTTCTGGTTCTCCCAAGCTTGCACCTACCTCCTCCCAGTTTCCCAACTGTGCCAATAACATCACCCATTACTCATTTACTAAACTACAAACATGGTGTCACGCTCTCCATTCCTCTCACCAGCTCATTGTCGGAAAGTATCTTTTTTTCCTTCTCCTCTGTCACTACCTCATTTCACATTTCCTAACCGCATCTCATCTCTGTTCTCATTGCCTCCAATTCCTCCTCTTCATGATCATGCAAGGACACAAATCTCATTGTATTACTCTCAAGGATACCTTTGAAAAGCTTGCCTTTTGCTATAATATGAATAAAACTCTTTAAGATTACATCTTTGATAGTGCTCATCAGCCTATTGTTTTTTTTCTTTAAAAAAATTTTTTTAATGATCTGTTTATTTCTGAGAGAGAGAGAGAGGCAGCGTGAGCAGGGGAGGGTCAGAGAGAGAGGGAAAGACAGAATGTGAAGCAGGCTCCAGGCTCTGAGCTAACTGTCAGCACAGAGCCCAACACGGGGCTCAAACCCACAAACCGTGAGATCATGACCTGAGCTGAAGTCAGACGCTTAACCGACTGAGCCACCCAGGCACCCCCATCAGCCTATTGTTTTAACCTGATATTGTAGTATCTCTCTAAACATCCTTTATACTCTAAACATACCAGAAGTTCTCTCATTCAAATCACGACACATTGACTCTTACTTCCATATTGTATCCTCACATTCTTTTCTCTATCTACTGTGTGAATTACTACTCATTCTTCAACACTGAGTTAGAATGTCACTATCTTTCTAAGACAAGGAAGACAATTATCTAGCAAATAAAAAATAGCTGCTTCCAATTAATATAGTAACTCGGAATCTATTAGAATCTGAAAATATCCCAAATGGCAAAGGTGATTTTCTTGGATTTAGGTATGTTTCCCACCAAGTCATAGCATATCGGAGAGTGAGATGACCAGGCAGTAGAATTCCATGGTCAGTCACCTTACTGCAATGAGGGACCTGAACACTTATGTCAGATACTTGGTGTTCTTTAAGGCCTACAAACAAAAGTTGTTGATACAGCCATTTGAAGGGAAAGTTAATGACTTTGCTCAGGAAATGCATATTTAAGAGAAGAGATTAAAAACAGCTTTGCAGGGTCTACAGAGCATTGTAGGCTAAGGATATGCCTGAAAAAGATTGGGGTCGTGAATCCTATTGCACTGGGGAATATTTGCATTTGGCTAAAGGCTTACCTTCAGTCAGGTTAGGGAAACAGCCAATAAAAAATCCTTCAGGAAGAAGATTCAAGCAATAAAAGGATATCTTGATGTGCTTTACAAGACTGAGAGGCTAGATAGGAATTAATTCTCTACCAGGAAAGTAAAATGCCAGCTGCAGGGAGATCAGATACACAATTGGGATACCTGTGAAAAGGGAGACCTAAGTCAAAGAAAAGAGGAAGGACATGAGCTTAAATTAGAAACAAATGAGATAGTTCTGCCAACAGATATTTAAAGAAAAATTTTTTTCTAGATGGTTCAGATACATAGAGAAAATAGTTTTTTATGAGTTTTATCAGGAGCCAAGATTTGAACAGATGGAATGGGTGGGAGAGATCATAGCCTAGCAAAAGATGAGAGTGAGAAGAAAGCTTACAGGGGCACTTGGGTGGCTCAGTAGGCTAGGTGTATGACTCTTGGTTTTTGCTCAGGTCATGATCTCACAGTTCAAGAGTTCAAGTCCTGCATGGGGCTCCGTGTTGACAATCCAGAGTCTGCTTGGGACTCTCTGTCTCTCCTCTCTCTCTCTGCCCCTCCTCTGCTCACTCTCTCTGTCTCTCAAAATAAATCTACTTTAAAAAATTTAAATGAAGAAACCTCATTTAAAAGTCTACCTCATTATTCTGTAGATGAGAAAATGGAGGTTCAGAGAAGGGAAGAGTTTGCTCTAACTCACAATTTAGTGTTGATACCAGTGAGAATTGGTACCGAAGCCACTCAACACCTAAATAATGCTATGTATTTCTGGAACGATACCCTCCATGACCATATGAGTGAAACTCTTCTGGTTTGAATATTATTTTTCTTTCTTTTTTTTTTAATGTTTTATTTATTTCTGAGAGAGAGAGATTGAGCAGGGGCAGGTCAGAGAGAGAGGGAAATATGGAATCTGAAACAGGCTCCAGGCTCTGAGCTGGCTGTCAACACATAGCTTGATGCTGGGCTTGAACCCAGGAACCGTGAGATCCTGACCTGAGCCGAGGTTGGCCGCTTAACCAACTGAGCCACCCAGGTGCCCCATATTGTTCTTTTTGTATCTTAACATACAGCTATCTTGATGAGTTGTGTAAAATTGGAATCTTCACCCACAAAATGGGGGTCGTGATAAATTTTTCCTCTTGGTTGGCCTTCTCTGATGGATCTTTTAGTCTGAGGACACTCCTTAGAGGTGAAGTTTTGGTTATTATTTATCCTATGAGTACAAAGATTAGGACCTAGAAAGTCAGTGTTGTGTCAATAAGGAAAACCCCTATGCCTCAAAGTATATTTTACCTACAATGCAAGGAATTCATATGTTACTGTTTTTTTCTTCTCTGCTCCTGTCAGCCTTTAGAAAAGTCTTTTTTCTTTTTTAATGTGTCAATGTTTTCTCAGTCTTGTTCAGGATAAATAAAAACAAGGTTAGGTTCATTGGATAAGCCTAAAAGGGAAGCTGTATTGGTACTATCTTATACACTATCCGAGAATAAAAATAGATCATTAAAATACAAATCTCTATAATCTGGAAGGGTTAATACATTATTCCATCACTAATTAGATACATTAGGAATTTAAGGCTCTGTCCCTCATGTTAACAAATTTACCATACTTAAAAATGACTCAAAGGAAGGTATGGAAGACATGTTTATTAATATAAAAAGTGACACCAATCATGAGGGAATAAAAATTACAATGGTTATAGAGTTAATATCTAAGATGATCTTGTCAGGTTGAAACAAAGGGTCAAGTATTTAATAAGATGAAATTGAAAAGAACTGAATATAAAATACTGTATTTAAATTTTTTAAATCAAATTTCAAAAAAACAGTTATTTCTGAAAGCTTTCAAAGTTTTGAAGCATATTTATTTTTTAAACTGATCTTTTAAGTGTTGGTTTTCATTTTAATTACCTTATGGTTAAAAATGTGTTTTGTGGGTAATCATTTCTTTGAAATTACAGTCAGTTTTGTCTGAAAAATATGTTGAGAGCAAGTATTTATCTACTTGATTTACCAGTGTCTGGTGAGACTATAATCCTTGCAATTTTTACTGTATTGATTTCTTGACTATCTTTATTGTGTACATAAAATTTCATAATTTTTTATGTTTTCTAGGTAAATTTTTATTTGATTATTATGCTATTTATCTACATTAATACTTTAAGTTTTATTTCGTCTATTATTATTGACATAAAAGCATCTTTCTGAACACTTTTTCATTCAATATTTCTTTGTTCTTTTTATTTGAAACATTTCAGTGTGGCTTTATTTCTGATGTACATTTTAAAAGTTGATAAATAGCTACACAAAGTTTTTTTCTATCAAAAAAGTTTGTAATTTAGTTGGTGTATATAATCCATTTACACTTATTGTGATGATATTGTGTAACATTTTCTACCATTTTATTCTACATTTTATGTTTCTTATTTTTGTTTTCTCTTCTATTGCTATTAAATTAATTATTTTCCATAATCCATTTACTTCTTTTATCCATTTACTAGATTGAAGTAAAAATATATATAAAATATAAAATATGTTATACTCTATATATTTTAGAATATAATTATATATAAATTACTGGCATATTTATCTAACAAGATCAACTATTATTTAATATTTTTGTATTCCTCCCAAATATGGCAGGAAACCTTACCATGCTTAATTGCCCATTATGGCTACCATCCCAATCAATACATCTTAATATTTTAGAGTTTTTATCTTACTTTTCAAACTCAGAAAAGTTATTATGCTTACAGCTAATCAAATTTGATTATAAATCAAATTTATAGTTAAATTATTGACTTTATTTGTAAAGCTCTGTGCTTCTGTTCTTTCTCATATCCTGTACCTGCTCTCTGAATTTCCTTATCTTTTTTTTAGGTGGATTTATTTATTTTGAGAGACAGTATGTGTGTGTAGGAGAGGGCCAGAGAGAGACAGAAGAGAAAGAGAATTCCAGGCAGGCCCTATACTCTGTCAGCACAGAGCCCAATGTGGGGCTCAATTTCAGAAACCATGAGATCATGACCTGACTAGAAATCAAGAGCAGATGGTTAACTGACTGAGCCACCCAGGTGCCCCTAAGTTTACTTACCTTTTTAATCAAGTGCAGTTTTCATGAGTTATTTTAGTGCTAAATTCATTATTACAGTATCTTGAAAAAGATTAATTCCCCTCACTGTCAAGTAACAATTAAGCTAAATATAAAAACATAAGCTATATAAACTTAGGAGAGTTTCTTAACTTTCCAGCGCCTCAATTTTCTTTTTTGTATCTTATAAAACATACAAATTATTTACAACACAGAGTAAATCCAATGTAACAGTTAACTGTCATTATTATTTGAAGCAACTAAAATGTTTTCTTCTGGAAATTACTGTCACTAATGATACTCATCGTTCACATGAATGTTTTTGTTTTTTCTTTTCTAGTAGAGTTTAAGATTGTGTCTTTTGTCTTCATTTCTCATAATTTTGCTACAGTGTTTCTTGGCATGCCTTTACTTTTATGTTAAAAAATGCAGCTAGGTACTTGAAATAAACTTTTTACTAGAAAATTCTCGTCCCCCTTTAGGTCTAGAAAAGTCTCAGCAATTATTTCTTCAAATATATATTGTCATTATTTATGCAGTTCATTAATTCCAAATATCCTACTAGATAAATTCTGGTGTTCTCTGTCTGTCCTTCATGACTCTTAAGTGTTCTTTTGTATTAAAAAATTAAAAACTTACCATGTTTTTATTTTAAAAATATCACTTTATGGGGGCGCCTGGGTGGCTTAGTCGGTTAAGCGTCCGACTTTCGCTTGGGTCGTGATCCCGCGGTTCGTGGGTTCGAGCCCCGCGTCGGGCTCTGTGCTGACTGCCAGCTCAGAGCCTGGAGCCTGTTTCAGTCTGTGACTCCCTCTCTCTCTGACCCTCCCCTGCTCACACTGTCTCTCACTCTCTCTCTCCTAGAAATAAATAAAAACATTAAAAAAAAATATCACTTTATGGTGTGTTTTTAGGAAGCTTCAGTAATACCTTTTAGTCCATTCATTTCTTTGTTACTGTGTTCACTCATAATTTAATTTTTTTAATTTTTAAATAAATGTATAATTTTATTTTCTAATATTTTAAATCATAATATTTCAATTTCAAATATTTATTTTCAAATATTTTAAATGAATGCATATCTTATCAACCTAGTTTAGGGTAATTGTTGTCTGTATTTGTTTAACTTTTTGTACTTCTTATGGAAAAGTCAGGTCTTCATTTTATTGCACTGGCCATAATAAAATATTTATTTCATACTTTTAAAAACTGTTTGCATGCAATTAATTTTAGCTGTAGTGAGTTAATATTCTGCTTTTTGTTTTTGGCACTATATTGCTTCACGTATTTTAGCATTTTTGTCTACAAATTCATTTTAAGTAGAGGTTTTCTTTTGTTTGTATTTGTAAATTTTCTCTCTCTCTCTCTCTTTTTTCTTCTGTGATAATTCCACATAAGCAGGTGATATTGCAGTTATTTCTACTACCCATCCAGTCCCTCTTTCCATAACTAGATCTTACAAATCTGTTGCCAAACCCAAGTTCAGCCGTGCATTGCCTGAAAGATCATTACTCAAGACACAAGTTTTGACTGGAAAGGAATTTGAGCTTTATTCAGGAGGCCAACAACCTGGGAAGAAGGCAGTATCTCATCCAAAAGCCAACTCTGAGGTTTCTGCCCGGTCCAGAGGTTTTTAATGGGTTTAGGATAGCTAATCAGCAAAGAGAAAGCAGTGGCCTACAGCACTTCTTGATTATGTACAGACTCAATGAAGCCACTACAGATGTCACTCCGTGCTCCAGGCTTGGGCAAGTGGATCCAGTTCTTGTTTCATGATGTATAGGAGTACTCTGTTCTTTCTGCAGAGGAGGGTAAGGTCTATAAATACATCTTTATATTCAGTAAAAGAAAGAAAAACATTTTGCTCAAAAAAGTGCTAGGCTAGGGGCACCTGGGTGGCTCAGTCAGTTAAGCATCTGACTCTTAATTTTGGCCCACAGTTTGTGAGAATGAGCCCCACATGGGGCTCTGCACTGCCTGCTTGGGATTCTCTGCCTCCCTCTCTCTCTGCCCCTCCCTCGCTCATGCTCTCTTTCTCTCTCAAAATAAATAAATAAACATTTAAAAAAAATTTTTAGGCTAATCAGAATGCCAAGATGGCTTCAAACAGACTTGCTGACCTCTGGCCTGGGAACAGTTATTGGTCCTTCACTCCTCAAGGCTAGTGGTCTGCAAATCTCAAAGAAAGTAAGTTAGTTCTATTACAGGAAGATCTTGTTACATCAGCAAGTGAAGAATGAGTTAACTTGAAGCAAGTTAACCCTTAAGCCCAGTTGGAGTGCAGTTACCATTCCAGCCCAGGTTCCTATTGCCTTGTGGTGCTACTGTAAATGTGGCATATGCAGCATGGATCCATGGAGCGAGCTCTTGCAGATTCTGATGGAAAGAAGCGCGCCATATTTCCTTTGTCTCTCTACTGTGTGTGTGCCTGTGTGTGTGTATGTGTGTGTGTGTGTGTGTGGTTTAGTTCATTTCGCATAATAAAAATAGACACAGGTTTTGGTTTTCCTCACCTTCTGTAATAATTGAGGGTTCCAGGAAAAGTCCAGACTCAGTCCCTAGTTTTAAGACATTAGCCTGGCCTCAGTCCTCTGTTTTACGGAGAGCGCTTTCCGTCATCCTTAGCCCATGTGAGCCAAACCCTAGCTATCTCTCCATGCTTCTAGTTGTGGGCGGCCCTCCATGACAGTTGCTTAATATTTTCTGGTTCTTTTCTGTGTCTCAGTTACAGAGTTTTTTTTCTTTTTACTTTACCTGAGTCATTTGATTTATTCATCATTATTTTATCTAGCATTGCTGTGTTTGGTAAAAAGGGGGTTTCAAGGCATAAACTTTGCTCTCTAGGTCATCTTCTCCAAAAGTCAAGATGCAAGGATATATATATATATCCTTGTGCTGGATGCATGCATATATTATCACCATTTCCCCCCGATGCATCATATTTATATAAACTCCACGTTACACCCATTTCCATTAACCTTAGACCTCCTTATTAACCCAAAAGTGGCAGTTTAAAAAACAAATGCCCTTATATAACGTTCACACATATAACTTGTAATGTTTAATTAAACTAAATTGTTATCGGCAGATGTCATCTTTCAACAACCATGTATTGGGAGCTTTAACTTTTGAAAATCATCTGCAAGATTGATTTGACTTTTAAGGCAGTATGTGAGTTTCTCATTAGCCTTATATATATATACTTCTATATATAATAGAAGTAGTGATCTCAGTGATTAGAGTCCTAGATATCTTGGTAATCTCAAGGGAAATAATCTAGTGGTGAGGTCTGAATTTTGTCATTCCATCCAGGAGGTCACTATCTTCATGTACATATGCCTTGCTGCCTCTTCCTTAAAGAATTTGGGAATGATGGGGGCACCTGGGTGGCTGAGTCAGTTAAGCATCTGACTTCAGCTCAGGTCATGATCTCACAGTCTGTGAGTTCAAGTCCCATATCAGGCTCTGGGCTCTGGGCTGACAGCTCAGAGCCTGGAGCCTGATTCAGATTCTGTGTCTCCCTCTTTCTCTGCCCTTTCCCTGCTCACACTCTGTCTCTCTCTCTCTCTCTCAAAAATAAATAAGCTTAAAAAAAAAGAATATGAGAATGAAGAATGTTTGTTTCACCATAAAAGTCAGCAACAATAATAATTATTGGGAACTTACCACGTGCCAGACAGTGTTCTAGGTATTTAAGATAAATTAATGCATTTAATCCTCGTGACAATATTAGGCATAGATCTCATCATTAGCCTTCTTTCAAAGAGAAAAACAAAATGACAAAGAATGGTTAAGTACCTTGCAAATGTCACTCAGCCAGTAAATGATTGAGCTGATATTTGAGGCTATGTGAGCTGGGGCCTATATTCATAGCTAGTATTCTCTGCTGTTTTTCAGTGATTATGATAGACTTATGGACACATTGTAAGGTCACCTAAAATTATTCACAAATTCATATCATCCTTTTGAATGAGAGCAAGACCTGTGACTTATGTCTAACCAATAGGACAGGGCAAAGATGACAAAAGTTCACTCCCATGCTCAGCTTGCATCATGCAAGATGCTATCTCAGCAACTAGAGCAATAGATTTCTATCAACTTCAAACGTGCAAGCAGCTATGAAGGGCACTACCAGTGGAGATGGTCACTAGGAAGGAAATTGTATAAACTCTAAGAGCTTGCAGCCTCAGTCCTACAACCAATAGGAACTGAATTCTGCCAACAGCTGTGTTAGCCTGGAAGAGAACACTGAACCTCAGGGGACCCCAGAGCAGTAGCTGACACCTTGAATGCAGCTATAAGACCCTGAGCAGGGAGCCAAGTTAAGGGCGCCCAGACTTCGGACACACACACACACAAAAAAATGTGACATAGTAAAAGTGTATTGTTTTAAGCCACTGTTTTTTGTGATTTTTTTTTTCATATTTATTTATTTATTTGGGGGGGAAGGGGCAGAGAGAGGAAGAGAGAGAATCCCAAGCAGATCTCACTCCGCCAGCATGGAGCCCGATGTGGGGCTCAGTCCCCTGAACTGTGAGATCATAACATGAGCCAAAATCAAGAGTCAGGCACTCAACCGACTAAGACACGTAGGCGTCCCTTTTGAGATTTCTTATGGAGCAATAGAAAAGTACTACAGCAAGGTAGAGATGAGCCTCTGTGTAAACCATGATGATATTTTATTTTTCTCCAGCTGTGTTTGAACTCTACTGTGCCCATGACCATATAGGCTACTGGTAATTCTTTTGTTATTTTGATTGTTATTATTACATTATAATCATACTAATGTTAATAATGATAAGGCATGAAACAGCATTATAACAGAGCTTAGAAATGCCCAGTCTCTAATCTTTTCCACAAAGTGATGTTATTCAATGCAAAACTTCTTCTTAGACAAAGAGTTAAAAAAGAAAGCAAAATAGAAATAAACACACCTTGTGGCAGTAAAACTTTCAATTCAATTTTATGTTAAAGCCACTTCAGTGGGAAAAACATAAGTGTGCTTTGAAGATAAAGTCTGTGACCGTGCTAGGTAACACAAAGTCTGCCCAAATCCTTGCCCAGATGAGAACGCCCACAGAGAACTAAAACCTGTATTAAACACAGAAGGGGTCACTTGCCGGCATCAGCAAATTGATGACTTGCATAAAGCATTTCTTAGTAAGAGTGGATGTGGGGGTGGCAGCGTGTCACCTCTTTAGTTAATGATGTTGCAGCCGTGAACATATTTAAATGCCTTGGCTCTGAAGGTAGTACCGCTTAATAAGCATAATCAAGGCTCGTGACATATTGCCTCAACTCAGAAATGTATATGCCATGCACAATTCTGAGCTCTTCATAGCTGTAAACACCCCTCACAAACTACAGCTGACCACCTCCTCTCTGATCCTCCCAGACATGTATAAAGTAGTGCTGGATGCATGCATATATTATCACCATTTCCCCCTGAGGCATCATATTTGTATAAACTCCACGTTACACCCATTTCCATTAACCTTAGACCTCCTTCTTAGCTCAAAGGTGGCAGTTTAAAAAACAAATGCCCTTATATAACGTACAGGTAAGTTCACACAAATAACTTATAATGTTTAATTAAACTAAATTGTTATCAGCAGATGTCATCTTTCAACAACCACGTATTGGGAGCTTTAGTTGTTGAAAATTATCTGTAAGATTGACTTGACTTTTAAGGCAGTATGTGAGTTTCTCATTAGCCTCATTATCATTTCTGAATCATAAATATGTAAATGATGAGTTTCACACGGGAGATTTAATTCTGCACTCTTATTTCTGATTAGCTGGAAATACACTCTGGCTCTGTCAGATAATTGGTAACACTGCACACCAATAAGGCATTTCCCTACGCTTCATCAGAAGCAGCTGAAATTAGAGAAGGCAGGGCTGTTACGTTTTTGACAGTTTTGTAACACTGACTTGTTAAAGTTTTAACTCAGCCATTAATATAGTCCATGAATTATTAATACAATTTTTATGTCAAGGTTCTTTTTTAAGTTGAGATCTAAGACTGAAGTAAAATGCTCTGGGAAAGAGAATGCTTTCATTTTTTTCATCATATTTTTTAAAATTCTGTGCTAAACAATAAATACCAATGTGATTTGAGAACAAGGGGAAAAAAAAACATACTGACCATTTACTGTGAACCATCTACTCCCTAGCTCATGGGGCCAAAATATTTGTCAACCTTTAAATGTTTGGTACTAGGTGAACTTCTGCTACTTTAATATATAATGTTTGGTATCGAATATATGAACTTAGTTCCTTTGTTAGTAGGAATTACACATAAGGAAAACCCTGTATCAATTTTTCTCAAGTTGCCTAATCATTCTAGAAATAAAAGAGTTTTAGTTTTACTTCAACCTAGGGAAATTTAAGCAGTTTCCATTCATTACGAATACATTTTTTTCCTGACAAGGCAATATTTATATCCCCACCAAGTTCATGAACTCCTTCTTATGAGTAAGAAGTAACTCTCTTTAGCAGCACTCTGTCTTCCACAATAGTGCCTAACAATGATCCACATTGAATGTCTCTTGACTAAATAAAGAAATAAGTCGTTACTTAAAAATACTATTTCAAAGAATACTAGTCATAACCCTTGGTGAAAACATACATGATTTTTTTAAGTATCTAACAACTGGGACGCCTGTGAGGCTTAGTCGGTTAAGTGTCTGACCTCAACTCTGGTCATGATCTCACCGTTCATGGGTTCGAGCCCCGCATCAGGCTCTCTGCTGACAGCTAGCTCAGAGGCTGGAGACTGCTTCGGATTCTGTGTCTCCCTCTCACTGACCTTCCCCCACTCATGCTCTGTCTCTCTCTCTCTCAAAAATAAATGAACATTAAAAATTTTTTTTTAATATCTAACAATTGATCATCCTTTTCTTTTTCAATATTTATTTATTTTTGAGAGAGAGAGACAGAGTGTGAGCAGGGGTGGAGCAGAGAGGGAGGGAGACACACAGACTCTGAAGTAGGCTCCAGACTCCGAGCTGTCAGTATAGTGCCCGATGCCGGCTCAAACTCACAAACCATGAGATCATGACCTGCACCAAATTCAGACACTTAACCAGCTGAGAACCCAGGTGTCCCACAACTGATCATTCTTAAACCTACTAGACAAATTTCTTAAAGAGACCGCAATATCTAGATGGTTATTAGTTCATTATTTCTGTTTCAAAACTTAATATTAACATATTCATGAAGATTTGTGCTACAGACAATTATTAAACTTTCAAAACAATTTGAGTTTTTTTTCCCAAAGTTTTCCTATGGAATGAGTCACTAATTATCACAGGCAGCACTGTGCTCCTATTGACTTAGCATCTGTTCGCACTCATTCCTCCCAGCTGCATTCCTTGATTTTTACCACTTTCAGAGCTGATCACAACACAGCATCCCTTCAGAGTAGGATCAATTTCTTATATTGAGTCCAAAACAAAGATTATTCCAATGCCAATTAAAACACTAATGTTTTAAAATCAATGCATATTTGGTGTAGCAAAAGATCACAGTCATTTTCACAGGCCTTTATTCTGGCCTTGCTAAATCTAATTCATTCACAGCTGATCTTTCAGCATAAGTAAATTTTCCCTTAAAAAGATAAGTGAGTTATTACATGGGAAACAAGATTTGGTATGAAATTTAATTCCAATCGTCAGCACACACAATTGAATGGAGTACATTGTCCTTAATCAATCTTGTAGTCATGTGCATCCACACATTTGTTGATTCTACAGTAAGTTGTGAAACAAAACAAAAATAGCAGAAAATGTGCTGAATATTGCAAAATTGAGAGACAGCTGAATGTGTAGAATGCTATATCCAAGACATGCAAGTCCATCAGATGAGGACTATATAGAAGGCAAGATATCCAGGTTTTAAAGCTTCCACTGTTAGATGTGAAGGGGTAGTCCTAGAGCTGTGAAAATTGATGCTAGATTCCTTGGTAATTAGAAATGAATGCTCACTGCTAATCTGAGAACTGAGCTCAGGTGCACTTATCTTCACACATGAACCAGCCATATAACATAGAGTCAAATGAGAAATGAGCTATCAATTCCCAGCTCAATTATCAGCCATCGTGAGCTAAAACAGTAAGGCAGCATAAAACCACAATTAACCACATGGACTGTGGGCTCAGTGTCCTTATTAGTAAGACAGGGAAATAAGACTTAACTTCAGATGTTGTTAACAGGATTAAGTGAGATAATGTAAGGCTTGTTACATAACAATGTCCACCAGATATCATGGCATTTTTTTTCCTTTAATTTCATTTTTCTGATAGCCCAAAAAATAGTTGTAAAAATTCAAACACGGCATATACTACCCAATATCTTACCCTTTGAAGAAGAGAAATATTGACAGTTTTGTGCATAGTTGTCCAGATTTATTTTTTTCAATTAGTAATTCATTTTTAGAAGACATTGCTCCAAAAGCTAGAAAGCGTTTTAAAATGGTCCATGTTGGGGTTTGAAGGAATCTAGAAGTAGCAAAACTCTACCCATCCATTAGGACTTACTCAGAGTAATAAACCACAAGAGCAAATCAGACAGAATCCATATATCAGCTTTATAGGTGCTCACGTTGAACTGCCTAAATAATAAATATGCATTTATTCTGTTTGGTACCTTCTTTCATTCTCAGGGTTCTCTGAGTATGGACAGCAAAATATACGGTCACCCAGCTAAAGTTTATATTGGAGAATGTCACTTAGATATGGGGCGATATTGACTTCTAATAAGAAATCCCCTTATTAGTCCATCTTGTATATATGGTCATAGGCAATACGAGGTCAGCACAGGCATTCCCATGTATGGGGGTTTCCCTGACAAACTTACAGGAGGGAGGAACACAGAAGTGCACATCAGCCTGTCTTCCTGACTCTTAGAGAAATGGGGCCGAAAGGCCATGTGATGCATGCCTGATATATTTTTCTACCCTACCAATTTGGTACCTCACCGTCTGTAGATAGGAATAAGAGGCAGAGCAAGAACCAAAGAGTGTTTTACTGTTGGATGGTAATCAATATAGAAGTATAAGGTCAGCGAAAGGAGTGACCCCCTCCTGAAAGAAATGCATCTGGCTTTTTATCTTAGAGAGATCACTCAGCAAAAGCCTGGTGAAGCCTAAAAATCGGCTTGCATTGCATTTTCCAATGTGATGTGACCTGAGTTTTATTATATTATTATATTAAATAAATAGAATATTTGAAAACATAAATAAAAAATAAAAACCACCAACAAGCCATGTTGTTTTCATATATATCCTTCTGGTCTTTTTATTTCAATGTAAATATAGCTAGATAGATAGAAAGAAAGGATAAATAGTAGTATGTGGCCTTCCTGTACCTCAAGACACTTGAGGATTTGTCCTTTGGTTGAATACACCTTTAATGGTAATTCAAGGAACTTACTAGATCCCAGAAAAATGAGAATCTGGCTAAGGTAGCAGGTACAGGATCAAGCACCTAAACTGATGCATATTGTTTATTGAGTAATGATATTTATGAGATATGGTTATTCTAGAGACTCGAAATTGGTCATATATTCCTCAAGAAACCACATAACCAAGGTGTTTTTACAGATCTGTTAGCATCCCAGAACGAATGTGGTTGGTACTCAACCAGCGGAGAATTTTGTGTCCATACAGATCCCAAAGACAAAGTGGATGAAGTGGATAGGACATTCAGACATCACACTGAGGGGGATTTAGATCTTAAATCCCCCAGGAAATTGTCTTTTGCTTTGGTTTTCAGTTGATGGGTAACAAAACTTAGTGGCTTAAATCGGCACCATTTGTTTGTCACCTGGACAAGGAAGAAGGGAAGCATATCTCTGCTCAGTGTGGCATCAGCCGAGATGATTCATCAGCTGGTGTTGTCATTTTGGCACCGTGATTCACTACATGAAGCTGTCCACTTAGCATCTTAGCAGTCAGGTTCTAAGAAAGAAAAAAGTATCAGGTGCCAGACTTTCATAATGTTTCAACTCAAAGTTCCAGAACATCAGTAAGCAGTTAAAGGTCTAGCCCAATTCAAGAAAGGATGCAGCCCCACCCTTTGATTGGAGATGTGGTATGTGCATATAGAGAGGGGAAGAATTTTGACAGGTAGTCGGTGGGACAATCTCTATGTACTCAGGGTTTACTGTGTTACTTGTTTCATATCGTTTCTTAACATGATGTAATCTTAGTGCTGGGGGATCCAAATCTTGCCTCAGAGGTTTGATTGCCAATCCAAGGCCAAGACCATGGCTGTTGGCTGAATAGAATAGGTGTTACAATAGATATATTTGTTTTTAATACATTGGTGTCATCCTGGATATGTTTTTATGTATCCTTTCATGTTCACTTTAATATGACATTTTGAGCAATCTTCTCTGCCATCAAATGTTTTCAAAAACATGACATTCAAGTGCTGGATATTATTTCTTTAGATGAAGCATTTAAATTTCTTGGCCATTGTTACTACTGGATACTTTATGTGATTTCGCTTGTTTATAAATAAATATTTAATGATGTTGTTATGTAAATATTGGTGCATACCTAAGTTATACTTTTAGGCTAAATCCCTAGAAGTAGAATTGCTAGGGTCAAATGTGTCTAAGGTTTATAAGTTAGTTTGACAAAATGTCTTCCAGAAAGGTGTGCCATCTTATTGCATTTTCCAGCCAATCTTGGATTTACAGTTTAAAGATTCTTGTCAGTGCTTGCAAATGCCAACTCACTTGTTTTGGTTTGTGCCTTTCCTGTTGTTTTGAATATTGTATTACCTACTAAACACGGTCTTTTTTAAGTCATTATTAAATTATTTATTTACTTCTAATTTTTTAAATGTTCATTTATTTTTGAGAGAGAGAGATGGAGCACGAGCAGGGAGGGGCAGAAAGAGAGGGAGACACAGAATCCAAAGCAGGCTCCAGGATCTGAGCTGTCAGTGCAGAGTCCAACGCAGGGCTCAAACTCATGAGCCATGAGATCATGACCTGAGCCAAAGTCAGATGCTTAGCCAAATGAGCCACTCAGGTGCCCCAGTTTTAAACATGTTTCACCTTTTCTTCAAATATGATAAGGCTGTTGTTTTCAGTTTGTTCTAGAGGATAACCTTCTAAATTGTAAAAGTCAATGACAGAAGCAGCACAAGATAGGTTCACTATAGAAACATCTTGCATACCATGGTCCCCTCTGGTCTGACCTTCTCCTTCCTTCCCTCATGGACAATCACCTACACCTCCTGTAAAACTCAGCTCAACCACCATCTTACCTGGGCTGCCTTCCCTCACTTCTCTAAGTAGGAGAATGAACTTCTTTCTCAGTGTCCTCATTGTGTTTATGCATACTATTACAGATTTTTCTTAGCATATGATAATTCCTGTCCATTATAGACTGAGATTTTTCATTAAAATTCAACAAAATGTGGATGCCTACTTTATGACAAGTAGTATGCTAGGTACATAGGTCACAAAGGTAAGAATATATTGTCCCTTATTTATGGAAAAAATAGACATCACATCTTTTTCTTGTATCTTCCACAGGGTCTTCTTTGAATATAATAATAGTAATTGTAAAATGCTGTTCAGTATTGAATAAATGAATTACCAGAAAAAAAAAATAAAAATAGACTAGACTCAAGCCATTTTCAAGGAAAAGTCTGGCAGAAAGTCCTTTTCTTAAAGGATTACTAAAGAAATGTAGTAAGTCTGCATTGGCATCGCTTAGCCTATGGAGTTTTTAAATATTTCGTTCAAGGAGTATTTTTTATCTCCTCAAGCATAATTATTAGGCATCACAGATGAGGCAAAATGAAGATTTGCTTTCATCTTCCATTATTTTCATTTAAAAATCATGAAGCATCAACAGACCTTTTTTTCTATCTTGCTGGTTAGATGCCGCTATTCCCTGCTGCTATTAGTCCCAAGGATAAAAATGTGAAGTTTCTATAAATGACTTTGTCAATTTTATTTAGAAACCCAAAGTTTCAAACTGACACCAAGTCAGGCAACTCCAAATGTTATTGAACTTCACCCTCATATGTATACCTTCAGGGGAATTTTCTCGCAAAGAAGAAAAACTAGCAGCAGAGAATTGTTTTCCAAAGCACAAAATGATTTCCCTTACTACCGATGTCTCCTATGTAATGACAAAAATTTCAAAATAGATATTTGAGTTTTCCATTTTGTTTTTGTTAAATCAGTTCTCAGAAGAGATAGCTTTTCAATATGTTAGATAAACTTATTTTTCTTTATTGTTGCACCTATTGGCTTGAATAACTTAATTTGTGCACAGCCTACCACAATATGCCAAAGCACCTGGGACAATTAAAATATTGAGGATAAGTATATAGAAGCTGATGGGAAACAGATGAAGTAACATTTTCATCTGCATTACATAAATCAATTTCATTGTCCTATATTGTGAGCAAGAATAACATGGTCCGAAGAGGTGTCAGGATAGGAAAGTAATAAAGTAGCAAAAAGTAGAGACTAAAGGGCTTTCAAAGGAAATTGAAATCGTACCAGAAATGCAGATATGAGGAAGGTATAGGGTTTCTCAAACAGAGGCACATTGTGGAATCAGAGCAAATTTATTGGAGATTCAAAACGAGTGAAAACAAGCTTAATGACAGAGGAGAAACTTCAGATTGCCTTCTGAAAAATTGTAATGTGTTCCTGTCCATTTACAATAGTCTCTGTTGGAGTCCGTGGAGATTTTCGATTTGTTTTGGGAGAAAAGCTGAACAAGTAATCTCATAATAACTTACAATAAAATGTCGTCACTTTTTCCGGCTAGGGTTGCTCCACCTCAACCTCCAAGTTTGTTTGAATCCTACTTTTACTCGAATCAGAATGACTTTAATAGACCCTTCCCAACCAACGGTTGTGGAACTATCCATCTAGAATCTGTTGCACCAATTTGACAGTCTTTCAGGTCTATAACCTGGTTATACAGGAGGCGGTGTTCCTGAGACGCCAACTTCATTTTGTGCCCCAGTTTAGATATCTGGGTCTCTGTCTTCTTTCTTCTACCTCAGTCCCTATTTTTATCATCTAAGAAATTCTGTAATGCTATTAGGACTGCACCTTTGCTTTGTTCCTATCTCGTGACCAGGGAAGAGAGAATGCCCTCTATAATCCAGCCATGTACTGGAGCCCTGCTACTTGCTGAGAGACTAACCCTTCCCTGGTGTCTCAATATCATTGCCGTGTTACACTGGCTTGATTTGTCCACCATTAGCTAACATTGAGGGACATCGTAACAAGCAGCCAGCTATCTGAAATCTACTTCTGTGAGGCCTGGTAAGCGGCTATGGGGTTTGTCTCTCACCACCCTGCACCATGAGCTCTTTATGAGGATTCATAAGAAGGCTTTCTCTTGGGAGTTTGAAACAGGAATCGCCTTGCTTTATCTAAATTCCATTCTTTTTTTTTTCTTTATTGGCTTGTTTGCTTTTACTTTTTGGACCTCTGAATTATGTAACTGACCATGTTTTCCACCTTTTGATCCCTGTTAGAAAATTCAGCATCCACCTCTATCAATTATGCAGAACCACGCAGCCAATATTTGCAGTAATCTCATACCCACCTCTCTCTCTACCAAGTTATCTCCCCAACGTCCAGGAAGGCTCACCTAATTATTTTTAGTTTGCTTTTATCTTGCTGAGTTGAGTGTATTTTTCTAAGCTGTTTATAGTTTGGGGCAGGAAGAGGGTGGGATAAAATGGATAAGTACTACAGCAACACTGCTTCCTATTCCAGCCTGCGATTCTGTGATGCACTTTATTCGGGGATGAACCTCCCTGCCTCCACCGTTCTGATGTTCTGCTCGGACTGCTGGTATTCACAATCTACACGTGGGTCTGTGTCCCCAGTACCTGTCCCAGGATATTCAGCAGAACAGTTCTAGGATCGAAGTCTTTTCAGCCTTTTCTGTGTTGCTGAAGATGATTCTTAGAGCAATGTAGGATAGCCCTCAGATATAATGAGCTTCAAAAGCCTCCTTCTCACCTTTAACAATCTCATTTTTAAATTTCTTCAAAGAAGGAAATTCCACTACCTTCTTCAATAATCCATCTCAATGTACAAATTATTTCAGGTGTAGAAATTCCTGTTTGTGGCTAACCAAAGCCTTAGTGCTTTAGAGCAAGCATGCTATTAAAGCTCAAGGGTGGTAGAAGAGAACACCTAGTCATTCTTTCCTCATTGTCTCAACGATGATCATTAACCATAAGGTGTAAACATCTTAAGAGTCAGCTAACGTATTGCTTGCATTTCGAGTGTGTCATCAGACATCCATTAGGCAATGCATATGGAGGAACTGCAACAGGATTAGCTAGCATTACTATTGATTGTCGTTCTCTTGCATACACTTAAAAATATAAATTCATGGGGGCGCCTGGGTGGCTCAGTCGGTTAAACATCCGACTTTGGCTCAGGTCACGATCTCACGGTTCATGGGTTCGAGCCCCGCATCTGGCTCTGTGCTGTCGGCTAGCTAAGAGCCTGGAGCCTGCTTCTGATTCTGTGCCTCCCTCTGTCTCTGACACTCCCCTACTCACACTGCCTCTTTCTCTCTTTCTCTCAGAAATAAATAAAACATTAAAAAATGTTTAAAAAATATGTAAATTCATATATTCCTCTGAAAAAAAACCTTATGAGATGTAAGCTTATTGTTATTCCTGTAGTGATGATGTGAAAACTGAGGCACAGGGATATTTAGGCATCTTCTTCTGGTCACAGCCACCCTCAGACGATGAAGCCAGAATCCAAACCCAAGACTCTGATGTCAGAACCTATCTGTGGATACTCCACTGCCTCTAAACTACAAGGCCTATGCAAATGGCCAATGGCCCCAATCTTTGTAGAAGCCTCTTTTCTTGTTTATCATCCTCTAAGCCACATTCTCCTAAAACAACAATATCTCCTATAATTCTGCATATTTTATATGAAATTGGGATATTTTGATTTAATGGTGCTATTACAACCCCACAATTTTCTATTGTTTTCAGTGCAAACAGACAGTATTTTAGTTTCAGACTTGTGGGAGCTTGCCCAGACTCATCTCTTAATAATTGTGATCCTGTTTCAATGGGCAGAGGGGAAAATGAAAACAATTTCTACTTCCTATGTATCTGAACTTGAAGATTATCAATAAATGAACCATATTCATAATTCATAAATTAAGAAACTAACTCCACTGTACATAAAATTGGACAGAACTATCTTCACAACTATTATCTATCATGATATCCATTAGGTTGATGTAATTACATCATCATACCAACTATCATATCACTGCTCTAATTTTCAACTGTCATTTCCCAGCACTGCAAAATCGTGGCTCTAACACGTCGTCGCATTGATTGCACACAAGAACTCTATGACCTAGATAGAATTATTAACCCTATTTTACAGGTGAGAAAAATTAAGACTCAGAAAAGGTAAATAACTGGCGTAGCTTGACTCATTGAGTCGTAAGATGGGAAAAGAATGTCTTTTGCCAAGCGTGTCTAATGGGAAAGAACAGGGTTTTATTACAGTATAAACCGTGTAAACAGGTTAATTGTTTACACACACGTAATACTTGTCAGACACTCTGAGCATGCTTGCCCCTTTGCATCAAAGTTTAACATACTTTGCAGTCTCTCAACCAAACCAGTTTTGCAAAGCAAGCAATAAAGGAAGGATGGTGAAGTATGGCCCATTGGCCACCAGGGGGCCCAGATCCATCCTGAATCGTCCTGAACTCAGCATGCCTTTTCCTTGTTAGTATTATTCTGGTGGTCTATGGAAAGAGAGACTCTCTCAGAAAAAGCAAAGAGTAAATCTAAGGGGTTTTGGAAATCAAAGGTCAACATCTCTTTGAACTACACCTGGTGGTAAATGTATGTCTCTGAGTTATGAAACTTGATCGAGGACTGACAGAATGTGATAAAAAGAAATCAAAGAAAGGGAACCTCTGCTTCCTCCACACTATTTTTCAGCATTATAAAAATTTGAAAGTGTCTGGCAGAACAGTTAGCCACAAGGGTTTTTAAGGTATTGATTTCTGGGAGACAATTTCTCTTGATAGACAGCCTGCATTTTAATGATGACCACTTCTAAAGGTGATCTTGCCTGTCTTCATGTCAGGCCATGCAAATTGCCCAGGGGATAGGGGATATATACCCAGTAAGGCAAAATGTGGACTCAACTTTGTGTATATTTCTTTGGGAAGCTCTATTTGTATATCTAAAATTTACGGGAAAGTTGTTTCCTGGACGGTATAATGCAACTAATGTCCTATACCTGGGTCAGTGGTGTTTGAATCTATCCCTTGACATGCAGATTGTCAGCACGGTCCATAATTATGAAGAGTCATTGATTGTAAAATAAAATAATAAAGAGAAAAATCAGTAGGAGAGTGCCTGGGGTGAATTTATAATGCATTTAAAGTGTGAAGCTGTCCATTTAACCCTTAACAATATTCATTTTCTTCACAGTGTGCAAACCTTGTCAGTAGTTTGAAAAGCTATGAATTTAAATAACCTTAAGCAGCCTGAGAAATGAATAATTTGATAGGTATATCTGGCAGATGGTTGAAATGTCTAAGTTTTTTTTTTTCTTTTTCCCTGAGAATATGCTGTGGGGTTTCTGCCAAACTTAGGTTGTAAGGAGAGGCAAAAATCAAACAATAAATGCTCTGTATTTGCAAACTACCAACACTACAGTGGCCTTTAAGAACAGTTGTTAGTACCTCCTCCCTTGATCCTTTAGAGGAAGGGACTGAAGAGCAAGAGCTTTTTTGTTGTCGCTCCTTTTTTTTTTTTTCTAAGAAGTATTTTTCTTTTAGTTTGTCAAGACGAATATTTAATCTGACTAAGATCAAAATCAATGACTTCCTGGGACCTCTCCAGCTTGTCTTTATTGTTTTGTAAAGTTTAATGCATATTTCAATATTAATGTGGGTACTGACGACTACACTAACATACTTTGATTGACATCTCATTGAAGGGACTCTGGTGAGAAATAGAAGATCATCTTTTTCCTTGTGGTGGTTGTTGATGTGTGCAGACAAACTCCTTATCTTGTGCAAATAGCTGAAAAAATAACTGAAAATAATACCCACGTCAACACACCTTTATCAATGTCCACTTATTAAAAGCCAATGTCCTTACCAGAGGTGTGATCTGGGAGTAGAGAAGATATCCTAGGTGCTGTAAAAGTGGATCTTGATACAAGGATGCTTAGGATTGACCTGACTCATGTTCACAAATATGGATAATACGTAACAAACCAACAAAGGAATATATACTCTAGGCTCCAAAATTAACCCCCGAAACAAAAATAGCAATATGATAGCATTCTTTGGAAAACATTAAGGTGGGACAAGACATTTTGAAGTAAGGTTCAAGGCTATACTAAATATAATAATAAAAAAGGCATTATATTTCTAAATATAACATATTTATAATACATTTATAATAATATAAAATGCATTAATTTATTAATCCAAACATATGGTTATGTCAGAACATATGTAATAACCAGAAATATTTGAAGATTGCTGATAACAATTCCAGTTTTCAATATGATTACCATTTATTAAATACTGTAGTATGTTGAGATAATAACAACGGTTAAAAATATAAAGTATTTTAAAATATCCAAACAACTTTAGATTCAGTGTCTCCTTCTCTCTCTGCCCCTCTCTGGCTTAAACTCTGTCTCTCTCTCCCTCTCAAAAATAAATTTTAAAAAACATTAAAAAAATAAAAAAGAAGGGGCGCCTGGGTGGCTGAGTCAGTTGAGCTTCCAACTTTGGCTTAGGTCATGATCTTATGGTTCGTGGGTTTGAGCCCTGAGTTGGGCTCTGTGTTGACAGCTCAGAGACTGGAGCCTACTTTGGATTCTGTGTCTCCCTCTCTCTCTATGCCTCTCCCGGGTTTACACTCTGCCTCTCTCTCCCTCTCAAAAATAAATTTAAAAAACATTAAGAAACTATCCAAACAACTTATACACATGGTTTTATTCAAGCCCCATATCTTAAAAATAATATAGGTGCGTGAAAGAGAAGAGAGAAGTCATGCAATTAATGACTTAGAATTAGAATACAGACTTCTAATTCTTAACTCAGTATCTTTTGCTACACAAAGCTGCAACATATTTGTAAAAATTCATTTGTAAAAGATTTTCAGATTTGTAATTGAAATAAGAATCATCGCTCTCAGTTACCTTAAAACTATACATGGGAGATAAATATATAAATAAGAGATTGGTTTTCAAATTTCCATGTTGATTTTTATGGTCTTAGCTATCAGTATGCTTTGGTTTGAGTTTAATGTTTCAAAAAATTTCTTTCCATTGGAATTCAAGTTGTCCTCAATAATCTTCATTCAATGAGGAAGACAACCATAGTCCCTGATCTGGTAAATCTCCTGTTCTTCTGTCAGTGTGGGAAGAACTATTACAAAAGCAATTATTTAATTACTGCTGTATGCTAAGTACTATGAAATAGAGTTACAAAGTGTTATCAGAAGGCATAATAGGGTTTCCTGTAGTGATTAAGGGGAGGGATCCAAAATTGTTTTCTAGGAAGGTAAAAATTTGGCTGAGATTGAAAAATTAGCTTTAACAATGTGGCCCAGGAGGGGTGCCTGGGTGACTCAGTCGGTGAAGCACCTGACTTCAGCTCAGGTCATGATCTCACAGTTTGTGGGTTCGAGCCCACGTTGGGGTCTGGGCTGACAGCTCAGAACCTCAAGCCTGCTTTGAATTCTGTATCTCCCTCTGTCTCTATCCCTCCCCACTCCCTCTCTTTCTCTCTGTCTCTCTCTTTCTCTGTCTCAAAAATAAACATTTTTAAAAATTAAAAATAAAAATCTGTCCAGGAAACAGCATATACAAAGTCATGAGGATATTATGAAGGGGCAGAGCATGTTTGAGGACCCTAAATAAAGCTATAAGCTACACCCCATATAATAAAGCCAGGGAAATCTGAAGTTCAGCCTTGTACAGTTGACAATGACCAGATTATAGAGATCCTTATAAGGACGGGACAAGTATTCTGTTGCTTATATGAAGCGAAGTGTCTTATACAAGCGAATGACATGGTTCAGTTGGAACAGCTTTGTCCTAGTTCATCAGCCCATCCTTGTTTCTGAACTTTTGTTCTAACGAAACTGATTTAGCCACTAAATCTTAAATAGAGCATTTAATTTCCTACCCTATTTTCGCTTTCTGTTTCTATGCATTTTCCTTGCTGAAAATGATCTATTCTTTTTTTTTTTAAGTTTATTTTTATTTATTTTGAGAGAGACAGAGAGTGCAAGCAGGGGAGAGGGGGAGAGAGGGGAAGAGTCCCAAGCAGGGTCTGTGTTAACAGAGCCTCAACTTGGGGCTCCAACTCGTGAAACTGTGAGATCATGACCTTAGTTGAAACCAAGAGTTGGACACTTAACAGACTGAGCCGCCCAGGTGCACCTAAGGTTATCTATGCTTCTTGCATATATTTGGATATATAATTATGCCATCTACTCTGCAGGTTTGTAAGTATATTTTCATACCCTGTGGATACACCTCTGACAGGGTGGAAAAAAACTTTTTCTTCCATCCTCTTAGGTTCATTGCCTGGGGGCCTGCAAATAGAACTGACAAAAGACAAATTAACAAGAGAAAAATTGTTATTTCGTAGGCGTATGTCAGTCCTCACAGAAATGAAATAAAAACCCCAAAGAGGCTCCAGACCTGGAGGATTATAATCCGTTTTACCTTTGTAAATATTTACCTTAGTAAAAATTATAATCCACAATACCTTTGTGGAGAAGTGGCAATAAAAAGGAGAAGGGTTTTGAGCTTTCAGGGGCAGGAAGGCAACTACATGGGGGAAACTGGTATAAGACAACGGTTATTCAGTAAAGTGTGTTTGTGCAGGTCCCTGTTGGTGCATACTTTCCATTTTCTCATGGCAACAAAACTGCCAGCCTCTCACCCCCACCCCCACCCCCAGAGTGAGCTTTACGGCCATCATGTCTCGAAAGTTTCTGCTCTTAGTCAGGTAAGGGAAGCTCTGAGGAGGCTTCTTTCTACATCTGTTGATTCTCAATGGCCTCCAGCTCCAAATAATTCATGTATGAAAGTAGTATTTGGGAGGGGGAGGGGTGTCAGATCATGGTTCTTTGAATAATGACAGCCCGTCCAGGCTGCACTTTTCCCTGGACAGTGAGTCTTTGTAGTCAGGGAAAATTCTCCAAATCTCATTAAGAGATACTAGGAAAGTCACAAACAAACACCAAAAACCTAGAGAATGGGTCCAAATGGATGCTTGAGCACGCACGCCAAAATTCTATGCAAACTTCTTAACATTAATAATATTTACTTAAAATTCATAATAGTACTCACTATGGAGAATACTATTTGTAGGCCTAGAACATTGGAAATTTCTAAAAGATAGAAAGATACGGATTAGATTTCTGAAAAGTACTATAGCCAAAACCATGCAAGAGCATTATAGTCCTGGAAAGGTCTTGAGATTCTGAAAGTATTCAGGTTGATAACTTGAGAAATAGCACCTAGAACAGCCTGGAAGTTTGGCTTCTCAAGAAGTAAGCAGAAAAAGCATTCACCTGTAAGTATGGATGCCAGGAGCTGCACCAGCCTCTCTGGATGGCAGTCACAGCAAGGAAACTGGTATTGAAACGCCCAGAGTTCGAGAGACCCCCAAAAACAGACCACCAGAGACCAGAGTCAAAGCCAATCGGCAAGGGTTGTTTATTTGCAGGTTCGAACCCGGACCTCCGCGCACTCGTTGCCGGTGACGCTGAGAGGCCCTGAATAAAGCCTTTGCAGTCTTTTTATAGACAGGAGTAAACAAGTCGTGGGGAGGGACAGGAGATCTCTATGGTTACAGGTTTGTCATTGGTTGATATTTAAATATGAACATATACCATATTTGATTGGTTCCCGCCATCAGGTTTTTGGCGGGATCCAATTACAACATTTATGATACCTTTGAATTCAGCCAATCATAGAGCGAGTCTAGGGTCTTGTTCGGCGACTAACAGGTTAACTTCTCTCTCCTTAGGCCCTTCCTTCAGTAAGGCGGAGGATGGCTGCTGGCCTTTCTTGATTGGGTGTTGCCAAGGTAGTGTGGTGGAGTGATGTGGTGGCCAGTTCCTTTGGCCTTGGGCAGTGTGCGGCTGCCTGATAGTTCCGGGGAGGCTGAAACTCAAGCCTTAAGCAATGGTACAGAAGCGGAAGGAGCTAGTTTGTATCTGCGGTTTCCAGCCTTGACTCAGACCATAGGAATGTTTCTTTTTCTTTTTGATTAGCTGAACTGAGGGCGGTCTGAGGATGGCTTTAGCCTTGAACAGTCTGAGGCTTTTCCTGGGACTGGGACTGGGGCTGGGGCTACGTGCAGCCCGAGGTTTCTCTTAATGGAGGACTTAATTTTCGGCTCTTCAGTATCTCCTTCTGCTACTACTGGCTCATGTTGTAAGTGAGGCTGCTGGTATTGACCAGGCCTCACGATATTCCAGATCAGACCAATATTCCCCACACAGATTGGTCATAAGGAAAGGCATGTCCTTGCCTTTCCAAAATGATTGTCAAAAGGCTCTTCCTAAGGGTCTTGCAGATCCCAGACTTACATAATAAAGGGGGCTTGAGTCTGGCCATGAAGCAAAGAGCCTAATTTAGAGTTAAGGGCAAATATCTAACCCCACCCATTTGTTTCTGCCTGGAGCATTTTCTGGCCTTGTATATGCTGATTACTCCCTGTGAAGGAACCTATTGAGGAACTTCTTCTTTTGTCATTATGGGAGCAAAGGTGTTTCCTGGAAGACCTGCTTTTCTTGATACTTCCACCTTAAAAGAAATAACTTCACTCTTTTTATGCTAAAAACTTTGTCTAAAGATACCTTCTTCCCCATAGGATAAGCATCTCAATCACAATTGATAAAGGTTATGCAGGAGTCTTCTAGATTTCCGGGAAATTCTTACATATCAAAAAAGTTTGTCATCAGAAATCATTGTCTAAGGCAAATGCCACTTCTGCGCCATCCCCCAAATACTTATAAAATAAAGTTGAGCCCCAGTCAGAGCAGAGATGCCTGCCTGGTGATCAGAAAGAATCTCCGGGGCTCTCTCACTCTCTCTCTTGCCGACACCGTCCATCCTTCAGGGACTCCTGGACATGCCGGAGCCAGTCTCCGACATATGGAAAATTGTTTCTTAGAAGCAGGGCAATGTCCCTAGGAGATGGAAATTTTGTCCTTATGGAGGCTTTCGGAAAGAATTACTAATGCGTGTACTTAAGCAAAATAAACACTAATTTAATGTAAACTCCTCAGAGTCTGCAGTATCACATTAAATACCACCTACTCATCAATTATAAATTACTCAATTAACTAATTTAATGATGACTTTCAGGTGTTCAGTCAGTATATAGCTTTCATCTTGGATCCAGCATAAGGGTTTTTGACATAGTCTTGCAAGTAGGGTTCCACCAAAGGCCAAATCTTCACATGTTCCTAATCATAGAGTAAAAGTCACAGACCGCCTTTCAAATAATTCCTTTCAGATCTTTTTTTAATTAAAAAAATTTTTAACATTTATTTATTTTTGAGAGACAGAGAGAGAAAGAGCACAAGCGGGGGAGGGAGGGGCAGAGAGAGAGAGATACAGAATCTCAATCAGGCTCCAGGCTCTGAACTGTCAGCACAGAGCTCGTCACAGGGCTCAAACCCATGAATCATGAGTTCAGGACCTCAGCCAAAGTTAGAAGTTTAACTGACTGAGCCACCCAGGCGTGCCTTTTCTTTCAGATGGTAATTAATTGGATCATTACAATTAATAACATTGATGTAGTTAATACATAGAGAACACTGCACACAATTGCAGAATACATATTTTCAAGCACATATGAAATATTTCCAAATATTTACAATATGCTAAGTCAAATATTCCAGTGAAAAATCCCAGTGAATTGAAATCATACAGACAATAATCTTTTGTGACTGAAACAATGTGAGTTTGCTCCTTGGTGAGCAGGTAGAGCTGTCACACAACGTAAACTTATTTGCAGAAAATAAGGAGATCGTGGGGAATAACTTCCAAAGCCAGGATTCCCCAAGCAAGGGTGAATAGGTTCTTTTTATTGAGGATGAATATTTAGAGAGGGAAGCCTTGTCGTCATATGCAGTGGTGGGCATGCGACCACATATGTGCCTTAAGGAAATTGCCGATACACATATTTTATGTTAGGTAAACAAGGCTTGTGTTCCTCCTTGAGTAGAAATTTCAGTGTTATAATAAGTTAAAAGCAGTTGTCCATCGTTCTAGAGGTCACTCCATGGTCCATCTGCACAGGTATGAGTCAGAGGTTACACTTGAACTAGGCTGGGTGGTCTGGGCTAGCCAGAGGTCTTGTCAGGACAGTCACTATCACTTGAGGGCTGATTTCAGTTTCCATTTGCTGAGATACGAGATACACTGGAAAGATGAACTTAAGAATAAATGTGACAAATATTGATAAGTACAAGCAGGTAGGCAATAAAGGTCAGGTCTTGGGGTCTAGCTGGTGACACTTTGACCAAAATACATCAAGTTAGAATCAGTGTAAGTTGACAACCAGAAGATGCCCATGTGTTATAAATTAGACACTACATATCAATACAGAGTAAGATTAGTAATTAAAATGAAAATTAGAAAAAATATATATATATAGAGAGAGAAAGCACATGAGTCAGGGAGAATGACAAAGGAAGAGAGAGAGAGAGAAAGAGAGAATCTCAAGAAGGCTCCATGCCCTATGCAGGACTCAAGCCTATGACCCTGGGATCATGACCTGAACAAAGTAATTTTAACTAAATGATAACCAAGGTGCATATAAATCTAGAAGAAAATTATAGTATTAAATTCATATATTAGAAAAGAGAAAAAACAGAAAAAATAAGCTAAGTACACAACTTAAGAAGTCATAAATACAAAGAAAATAAAATACAAGAAAGTTAGAATGAAGGAAAGGATAAAGATAAAAATACTAATAAAAGGAAATAAATATATAATGCATGAGTAAACAAATACAAATGTTGGATAAATTTGAAAAGCCTAATAAAATGAATATCCTAGGAATACTGATCAAAAAGAATAAAGAATAGGCACAAATGACTGATACTCAGAATTTAAAAAGGACATTACTAAAAGCACTATATCTATTAAAACTAGAAAATATCATATTCTAAATAACTGAATCTAGATTTAAAATGTAGATTTTTAAAGATATGTTCATGTAAATGAAAACGAACAAAACTGACACCAGAAGATATAGTAAATCTGGATAGTCTTACAACAATTAAAGAAATTATGTTTCTTTAATTTGAATATTTGCATGCCAAAAAATTGAGGCACAGATGGCTACTGTAGGAATTTTTATCAGTTTTAAATTCTCAGTCTTATAATACCAAATTCTATGCCGTATCTGAGTCTAGTTCCAATGCTTGCTAAAACATTTGGAAAAATTCACTATATTTTTGTGAAAAAGAGGATGCATAAAACTTAAGAATAGAAATGAGTTTCTTTAATATGGGTTAAAAATCTACACAAAGGATCTATATTATATATTATTAAATATACAACATATATCTATAACATATATATAATTGGAAATATTGAACGTTTCCTCTTTCCATTAGGGAACAAAATAAGGTATCCAGGACCACCATTCCTTTTCAATAATTAACTTGAGAGGCTGTTAGTACAGTAAGACAAAGCAAGCAAACAAGCAAGCCAACTAACACATGGCAGAAGGATTTGAGGGGGAAAAATGAAACTCACTATATCCAGACGATATGAGTGGATATGGAAGCTCCTAAAGAATCCACACACTATTACAATGAATTGTTGAAGTTAACAGATTTGTTCAACACAATTTATGTTGAATGGCAGGAATAAAAATTAGAAAATAAAATTTTATAGTAGATGCCTTTCCCCAAAGCATCAAAATTATCACACACCCAACAATAAATCTAACAGAGGAGTGTAAGACGTATATGTAGAAATTATAAAGCTTTGATGATGAAAGCTAAAGAGCTAAACAAATGAAGATTATACCACATTCATCAATGACATATTTTAATAACAACAATTCTCAAATTAATCTAATTAACCTAATCCTAATTTTTCTGTTTTTCTTTCTTTCCTTCCTTCCTTCTTTCTTTCTTGCTTGCTTGCTTGCTTGTTTTTTTGTTAACTCAGCATGTGTATGATGAAACATGACAAGACACTTCAAGAGTTTACTTGAGAAGAGTTTAAGTGTAAAAATGTTTGCTTTGAGAACCCACAGTCTTCTCTTTTTCCTACAATATGATTGGTTGACTTTCTGTGATGGGGGCACTCAAATTATGTGAGGTTTCCTTAAGCTTTACATTTTTCCTGCTATTCAGAATAATCTCTATGCTTCTGTCTGATAGAAAGACTACACTGAGGGTTAAAGGTCGTCATTTTTCTTCCCTTCCCCAAACAGTCATTTCCACATTAGTCTTAATAAATTCTACCCATTCTCTATATCTGTCTCTCTCCAAGTTGAAGGAGATTGGTGTGATTTTCCTGGATTTAATGGACTCCCTTTTGCCCATCTGACTATGTCTTTGAAACTTGAAGAATATCCTCACCAAACTATACAAATATTTCTGTGGTTATTCAGATACCACTTTTTAATTTTTTCTTTAGAAACAAAACTTTTCAAAGATTTGGGGACAAAGTTGTGACCTGCTTTTAGTTTGGCAAGTAGGCTGTTCTTTAGTGGTTTCTGTTTACTTTAATTTAGGCCTCTAGGTCAGGAGTAGAATTTCAGATCTGCTCTCTTGATGTAGCAGTTCACATCCAATAGTGTAAACTTTGAAATATTAACAGTATTTATTAATTATTCTGATGTGCTATTCTTCCAAGCACAGACCTAATGAATGACAGTTGTATAACCAGACCATATTAAAAACTGTCATTCAAAACGAATAACAAAAATTATTTTCTCTTTGAGTAATTTTGAATCTTACTGTGGCTAGTTAAATCCATCCTTCTCCAGTCTTTACGCCATGATGGGAGGAGAGAGGTGGAGAGGGGAGGAAAAAGACAGAGATATAAGGTGAACCAAATAGAGAATTATGATATAATTATTTTAGATGGATATAATTATTTTAGATGGAAAGGGATTCTTTATTTCATTTCACCACTGAAGAATCAAAGTTTTACTGTGATCACCATGATTTAAAAAGTTATTCTGCTGGCTGGAACTATGAGGTTGGAAGTGACAGGATGTTTGTAGTATTTGCTTAGATCTTACACATGAATTGAGCCTATGTTAAAAAGATAATAATATATATTCTGCATCATTTAGCAATCAAAAAAATAAGAAAGGAGAAGACTATAAAAATAGCTTTGAGGGGCGCCTGGGTGGCTTAGTCGGTTAAGCATCCGACTTTCGCTTGGGTCATGATCTCGCGGTTCGTGGGTTCAAGCCCCGCGTAGGGCTCTGTGCTGACTGCCAGCTCAGAGCCTGGAGCCTGTTTCAGCCTGTGACTCCCTCTCTCTCTGACCCTCCCCTGCTCACGCTGTCTCTCTCTCTCCTAAAAATAAAAATAAAAAATAAAAAATAAAAAGCTTTGACATTCTCCCTTTTCCCCAATAAAAACCTAGAAGAAAACAATAAAATGCACAAACAAATTTACTTACACACACATGCACGCACGCGCACGCACACACACACACACACACACACACACACACCAAGTAACCTGTCTCTTCAATCTAGGTGCAAGAGGCTAATACGAGAAAATGGAAAGAAATTAATTGAGGTGTACTGTTATAACAGATTCACGTTTCTTTCCATACTTCAGCTAGATTATTATTTACAATAGTTTGCTGGAGAAACTGCATGTCTAATAGTTAATTTCCCAGCACCGAGGCAAATTATTCTTTCACATTAGTTTCATAGTTTAGAACAGGATGCATTGCATTGAGACCTTGTAAAGCACAGTGTTACATGTGAAACTTTGATCTCCAAAAAAAAAATATATCAGGATCAAAGATTCCCCTGATTTGGACATAAATCGCAGCTAAAATAAAGTGATAATAGTCTAGTCAAGAAAAAGCAACCCGGTACAAATATCTTTAAATCAGTGTTACTATAGATGGTGGGTGCATCACTGAGTTAATTAATCATTTCTTTGAACTTCTATATTCTGCTGTCACTAGGTTAGGAATAAACGCCAGTCACTGTGACTGTAGTTGACATTCATTTTCAGAACTAATATTTCGTAAATAGAAAGAGAAGAGTAAAATTGTGGCTCTGAGAAACACAATGCAGAGAGTTCGTGATGTAAAGAAACGCACAGACAGAATTTAACATCTTTGCCATTGTTAACTGGAAAATTCTCATCCTTCATAAAGGATTGATTGAATTTTGGGTTGTTATATTTTTGTTGTTGAAGTCAATTTGAGTGTCAACTGCTCTAGTTAATGTAGTTATTAATGTGAAGTCAAGTGGCCTGGACTTGAATCATAGCTCCTTCAATTACCGGCTACTTGAACTTGAGCCAATTACATGACCTCTCTAAGCCACAGTTGCTCCATTTGCAAAATGGGAATGTTAACAGTACCCATCATGTAAGCTTGTCATAAGCATTAACAAAATAGTAATTGTAAAGTGTTTTCATGGTGATTGTGCAATATTCCTACTTATATTTAATTATTAGATCACAGAAACCTCAGAAATAATTATCAATGGCAGGGACTTTGGAGTTTGTTCTGAGGAATTGTGGGAATTCTATAAATTGGTAGTTAAGGAGAGAAGTAGACTGGCCTTCGATGTCCATCTCCTACTTCAACCAGGACAGTTATACTCAACTTCTTTTATGCTTTTATTCACGGAAAGTTTAAAACACATTCAAAAGCAGTGAGAACATTGTAATAAACCTGATGTGCCCATCACCTAGATTTGTATAATTCATATTTCAATGTATTTTACACAGTGGTTTTCTTCACAGGATTTGGCTTGCAAAACATTGATGATGATTAAAAATAAATACATTTGAAAATCACTCACACACAGGCTAAATACATGCTAGGGAAAACTAAAATCTTTCTTAGCCGTCAATTAGAGTTCAGGCACCAAAAAGAATGCCATAAATAAAAAGTGCTTTAATTCTGAGTCACTTAGGTGCTAAACATGATCATCTCTGTCTGCACTCTCTCTGTCTGGGTAACCCAATACGGTCCCAGCCCCATGGTTTTAAAGTCCATTGAGAAGCTGGTGATCCTGGATGTTCTCTCTAGCACTGACCTTTCTGAGTGTATGAAATATCCACATGGATATCGAATAAGCATTCAAACACAAAATGCACCAATCAGAACTTTTCATTCTCTCACTCAGGAACATCTCAGTCTTCTCCATCTCAGTAAATGGCACTGCCACTCACCCACTTCCTCAAACCAAAACTGTAGCGATTATTTCTCTCTTTTACTACTATTCACGTCAGGTGCTCACTTCAGCAGAATATATACTAAAATTGGAACGATACAGAGAAGATTAGCATGGCCCCTGCACAAGGATGACACACAAATTCGTGAAGCGTTCCATATTTTTAATAAACTATTTGTAAAAAAAAAAAAAGAAAAGCAACTAATCACATCAGAACTTCGCCACTAAGAAAGAATACATTCCCATTCTTTTCAGTCCTTACATATCCACTAATATGACCCTAACTTGTCTCCGTGCCTGTTCTCTTACCCTTTTATAATCCATCCTCAATGTAGAAACCTGAGTGATCTTTTAAAACCGTAAATCAGATGACATCATTGCCACCCCGCTCAAAATCCTCCAAAGGAGTTCTATTGTTCTCTGAATGCAACCCAAACTCACCCCAGGGCCTTGTTATCTCCCCTACACCTCCTCTTGTGTCACTGTCCTCATTCACTGCGCTCCAAACACATGGCTTTTTGCCATTGTTATGCTGTTCTTCACATGACCACACCAAGCTTGCTCCTTTCTTAATGCCTTTGTGTTTGCGATTCCCTCAGCCTGGAGCACTTTTCTGTCAGACTTTAAGTCTGCCCTCTTCATAGCCTCTTCATATCCCACAGGTCTCTCTCTGCTTAAATAGTTTCACCTCAGAGAGTCCTTTCCTGCTCACCCAATCCTAAGTAGTCTCCCAGTCACTATCACCGGGAAACCATAATTCACTGTCTTTATAGCACTTAATCCCCATCCAAAACCATTTTTTTCCACTCATTTGTATTATTTTCTAGAAAGTAATTTCAGTGAGAGGATTGACTCTGATTTTCCTGTTAAGTAGATTTTTCCTCAGTGGCTAGATACTAGCTGACATAAATTTGTTGTGATAAATATTAGACAAATAAAAATATTGTTAAATATTGGAGTATGGACCAGCGTCTTTGTAGGTCAAAGACTTCACCCTAATGTTAGCCATTTCTAAATGAACTTTACTTACTCTTTTTATTTCTCAGAGTCATTTTCTTTTAAGTTTATTTATTTATTCTGAGAGAGAGAGAGAAAGAGAGAGTAAGAGTGAGTGTGGGAGGGCTAAGAGAGAGGAAGAGAGAGAATCCCAAGCAGGCTCTGCACTGTCAGCACAGAGCCCAATGTGGGGCTCAGTCTCACATACCATGAGATCATGACATGAGCAGAAATCAAGAGTCTGACACTCAATAGGTTGAGCCACCCAGGCACACCTCTTGTCTTTTAAATGGAGAAACTACTGTGGCACCTGGGTGGCTCAGTTGGTTAAACATCTGACTTTGGCTCAGGTCATGATCTCATGGTTCATGAATTCAAGACATGCACGGGGCTCTGTGCTCACAGCTCAGAGTCTGGAGCCTGTTTTGGATTCTGTCTCCCTCTCTCTACCTCTCCCCCACTTGCACTCTGTCTCTCTCTCTCTCAAAAATAAATAAACATTAAAAAATTAAAATATAAAAAAACAAAAATAAATGGAGAAACTTCTAAGACCCATTATTGTTGAGAAGACAGCATGAAATAATGTAGAGTTTATTCTCCATTTGCTTCCACCTCGATTCATTCACTACCCTTCTCCACTCTGCTGTTTGCTGCAGTTAGCATCCATGACATGCATCACCTAGATTTATTTTTCCTTTGTTTCTTGCTGGGATCCAACAGTGAGTGGAACTTCTTCTTCCTGTTGGGCTATGGCTTCTTTACCCATTGACTATGGTAACAGCTTCTGTCTGGCAACTCCTCTTCTCTTCCAAGCCCCAGTGCTTACCAGGCATTGATAACTCTATTCCTCCCTCGTTCCTTTTCAAGGGTTGTAATGTGTAAGGATGAAAAATTTTTTCCTCTACCCTTCTAGGTTCTTTGGCTGGTCTAACAATTAAATTAACATAAAACTGATTAACAGGAGAAAAACAAAATTTTAATTTTGAACGTATGGGAGCCCCACAAAAATGAGACCCAAAAGCAGTCAGGCAACTGAGGCTTATGTGCTATTGTGAGCTAAGGAAAGAGATAGGGGTCTGGGGCTTAAAAGGAGTGAATCACAGGAGAATAAGAAGAGCAAAATTAGATGTTTGCATTGCCATATGGATAGTCCACTCAGACAAAAAAAATTTTTTTTTTTTTGGTAATAGCTCTCTTTCTGGGCCAGGCCCGCTGTCTAAATTCCTTTAGGTAGTTAAGGGAAAGGTAAAAGTTTTCTTGAGGTGGCTGGGTCTTGATTGACTTCAGCTTAAAATAATCTACATGCCAAAGTGCCACACTTTGGGATGGCATATTCTGCTCCCCTTCAAATATTTTCCCACTACTGTTAATGCCTGAATGCCTCACTGCCCAAATCTTTATAAATACTTCTTTCCTAAATTAGCTTTAGTTTTCAGATGAGCATTTGTTTCCTGCCAGGACCAGGATTGACACAGATATTGTATGTGGGCATTTTCTACACTGCCTAACACATACTTTATTTCAACAAATATTTACTGAGTGCTGACTTCATACCAGGCATTAAACAAGCACTCAATCAATGCTACTTGTATCTATCGTATTTACCTGAGGGTCATATAAATATTTTAATTAAACAAGATAGCAAGGTTAAGGCAAAACTGAAATTCAAAATAAAGTACCACCAAATTAAAATACAGGTTGATAAAATACAGCAAACAATTTCTGTTCTGGTGTTTTGCTATTGTTTTTGCTGTCAGTGTTTCTGTTGATTTTATGCACATACTCTGAATTTAGAAAATAGATACATACACATATATATCCATACATAAATTGGTTTATTTATGCTCAATCCTTACTCACAGCTGCAGCTTATCAAACTGTGGGTATGAGCTTATATATATGTAGTTATATATTCCCTGATATGATCTAAAAAGGCAGTATTCGATCCAATGAGGCAAATGAAATAAATGTTTACTTAATTTTCATTTTATCAAGCAGAAGTCCCTGGTAATGAGCTACTTATTGGTCCATCCTGCAGTGGTGTTCTTACACATCTGTGGCAGGCAGGCACTGGGACATTGACTCCCAAGGGCTCTGACTCTGGGATCAGAGTTCTTGGGTTCAGATCCCAGCTTCACATCTTACCAGCTCCTTGACTTTGGACAAATTACTCAATTTATATAAACCCTCCAAGTCTCAATTCTTTCATTCATCAAAAGAAGGTAAAAACCAATTGTGCCAGCCTCAAAAGGCTCTTATAATAATAAACTGAAATAACATATGTCAATTTCTCCCAGAAAGAGTGCAGTAAATGTTCATAAAATAGTTGCTACTAACATGATTATTAATGATGATCCTGAGGCTAGGTAAGATACTGAAAGATATTCCGGTATGTAAAAGTTGTAGCATCTCTGTATTCATTATAGCATATGACACAATATGTTTTCTATATCAAACATTCTAGGAACAGTTCTATATTATTATTTTATTTTCCTTGAAGATTAAAAATACACATATATACCTATAAAATATATATTTCAGATTATAGACAAGGGCTTGACTGACCAAGCATAGTGTATGCCACCTCTGTAGTAATCCAGGATAATTAACGAAACCCTACAGCCCCAGTCAAGCCTGTGGATAATCTAGTAGGAAAACAACAGTAACATGGAAGTAGGAATGAAGCTACCTGAGTAAGCTTCCCTTTTCCATGAAATTATCAGGAAAACATGAATAGATCTTTTTTCTATGGTCTTTATCCCTCATCTATAAAGCAAAGGAAGTAAATCAGATATAGTACTTTTCAAAGCATCATCCATGATATACTTGTTTAGGAATGACCTAGGATCTTGGTTTTTAATACACGGATTGGTGGCTTCTATACCCAAACCTACTGAATCTGAATCTTGGAGAAAAGAGGGGAGCAACAGAACTCCTTTTTTTAAACAAGGATCTCAAGTAATTCTTATCCACACTGACATGCTGAGAACTTCAAGTGCAGAAGATGGTTTAAGGTGTCTCCCAGCTTCAGTCCTCAGTGAAATATATTAAACTATTACTATTATATTTAGAATATATTCATGAACTGGTGACTGATCCCATGGATTAATGTGAAAATTGACACTGGTCTAAAACATACAGACCTTTCTCTTTGTGTTAAAATGGTCACCATTTACCTTATCTTTTGACTGGAGTTTTTACATCACACAATTTTATAGAAAAAACATAGCCTTAATGGACTGTGAAGCAGTGAGCCAATCATGAAGGCAACACAAAATTCAATCACAAACACCTGCAACTCATTACAAATTTAGCAGCACAAATGCCAGAGGCTGTAATGGGCCTCAGATAGTCTGTACAACTCTGCCAATACTCACCTATAATTTGGACTTGACATTTACAAAAAAAGACAACATTTACAAAAAGAAAAGGGCAAAGAGTTTTACCAAATAGTCCCACTCTTTCAACTTCCCCCTCCCTGCCAAGGCACTGCAGGAAAAAAAAATCAATTCTAAATTACAGGTGCTATTTGTATTCCTTCGTGAGTGCTTATGAAACAAAATTAATTGATGAAGAATTAAACCAATATTCACTAAGGGATCTAGAAGTATAATGTTCTCCCCCAGAAAGTAACATTCTCTATAGATATCTTTGGCATAAAAAAAAGGGATAAAAAAGAAAAAGAAGGAAGGGAGAGTGGAAATGAAAAGCAATGTCAGTTTTGTGTTTAGACTTTAGTCCTAGTTTGCTTTAAGGATTAGGTGTGTTCAGTAAATGTAGTCTTATAAATGAAAGCTGTCACTTTGCAAATATGGATCTTTACGGTTGTTGTTGTGTGGAGGGAAAAGAAAACTAAACTCAGGCATCTGGAGAGTTCAGTTCTGGTTATGGATTTGTCCCTCGTTGGGCAACCTACAATTCTGTTCATTCCACTTCATTTCAACTTTTGAGGACTGCACACTTTGGCTTAATATCCTTCTTAGTAGCTTCTGTTTTGAGGTAAGGATTTCTGATAAGCTGTGACCTACAGACAGTTAATTTTTCTCTCCCCATTTCCTTCAATGTTCATTCTCTTCCCTGTTTTTCATGACATAAGTCTGAGAAACAGACACTGTCATTAGGAACAGATTGTTTAATGGGCCTACTACTAAGGCATTTACTATCCTAAGGAGAAATAATACCTTATACCTAATTCTGGGTGTTTAAAAATGTTAACATGATTTTGTTTGACCATTCTCCCAGTAAATTTTGGAACATGCTCCCCCTCTAATCTCTAATGCCATTTGATATAAATTGAAGGAAGCAAATTTATTTCAATATGTACTGAAATTTGATATGTATTTCAATTTATATTTGAAATACAAATAGGAAAAGAGTCTGTTAGTAAAAAAACCATAATTAATAAAATATTATAGGGTTGTTCTTGGCTCCATAGCCCACCATTTACAGGCATTATTGAGAGTTTTAAAGGAACTACCATTTGTGTTCTACAAATGTCTTATTTCCCAACCGAAGTCACTCTCATTTCTTTTCTCACATGTTCTATAACATTTTTTGGCATTTCTCCGCACTTCAACTAACAATTATGTTTTAACTTAACATATAAACACCTTCCTTTATCTCCCAAGTATGCATCCAAAAACTAAGAGCACCGACCCTCTGTGATTCAGGAGACTCACTCTAATATTTCAGGTGTCATATCAAAGATCCAAATCTCATCTAGAAGATACTCACAAATAAGACATTTTCTCAGAAGTTCTAAGATTGCCCTTTCATCACCTGAGACAGTCTAGGGAAGGTTCTTTCTTTGAGAAAAAGAATGTATGCAATACCTGGGTATCAGGACAGAGTTTGGTAATCAAGGAAGAAGGGAAGAAAAGGAAATTATGAGGAAAAGAGATGACCAAAGATGACTAGAAACCTACATATGCTTGTCTTAGTCTGCTTGAGTGCCATAACAGAATACTGTGTGGAGAGTGTGGCTTAAGCCACAGAAACTTCTTTTCACACAGTTGTTGAGACTGGGAGCCTAAGATCAGGATGCCAGCATTGGCAGGTTCTGTTGAGAGCTCACTTCCTGACTTATAGACAGCCACTTTCTCTCTCTGCATCTTCATGTGGCAGAGATAGGGACAGAGAGGGACAGAATGACAGAGAGAAAGATCAATGGTTTTTTCCTGGTAGCCATAGTCTTATCAGATTAGAGGCCCTCCCTTATGACCTAGTTTAACAGTAATTACCTCCTAAAGATGATATCTATTTCCAGATACCTTGGGGACTGGGGTTTCAACATATGAATTTGTGGGAAATACAATTCAGTTCTTAGTACTATCTTAAAGTAATAAAGAAGGGAAATATCCACAACATATATTAGATTAAAGCAACAGAACTTACTGTGATAGTGTGATATTTTGAGAAAGAGAGAGTGAGCATGCACATGCATGAGTAGGGGAGGGGACAGATGGAGAGAGAAAGAGAATATCAAGCAGGTTACACTCTCAGCATGGAGCCCAACACAGGATTTAATCCCATGACCCTGGGATCATGACCTGAGCCAAAATTAAGATTTGGACACTCAACCAACTGACTGAGCCACCCAGGTGCTCCAGTGATAGTCTGATTTTTAATAAGAAATGTATATTTGGTTTTCATCCACTGTCCCTTGCACAGAGCTCCTAAAACCCTTGGAATGTCCTAAGGCATCTTTTGTTATATTAAAGATTTTGGGAAAGCCCCTAAGTAGTCTAAAGTTGGGCGCTGGTTGCCAGAAAACTAACTATGTGATTGGAAGGTCATGACTTCTAGTCCCACCATCCTGACCTACAAAGAGGGGAGATGGGCTGGAGATTGAGTTCAATTCTCAATGGCCGACGATTTGATCAAAAATGGCTATGTGAAGACACTTCCACAAGACACCCCCAAGAAGGACTAGGTTTTAAGAGCTTCTGTGTTGGTGAATATGCTGAGAGTGGGGAGAGTGATGCCCTTAGAGAGAGCACGGAAGCTCTATGCTCTTTTCTCACACCCTGCCCCGTGTGCCTCTTCCATCTGACTATTTCTGACTTATATTCTTTTATAATAAAACAGTGATCCAGGAAGTAAAATGTTTCTGAGTTCTGTGAACCGCTCTGATAGATTAATTGAACCTAGGGAGGGGGTTGTTGGAACCTTCCATCTATAACTGGCTGGTCAAAACCACAGGTGATAATCTGGACTTGTCACTAGTGTATAAAATGTTTAGGGGGGTCAGTTGGGAAGGAGACAGTCTTGTGGGATTGATTTATGGTAACTTACGGTATCTTATGTAGACCAAGTCACAACTGAGTTGAATTGTAGGACACCCAGCTGGTGTCCTACAATTGCCTAATGGTGTTGGAAACCTCCTCCCCACACACTGGAATTGGTGACTAGAATCTTTTTTGACAAACACTGTATCTTAATGTTTTATGTACATTTATACATTCATAGAAAATGTCTAAAAATGTATGCTCAACATATTAATGATAGTTGCTTTGGGGTGATTGGATTATGAGTAATATCTAATTAACTAGTTTTTATCTACATAATTTCTTCTAATTAGAAAAAAGTATTATTAATAACTGTTATCAGAGTGAACTGACATCCTCTGCAAAATAATCTGCTAATTTCTACTGTGATTTATAACTCCCTAACTCAGATCACTGTAAGTGAAGCTATTTCTCCGTTCCAATGAACTCTCAACCTCAAAATGCTTTTGGGAGTTCTCCTGGAGTGTAAATTATGAGATTATTCCTAACCTTGTCAGGTTCTGGTGACATACTGCCTACTATAATATAATAGAAGCAATTCATAAAATATTCTTTCACCTGAACCAGTTTCAAGTTCTGTGGCTTTGCAGCTGCTACTGTTCTTATTCCTCACAGAGTGTTTACTACAAGGGATCCTTTATGGGACAGACAGGTAGTTAAGAGCTAATTTTACTCGCTAATTCTCCACAATAGTTCTCTGGGTTTAAGGTGGCATTAGAGGAAAGCAAACTAGATGGTTGATAAAAGTGTACACTCATGTTGGTGCTCAACAAATGCTTTAAAGGTGTGGCAACTCTACTTGAGGCAGTGTGTCTTTGGAACTGCCTACCCGGGCTTGGGGCAGACAGAAACCCTAGCTTAGTTAAGACCTGTTACAAAAACCTCACTAAGGAATTCTTGGAGAGTAAAATGGTACAGCACCCCCAAAATCCTCACAGGCAGCAGGAATAGTAAGCAATGTTTGGGCCTCGCTGTTCCTTAGCAGTGCTCACACCATGACCTGACTTTAGCAGCTCAGTGTAGGTGAGACATCTTCCATTAAACAAGAAAGTCAGGACTTTGCGAAAGGAAGTTGCATACCAATCTAAGGAGCACTGTGCTCCACCAAAAGTGGGGGCAGCCAGAGGCAGGAATGAGGGACAGAAAGACAGAGGGATGGGTCCTTACATGCACTATGCCAAATACAACTTTCACATCTGAAATATGCACTTCGTTTTGCAACTGAGGAACCTGTCAGGTGGTATCCTAACTTGCTTCATGAGTGACATCTGGACCAATGTGCACTATTTATAATACTAACATCTGCGTTAGTCATCATGACATTAGAAGACTGGGAAGCAATGAGTTAACCAAATAGCATTTTGCCATCGTCTGAATTCGACCCAGTTGTGAGAATTTAAAGCAAAGGAAGAAAATTTAAGATATTGGGTAGTAAAGAGAAAGTCATTAAATATGCACAGTCTGTGTCTCCTCCCATTTAACTGCCTCTTTGACTAATGGTTAATTGTGGGTGGCTTAAGACTTAATTCATTTGGTATTTCCTTTTCTGGCACACAGAAGCCAATGCACACAGTTCTCTAAGACGCTCTGCTTAGAGGCATCTTCAGCTGCACATTACACGGCCTGGCAGCTTACCCCATCACTGGGCTAAGAGACCTCGGAAGCATTTATTTCACATAGCGCTAATTAGGTGCACATATTTGACCTTGTAATTTCTTGAGGGAAACATGAAAACAGGTAATGCATTTTTGGACATAATACTCTCTGGGTGAGAGCTGCTACTGGAGGCAAAGCAAAGCCCTAAATACGGTAATACAGGAGGTGCCTAATATCCTTACCTATTTTTGTAATATCAAGAAGACCTCTCATTTTCTTGATTCACAAATCAGTCTGAATATTTGCCTTAGCAAAGGGTCTGGTGATCACAGGAAGGGCTTGTTTAAATGACACCATCAGGTTCATTTTTGAAACAGGACATGCTCCAGAAAGTGCTAGTACTGGAGGTGCCCACAGTGAGAATTCTTTAATGGGTTGGTTGACTTTCTCTATAAGAACATGAGCACCCATCAATACAATCAATTTTATGATCAATGTTTCTTTCTTTTAAAAAATCCACACTCTATTTCTGTTTAGTCTATTAGTTTCTATTTACACTATGCTGCTGTTTTTCTCCTTAGGTTCAATTCCCTTGGACAACCATAGGGGCCACTGAGAAAATGCTGTATTGCTATTTGAGATTTATTTCTTCGTAAATGATAAACTTATCTTTTACCACCTTTCTTGGTATTAAAAAGAAAAGACAACAAAAACATCTAGAAATCTCAAAATCTTCCTCAGTTTTATTCACTTTCCTCCCACCCTGACCCCCACAGCATCCTTTTAATTTTAAATCTGATAAAAGAAACGAAGCAAACATCAAAGTTTCTAAAGCTTTATTTTCATTCTCCACAGAAGTGAAAGTGTAGGATTGTAGTTGAGAACTTGTGTTCAAGAGTTAAAAAAAAAAAACAACAAAAGAACAAAAACAAACCGCCCCCCCCAACAGGATTCAAATCCCAGCTGCACTGTGTAACCTTGAACACAATATTTAACCTCAATTTCTTTGTTTCTCAAATAATATAACAGGCCTCCAAGTGCTGTGTGAGGATGAAATAACAGGAAAAGTACCAGGCATCTAGTGATTACACAATAAATCACATTACTGTTATCTATAAAAATTAACTGTGACATAGTAATTATTATTCCCAATTTACCATTGAAAAATAAAGACTCAAGGCATTAAATACCGTGTCAGGGTTCATATGGTTGGAGAATCACAATTCATATCTTTTTTTTTTTAACTCCAAAGTATATCTTCCATTCAAATGCAATTATAGATATTCAGGTTCTTTTATTGTAAATTCCAGTAAACTAGGCCATCAAACTCTAGGAAGGAATTAACAAACAAACAAACCAAAAACCAAAAACCTGCTGGTTACTCTTGGTCTTTCAGAGAACACATATTAATAGTTAATGAAATCCAACCAGAATAGCCTGCTTCAACCTTTTCATCTTCACATCTATCAGCAGATGTGCAACAACAGGAAATAACCAGGATGCTTCTTCACTAACTGGATTTGTTTGTTTGTTTGTCTCTTTCTCCCCTACTAGGTCTGCATTAACATTTTCTTTCTTTTATGAAAAAAATATTCAAATGCAAAGAGGAAGCAAAACACTTAATCCACTCTAGTGGGTCTGTCAGACATACGGCCTGTGGAGTAATTTAATCCAGCCCACCACGGAATCTGAAAATTGCTTCTTCCATCCCCTGCTGTACCCGAATCTGAATGTGGGAAGAACAGTCTCAAAAACAAGAGCTCCTGAGAGCGGTTTCTAAGGGGCGAGGCCAGAGAGGTGTACAGCAGTGGGGGTTCATGAATTCAATTTACTCATATTCAGAGCAGTAGAAGAGAAATGACTGTAGTTCCATTGTCTCCTATAAAACTCTGAGTTGGAACAGAAAGAGAAGAACTCAAAGCTTCTGATTTGTTTAAAGAAATACAGAGCCAGATGGGTGGGACACAGGAGCAGAAGGGGAATTTCTGGAAATTTAGATAGCTCCCATTGATAAACTAATCACTTGCTGACACAAAACTAACATTGTTACCTCATCAATAATGATGGTTCTTTGTACAAACTACTCTAGTGCACACGCGTGCACACACACACACACACACACACACACACACACACTTTAAGAGCTGCTGCTGATTTATAATATTTCTAGGTCCTTTAGGAAAAAACAATATATAAATTTGCTTCAACCTCTTTTAAAAGGTTCTTGAATATTCTTCTTTGAGTACACATGATTAAAATACTTAATGATGCCTCTTTGCAAAACTAAAAGTCTCTCTATCTCAAGGAGTTATATGCCCTGTAGTAGTCTCATTAATTTGTTCCTTCTAAATCCCTACTCCAATCTATTTTATTTTATTATTTTCTCTTTCTTGGATTCTTTAGTGGGATTTTATTATCCATAGGGCTGGAGCATGCCCAAATATGAACTTGACAATTACATTAAATTAATCCGTGGGCCAGGAAATTTAATTCTTAATAAAATATAAAGGCATATTCAAGAAACACAATCTAGTAGAGATATTTTCAAGGATTAAAATATTTTTTCCAGCAAATAATCATCATCATACCCCAGAACACTGAAAATACGCAAAAGAGGGCATACAAGCCTCCTTCAACTAGATGCAATTGTTGCATCTGGAGGTAAAGCATCTGTCACTGTCCCTTGGTACTGTCTCCATAACAGTCAGTAGACTTAACCAAATGATTCCGAGTATGTTTATATCAGTAGAGCCTGTGCCATAGGCAAAGATGAAACGACTATGTTTCAGGGGTGCCTGGCTGGCTCAGTGGTGGAGCATATAACTCTTGATCTTGGGGTTGTGAGTTCAAGCCCCATGCTGGGTGTAGAGATTATTTAAATATAAAATTTTTTTTTTTAAGACTAAGTCTCTGTGAGCTAGTTTAGTGGATTAGTCCTCCCTTATTTGCTGTCTAAACCTAGCCAAGTCACTTAAACACCAAGTTTCAGTTCTAGCATTTACTGAATGGGGATACTACTACTTTATAGCCTTACTGAGAGGACTACATGAGATTATCTATGTAAAAGTGCCTAATTGGTGATGATTTCACTCCAGACTTTTAAAAATGCTAAAAAATTATTATCCCTGTCTTTGTTAATCTTACCATGATCAGCAAGGGCCTTCTCACTGAGAAAATATGCTATAAGGGACATTACTGAACAAAATTAGAATATAGACAGTAAATAAGTAAAGTTGTTGGATCAATGTTACATGTACTGAAGATGGGAATTATACTATTGGTAGGTAAGAGAAAATGCTTCCTCCTAGGAAATGCACACTAAATTATTTAAGGTAAAGGACCATAATGTAAACAATTTACTCTCAAATAACTCAAGAAAAAATATACACAATGTATATGTACATATATTTACATACATACACATACACATATAAGGGATATGTGGCAAGCAAATGGGACAATAAACTGGGCAAAGGGTATATGAATTTTTTTGGTAGTATTCTTGTAACTTTCCTGTAAGTTTGAAATTAAAACTTCCAAATAAAAATTAAGATAATTATAATAGTAAAGACAAGCAACATACATATAGCTAGAGTTCAGCCATGCTATAACTGAGGGGTATGAAAGGGAGTTAGGGCATGCTTGGAATGTGAGGAAGCACATACAGAGAATCTGAATTCATCCTGGGGAAATAAGAGCTATATAGAAGGTAGAAGTAGAGGTATAGAAGAAGGTTTCCCTTGGGACTTATAAAGATGGATATAGAAAAAATAGATATAGTTTCTTCAAATGTTTATTTATTTTTGAGAGGGAGAAAGAGACAGAACACAAGCAGGAGAGGAGCACAGAGAGAGAGGGAGACACAGAATGTAAAACAGGCTCTAGGCTCTGAGCTGTCAGCACATAGCCCAATGCAGGGCTCGAGCCCACAAACCGCTAAAGTCAGCTGCTTAACCTACTGAGCCACTCAGGTGCCCCAAGATACAATTTTTTTAATGTTCATTTATTTTTTGAGAGAGAGAGACAGAGCACAAGCAGGGGAGGGGCAGAGAGAGAGGGAGACACAGAATCTGAAGCAGGCTCCTGGCTCTGAGCTGTCAGCACAGAGCCTAATACAGGGCTCAAACTCATGAACTGTAAGATCATGACCTGAGCTGAAGTCAGACCCTTAACTGACTGAGCCACCCAGGCACCCCAGACACAATGTCTTTAATGAGCAGAAAGAAAATTTTAGATGCTCATTACTCCCCAACAGGTAGTACAGGGAAATGTAATATGTTAAAAAATATTTATCTGAGCTCATGGCTGAAAAATCAACCTACAATGGGCCGTGGGAAGTGTTGCACTATTTCTCTAACCTATTTTTCCGCAAAACAATAGTCTGATGAAATGTTCCTGGGGGAAAAGTATAACTGTCAAGTTCGGAAAATCCTACACAGCAGAGTCTGATCTCAGAGATTCACAATGCATAAAGGCATATTATAGGCTCTAAGAATTTCAGAAGTGAAAACTCGGATGATATTCCAAACAATTAAAAAGGGGTCTGGTGTCATTTTGCTGGTGTCAAGGGTTGCACTCTCTGATGTAGATACTGAGATGGTATTTGGGGGGCAAGGGGAAGCGTCCTACCCTACCTCAGTCACTGGAAAAGGAAGACCCAGAAGGCAGCTCTCTGCAGCTAAGGCTCACCATGAAGGAATTGAGAGCAGGACCCAGACTGATGACCACATGCTCTTCCCACTTCCTGTAGCTGAGGGACAAGCCCTTGCCTGAACAGAGCGTATCACTAGGTTGATCACATTTGGTTATGCTAGTTTCCATCTTGCATAATACGCTTTAGGAAATAATGCTCTAAACCTTTAAGACTAAACAAGTTATTTCTCAAACCAAATATTAATTAAACTCTCAAAGACCGAACACTGAAGTATATGACTACTGCTCTCAAATGTAACTTTTCTTTTCTTCTTCTGTGTCTGCCCTGATGGTATGTTCCTGTTAACAGAATATGTTAAAGGGAATATTTGCGGGGACATCCAGATGGCTCAGTCAGTTGAGTGAGTGTTCGACCTCAGAGCAGGCCATGATATCATGGTTCATGGGTTCGAGCCCCTCATTGGGCTTGCTACTGTAGGCCTGTCAGTACAAAGTCTGCTTTGGATCCTCTGTCTCTTTCTCCCTGCCCCTCCCCAGCTTGCCATCCCCCCAAAACAAATATTCTTTTTAAAAAGGAGTACATTTGCTTGGCATAGTATTTACACAGCATCATAGAAGTAGACCGTTAATACTTTTGATGATAATACCTCTTTTCTCTTAGTGTCTTCTTTAAATGAAACCTTAGATGTTTAACATCATGATACCTACTTTGCTCCTAATACCTTATGGTTTAGAATGAACCATACGGTCACAGTTAAGTATAATTAAAAAAGCACTAGAATTGGTGGCAGAGACCTACCTGGGTAGCAGATACCCACACTAACCACCAGTAAAAACATAAGCAAATTCAACTCCTCTTTCCTTTGTCTGTGATAATTATCAAGTCAATATATGTGAAAACATTTTGCAAATGGCAAAGCACTCTAAAATGCAGGGGATTTGCTTTGTTATTACTATCATTATCATCCTCATCAAACCTGGAAATATTATCATTATATAAATAATGAAAACAATCACAGAGTAAAGATACAGAAGAATTCCGCCTTTGTTTATTTATACGTTTGTTCTTTCAACAAATGCTCTTTTTTAGCATCTGTGATGGATCAGGCTATGTTTTCGGTGCTTATCCCAAAAGATGAGTGCCTTATTAAACCAAAAAAGAGACGTCAACAGTAAAAGGTTTAATAAGCTGTGCATATAATTTGTTGTTGGAAGGGCTGGGACTTCAGGCACAGCCACCTATTAATTAAGGCTGATTATTAGTATTACAAATCTGTGCCTGAGTACAAGCAAGGGAAAAAAAACTCCCCATTGTTCATCATTTACCCTTTGGGTCCTGCACTCTCATCTCTCTCAGGACACATGCAGTGGCTCCTTTGAAAACTACTTGGCAACCGGTTCACCAAGTGTGCCTCCTCTCAAAGAAACTGAAGGCCAAAACACATGATGTGTCCTAATGTCGTATTAATTATCAAGACAATACAGTGGACCACAAGAGAGCCCTGCTTGATCTCTGTGAGAAAGTGTTTTCTTCAATCTCTGGGCCATTACCAGTAGACAGGATTGGGGAGCAGATTGCAAAGAAAGGAAGGAAGGAAAGGTCATATTCTTTTTTTGTTTAATTACAGTTCTGTTAGAAACTTCTCAGGGCTGTTAAACATATGAATCATGTATTCCCCTCATCTAAAATGTTCTATCTATTCTGACACTGTTATATAATGCAGAATGAATTAATAACCTTTTGGGGTATCTCAAACTCCTATTATCATCTCTGGAGCACAGAGAAGTGAGAGAAAGACAAGAGGGAGAAATAGGAAGAGAAAGAGGGAGGGAGAAAGAAAATTTAATGCGCTTCATTTCATGGACCGTCAGGAGATTTTATAAATTATTGGACAAAGATATTTAGACAAAATTTAAACCAAATAAATTATTTAATAAACAGATGCCAAGTGGAAATGCATAATTTATTGCTGATATGCATAAGCTGGTTTCAGAATTCCAAGGTTTTTCCTTATTTGATAGACTAAAATATTCCCACATATAACCTTTGCATATTTGAGGGAAAAGAACAGAAGTAGTTGAATTCAATGAGTGTTCAATTTAGTTTGGCAATTATTAATTTAACATACACATTTTCTTATGTGCTTTGAGGGATACTTAATTATTAAAGACACAAAAATTTGAAGAACAATACGTAAACACCAAAAATTGTTTCCAGATTCATCTTTTTCATCAAATATCTTATAATGCTCATCTTGCCCTTTGAACTAATTTGGGACACATCTTCACAATTCTGGGGCCAAAACTGCCCCTCCCCACTTCCCAGCCCTGTAAACGTTCCTTTAAGGTTCCATTTCCCACCTCTGCAGCTGCCAAGTTGATCCATTTACTGCATTTCATATATTTACTTGATAAAAATGTATTATAAAACAAATCATGGATTGGTAATTATTGGTTTAGATAAAAATGTCAGCCAGTAGGTTGTAAGTTTCTTGGCCTCAGAGAAGATGTCTTCTTCTTCTCAAGAAATGCATAAGGTATTATTATTTTTAAAATAGTACACACTGTGAGAAATAGAGTGAAGGAAATTATGAGGTTACAAATATATGCAAAAATATGCAAAATGGAGATTCTGAATCTTTAGCATCTACCCCTCTGTGTCTCAGCTTCCTCATCTCTAAAAGTAGAATGATAGAATTTCCCTCATAACATTTTATGAGGATGCAGCGAGTTAATGCATAAGAAATTAATTCAAAATGTGGTGTGGGACTAGCTGATGGGTTAAAACTTGAAAGGCAATGGTACTAACATGTGGGGAGCACTCAAAAAGTGTAACAGTGGTAATAGTAATAAGATGGTGATGATGGTGATATTAGTGATATCTGTAAAGCTCCTTGATAAAGTAGTTTGATAGCAAATTATTTGAGTCAGTGGATGTTGAGAGAGTTTAAGGTTTTTTTCCACTCACAAACTAGCTACAGACCTTAGGTAAAGCATTGCATCTGCTGAATCTCAGGGTCCCCATCTGTAAAATGAAGGGTAAAAAGGAGAATGTATTGCTAAAAGGGTTCTGCCATCCCTCAGTCTCCTTTTAACTACCTATGCAGAGATTCCTTGCATTGAATTTAGTCCTTTTTAAGGTAGAATATTTAAGGTAGAATATTGATCATAAGGAGTTTTAAAATTATTATTTAAGGCAGAGTTGGGATAAATAACTTAATATGAGCTGTTACTTAATATGGAAGCCAATGGTAGGACAAAACAGGATGGCTCATGTAGTCGGTAAGAGAAAAAAAGGTAATTATTTGCTAATGATAGAAAATGTTAGTACAACTGTCATTACTAGGGCCTGAACTGCTACTTTGTTAAATGAAGTGAGATCTGCAAGCTGACCTCAACATTTTCTTCCTGTGGGTTGTCAAATGCCCCATTACAGGAGGAAATGTATTTCCTGGTAACTGTATAGAGTGAGAGCAATTCCAGATAATTATGATGATCTCCATAAAATCAATCAATTGCGTTACTTCATTTCTCTCCCTTTCTCTAGCTCTATTCTTCTTTGTCTCTTGGAGGGCAGTGAAACCTGAGGACTGGATTTTAGCATTCAGAGTACATGCCTACATTATAAGTCCTGCAACTTCCCATGTGGTCAAGTACTGCTCTTTCTTCACATCCATTTTTTTCCTCCTTTCCACAAAAGCTGTAAACTTCTAGTCGTCCTCTGTTTCTTTCTCCACTTCCCATAACTCGTCAGTGTTCTAGACCTGACCATCCTTCTTTTTGATGGTCAAAATGTCTGCTACTGTAGCCGCTGGCCTTCAGCTCCAGTGGCTAAGATATCACGTATGGTTTTCTGTTCTGGCCTCAGGTCAGTTCAACTCAGTAAGCATTTACTGACAACCTAAACCAGCCTGCATGTTGGCCAATAGGAGTTAATGGAGAGATGGCAACAATGCAAGGCCACTATGATTACTCGATTATTAAATTTTGAGAAGGGCCTTTAGAAACGGTCTACTCCAGTGTATTCCAACAGCTCTGTGCAGTGATGGAAACATTCTCTATGTGTGGCTCCTGAGAACTTGACATGTGCCTAATACCCTTCATGAAGTGAATTTTTCATTTTATTGAATTTAGTTAGTTTTCATTTTAAATATTAATTATTTTGAGAGAGAGAGAGAGTGAGCAAGGGAGGGGCAAAGAGATGAAGAGAGAGGAAATCCCAAGCAGGCGTAGAGCTGTCAGCACAGAGCCCGCCACGGGGCTGGATCCCACGAACCGTGAGACTGTGACGTGAAGCAAAATCAGGAGTCAGATGTTCAACCGACTGAGCCACTCAGGTGCCTTAATTAGTTTTAATTTAAATATAAACATCCATATGTATCTGGTGTCTACTGTAAAATGGATTTTATACATGAGGAAACACACCCACAAAAGTGAATGCTACTAACCTAAGATCACATAGCTAATCTTAGCCCTCTTTTTCTTTCAAAACCCACCATCAACCCAGTAGCAAATTCTAACTTTAAAAGATATCCACTCTCTGAAAACTTCTCATCATTCTCATCATTACCCTCCTCCCCCAAGACATTGCCTTCTCCCTCTGCTTCCATCCTTGAGTACAAAGATGACATACAAGACCTTACACCAACTGACTTCTACTACTTTCTGAATCATTTTATCAATCTCACACTCAATACCACTTTGCACCAGACACACCTGGCTCCTTGCCATCCACCCGACACTCCAAACATACTACCCAGGGCTTTAGACTTGCAGTGTCCTCTGTCTCTATAGCTCTCAACCCCAGTATCTGTGTGGTACATTTTCCCACTCCATTCTTCTCAAAGAAATTATATAGAGATGTGTCCACTTATCTGTGCACCATTTGGCATACAAGTTTTGTAGGAGAAATTGGCTAAATCTTAAACAAGAAGGGAATAGGGTCGCCTGAGAAAAATAGAAATGTCAAGGTATGCCTCAGCATGAGGTCTGAATTGATATTATTCATTACAGGAAAAAAGCTTAAAGCAAAAACTGATCTGGAACCAGTAAAGACATTTAGGGTCTGAAAAGAGAACTTGGGAAATGGCTTATAAGGACTCCTTGATTTTGAAATGACAAATTTAAGGAATTCTCACCCCTCAAACAATAATAATATTTTTTGCTGAAGATGAGTTCAGTCAGAGTTTCCAAAGCACTCGAGGAAAGAAAGAAAGGACAGCGAGTCAGTGTAACTAATGGAAGGATTCACATCCAAGAACCCATGATAACCGAAAAATTTGTGAGTAGCTTTCAGATGTTGCATTCCATTAGCAAATGCGCCCGCAACTCCAAAACTCCAAATGCAGAGCAGTCCTGCAGCCTGGAGACTAAAGAAAGAACTGATGTTATAACTGGAATCCAAAGGCAACCTGGAGACAGAGTTCCTTTTTCTTCTGGGAACCTGTCCTTTCCTCCTAAGGTTTTTAACAGATTGAATGAGGTCCACCCATATTATGGAGGGTAGTCTGCCTTCCTCAAAGTCTGCTGGTTTAAATGTTAATCGTATCAAAAAAAAAAAAAAAAGCCTTCACCAAAACATCTAGACTGGTGTTTGACCAAACATCTGGGTACCATGGTCTGGTTAATTTGATGCATACAATTAATCATCTCACACCCCAAAATGTTGTCTTAAATGCAAGGCAGCAAGGAGTCCAAGTTGCAATGTCCTATGATTTTAGCAATTTTTTTGGAGCATACAGTCTTAGAAATACTGTATTGTAACATTTTACCTGAAATTTATATGTGCATAGTTCGAGAAAATACAAGATGGCTCATTGGGTTATGAATGTGTGTATCTGTTTGGCCTACAGCAATTGTTTCTTTCCGAAAAGTTGTATCATTTGGTCCCTAATCTGTTTTTTTTAACCTTTTTAAAAATTTATTTCTGAGAGAGAGAGAGAGAGATAGCATGAGCAGGGGTGGTCAGAGAGAGAGGGAGACACAGAATCCGAAACAGGCTCCAGGCTCTGAGCTGGCTGTCATCAAAGAGCCTGACGCAGGGCTCGAACCCACAAACTGTGAGATCATACCCAAGCCAAAGTCGGATGCTCAGCCGACTGAGCCACCCAGGTGCCCCCCTAATTCTGTTTGCATGACCATCTCATGCACTGATTGAAGCAGAGTGACATTTAAAACAGAGATTGAAATAAATGATATTTTTGAATATTACTGTAATATTTGTAAGATCTACACCCCTGTCTACTTTCTAGCCTTATAAGAAGATAAATCATAAGAAGGGGCACATTCCTACCTATGTTGTACATTGCCTCATTCTCTCTCTTTCCATCACCAAAACAATCCACAGACATAATAAACAGCACTCTTCTCTTAAAAAAGCAGAATAAAAACTCTTTACAACTTCTTTGGAATTTCTATTTTAAAGTTTTCATTTTGTGTGTGTGAACACTTGGAATCTCGATATTTATATTGTTACCAAGTGGGACATACATGCACCTGGCTCTTCCTACGCCTCAGAATACCCGATGTTCAGCTTTCATGTCAAAAAGCATTAGCACTTTTACTGCATAAATAATAAAATAGATGTAGAGACTCAATATTTTATGATAACCTAAAACACTCACCAAAAAAAGCTATTTTGAGCTCCCTCAAGCCAATCAAAGACCTCTATTTAGATGCAGAAAATACAAGAGATGAGAGGAGATTTTCCCTGTCAAAAATAATTATTCTATTCAATAATACGTTTTTAGTGATAACTACATTAGGCATCACTGTACGAGACACTCATAATAAAGACTGAGAATAGAATGGGAAGTTTCAGTCAATGCCGTCATGGAGATTTCCACCAAATAAACCACTAAGGAAAGTAAAGAAACTAGAGAAGGTCCTCAAGATTCAAGAAATGAAACTAATCACCCAGACAGCTCTTTTTACCCCAAGCAGTTCTGACTCTGGGAATAAAGGTAAGAGAACTTAGGCAGGTTTCATAACTGTCCGGAAGCTAGGTGTTCAGCTCAAAGCATCCCAGGTCCGAACATTTGGCTTCCCTAACAAGACACAGGCATCAGAAAGTCCTTTCTGTAGAATTAATTGTCAGCCTGCCCAGACGTTTCTTCCTGCCCCAGTAGGAATCCTCCTGGTTGAGATGGGATGTTTCATCTGTACCAGGATCTGCATGATCATTACCTCATGCGTGCTCTGCGTTTAGTGTCTGTGAATGTCCTCCATCTGGAATCTTGCCTACTTTTGTTCTCATCTGCTTGCCTGGCTTTTAACTCATTCTTACTCCGGTGTTTGATACTTAGGACATCGTGGCCTACATCTGTCAGCTTTGTTTCAGCTCACTGCTCCTTCCTAAACTATCTGAACTGTTTGAAGGTCTTTCTGACAAGGCACCAAGCCTAGAGTAACAAATCTGGACTATCTACACATATTTCTAGGCCAAGTTTCCAGCTTTGTCACTAGACTCTACCCATGTGGCATAATAATGACACATTGGGTCTGAATTCAGATGTGAGGTGTGCTAATAATTTACTGTAACTCTATAAGTAAAGTACTTTTTCTCCTACACTTCTTTTATAGGCTATTATTAAAATGCACAGACACGTTGCTGTAGTATATGGAAACAGTGCAATGTAATCAATGATTTGTAAACCTAGATGCATCTATATAATAGGAGAAAAAAGAGAATAATATTCTGTTTCATTATCATGGATATATTGTAGGTTCCACTTAGTGGTATAGCAAAAGATAATATGATCCCTGACCTTTAGTAATGCATGATTTAAAGAGGATAACATGACTTACATGGAATTTGAAGAACTAAGATTATTTGCATTGAATGTTGAGGTTTATTGAACTTAATGTATTACAGTTACCTTTACTGTTGGAACTCCGATCTTACTTGAGTCCTGCTATCCTGATCTTTTGAAAAGTAATTCTTAAAACCTGTAATGTTTAGCATGAAACCTTTTTACTTCCATGAATGAAATCAATTGGGTGGAATAAATAAAGCATGGTATGTTTCCTTTTGCTACAATATTATATATTTTTGCCTTCAATAACAAAGTGAAGCGAGTTAACAAGTAAGACATGCAAGAGTTAATTTTTTTACGAGGATTTTTACATATTAGTGCATTTAATCCTAATAAGAAACCAATCATCAAAATATATCAACAAACTCCGTACAGTGTGGAAAATATGACTCAATGTAACTGAACAAATTTCTAAATAACTAGCAGGTGGAACAGAGTCAAAATTTGAATGCATGCCTATTTGATTTCAAAACCTATACTTTTTAAATTGCATATTAGAATAACTATCTCCCTAGATCTAGAAAATCAGGAATTAAATTCTTGGATAATCCTAAAATTGCCTTCCATGAAAGTATTATAATTTTATTGGCAGTTTTCCCATTATGCTCTATTGTGCTTACTTCAGAATCCTCATCTGGGCATATTCTTGGTTCATTTTTTCTTGACTTGCATATTTTTTTCATTTTCTGTAAATTTTTCATGGGGTGGGTGTAAGAAGAAACTCCACATAAGCTGTTCCTATTGATCAAAAGGTGATAGGCATTCAATATGTACTTACTGAATAGTGTAAATAAATGACTGTTAAGAGGATACATGTTTTTGACTTACTCAAATACCTTGGTTTTACAGAAATCTAATGATTATCAGTAATCATTTGGATTATAGATTATTTTATGTCGGTATGTTTTTTTTTAGTACTTTTCTTTAAGCTAGCAATATGATGTTTTAAAAATAGACTAATTGAATACTGTCTGGTTTTTGTTATCCTAAAACTTATAATTTATCATACTCACCATAAAATGTCATTAGGAAATTTAATTATACTCTCTGGTCATAATATCTGGTTTTTAAACTTTCATAATAAAAGAAAATGTATTGAACACCTACTTTTAGGTGTTATTGAGTGCTAGGAGCCCCCTTATACCTGTGGCTTTGATGTTCCATCTGTATTTCTTCACAGTGCTGGGCTTAGCAGTTAAGTACAGCATTTCTCCAAGCATAATCATTGTTATGGCTTATTGACAGAAACTCCCAAGGCTCACATGAATTTCAGTCATCATCCTTTTTCTCCTCACTAATTTCCAAGTGAGGGTATAATTTTTCATTTCATTATCACTGTGTGTTTTTCTCTTTATATACTGTATATTTCTTCCTTTTATTTTGCTTCCTTTGATGGCTTAACAGTTGGATATAAGAGAACGTCACTTTTATTTATCCCCTTTCCTCTTTCTACTGATGGCAAGGAAATTAGCACCTTAATGGAAGGCACACTGTATAGAACCTATTAGTTTCATAGAACTCTTAAAGAAATGCCTGTGTTGTATTATTACAAAACTTAAAGAAGCCATCACAATTTTCCACATCAATTCCCATGGTCACACAAAATGACAGTAATAAAAATATCATTCTTGGAAGGCAAACTGAACCTCTTTAACACTGCTATCAATCCAAGTGAGAAGCAAGGATCAAATTTCTGCCTGTGTCAAAAGATGAGCTAACCGAAAACTGGTAGAGACAATTAAATTACCATACATTTTGTTGGATATTCTAACAGCGTTAATTTGCCCTTTGCTCTCAGACAAAGTCTAAGATATTGAACATAGAAAACAGGAGTCTATGACCCACTTCTGATTAAAATTTCTATCATTAACAGAGTAAAAATCTCTTCAGAATAGTTTTGTAAAGATAATTTTCGCATATTATTTAAGATTTACCTCACAAAATTGTACTTGGCAGATTTTTAAAAGATTTTTAATGTTTATTTATTTTTTGAGAGAGAGAGATAGAGACAGAGCATGAGTAGGGGAGGGTAGAGGGAGAGGGAGACCGAATCTGAAGCAGGCTTCAGGCTCTGAGCTGTCAGCACAGAGCCCCATGCAGGACTTGAACCCACAAACTGCCCAATCATGACATGAGCCAAAGTCGGTTGCTTAACAGACTGAGCCACCCAGGCACCCCTACTTGGTAGGGTTTTTATTGCTTAAAGGAATTAACACCATTTAGTTTACCACCATACAATTAGCAGACTCACTCTGTTATAAACTTGAGAATGTATCTTCAAAAGTTTATAAGATAACAGCATACCACCTAGGAAACAGCATATTTGGCGGGGGGGGGGGGAGGCCAAAACAAATACATGTATATCATCTTTAAAATATTTAAAAAATATATCTTTTCAGAGCTTACTTGAATATTGTCTTTGCTACAAATCATATTTGATAGTTTACTGAGATCAGATGCAAAAACTATCTTCACTGATTCTGAAATTAACCGTAATCAAGTTTTGTTATAATTCAAATGCATGTGCGGTGTCCAGGTCTCTGTAGGACAAAAGTAGCTACCTATATTTTAATCCCTCTACATATTCTCTTAAAATGCTACAAAACTACCTGGAGAACAGGAAACCAGCTAAGATCCATGTCTAACCAAGTTCAGGAGACACTACTACCTGAATACCTGAAAACAGAGCTGGATCCAGAGTCCACACTAGAAGAGAGGAGCAAGGAATTTTGCACAGAGAATGAGTGGGCAGGATAGTGGGGTCACAGTAATGGCTTATCACAAATGGCACCTGAGAGGGGTCATTCCTGGAGAAACCATCTCCACTGGGGTAATATTCAGAAGAGCTCTGAGACTTGCTTATTTGCAGACCACTAGACCTAAATTAAAGGAGCTTGGTGACAGTCTTGGAAAGGCATACCCTGAGGGAAGCTAGAGCCAACTTTGAAAAGGGAGGTCTTCTTTACAGGATTGTTGATGAAGAAGAGAAAAAAGACCGATATGACTAAAGATATTATAAAGATGTTGAAAAAAGGCAGTCAAAAATTGGAAAGAGGTAGGTAAAAACATACTACTTGTTTTTAAAATTAATTTCACTGTGGCTCAGAAGAGGGCACTAAGTACCAAAGTGATCATCCCATCAATTTACATGTTATCACTTATCTTTAAAAAAACATGATACAACACAGATAAACAAAAAGGAATACAGTATCTGGGAAAGTCCATACAAGAAGAAAACATAAAATAGAATTTAAAAATTCTGCAAATGAGAACACTAAAAATAGCTGGAATCAGGGGGCGTCTGGGTGGCTTAGTCGGTTAAGCGTCCGACTTTCGCTTAGGTCATGATTTCGCGGTTCGTGGGTTCGAGCCCAGCGTCGGGCTCTGTGCTGACTGCCAGCTCAGAGCCTGGAGCCTATTTCAGTCTGTGACTCCCTCCCTCTCTGACCCTCCCCTGCTCACGCTGTCTCTCTCTCTCTCTCTCTCTCTCTCCCTCCTAGAAATAAGTAAAACATTTAAAAAAATTTAAAAAAATAGCTAGAATCAGAGGAAAGCTATTACGTAATGTTCCAAGAGAAATTAGGTAAAATTAAGCACTTGTAGGCATAAAAGAACATCACAAATTCAGAATTTCAAAATTTCTGAATAATAATGCAAAAATGCTGAAGGATATGAAGTGAGAGCTTACCAAATCTAAGAAAGAAATTAAAGAATGAGACAAAATCATTACGGAAGAAAAAATTAAATTACTAGCTCTAAAGAAGAATAGATATGACCAAAACCACAAGGGATATAGGACTCAAGTTACAGTAAAGGGTCAGAAAAAAAAAGTGATGATACAAAAGACCTTTCCAGACTTAAAAAAAAGACCTCAAAGAACCTCTTTTAAGTATTTAATGAGATAGAAGAAAATTAAATAATTGAGATTTTTAATATAAAAACTATAACTTAAGAACATTTAAAAATATATTAACTTAAGAAAACTTTGTTAAAATAAGACTTGAATTTCATATTGAAATTTCCCATCAAGGGACACCTGGCTGGCTCAGTTGGTGGAATGTACAACTCTTGATCTTAGAGTTGTAAGTTTGAGCCCCATGTTGGGTGTAGAGATCACTTAAAAATAAAATCTTTAAAAAAATAAAATTAAATAAAAAAGAATGTTCTCATCAAGTATGCGGGAAAAATCAACCCAGCACTGTCAACTGCAAGACATATAGTAGTTAGTTAGTATACTTGAAGGGAAAAAACCCTTTGGTCCACAATCAAATATGAGGTAATTAACAAACAAAAAATTCTAATTTTTCTGCAGACACATACTATGCAAGAAACAATGAAGATATATTTTTAATAAAATCAAAGAAAGAATCAGTGAAAAAAATTAATATTCAAACTGTATAGCACAGCTATAAAAATTTTAAAGTTTTATTATTATTTTAGAGAACAAGGGGAAGGGGCAGTGAGAGAGAGAAAGATAAAGAGAAAGAGAATCCCAAGCAGGCTCCACACTCAGCACAGAGCCTGACTCAGAGCTTGATCCTGTGACCTGGGAATCATGACCTGAACCAAAATCAAAATTTAAACACTCAACTGACTGAGTCAGGTGACCTCCAAAACACAGGATTTTTTTTTTTTTAACATAAAAACCTGTGACAGATTTGGACTCTTGAGATCTATCTGAGGGATATCCTAGAGGGAGAGTTTTACCTAACCAAGATAGCACTGGAAAAGCTATAGATAAAATGACTGTTGGTATACTTCTCAAAGCTATAACAAACAATCCTAAAATTTGTATGGAACCACAAAAGACCCTGAATAGCCAAAGTAATACTGAAGAAGAAAACCAAAACGGGAGGCATCACAATCCCAGACTTTAGCCTCTACTACTAAGCTGTAATCGTCAAGACAGTATGATATTGGAACAAAAACAGACACATAGACCAATGGACTATAGAGAACCCAGAACTGGACCCTCAAATGTATGGCCAACTAATCTTTGACAAAGCAGGAAAGAGAATCCACGGGGAAAAAGACAGTCTCTTTAGCAAATGGTGCTGGGAGTACTGAACAGCAACATGCAGAAGAATGAAACTAGAAGACCACTTTCTTACACCATGCAGAAAAATAAACTCAGGATGGATGAAAGACCTAAATGTGAGACCAGAAGCCATCAAAACCCTAGAGGAGAAAGCAGGCAACAACCTCTTTGACTTTAGCCACAGAAATTTCTTGCTCAAAACACCTCCAAAGGCAAGGATATTAAAAGCAAAAATGAACTATTTGGGCCTCATCAAGAAAAGAAGCTTCTGCACTGCAAAGAAAACAATAAAACTAAAAGACAATTGATGGAATGGAAAAAGATATTTGCAAATGACATATCGGATAAAGGGTTAGTATCCAAAATCTGTAAAGAACTTACTAAACTCAATACCTGAAAAACAAATAATCCTTTGAAGAAATGGGCAGAAGACATGAATAGACACTTTTCCAAAAAAGACATCCAGATGGCCAACAGATACATGAAAAGATGCTCAATGTCACTCATCATCAGGGAAATACAAATCAAAACCAAAACTGAGATACCACCTCACACTGGTCAGAATGGCTAAAACTAACAACTCAGGAAACAACAGATGCTGGCGAGGATGTGGAGAAATGGGGAGTCCTCTTGCAAGGAATGCAAACTGGTGCATCCACACTAGAAAATAGTGTGGAGATTCCTCAAAAAATTAACAATAGAACTCCCCTATGACCCAGCAATAGCACTACTGGGAATTTACCCAAATGGTACAGGAGTGCTGATTCATAGGGACACATGTACTGCAATGTTTATAGCAGCACTTTCAACAATAGCCAAATTATGGAAAGAGCCCAAATGTCCATCAACAGATGAATGGATAAAGATGTGGTTTATATACACAATGTAATATAGAAATGTAATGAGATAGAATGAAATCCTGCCATTTGCAGCAATGTGGATGGAACTGGAAATAAGTGAGTGAAATACGTCAGTCAGAGAAAAACATATATATGTTTTTACTGATGTGTGAATCTTGAGAAACTTAACAGAAGACTGTGGGGAAAGGAAAGTGGGAAAAAATAGTTACAAATAGAGAGGGAGGGAGGCAAACCATAAGAGACTCTTAAGCACAGAGAACAAACTGAGAATTGATGGAGGGGGCGAGTGGGGAAAATGGGTGATGGGCATTGAGGAGGGCACTTGTTGGGATGAGCACTGGGTGTTGTATGTAAGCGATGAACCACGGGAATCTTTCCCAAAACCCAAGAGGACACTTTACACATTGTATGTTAGCCAATTTTACAATAAATTATATTTTAAAAATAAAAAAATAAGGGGCACCTGGGTGGCTCAGTCAGTTGGGCGTCCGACTTCGGCTCATGTCATGATCTCATGGTTCGTGGGTTTGAGCCCCACATCAGGCTCTGTGCTAACAGCCAGCTCAGAGCCTGGAGCTTGTTTCGGATTCTGTGTCTCCTGCTCTCTCTGACCCTCCTCTACTCACGCTGTCTCTGTCTCTGTCTCTGTCTCTCTCTGAAATAAATAAAATGTTAAAAATTTTAAAAATAAGTAAAAATTTAGAAAAATAGCCCCAGGGAGTAAGCAGATGACCACGGCCCCTGTCCACACATTGACTGGCTCTAAGCCAAAATCACTCCGCTGATTAGCTTCTGGATTCCTGACCTACTGAAACTGTGTTGCAGTAATGTTTGTCATTGTAGCCACCAAGTTTGAAGTTATTTGTTACACAGAAATAGGAGAGAAAAAAGTTTAGCTTAACTAAGACTCTAGAAATATAATGTTACCGTAGGTAACTATGGACACTAAGGAAACGTTAACAAGCAAGGCAATGCATAAAACAATTTGATAGCATAGCAACATTTTAATATGGCAGAAAACAGATGATATGAAGTTTTTTCTCAACTGTGATAATGCTATTGTGGTTGTGTAACAGAATGTCACATATTTAAGAAATGCACACGGAAGTATTTAGGGTTAAGTGACATAATGTCTCCACAAATAGCTTTCAAAATAGTGCAGCCAGAAGAGTTATATATATATATATATATACACACATAGAGCAAATATAGTAATATATTAACAATTGCTTAGGCTAATTTGTGGATACATGGGGGCTCATTTTCCACCCTTGAGAAAGTCAAACATTTGTCTTGTGTTTGAATTTTTTCATAATAAACAGTTGGAAAGAAATTACATAAAGGTGCCCTGGAAAGAAATTTGACAATATGTACAAATTGCCTTAGAGCTTGCCAAATTCTTTGACCCAGTAATTTCTCTCCTTGAAATCTAACTCAAGAAAATAATCAGAGATATGGCATAGATTAGTATATCAGGAAATTTATTTCAGTTCTGTTATAATTGCCAAAATTTGGAAACAATGCAAATTCGTACAGTAGTGAATGAGTAAATAAATCATGGTGTAGTCATGTGATGGTATGTTTTGCTGTGATTAAATATAATGTTTTAAACATGCTCAAGAATATAAGAAATTGGATTACCTTTAAATATTGAATAGAATGGACAGATACAAAATACGCAGCAGTATTTTAAAATTATATAGTATTGTAGAAATTATATATGTAGGCTTACTTCTTATTTATTTTTGAAAGAAAATATGCCATGAGATGGTAATGTGGTTGTTCATGATTAATAGAATCATAGTGGGTATATATTATTCTTTATGCATTCCAACACTTTTTTTTTTTCGAAAAAGAGTATTACTTTTCGATGTAATTAGTCAGGGATATTGATGATTAACTTTAATCACTTTAAATAACTATATTAAAAATGTATAATGTTATACAAAGATATTAATTCTTGATAAAGAAAACATTTTGAGAAGACATATGGTTTAGCAACTAGGCACATCGCGAATATCTGAAATTTAATTAGCCCCCCTGTTTTTTGTTTTTTGTTTTTTGGGGGGTAGCTCTTAACATGTCACAATTCAGTATTTACTGAACTTTGACAATTAGATTTCATTTCATGTTATATTTTGTTTCAGTGGAGTGACTTTTTTTTGTATCGCCACAATTGACCTAAATTTGTATGCAATACATTTAGCCTTAACTTAGGCTAATACTTTAGGCTTTATCTCAGTTTTACTTGATTCAGGGGGGAAGTTGTGATCTTTGATGGTGTCTCAGTCTGAGACATTGCTACTCAAGTCCCCATAAACACTTTAACCTGCTGCTTGTCATCTAAACTGGAAGTTTTGATCGTATTTAAGACATGAAGCTCTGTTTCTTGTGCATTTATTTCATACCCTCGTTTTGATGGATCAATCTTGTTTGACATGAACTTTGAGTGCTTTTGTAGACCTCTCTTTATTCTCTCTTCTCAGTTCTCTGTGTTCAGCTAAAGTGCCCATGGATAGCAGAAGCAACCTAACTGGATTAAATCACCAAAACACCAGTCTAGCTTAAAGACACATTCTTTTACTATGGATACTCAGGTCAATCTCTTTTCCTGTAGTGTAAGAAAGAAAGACAGGGAAGAAGGAAGGAAGGAAGGAAGGAAGGAAGGAAGGAAGGAAGGAAGGAAGGAAGGAAGGAAGGAAGGAAGGTAAAGATATCTATAAGCTTTAAGTGAATTGGTACAAAAGTTGGCTCTAGATGAAATGAAGCCAGTCCCTTCTTGTAAATCCTCAATTCTTCAGAATATTTGGGGGGAAATCTATTTAGTGCATTGAACAAATACATGTTAAACTTTGGGCAGCAAAATGTTGTTGACCTCTTCCCCCCAACCTTGGTGCAGTATTTATCACTTTCCTGTGTATTTGTCTCTGTCCCATGCATTACAGATAGAAAGATGACATAGCCCTGGCTTCAAGGAATCATGTCCTAATGGGGGATATGGACACATAAACCTACACTGGCAATTTCATAAATACTGTGAAAGGGATATGCACAGGTTGTATGAGAAAAAAGGGGCAAATCAAATCCAAACCCAGGAATCCATGTGATATTTCACACCTATTAAAAATATCCTTCCTCAGACTATAATCTGTGTTCATCTTCATTAACAATAGAACTGGATGTATTCTTTTTGACACCATTATTCCTCGAATTTCATTTCTTATGCATAATGCCATTATTTTCATCACCATCACTATTAACAAACTAAGTTAGAAAATGTAGGAAGTGAAGTCTGCATTAGGAAAAGATTGGAAGAGATTTAATTTCCCTTAACATAATTACAATTGAACTCTGCCTCTAGCTGCCTACTGTCTTTGTTATTTATGGCAGGGATGGTTTTGTATATGCATTTCAAACTAAACAATTTTCCCTTTGTTTGGGCTTTTGATTCTTTCATCACTTTGGTCTGCAGCTGGCATGTACTTTATCTTTTATTTAGAGTTTGCTAAATCTAAAAATCTAAATGATTTTGGAGAATGGCATGGAAAAAATTTCCATCGCAGACTCAGGCAGTGCATTTTACTAACTTTTTCCCATGAAAAAGCAAATCATTTAGATTGGAGAATTTTGCATTTGGAACTCCAAGAAAAAATTTTTGGGTTTTGAAGTCACTTTGAGTTTTTCAATTATTCTGATCTAGTAACAATATTTGTGGATTATCATTTAGCTCTCATGTTGACATGCTTGAAATTGCTATTGAATTTTCCAAGCTTTGGAAGCACACGCACATCCATATAGAGAGATAATGATCAGCAATTCTTTGAAGATGTTGCTCATATTTTTTTCGATGATTGTTTTATTTGTCATTAAATTACTAATCCAAATAATGTGGGATTGAAAGTTTTTGCCACAATTTGGAGAGATGTTTCTCCTTTTGGAAGTTCATTTTAAATGCTCTATTTGCTATTTAAAGCTGCTCTGCTTTCATGATTTCATGATAGGAATGTATACAGTTCCAATACTTTCCAAGTGACTTAGCTTGTTACTTTATGCTTCCTTCTATACTGGTCCAACCACCAGCATCTCGTGCTAATTAATGTATGTTTTTAAACTTCAGCTGCAATGTCTACCTTTGTTCAGTTTGGAAAATAACTATCAACCCTAACCCCATCTATGAATAGAATATTCAAGCTGGAATATTCAACATGATAATGAGGTACCTAGGAAATTTTTCTTTAATTGTGACTTTGTAACACAGAGATATATTTGACAATAAATCTGTTGTCACTTTAAATAACAAATTATATGAAGTTACTCAGTACATACTGATTACTAAAAAAACTAGTATCTTCATCCTTAATTATGAAAGAGATGAGAGTCTCTAAAGCGGTGTAAACATACCTTTGGTGGAGGGAGGGGTGAGGAAAGTTCATTGGGTTAGAGTAAAATCACAATTTTCACATTTACGTCTTATTCTTACATTTTATTACATTGTTTTATTTGTATATGTCTTGTATGGAATAGACATATATAGATTTAGAGTAACTGAATTTTCTGGATTGTAAATACTCAAAAGAGTCCAGAATCCATTAGACTGGATGGGTTTTGCTCAAACTTCAGTCCCTTACATATTATTTCATGAATTGTGCTGAATTTCACTATTGCTAAAGGTGATTTTAATGGACTGGTGAAAAGATGAAGGGCTGGGAAATTCAGCAAGTGAAAACTCATACTAGAAAGATGATAAATAGATAATAGATGGATGGATCAGTGGATGAGTGAGTGGGTTGATGGATGGATGGAGAGACAGAGAGAGATCTATTTAGAGCACCATCTTTCTCAGAAGACTTTCAGTTAAAATTTAGGTAATGCATGCTTAAATCATTCATGATCACCCTCAGTACCACCTATAATTTGTGTGTTCTATAGAAACTGGATTACAATGCCCCTACTTTAATTTTTTACTTTGTCCTGAAAAAAAAAAACAACAGAGCTGGATACAAATTACAGTATGCTATCGACATTTGTACAATACATATACAGATAAACATGTAACTAATAAAATAATATAAATGATTTGCAGTAGGTACTGTCTAAAACTTACTCCCAATACATATACTCCATTCTACACTCAGAGTAATTAACACTAAATGTCCAGAGGCAGGGATGTACAATGAACACAAGACTTGTCACAGATCTTTCTCTTACATCTGTCACATGCAAGTTTTAAGTCATTGAGCAAATAACTCACATCTTCTGACCCTCAGAAATCACTGCAAAGTAGGGACGACAATAATGACCTTGAAGGAGAGTCGTGATGAATTGATACTATACTGGGGACTAGCTCAGTGTTAGGCACATAGCAGGCACTCAGTAAATTAGAGCTACAAGGTGTTAGAACTGCTAATGTCCTGTGTTTCCGCTTGGTCTGAGGAAGTTTCAGTTAATATTGGTGCCATGAATCCAGCATTAATAAGCCTTCGTGTGCCGACCTATCTCCCCTCTGTGATGAAAGGTCAGATTTATGACTGTGGCAAACCAGGAAATTAATTTCAGATCCAATTTTGCAATCTCCAGTATTCCTTTCTCCAGGTATCTAAATGTTGATTTTTGACATCAATGTTCATACATCACATATGAGGAAATGATCTGGTATCTATCTCCAAAATTGTTGCTAGATCTCAGTGCTCACGGCTAATATTAAGAGTCCTCTCAGACTCATTTCGCCAAGTTTTGAGTTCCTTGAACTTCGTCTAAGGTAGATACACATATCAGCCTTTCTCATTCTCCCTTCAAAATGAAATTTCCTTTCAGCCTTCTCCTCTGCCCAAAGCAGGAAACAACCTTCCTGCTCCGCGGCAGTTCTCACTGTGTTTCCTCAATATTAGGAGGCACTGTCTGCAATTTGAAATCATTTTAGCTTATTATAAGGGCTCATACTGTACTTCATTAGCAGGGCTGCTGTGAAATTATGAACCATTTTGATGAAAATTACAAGATATTTAGACTTGTTTCTTGCTGAAATATGCAAAGCCCTTCAGGGAAAATACAGGCAGATGGTGTTTGAGACATTTATTGTTTTCCTATGTATTTGTAAACAAATACTATAAATTAAAGAGTTTCAGAATGATCTTTAGGAAACTTAGCAGCAAATTAATGTATGAACTGATACGAAACTAAAGAAACTGTGATACCCATTTCCATCTTGCCAACATTTTTCTTTCCTGTCCTTAGTATTTTATTTTATTTTTTTTAATGTTTTATTTATTTCTAGGAGAGAGAGAGAGACAGCGCGAGCAGGGGAGGGTCAGAGAGAGAGGGAGTCATAGACTGAAACAGGCTCCAGGCTCTGAGCTGGCAGTCAGCACAGAGCCCGACGCGGGGCTCGAACCCACGAACCGTGAGATCATGACCCAAGCGAAAGTCGGACGCTTAACCGACTAAGCCACCCAGGCGCCCCTCCTGTCCTTAGTATTTTAAAAAGGTTTAAAAATTGACCCAAAATTGATTGTTGAAAAGCTCCAGAAAAAGCAAAAGCGGCAGCTTCTTCCTTTTTGTTTTTCCAGGCATAATTGTTGTAACGCATGTAAACTCTATAATTAACACTACCCAAAATATTATTATTTCTCGGATATGTATAGCAATGTTTGCTTGTGTCTATCCAAGAATCTCAGGTAGCACAAATCCACAGGCATCTAGAAATGAAATGAATTATTCACTTCTTACCATTTAAGGATCTGAAAATGTAATTTATATCCTTTGTTGCTTCTCTCTGAGAAACAGCTGTGATTTTTGGAAGCTTACAAGTGCTATCCAGAGGACTTTGTTGGAAGAAGTGATAGTGCATGAGTAACTGTGTGTAAAGTAACACAGCCTTGGTTTCTAGCTGCTTTGACCCTATATTACAAGTCTTGAAGGCAAGAAATTATTTATTAGTTGTAATAGAGTTCAAAGAGGACTCTCATGCAAACCAATGAGCTATATTCTGAGAGCATAAATCGTCTCTATCTCTCTACCAATTAATGATCTAAACTTTCCCTTCTACTTTACCTGATGTGATTTCCCCTTGTTCTCATGGTGATCTCCTTTCAATTCTATTCTTTCATTACCTGAGTCTGTTTACCAAAAGGCAGAGAAAAAGTCCAAATGAGGTATTTGATCACCCAAAAATGTTTCTGAAGACCATAGTGGAAATAAAACACCTTTCTGAGAATGTGTTTGAGGATATGTTATTGATAGACAATGTTATTTTAGTGAAAAACGCTACTGCATTTTGACCTTCAGATTAATTGTCTCTGGTTGAAGATGAACACAAAATCAGGGAGATAATATTCTATTCTAGTGAAACAGGTTAAGCTGGCGAATCGTATTTTTTTTCTGACTTTCACAAATAGACACAGTCATTTTCTCCAAAATTCTCTTAAGAATTGAAGTTAGAAATGGAATTACCTGTTCTTTTTCTTTCTCTCTCTCTCCTTGGTTGTATTTTCTGCATGGTCTCATTTTTACAAAGCGATTAATAAATAGACAGCATTTCAGGGACTGCTGAGAGTTGATGAAGGAATATGAAGATGTCCCTAATGTCGTGGACAATAGTTAGGCGTCCTATTAAAATGGCTGCTGATGAAGGGTGCCTGATGATGAGTCTGGCTCCATATTCTTTACATACTGTCCACACAGGTAGTTTCTCAGAAATCCTTCATATTAAGTACCAGGCATTTCAATGTGAAGAAGAAACAGTTTTGTCTATTAAACAACTTCATAACTAGTCGGGGAGAGAACTGAAGTATGGTTCTCCAGGTTTTGATTCATAGTTTTAAGTACAAAAATAAAATTAAATAAAGTTGTTGTAAGGAATAAGGCCTTGAACGTCTTCTTCTGGAGGACATGGGTCCCTTCTTTATTCGTTTATACCCCCTGCTTTTGAATTGAGTGACTTAATTCATTCAACAACATTCTTTGCATGATTTTTAACTTACATCACAGCCTCCTAATTGCCTCACTTTCCAGTCCACACTTTTCTACTTTGCCCTTAGGTAACCAATAAAATGACTTTAAAATATTTTGCAGAAATCAAAGCACATTCTGCCGATGGATCAAAGATGGTGAAGACTTTTGCTTCAGACCCAGAAGACCCAGACCATCACCACTTTGCTCTCTTCTTCACAAGGAGCATAAAAGCGACATCAGAGCCATCATCCTTCTTTGCCTCTCACATACAGAAAATAACCATAGACACATTACACATGCTTTCTAGAACATAGTTCCCCTGTTAACCAACTTCCCTTTCGGGCTCCTCCCTGAAAAGCAAACATAGCTGTCTGAATCACATAATCACATAAGCAGAGAGAGAGAAAGGATTTCCAGACAGAATCCAGGAAGCACTGGAAATGAAAGCTTGGTTTCTTCAGAGGATATATTTGTTTAAGAAGGCCTCGAAACCATTCATACTATAAAATTACTTATTAAACCTATAGACAAAACAGTGGCTTCTTTGGTGCCCATGGCACGTGGCCCTGAAGATAAAATACCTTCATCCTGGCATCTCATAGAATTTGCCAACTCAGGTTGTGGAACTTCGAGCATAGAAGCATCCGGGTACTTTGAGTTCATGGATTTGTCACTTGATAATGAAAAAAGGCTGCTTCAAAACTAAAAGTGTACTCGAGAAACCTGGCCATAAACCAATGATAAATAGTCTGTGAAGAGGAACCCCACCTCCAGCTCCAAAGAATTGAAATTATTGAGCTTGATGAAACCATGCTGGAAGCCAGCAATGGAGCAAGTAAGGGGGACACAGCTCCTTCTGGTGTGACCCTGATGCCTAGAGGACTCAGGGCAAACCACAGGTGCCTGAGATCACATCCAGGTGGCTGCCACCTGGCAGGAATTCAAACTTAGCCTTCTGGTTCTCGGGTTTTGCCGAAATAGGATACAACTTCTCATTTCCAAAATAAAACAGGGTGGGGAGAAAAGGGTGAAGAATTTCAGAATCGTCAACGTGTTGAGTGACAAAGCTTAAAAATAACCTCAAATATCTTTCTTATCCTACAGATAGTGAAAAATAGACCCCAAAATCGATGAGCAGTGTGAGCCGTGCTCCACTTTAAGTCAGGGCATAGTTAGAATCTGGTTCTTTCAACTAATATGTATTGAGGCCCTGGAGATAAAGCAGCCCACAAAATAATCTTTCCCCTTTTGGACTTGGGGAAGAAACAGACAAATACATGAGTAAATATATGGCATATATGAGAGAGATTTGTGCAATGAAGGAAAATAAAGCTGAGGATTGGGAATTGGGAGGGAAGGAAGGAGGCAATGAGGGAGGCTCTTTCAGTCAATGTTTTCAGGGAACACCTCATTAACATTTAAGTAGAAAGCTGAAGGTGAAGAAGTGGGCCACATACTTATGTCCTCACTCCTTTACAGTACTTTCCTATCAAACCTGGCTAACTTTTGGATTACTTAGAATTAGAATATCTAATTCTATGAAATGAATTCAGACTTTGTATCATTGACAGTGTAGTTATTGAAAAGACCACCTTTCTTCAATCCAAGATGTTTCAGAAGTAAAGCCTCTGCAGGGGCCATAGTTCCTAATTCTTAACCACCTACGCCAGTGGTCCTTACCAGCTCTCCATTCCCCTTCATCTCTCCATCACTGAACGTCTCACTTTTCATGAAATGCTTTTCTACACTTATTATTGAGAAACTGCACAAGTCAGATTTCCCTAATAGCTCTCCAAGCACTTTGTCTTTTACTCTCTTCTTCACAAATTTCCTGCCTTCATTTGGCTCCTTGGTAAATTACTTCAGGATGTTTTGTCTTCTTTCAATACCACATCCTGTATCAGCTCAAGATTGGGCTTTGCGAATGCATTGTCTGGCCTTGAAACCCTGACTCTGACCCTTCTGAGCTGAGTGATTTTGTGGAATTTACTTATCCTTCTGTTCCTCTCTTCTGTCAACTGTCAGATGGGCACAATAATAATATCTACTTACTAAGGTTGTTGTGTGGATTAAATGAATTAATTCCTCCAAACCATTTGGAACAATCGCTGGCATACAATATGTGCTCCATGTGTGTTAGCTATTATTATTATTAGCCCTTAAATGTCACCTCTGGTGGATCACACATTTTTAAATTAACATCTCAAACTCTCAGTTCTCTTGTGAGATTAACCTTCAAATATCCAAATTGATGTTGAGAATATTTTCCTAAATCAACACCTAGTACCCCAAACTACTGTGTCCCAAACTGTCATCCTTTTTTCTTACATGGTCCTCTAGGCATAGAAAAAAAAAAAAGTCTAAGCATGTGTCATGAAAATCTTTCCGAAATGGGAAACTTTTTCTTCAGAATTGCTTCATTTCTTCTTTAAGAAGCTCAAAACCTAATACCTAAATAAATATTAATATATTATATATTAACACAAACATCTTACAAATCAATCTAGAAGTGGGACATCTTACAAATCAATCTAGAGGTGCCTCAGTGGCTCAGTGGGTTAAGCATCCGACTTGGGCTCAGGTCATGATCTCGTGGTTTGTGAGCCCAAGCCCCGCGTTAGGCTCTGTGCTGACAGCTCAGAGCCTAGAGCCTCCTTCAGAGTCTGTGTCTCCCTTTCTCTTCTACCCCTCTCCTGCTCATGTTCTGTCTCTCTCAATAATAAAAAAGTGTTAACAAATTTAGGAGTGGGACATGACAGCTAAAATATGGGATCACAGGACAAGTGAGGAAAGGTAAAACATGACTTTTATTTTGCTAGGTTTTTTTCCCCTTTTCTTTTGCTCTATATTTCTGTTTTGTTTCACTCAGCTATGGTTGCTAAAGTAAATGAACAGCTTTGTTTTTGTAAATAAATATTCATAAATCTATATATGTATGTGTATGTATCTATAAAATGAAGAAAAATTTTATTTACCAGAAAACCTCAAGAATTTCTAGTAACGACAACACTACAGTGAGCAAAGGGTAGACTTCCTGCTACAGGTACTATGAAGGTCCAGCCTCCAAGCTTCACAAAGGAGCCTGAATAACTCATGATTAGTCAGAGATCCTGGAAGCCACTCCCAGGCTTCCAGAGAAAACACAAAGAAGTGAGAAAAAGACAGCTAGACTTTTCATGGTTCCCCTGTGAAATATGTGTACCCATAATGTATGTTATGCATGGGGAGACTCCCTAAGATAACCTTTTTTAGAATATGTGTTATAATGGGGCTCCTGTGTAGCTCAGTCGGTTAAGCGTCTGACTTCAGCTCAGGTCATGATCTCATGGTTGGGTTTGTGGGTTCATGTCTGGTGTAGGGCTCTGTGCTTACAGCTCGGAGCCTGGAGCCTGGTTCAGATTCTGTGTGTCCCTCTCTCTCTGCCCCTCCCCTGCTCATGCTCTGTCTCTCTCTGTCTCTCAAAAATAAATAAAACCTTAAAAAAATTAAAAAACACCTACAATAATAATCACATTATTTAGGGTTTCAAATGTGATTTGTGAACTCTTTAAAAGAAACCCCATGAAAAAAACTGAGCCATGTATAATACACATAAACAGCAGGTATTAGAATATAACCCCTTAAGAATTTCTTAGTGTCTGATCTTATGACTTGGGATAGAGCTATCCCAACTAGTGATAGTAAGTCATCTGTAAATAATGTTTACTAAAATCCTAGTCTAGAAACCAGTATCCAAACACATACATGCAAATATATACTACATGACCTACAGGTCTCTTACAGCTCTGGTTCTTTTGTGTTTTTTTTAAGGTTTGTTTATTTTTGAAAGAGAGAGAAAGAGTGAAAGCTGGGGAGGGACAGAGAGAGAGGGAGACACAGACGAAGAAGGTTCCAGGATCTGAGCTGTCAGCACAGAGCCTGACAGGAGGCTTGAACATGTGAACTGTGAGATCATGACCTGAGCCAAAGTCAGATGCTTAACTGACTGAGCCACCCAGGAACCCCTACAGTTCTGAATCTAATACACTGGGACTAGACCATGCTTCGAAATCAGTGACAGTGAATACAGGAAGAGATGTATTTACGTGGTGTTATAGGTAAGTTTCAAAATTACAGTGCTATTTAAAGACAAGTGGTTGAAGCTTGGCTAAGTGTTCAGGGTCAGCAAAAAAGACTACCATTAACCTGATTTTCATTTCCTTTCTTCCTTCCAACTTTTGGGAGCTAATGTGTCAGTTCCCTATAATGCTGAGAATGTCCCTTAGAAATAATACTTCCACACTCATCATCGATAATGTGACTGCCACAGAGAAAATTCAGGCCAGTTACAATGCATGGTACGAAACTATCTAAAATATAAGTGTGGGTGTTTCAGCTTGGGTCTTATCTCATTTGAAATTGAAATATGTTTGCAGTGCTTGAATGTGGGAAGATTAATTATCACCTCTGTTTCAAAATAAGCAGCAGTAGAAACCCATCACATGAAAATGTGGAAGTGACATTGTTGACAGCTAACAAGAAAGGTTTTCAGCTGGAAAAGGGTACAAACAGAAACAAATGCATTCATATTTCTCATCTGCAGCCAAACAGAAATGGTTTTTCATACCACTGAGCTTGCCTCAGAAAACCAGGGCCCCGTTTTAGTTAGGACACTACATGCAGCAGGATGAGCATGGAATTCTGCCTCTAATTTACGGGAGTGAGTTCACATTTCCAAGGTCAGGATGGCTCTCAATCTTTTGCTCCTCCCGTGCCCTCCCATCCCTGTAGTCTCATCCAGTAGTCTCATCACTGACTAGCAATGTGGTCTTAGGCAGAGAAATCCACTTCTCCGGGCCTGTTTCCCCATTTATAACATGGACATGATTAATAGATTCTTCACTCAAAGAGTGGATGTGAGTCTACTGTGCATCAGTATAAACAATTAGCCTAGCACTGGGCATGCAGTAAGAGGTCAATAATTGTTAGCTCCTGTTATTGCAAGGTCATCCTATTCTGTCTAAGACAACCAAAACAAAATTCTTCCAAGTAGTGAAGGGGATATGAGGTTCAGTTTATCCTTTCTTCCTAAACTTCAGTGATTATAAGACATCATTTTGATGCTTCATTTCAGAAAGATACATCTCCTTTCTGTTTGCTTGTTTTAAATGCCATCTCAGGACCCCCCACATTAATGTCAGTTCTGTGAGGAATGGCTTGGGCCATTCGAGCACTGGCATTTTGAAGCTCAGGTCTAGTTACAGATGTCTTTTGTTACTAGGAAGGTTGAAGTTAGTAAGTCAGCTGCCTGTACCATGCATTAAGATAATGGGAGTAAAATGGTATAAATTCAAATCATTTGGCCCCCTACCCATCTCTATTTCTCTCTCAATTTATGTTGCACAGTGACATAAAGCACTACCTTTGGAGGTGAGCCTGCCCTGTGGTTAATCATCCTGATACATGCTAAAATACCCCACACTATAATTTCACATGAACAGCTAGAGGTTGTGTTGAAACTGTCATGACTCACAGGAATCTGCTAATTTTGTCCTGTTCACCTTCATTCTATAACTTTGCAAGAATCTCTGCCAACATTAGCGGGGGTGGAGAGAGAGGAAGAGAGAGAAAAAGAAGCTCTTTGTGAAATGGCACCTCGAGTCTATGCCGTTGATAGCGTCCTCCTGATTCCCCAGGCAAACCCTGTCTGAGCCACTCCAAGCCCTCCAGAGGCGATTTCTTTTATGAAAGTTAAGCTTCCTTCTATCAGCCTCTCACATCTCTAGCAATGGTAATCATTCTCCAAGCTGAAAGTGCTGTCTGCTATCTTGATGTTGCTGGTGCTGAAAAAGGCAAACAAAGTCAGGCTGATTGTTTTAGGTTTGGATTAGTCTGGAGTGTATAGAGAAACATTTTGAAAGACTTATTTTGACTATCAAAGTGAGTCAATATGACAGCAGTCGTCAGGGGGAAAATGTGCACCAGGCAAACACAAAAACATCACACGGCAACCAACACTAGCTACTTTAGTAGCACATTAGAGGGAAAACTGCTTTCCTAGACATCAGGGAGGGAGAGGGCAGCTCTCCAAGCTACCTAGGAAAAGGCACAGAGTGGCATCCAGGATCACACAAAGGTCAAAGGAGTTCGGAAATAAATGCTTAGAGCACTTAATCTCATTGCATTATTCTGTAGTTTGATGCCCATGTATTTGTGAAAACGTAATTATTAATAAAGGATTCATGGATCAGCAGATAGTGGTCCATGATGCACAAAGAAATGACTAGTAAGGAGGGTAATTCAGGTTAGGAAGTTGGGGAAAATCAACTAACATGTAACAAAATAAAAGCAAGAACAAAATTAACAACTAGTTATGATATCATTTACTTGTTGAAAGCAGTTTTAGAGGTCAACTCAACCACTGAAATATCGGAGTTGTGAATGGAAAGCTATCTGTACCATTCTGATTTTGTTAGGAGGGGCTCTTTCAGACTTGTCACGTAGATTCCTATTATGCTGTCATGGGAATTGCATGACGCCTCACCAAAATGCATGAAATTAAAGATGGGTTTTCACTATTACTTCCAAATAATCAAACTTCTACTTAATCAGTTTGATATATCATATGATTGCCATTTTCCAAGAGAAATTAAATCTTCCAGCATTTGTTGCGGTAAAATATTGAGGTCTATCTAAACACAATATGCATCTATCAGCTCTTTTTGTCAAAAGACAGAGCACAAAAATCTACTCACTTTAGCACAAATGAGTATTATTTGGAAATAATCATCCTCAATATGCTCCGAAGAGGTAGACACACATCGCTGTGTGATGTGTACCACATTTATAGATGTGAAAACAAAGCAAGGTGATTTCTTCCTATTACCCAGAAAAGAGTTATACAAAATACTCTTTCAGATCATCTGGAGAAACTGTATGAAATCATATTTTAAAATACATCTACAAGCAGATATCCAGAATACTTTCTTTAATATATATTTATGCCCAAATTTCTCACCTCTTTGTAGTTATGTTCCTACACGAAGCAGCAAAACAAATTCCAGCTTTGTTATAGAAATAAATACTTTAAAAATCATAGAGTTAGTGGAATAAAAGTATGTTAGACATTCATCTTCTTTGAGAAGCATTGTCATGATATTTTTTAATGTTTATTTTTCAGAAAGAGAAAGAGAGAGAGAGATGAAGTGCAAGAAGGGGAGGGACAGAGAGAGAGGGAGACACAGAATCTGAAGCAAGCTCCAGGCTCTGAGCTGTCAGGATGCAGGGCTCGAACCCACGAATCCAACCTTTGAAATCATGACCTGGGATGAAGTTGGAGGCTTATCTAACTGAGCCACCCAGGTGCCCAGAGAAGCATTGTTAGGAGTTTTAAAGCTCATGCTCAGAAGCTCTCACCAAGAATGGAGAGCTTTCACAGGAGAGTCTGGACCTCACACCCACCACAGGGCAAGAGCTGGCCTGAATCTAGCACCCATCCTCAAACACCTGGAGAACAAGTTCCGGCAGGTTTGTGATGAAGTTCCTTTTTTTTCTTTTTTAAGTCTGTGTATTTATTTTGAAAGAGAGAGAGAGCAAACCAAAGCAAGGGAGGGGTAGGGAAAGAGGGAGAGAGAGAATCCTAAGCAGGCTCCACATTGTCAACACAAAGCCAGATATGAAGCTCTAACTCACAAACCATGAGCAGAAATCGAGAGTGAGCCATCCAGGTGCTCCTGAAGCTCCTTAACTAGTCTTCCAACCAAGGGAAAATTTGCCCTGAAGTATTTTAGATAAAATAGGCCTAATCTTGTGGTCTTGAGTTATCTCTATTCTCTCCATATCAAATAATTCAGGCCTTTAAGTTTAGAAAAGAAGTATTATTATTCATTCTTTCATTATCAAATAACATTTGGCATTACATGAATATGTATTCCTAGAATAACCTTCCCTATTAGTTCACTGAGAGAGCCTGAACCCTAACTTTACTTTTCTTCTCTCCAAAAATGCTCTTTAGGTGTGATAGACCCTTATAGGAGTCAGGGTCATTGTGGCTTATAGAGGCAGAAATACAACTTGAATGAGGCCAATAAAGAGGCTCACAAACTTGGGGGGGATGGGGCAGAGCTAAGACCAAGAGCAGCATGCTATATCTTGCCTCTGCTGCTCTCCACCACTCGTCATCCTTCTCCCCTGCATGTCACCAACAGCTTCTAAGCTCAGATCATTTCCAAACTAGCCCTCCAGAGAGGAGAGAGCTCTTCCCACCCACTTCCCTTCCAGCAGACATAGCGGGGACAGAAGTGGATTCTGACTGGTTTAGCTTGAATACAGACTCCACAATACGGGGTCAGTAAGGTGATATGATGGTCAGACCCTCCTTGAGCCATATGTTAAAAGATAAGGAGAAGGAGTTCCCCAAGAGCTTCTGGTTGGAGAAAAATGGTGATGAGGGCGTGTGGATAAAAAAAAAAAATCAAGAGAGTGAGAATGACAGCAAGCATTAATCCCTGTTCCATCTCCCTGTGCTAAAGGCAGACTGTGTCTGTTAGGGAGAAAATTCAACATCCGATTAACCACATTCATATGTGTTTTGATTTCTCTGTCATTTTCCAAATATACCCATTCCATGGAGAACTACAAAACTATCTCCTGTGGGCTTACATTCTTGGAGGGGACTCTTAAAGCTCAGGAGGAACACAGAGAGCTTAGAAACCTCACCCAGGGTATGGATGCCCTCTGTTCTGGATGATGACAGTGCAGAAACCAAGTCTAACTTTTTAAGGAAAAATTGATAATGAACCAGTGCAGTCCATAAAAGAAAATGAATCCCCAAATCAGACATGAGTCCTTGAAACACACTGACTGGGAATGAGCAGCAGTTCTAAACTTCCATAATTAGTATTATGTACAAAACAGAATCTTGAAAGGCACTCAAGGGCTGGGGCAAAGGGAGCTCCTTATTACATCTTCTCACCCTTCAGCCCCAGCAGTTCTGCCACTGGAATTCAGGAAAATTAAATGGGCGATAAAAACACCTATCAAGGAGTATAACACAGAGACATTGGATAACATTTAGTCCCTTTATTTGCTTTCTCCCCCCACCCCCACCCCAGAAAAGAGTTAACAGAGCAAGCCTGAGATTGTTATTCTAAGAAAGACCTTCTTGCAAGATTGGTCTTTTACTGGCACCTGGGAGTCAGGATTTTATGAAGGTGCCTACCATTCCCTAACTGATCATATTGACTCACTGTGCCTAAAACTCTATGGTTTGTGCTGAATAACGGATTTCTTTTTCAGGGAATCTCAAATTTTCGTACATGTTGGGCAGAGGTTGCTTATCTGACCGAACCTCCAGTAAAACAACAACAACAACAACAACAACAACAACAAAAACAAAGCAAAAAAAAACCTTGGGCACTTAATCTCTAAGGAGCTTCCCTGACCAATTCAATGCTGGTGGAATTAAGGAACTAAGGGACTCCATGGGGAGAGGACTCTTGGAAGAAGGCACCTGCTTTCCTCCAGATTTTACCACACGTACCTCACCCTTTGACAATTTTGCTTTCATTTAATAAGTCTTAGCCATGAGTACAACTATATCATGAGTTCCATGAGTCCTTCTAGCAAATACCAAGATAATACTGAGGGCACCGGACTCAGCTTCTAATTTCCTAGCCACTCCCTTCCAATTCAGTTCGACTTCCCAAAAACCAGCCTATGATTAATTTCTTGTAGATTCTACAGAGATCTATAATTTGCTAGCAGAGTTAGTTAGCTAGATAAAAGAAAATATAACCATATATTCTATATAAAAAAAAATCAATCTGTAGACCTAGTTAAGTCAACATGTTTGATTACTTAACATATGCAATTGATGCCCAAGTGTTTATATCATAGTTGCAACACTTGTAGTCTAGAAAACTTGTAAGGCAGGTATAACCAACATGCCTGCATAAACTATACCTGAAAAAAAAATCAACCAAAACTCATAGAATGCTTAGCTTTTGAGCTATGCTCATTTATAGTGAAATTTCCAAAATAAAATAACTGTGAAGACTATCTTTGAAGTAACTGGATAAAGTGACTTGGTGAGGGGAATTATTTTGACCATGGACTCCTTCTACCTATAGCTCATTATTTCCCCTCAGCTGATAATATTAAACTCTTCTCATGTTTTTATGAGGGAGGAGTAAAATTAATCTTTTTATTACTGAAGGATTTTCTTCTTATCTTATTTGGTCATTAAAAATGGTTTAGGACACCAGGGTTTCTCATGACCAGTTAATGTTCTCAGAAGATAGAAATAGAGGTCTTTTCTCTTTCCAAAACGAACTTTACCAGCATACAAAGTAAAAGGTCTGCTCAACACTCATAAATAGGAGTTAATAGACTAATGTAGGTTACTTAATGGAGTCTTGAGATTTTAGAAGATGGCAAAGCACAAGAGATATACGCATATGCACAACCCCTCTGTTTTCTTTGCCAAGGGCACAAGATAGCATGCACTGCCCACATCTTTAAAAGCCCTCTCATTCTCCAAAACATCCATATGCTTTCCTCCAGCTTCATTGAGATTTAATCGACAAATACAAGTGAATATATTTATTTGCTAAAGAATAAAGCACAGGGAACCAGCCACAGCAGAAGGTAGGGATGGGGCCCCATACTGAAAACAGATTTAGTGAAACTACTTATTCTTTAGACTTGCCATCATTACTCCATCTCCTCCTCCTAGCTCAACTCCTACCAGCAGACAAGCTTATACCATCTTCTCAGTCAAGGAGGTAGTATTAGTAGTGGAAGAAGAAATAGACATGAGAGAATATAGTTTAGTACCATGGTTAAAGTCATGGATAATAAGAAAGAACCTGAGAATCAGAAGAGCATGGTTTTGTTTTTTTTTTTTTTTCCCAAAGAAACTGGCCAGCTTGAAAAGAAACATCTAGGAATTTGTGAATAGCTTGATAAGAGAGCCATGTATCTACCTGATTATTCAATAATGGATCCCATCATTCCCCTTGAGTCACCCATATGCTCAGGGTTTCTAATACACGTTTTATGCTTTATTGATAAGCTTTTATTATTTTTTATTTATTCTTCATTCACATAATTGTTCATAAGTAGGCAATTATCAGCAGACATTTGACAGCATTCAAAACTGAAAGGTAACAGCCAAATACCCCTAAAGGGAATGCAGAGAAAATAAAGATAAGAAAATAGAAATGAATGCATAAGAATCTTAAATACTGTCAAAAATACAGAACAAGAACAAGATGCTATTAAAAAAAAACTTCAGAGAATAAAAAATATGGCCTTCCAAATATTAAAGATATGACAACAGAAACAAATATTCAAAGAATGGTTGAAAAGTGAAGTTGAAGAAATCTCACAGAAAATGAACCCCAAATTCAGAAAGGACAAATATGAAAACAAACTAACTACAGAAACAACTAATAACCCCCAAAGGCACATGTTCTGAAAAAAAAAAAATGCAAAGAAAAATAAGTGAGCGAAAAATATTAAAAGAAATTATATAAGATTTCCTTTCATAACTAAAAGACATGTATCTCCAAATTTAAAAGGGCATGTCAAGTGCCAGCATAATGAACAGAGAAAGACTCACAACAAGATATATCCATGTAAATTTTCATAACATCATGGAGAAAGTAGAGATCCTAAAATAGAGATCCTATTTCTAGCTTGAGGGAAATAACAGATAAAATAGATACGAAACTTAGCAAATACATTCCACTTCTCAAAAGCTAGGAAGTCGAAAATAAGGGGGAATAAAACTTTAAGATCATTTAGAAAAATTATTTTCAGCATAGAATTCTGCATGTAACCAAATGTTGAGTCAAGCAAGGGTTGGATAAAGGTATTTTTAGCCATCCCAAGAATCAAAAATTTTACCTCCTTTTTACTCAGTCTGTACTAATGACAGAAGCATGTGCTCAATAAAGTGAAAAAGCAAACCTAGAAAGAGAAAGAAATGGGACTCACAAAAGCAGGGCAATCCACAGTAAGAAAAAAAAAAGGCGAAGGAAATCCCTAGACTAATGATGAAAGAAATAATATGATGACTGCACAACCTAAAAAGGATGAAACTGTAAGCAAACAATTATTATCAGGTGGAATGTAAAATTATATGTGTCTGTCCTCCTCTGAGGACATGATCTGGCTGCCCATCCCCTGGAATGGCCCCCTTTGTGAGAACCTTTCCACTGTACGCTCAGACAATGGGCATAATGGCCTTGATGGTGCTTTAGAAGAAGAAACATGTAATAAAGTGCCATAGGAAGTTTTTAACTTGGTCACCAGCCTCCAATGTCTCCAAAGGCCCTATGATCAGTCCCCATGGTCAGGGTCCGACTAATCTTCCAGTTACGATATATGACATTCTTTAGCTGGCACCCAGGGAAATCTGGGTATGGGTGCTTCACACGGTTAGAGTATACATTAATTCATTTGGAAAATATTTATGAAGTGCTTTCTATCATTTACTAACCTAGGTGCTTGGGATACACCCATGAACAGACAGACAGAAAGCCCTGCCAACATAGAGCCTGCATTCCAGTGCAGGTGTTGTCAGGGCAATGTGGTGTTGTCAGACAGCAGAAAAAACCAATAGGCATGATAAACAAGAAAATTATAGAGTATATTAGAATGTGGTAAATGTTATAGAAAGAAACAGCACCAGGCAAAGCAGATGAGGAGTGTTGAGGGCTATAGGTTGTAGTATCAAAGAGAAGCAATCAGTGTAAGTGTCATTAAGATGATTACTGAGTAAAGACTTGAAATAGGTGGGTGCCTGGGTGGTTCAGTCACTTAAGCCTCCAACTTTGGCTCAGGTCATGATCTCATGGTCTGTGGGTTCGAGCGCCGTGTCGGGCTCTGTGCTGACAGCTCAGAGCCTGGAGCCTGCTTCTGATTCTGTCTTCCTCTCTCTCTGGCCCTCCCCTCCTCATGCTGCCATTCTCTCTCAGAAACAAATAAAAACATTAAAAAAAGAATTTTAAAAAAAGACTTGAAAAAGCTAAGAGAGTTTACCAGGCAAATACCTGTAGAAGCATCATCGAGGCAGAGGAAACACACATTCCAAGAATCCCTGGTACATTGAGTCAAAGTAAGGAAAACATTTTACTGGAGACATTTTGTTTTCAAGGACATTTCTTCTTCCCTGGCCAGAGTGCACTCCTTTACATTTCCTTTTCTGGCCCAATCTCAGGCCCTCAGGCATGCTCCTTTCCTCTGATCCTCTCTAAAGATAACCATCATTTTAATGATAATGTGAAGTTTCAACTACACTATCCCCTTTTGGTTCAGAGCCTGTGGACAATAACTCCTCCCCCTCAAAGATGAAGAACATGCTATTCAGAGAGCTTGGTTCCTTAAATCAGATGGCCATAGTCCACCATGAAATTTTTCACTGCAAGCCCACCGGTCTTTCTGTCTCTGCCTGTGATGTTCTGGATTTCCTATTACTGACGAAATCCTAGTCAAGTCTCTACTTTGGGAAGGTGATGAGAAGATAGAAATCAGGGAAGAGGGAAGGGAAAAAAGATAAAAAAAGGGGTGGGGGGAAGAAGTAAGGGATGTAAGCTGACATTAAATCATAAAAGTCTGAGTAAAAAGCAATACCCACTGTGTCTCCCAGGTGTGGACATTACAGCGCTGCCACTAAAAAAAAAAAAAAAAAAAAATTCCAGCTGTTCCCGTTTCCTACACATGCACACATACACACGCACATATTAATGAAACAAACCCATTCCCACACTTCACTACTCTCCTTTCTGCCATGGGAATGACAAACAGAAGTTATCTAGCCCAATGTATAAAACATAAATTTGCAGCAGCATCATGACTAAAAGCCTCCATGCATTCTCTTGAATGCATATTGTATACGTAATATTTTAACATACATGTGACCTATTCATAAGCCAGTGTTAGGGGTAAGGTAAGATGCAAATTGCAAAATGCACCCCAAGTACATGTTTCATAAATCTGTGTGTATGTGTGAAGAAGAGGAGATATAGCTGGATTTTTTTTTCTTTGTCCATACACTCACCATTCCCTTTCTCATGTCTTCAGTTTCTCCTTCATACTAGCTCTGGAATATGACAGTATCGATTTCGATTCCCTACACCCTGACAACATCTTTTTCAGTGGTCTCTTTTTAAAACTTGCCTTGAATTATCCTAATTTGAGCGTGCCATCTGTTTCCTGCTGGAAACGTGACTGATAAAAGCACCATCTTCCCCTCTCCTAAGCCCATAGAAATGATAAAGTATAAAATGATAAAAGTTAAGTGAAATACTGGTGTTCCCATGAAAAGATAAATACTGCTTTGGTCTCAGAATGAAAGAGGAACCTCTTTCTAATCTAGAGAACTTGAAGTTTGGAAAGAGGGAACTCTATTCCTATCAGATAAAAGCGCTTCAAAGTTCTTCATATGAAGAAGGTAGAGCAGGCTCGACCCAGGCTCCCTATATGAAACTTGTGGCCATGGCTTCCCTTCTCTGTCTACTGAAGGAAACAGAAAATTAACCTCTCAGTCTTACCCTGAATTACGCCTGCCCATATAAAGCTGAAAGTCGAGGGAATAAGGTAGTGGACATATCCTGGTGGATGAAGACTTAAGATAAGCTATGACTCTCAGGGCCCACAACTCCCCAAATCATTACTTTATCAAGATCTCTGAGCTATCAATGTCTGACTGAATCTAGATTAGGACCTCTAGAAAGCCAGGTAGAAGCATTTAGAAAACTGTCAGACATTGTGGAGTTTGAGCAAAGAGGGAAGAAGAATAAGAATAGGAAGGAAAAGAAGGAAGTTTTCTTTTTGATAAACAATCCAGAACACCTGGGTAAATCTCATAGTAAGTGAAGCACTCCATGAAATCAATCTGAAGATTAATTCTCCCCATAAAACAATGAAAATCATGGAGGAATCAAAAATGACTTTGTAATTAAAACACTAATCATTCAATAGTGTTACATTAATAATATGACGTGATGCTATATAAAAATAGGATAACCCTGATAAGAAACATATAGAACAGATTCATAGGTTCAAAAGTAGTATATTAAGGGGTGCAGAAGAAGAAAATAGAAAAAAATGAAGAGGAAAACAGGAATTGAAGACATATCAGCTGGGAGTCTTCTTGGGAGAGAGACATATGTCCTCATATTGAAAGTACATATCAGGTGCTGAGCAGGTAAATAGAAAAGAATTCCACATCTATTTCTTAAAGACAGAAGTGATATTAAAAATGCTTAACAATCTGAGTGACACAAGGCATCAAGGCATCAGAGGATGTCAGGTTTAGAGCTAAAGCAGGACTCAGGACGCCCTTTGCTAAAGTTCCTTGGAATTACAGTGTTTGGTTCATAGAGAAATCTGGAGGTTTCAGGGAATGGGCTGAATAAAAATCAGAGGCTTGGGCCAATAGCTGTTTACCCAAGGGTATGGAAGAATTTCAATATTTTTACAACCAGTCTGAACCCACTAATATACAGTAATATCACCTCCTGCCTACACTATCTGTGCTAACAAGTTCCATTCTCCCTATTCATAGTGCTTGCTGTTTCTCTGCTTCTTATCACTGTTTGCCTGGGCAACTGCAACATTCTAATTTTAAATCCAGATCTCCAATTTCTTTCTTCATAGCTGTTCTGAGAGATCATTCAAACTTTGCCATTAGTGTTTTTGCTTGCTGTGCTTTTAATAATACCACCATTACTGATAATAATAAAAATAGTTAATACTTGCTTTCCTTGTATTTGCTTCTCCTGTGATACTCAGCTGTCTCTGGTATTAGATGGTATAGGCCTTTATGGTTTTAGGGAAATTTTAAAAAACTGAAATATTCTTACATCTTTTTTTTTTTTTAATGTTTATTTGTTTTTGAGAGAGAGAGTGCGCACTTACGGGGGTTAGGGGGTGGTGCAAAGAGAGAGGGAGATGAGGATCTGAACCAGACTCTGAACCAGGCTGACAGCCTGATGTGGCTCAGACTCAGGAAATGTGAGATCACGACCCGAGCTGAAGTTGGAAGCTTAACTGACTGAGCCACCCAGGCATTCCCTACATCTTTATATTTAATATAACAAAGACATGCCTTTGCGGGGGCAGAGGGCTGGGAGCGGAGGGTAGTACTGAAAACAGCAGTTTCTGAACTAGTTGCATAGCATTGAGAAAACAGTTTATTATTGGTGAAAGTATTATTAGAAGTATTATAAAGCCAATATAGATCTCGGTTATACAAAAAAATGTCAAGTCATTGATAGTCTGAATCAGTTATTTCAAATGTACCTTATTAACAAAAAAATCAGTAGATTCAGCATACGATTTCATATATTAAATGTCAAGCCTAACTGCGAATTTTGTCTGTATCTTGAAAATATTTATAATAATGTTCTCAAGAACTACCAACAAGATTTACATATGTTTGTGAACTATGAATTTCCTAATTAAATTCTGCATGAGAACACTTGATTTTTACATGTTTAAACTATCAAATGTCAGTCTTAATTATTATAACAATAATTATTAACAATAATAATTAGCTGTATAATATTTTTTACAAATAAAGATGGACTTGTATAAAAACAAAGTAAACACTTTAAAAACACATTTTTCATTAGCTGAAGGTTTGGAGAAGAAAGCATCACTTCTGTTATACTATAAATACTGGATTTGTGCAAAATCACATATGAGAGTAGGTCTTAACCCTTTATTACGCTTCCCTTTATTTCCTGTTTTATATATAATATCTAATTTAAGATATTCCCCCCCCGATAGAAAGTAGTAAAATCTCAGTATTTAAGATAATCTCACCCTGTCATCTTAGCCTATAGCATCATGTGTTTTTATATGACAGTGGGTCATATTTAGTGTTTTCTATCACTTCTAGGAGGATTTGAAAATGTTTTTGGCTCAAGCAGAAATTCAACTTGCGTATTATTAAATCAAATATTAAAACCAAAAAATAGTGATCTGCTAATACCTACATCTTGGGGATCATTTTATATGCTTTCAATGTGCACCTAGCTTCTATCATACACAGATATCAATTCCCTGCTGATTTATACAATTTAAAACATATTTTAAAGGAAAAATTACTCTGAGACATACATGTCAAGGTAACCACCGTGGTCAGTTTGGAAGGTGGGGATAGGGGCACCTGGGTGGCTCAGTCAGTTGGACTCTTGATTTTGGCTCAGGTCATGATCTCACAGTTTGTGGGTTCAAGCCCCACATCAGGCTCTGCTCTGACAGCACAGAGTCTGCTTGGGACTCTGTCTTTCCCTCTCTCTCTGCCCCTACCCTGCTCATGTTCTCTCTGAAAATAAACAAATATTTAAAAGTTTAAAAAGAGAAGAGTGGCCGGGCGCCTGGGTGGCTTAGTCGGTTAAGCGTCCGACCTTCGTTTAGGTCATGATCTCGCGGTTTGTGGGTTTGAGCCCTGCATCGGGCTCTGTGCTGACTGCCTGCTCGGAGCCTGGAGCCTGTTTCAGTCTGTGACTCCCTCTCTCTCTGACCCTCCCCTGCTCACTCTGTCTCTCTCTCTCCTAGAAATAAATAAAAAAACATAAAAAAAAATTTAAAAAAAAGAGTGGAGATAAACAGATAATTTTTTGTAGAATTTCTTAGCATTCTTCTTTCTATTCCAGGTGTCTTTACAACAATGATATGGCTTTCCTTAAAAATATGCATGTCTACTCTTAATTTGTTTATCCAAAGTATATTTAGCCAGTATTTACTTTTTAATGAAAACATCTATTTCCATAAAGCCATTCATAATTTAGCCCCATAAAGACTCTTGGTACAAATAATGTTAATATTTTATGACTAAAGATTAGGTGCATGATTTTTAACAATTCTGAATGTAATTTTAGAAACATTGGAATAGGGTATTAAAACTCATGACTATCCAAGAAAATCAAAGATGCACATTTAATTGATATAAACCAATAAATGCATTTCTAATTTTTGTTTTTTCAATTTTTAGATTAGGTAAACAAAGCTTTTTTCATAATCAATGTTCCTTCATCATGTGTTATAGTTCTGCCAGTGTTAACTAACATAACATTTTCAAGTGATATTCATAATATATTAAATATTATTTATAACATAGAATAGTCTTAGGGAGACTTCATTTCAAAACAGTTATGAGAGAGAGGGGTTCTTTTCTTGGCATGTGGAGAAAGAATACAGCAAACAAACTAAAAGCATGAATAGGCAATACAAAATACAAAATATAAAAGAATATAAACAAAACATTCAATCCTGGTAATAAATAAGTAAATGTTCATCGAAAATGCAGATAGTTATTTTTCCTTATGAGATAGGAATTTTAAAAATTGACAATCACCAGTTTGGATGTGAGCAAAGAAAACCTAACTGGTACCAATCCTAGAGAACCAGGAAAAAAAAATCCCCTTTTGAATATTTAAGTCAGTATTTACAAAAAAAAAAAAAAAAAAAAAAATTGTTCCTAGCCACCCCTAACCACAGTAATGGTATCAAAAAAATATTCACTTTAAAAAGCATCAGGACTATGGAGGGGGACAAAATGGCCAGTTCCAGGTCTAGGACAGGAAACCTTGTCATACGAGAAAACGAGAAAACTTATGGAAGGGTATGGGGATCATGTCAAAAGGACACAGAAGCCGAGTCAAAGATTCCCACAGGTCACAAGAGGATTTTAGAACTAAAAAAACTGACTTAAAAGTTTTCAGTTAATGGGACGCCTGGGTGGCTTAGTCGGTTAAGCGTCCAACTTTTGCTTAGGTCATGATCTCGCGGTTCGTGGGTTCGTGCTGACTGCCAGCTCAGAGCCTGGAGCCTGTTTCAGTCTGTGACTCCCTCTCTCTCTGACCCTCCCCTGCTCATGCTGTCTCTCTCTCTCTCTCTCCTAGAAATAAATAAAATATTAAAAAAAAAGTTTTCAGTTATTAAGTTTTCACTTAATATTGGGGGAGTTTTTTAAAAGAACTACTACCTCTAATGAGAAAACAAATATTCTCGGTTGATTTCTTCTTTCTGTTTTGTCTGTGAAATTCTAACATAAATAACAATTTTAATGAAAATATTATGTGCCTTTTGATCACAGTTTTGTCTGCCTCCCTTTATTTCCTCTTTTATATATAATATATAATTTAAGACAGTCCCTCCGACATTGCTTAAAGTTATATTAACAATGCAGGTTATTTTTTAAATTATGTACTTTCTCAAGTGAGAGAGAGAAAGTAACTGAAAATGTGTCATTTGATTTTGGAAGACACTAGAAAGCGGCTTTTCATATAACATTTTTTAACGTGTAGGGTGAGGGTGCAATAGATATTATTTCCTACTCTGACACACATGATTGCTACTTACTTACAATAAAGCAGTACTATCCATAATGTGGTATACTTCAGAAAAATAAATAGTAATATGTTGATAACATTGTTATGATGCTTCAGTGACACGATTAGTTCTTATAAGCTTATTAGGAGCATAACAGGAATCTAAATTGGCCTTTATTATATTTTTACTGGATAAATAAGAAATGCCATAAACTGTCTAGACCCTGGCAGCCTCTGGTAACCATTTATATTTCTGGAACATTTTTAATGCTTTTTAATAACTGATGATATTTCTGCGTATCAAAATTTCTTTTTTTTTCTTGCTCTGTATTCCATTTTTACAACTTCACATTTTTTAGAAAATTGTGTAAGATTATGTTTCTGCACTTTTTTTTATCTGAGGGATGGCTGAACAAACATTTTAAGGTTATATTTCAAAGAAAAATCTTTTCTACATCAGCTGTAATATCAACACAGTACTATTTCAGATTCATTAAAGACTGAATGTATAATTAGGTGAGAAAATGGAAATCTTTAATATAGGAAAGTGTTTGTTTATAGCTTTGAAATTTGAAATCAATAACGCATACCATTTTATTACAAGCGAATTAGCTGTATTTATAATTTATACATTCATTGCTTTATTGCTTAACAAATGGGAAAAATTCACATCTTCAAAAATATTTATTCTGAAGAAGTTTTCCTTTCTAACATAGATAATGACTTTTATATCACTTTATTCAAACAGATTCTAATAAGAAAAAGATTTGAAACTCCTCTTTCTGTTATATTCTTGTTTTATTGTTCAATATATAAAAATCTTTCTCTCTTCCGGTGTTGGAAACTCAGATTCCACATTAGCCCTTAGTGGACTATCACTGATCTAACAAAACACTCAACACTGTCCGCCTGGATTAAGACTGGCATTTACCGAAGCCTTGGTAAAGTGATCTTGTCTTCTCAGTCCTCTCACACATCCTGATTCTACATAGATTGCCAAAAATACACAGATAACTAAAGAGGACACAGCATCATTTTAAAGAGATCGGCACCCAATTGCTCAGGGCTTTCTGCCACATATAAGGTTAAATTTCACAGGATCTTTTTTTTATTCCAGTTTTTAGTTTACTCAAATAATCCTAGAATTCCACATGAAATTATTATCTCTCATGTGATCAACTTACTCCCAGAGCAGGGAAAATAAAGGAGATGCTTAGCTTAATCAAGGAGATTAAACAGCAAATTTCAAATAAAATAAAATGCCAAGTTAAATTTGCTCACTCTTCCTCTTGGATTTTTCACTTAAATTATTTTAGAGAACGTGGACAAGGACTCAGAAATGCATATTCCTTGGAGCTTCTCAAACTTGAGCATGCATGACAATCACCAGGAGAGCTTGTGAAAACAGATTTCCGGACCCTTCCTGCTAAGATTCTAAGTGTGACTGAGTATGGGAAGGGGTCCAGAATTTGCATTTCTAACAAGGTTCCAGATAAAGCTGATGGCCAATTGGAGCACCTGGAGGTGTGCATTCCCAGCTTAATTTTTCTTGCTCCAGAGATAATTTGGCTCTGAACTTTGCCTAATCAGTTTTCCCTTTCCCACCACTGTCTCTGCTTTGAATAATACCTCCTTTTATGTCCGTTTTGATTTTAAAATGTCCTAGGAGCAACTGTCCACATGCTATCCCTTTACCCAGAAGATGACCTTAAATAGTTCTGCTTATCATTTCATTGAAGGAAATACTGATATAGAGTCAAGTTTAAATAGCTTACTGGTCTAGGTTATAGCCCCATACATTGCTGGAATTATAAACAGCTTCGTTTTAGCATCACACACACACACACATACACATACCTTTTTGCTTTGGTTGATAATGTGTATGTGCTATAGTCCAAACAAAACTAATTTTTTTTTCTGATATTGCCTTTGAACTAGAAAGACTGTAATTAGCTTCTAAAAAAGAAATTATACAATATTCATTGTCCAGTCATCATAAACCCTGTGGGATCATGTTCCATAGATTTAAGATTATAAAGTGCTTAGATTGGTTACCAGCTTATCTGTAAATATGTGTTCCTTGCAGTATTTTAGCACATGATAGAAAATAATAGCAGACGCGAATATTTTACAAATGATTTCAGAGATGAAAGCATTTCTAATAACATGAAACCCACTGTTCCCTGAACATCTGGCAGCAGATTTCCTCCTAGGAAGAGAAAGGTTGCTTTGCTGGAAACTATCTTGATGAGTCACTGGAAATTGGAGATTAGGTGCTGAGAGAGTCCAAGCAACAATAACAAAAGAAATAATTTTTTAATAAACATTTTTGTTGCTTACTCTGTGCCAAAAACTGTTCTAAATGCTTATTATACATATTACTTCATTTAATCATTATAACTATGTTCATGAGATATGAATTCTTTCCTCCTCCATTTTACTGATGATGAAGCTAAGGTTAAGTGACCTATCCAAGGTCACATCACTGGAGGTCCCAGCGCTGGGATTCCAATCAAGGAAGCCTCCCTGCATATAATGCTGACTTTATCTGATAAAGAGGAACTCTGTAGGTTTTGCTCTGTGTTCTAAGAAAAAGAAAAGGGACAAAGGGGAAAAATGAAGCAGAAAGAGATATGAACCAGAGAAATAGCAAAAAGCTGGAGGAGGATGAATCATGGGCTCTGCTTTTGGTGGCAATGTGACTGAAAGGATTTTTAAGAGGTGCAGTTTTCAATAGGAAATGTTACATTTTTTTTAGTGATCAAAGTTCATTGTGGCCCCTCCTCACGGCCCCCAAATCAACACTAAATCTAAAATCACAAAGTCTTGTAGAAATCAGCAAAGGGACAGAGTTTCATCTAGGGTAATGGTGTATAGAACTAAGATTTCACAGGGCCCCCCCAAAAAAGCCACAAAAAACCAAAAGCATGAGTCCCAGAAATAGAGGTGATCAACAGATCATAATCCCAGGTAGTCTCAGAACTCTTGCATCAAGCCATGGAACTGTGGTTCAAATAACCTTTTCTAAATCTCAAGAGTAAAGAAGCTCCCAACTGACGTTTACATTTCAAGTTAAGAAAATTATCTTGGGGATGCCTGAGTGGCTCAGTTGGTTAAGCTTCAGACTCTTGATTTCAGCTCATGTCATGATCTCAGTTTGTGAGTTTAAGCTCTGCATCTGGCTCTGCACTGTCAGCATGGACCCTTCTTGGGATTCTCTCTCTCCCTCTCTCTCTGTCCCTCACCTGCTCACATGTCCACACACTCTCTCTTTATTCTCTTTCTCAAAAAAATAAACATTAATTTTTTTTATTAAAAACAGAAAACTATCTTGTTTCATCCACTATAAATTAAAGGGGAGGGGGACATTAAATTATCCAATTTTAACAATGGAGCACCATGTTCAGTTCAAGAAATACTATGGGTACCTATTTTAGTTGATGAAGTTTTGGGGTGATGTAGGATGGTAGTTTACAGCTGACAGCCAAGAAAGAATTCTTGAAGATGTCTTTGGTGCAAAAAGGTGATTTTATTAAAGCGTGGGAACAGGATACATGGGCAGGAAGAGCTACACTGCAGTCACGACAGGTAACTCATTATATACCTCCAGGTTGAGAGGGGGTTAGGGATCGACTAAGTCTACTTAGTAATTTTGGAAGCAAAGTTTCCAGGACCTTGAGGGGCTAGCTATTGCTAGGGAAACACTATTTCCTACCATTTAGTAAAACTTCAGTCATGAGACCCTTCTGATGTATATTGAGGGGCCATAAGCTTGGAGTCTGATTGCCAGTATATATTTTGGGGCCTTTGAGATAAAGGAAGTAGACTTACAAGACCCTTGAGGTTGGGATAACATTAAGCTAAGATTCTCTTTTTCCCCTAGCAAAGTGTCATCATCGAGGCAGCTGAGCCCCTAGAGGGAGTTCATTCTGCTGATTTCAAGGACTTGTCAATGGGCTGTAGGCAGTAGGGGAATTTAATGTTTCATTTGCCTTAGTTTCCCACATCACCACGGCAAGCGCTTAAACCCCTTTCCTTAGTTTTTGGGAAGCCAGGAGTATCCGAGGAATATCACACATATTCCACCTGGGGGCAGGGTGCTGTTAGCCTATACCTTGCCCTCAGCTTGTCCCATGCTCCCTCATCATAGTCACAATAGGAAATTACACAAATACTTTTAACGTTAAAAGTAATAAGAATACTTTCAAAAATTTTCTTATCTCCATGGGCAAGTCTGCATGCTTTGGATGGAGACTTTCACTTTCAATTTTTAGGATGTTCTTGATTTATTGTAAAGATCTGTTTCCATAGGGTCTATGTAATATCAAGATTTTCCTTTGTCATATATGCGCCGCCACAGCCCAAACAAGGACAGGCAGGTTGAATGAGGACCATTCCCAGGCTGATGACCTGGTTAACTGTGTACATTGGCTGTGACTGAACAGCTGAGGCCATCTGCGCCCCGAGGATTCCCAGACAGAGCTGTAGCAGGTGAGTTGCTCTCGATAGAGTCAATGAAGCACTAATAAGCTTGTCGCAGCTGGATAATACTCTTTGCATATCTTTGCATTTCCTTGCTCTTCCAAGGAACTGCCTCCAGGAGAAAATTCCTGGGGGTCACCAATTACAGTGCTCCCCAATTGGTTTGTAGATGTTTCAGCAGACCTTATTTGTTACACATAGAACTAACCGTTTTGGTTATTTCCCCTTAGTTCTCACAAATTAAAAGAAAATAGAGTAAGCAACTTCAATGACTTTTAAAGGAAGGCATTTTCATCTATTCATGCATTAAACAATTAATAGATTTTTATTAAAGCTTCAATATGAGTTTAACCTTATGCTAGTTACTTTGGGAGTGAAACAGCAATAGCAGTATTTATTGTATGCTATGTGCCACATACTGTTCAGAGGACTTTAAATCCACCATCGTGACCAACTCTCACCACAGCCATATGGCCCTGAGGTACAAATTAGGAAACTGAGTCTCAGAGGAGGTTGAGAATTTTGCCCAAACAGCCTCTCGGTTGCAAAGACGAAGTATCATCTTAGTCTATGTGACTTCAGGAACTATTCTCTTAATAGACATATTCTCTTAACAGGTCTAGTAATACAGTAATATATGATCTTATTCCTCAAGAAATTTACAATTCAAAGATGTATAGAATTCAACATTAGAAAAACCAGTATGCATTAAGTGCTCTAATAATGGCTTGATCAAGTTCCAATAGCAAAACAGACTGATACAATGCCACATTTTGTACTTTTCATTGAGGACATAGGAAACCGTTCTAAGTCCTTTGGGTAAAGATGCAACGGCCTTAATATTCCAGGTGAGTGGACACTAAAGTAACAGCAAAGGATCAGAGGCAAAAGTGCAAGGGTAGATGTGGGATGGCCAATAGAGTTCACTACAGGAAAAGCATAAAGTGTTGGGTATGATGCTTGGAAATATGGGTTGAGGCCAAATCAAGAAGTACCTTGGGTTTTACAATGAAAATAAAAATATATCAGTGTACAGCAGTTACCAGATATAAACACTGAAGAAAATTCAAACTTTAACCCAGTTTCTCACATCAGTGTGTACGCTATTAATAAAACAACCTCAATTTTGTGAATGTCTTCTACTTTGTGTATCTTCTTTCCTCTATCCAGTTAACAGATTGAATTTTACTAAATCACATAGACATTCTGACAGGTTATAAGGCGTAACAAGTCACAACTGTACTCTGGTACTCCTGTCAGTTTCAAAATTTAGGTTACCTTATGGTGGTTGAGACAATGTCTGATTTTTCTTGAGGATCAAATGAAAAAGAACTCCTGAAATCGAGCTGTTTCTGCCTTCTGATTCTATTCTCCTAGGTTGAAGGAGAAAAAGAAAAAGGAAGAAGAGCTAGAAACATCAGAGAGCTCCCTGATAAACATAAACGTTTCAGTGTGTGTGTGTGTGTGTGTGTGTGTGTGTGTGTGTGTGTGTGTGTGTGTGTGAGAGAGAGAGAGAGAGAAAGAAAGAGACAGAGAAAGTAGGAGGCTGTGGATGAGATTCCCCCAACCCCCGTATTATGTATGATGCTAAGTGTGCCCATAATAGGATAACTAGTATGTTTCTCTTTCAGTGAAGACTTTCCGTTAATCATTTTGTACAGAAAAACAATTACATGGGGAGGGTAACGAAACTTAGGATTTTTAAAGTAATTATTTTATTATATGGATGTTAAAATGATTCCTTTAAATTTCTGACTGTTCTTTCTTCAAATTTATTTAACATTCTTAGCTGATTTAGAATGCTATGACTTTGATAGAATGTAGTAATTAAAATGATTCCTTTAAATTTCTGACTGTTCTTTCTTCAAATTTATTTAACATTCTTAGCTGATTTAGAATGCTATGACTTTGATAGAATGTAGTAAGTAATGTGTACTTGTATTTGTCGCCATTTATAGAATTTCTTAATGCTTTTAAGTATTTCTGATAGAATGTGAATAAGAAAAGGGTTTTTACTCTTGCAAATCTATTCACTAGAGTTTTAAGACTTTTCCTTCCAAAATCAATGTCTTTCTGCCTTGCTGAGTTCTACCAGTTAGCACAAAGTGATCGTTTTTCTTCAGGACGCCGCGACAGAGATGGACAATTTGGGGTCTCCCGTTTGTCCCCGTGTACAAAGCTGATACAGAATTTAACTCTGTAGTGCTAGCGTATGACCTATCCTGAGCTCTTTTTGGGGAAAGGCAAAGTTTCAAAGCCAGCCTTCGAGGCGATCGTAAATTCCATTTTGTTCCATGAAAGAGAAGTTAATCCTAGCAAATGTGGTGCTTTCTTTCCTAAGTATTTGTGGACCATGGAGTATACGCTAATAGATATTACGCTGTTTTTGCTATGGCAACTGCAATGCGTTGTCATCTAAATCTTCGTGCATGCATAATATCAGAGGCTTGGTGCCCATAGGACAAACCACCACAACATGGGGAGTGAAGTTGATGTCAGTTCCCTTGTTTCGTTTCAATGTCCTGCTGAAATATCTCTGAAGCCTCACAAGACACTTTGCTTTGATCAACATCCTTCAACCTTCAAAGGCATCCTGGAGGTGTTTGTGAGACAGCTGCTTGCTGAAATAACCTTGATTGCTTTCTCTAAGAATTGTCACTGCACACCTCAGAGATCTGTGGAGTCGCCAGCAAAAACTGCTGAGAGTGGCACCCAAGTTCATCTCCATTCAACATACTAAGTTCCCCCACTATTTTTCATGAGTGACACCTCATACGATTGTGAGCACAAGTGTGCTTAAATATAAGTCATCTAAGATACTGGCCATTTTTTATTTCAAATAGTCGCATAATTTTTCTTATACAAAAGTCACACATGCTCGAATGTAGAAAATTCAAAAATTCACAAATATTAGAAGGAAAATATTCACAAATATTAGAAGGAAAATAACATCACTGAAACCTGAGAGTATTTCTTCTAGTGATCTTTTCTGTGATGTGAATAGGTTTTTGTTTTGTATATTGTTAAATATAGTTGTAAAAAAAATGTGTACAGAATAGAGCACGCAGGTATATTTTTAAGCAGTTACATTATACCTGCCTTTAAATAGTAAAAAGAAAAAAAATCATCATGGCGTGACATTGGCTTTCTGATTAAAGCTCCCCTCACTCCATTAGCATTCTTACATGTTCCTGTTTCAGTTCCCAAGCATTGCCAATACTCTGTCACACAAAAGGGAAAAAGCCAAGTTAAATGGCTGGACACTTGAGGAAGTGTTGGTTTGGGACACATAAATATCAACTTCTGAATTGTGTTTTTATTGGTATTATTATTATTGAACAAAAGAACACACTGAGCTGGAAGGTATTGTGTTTCACTGTCCCGAGTTTGGAAAAGTGAATTTTCTAGCTACTTTTGGGTTGCTCACGGAGAAAAGACAGTCAAGGTGCTGGGGAAGATAAATGGCACCCACCTGGAATGGACCTTGGGGTAGGAGATAGGGAGATCAAAAACCATCTGAAGGAATTAGAGGATAACAAGCCATTGTGATTTAGAAAATTTTGTAAACAGAATAGTGAAAGATGGGGATAAGAACAGGAGGAGGAAAAGGAACTAAAATTTTATTTGGTACTTGGGCCAGGCACCATGTTAGGCACTTTCCCAATATTCCCTCATTTATCTTTACAATCATGCTACAAAGCAGAGGGACACACTGAAGCACAGAAATGGGGAGTAACACAAACCATTTTTCTTCTGGTCAGGAATGACAGAAAGCTATCAGGTAGATTTTCAAAGCAAATCCAATCAGATAAAAAAGAGATTTGTGCAGACATGGACAGGTGACAATGGCTAAGATTTTGTAATATTTGCTTGAAGTTTTTTTGTAATATTTTAAATAAAATATTTTCATCAAGAGTTTGCCTTACCCCCAAACCACTTATCTTCCTGCTCACAGAAGCAACTCGTATCATGGATGTCTCCTATCTTTTTACTTTATTTTTAAAATCTATTACATAATCTTGAAATTTTTGGTTTTGATCATATATTTTTAAACCAAACATGAAGGACTGTGTTCAAGACGTTAGCATGAAGAACCGATATGGAAAAGCAACCAGTTAGAGAAAAACGTAAGAGATACACTCTACTGAAAGTTCATATTGGCAGTATTCATAAATTGAATTCATCTTTGCAAATTCTGATATGGCCCATCGAGATGACTTCAATGTTTCAAATGCTTAAAACACATAGCAACATTTCTATTCTTTGGGAGTTTAATAGGAATAAATATATTAGAAATAAAATCAGAAATTCAAATTCAAAATGACTGACACTGGCAGTATGTTTTTAGATGAGAAGTGTTTGCCAAAAAAGCCCACACGGTCTCTCTTATTTCATTATCTAAGATTACATTTGAAATAAATATATAAATTTGTATATATAATGTATACAAATTATTACATTTGAAATAAATAATAAATTACATTTATATATATATATATTTTTTAAGTTAGTTATTTATTGTTGAGATATAGAGGATGGACAAGAGGGGCAGAGAGACAGAGAGAATTCCAAGCAGGATCTGCACTGTCAGTGAGGAGCCCGAAATGGGGCTTGAACCCATAAACCATGAGATCATGACTTGAGCCAAAATGAAGAGCTGACACGTAACCAACTAAGCCACCCAGGCACCCTTGAAAGTTATAATTTTGAAAATGGTTGAAGAATTCCAAATATAAAGACATGTAAGCAGCTTTTATCTATTTTGATTTAAAAAAAATGTTTAGTCTAGGGGCGTCTGGGTGGCTCAGTCGCTTAAGCCTCCGACTTCGACTCAGGTCATGATCTTGTGGTTCATGAGTTCAAGCCCGGCATTGGGCTCTGTGCTGACAGCTCAGAGCCTGGAGCCTGCTTCAGATTCTCTGTCTTCCTCTCTCTGCCCCTCTCCCATGTGCACTATGTCTCTGTCTCTCTCTCAAAAATAAACATTAAAAACATTTTTTAAATCTAAATTAAAAAAACATGTTTAGTCTAAACACAAAAATATAAAATACAACCTTCCACATTTAGCCTGAAAAATCTTTTTTGATGAATATTCATTTAATGTGAATTAACAAAGGGAAGGAACAATACAATTTTATCTGTTGTGAAGATATTGGATAGTGTATTAAATTAACTTTATAGTATTAAATACTGTACTGATATGAAATATTTGGATTGTGACCTATATTACCTATACCAAAAGCTTGAAATTAGTGGGAAACTTCTACAGTTGTTTGCAAGATTTTATATTATTAGGGGAGAGTTTCATAGGTTGAAAAAAACCAAAAAACAGTAACAACAACAAAAAACAGAAAATGAGAAATGCTAGGTTGGAGGCTGTCCAAGGCCTTCCTATTCTGAAATGCCATGACTAGAGGGCTCTCATCCTTCCTCCACCCACGAACTGAAGGCCTTGACGGAAAGAAATGGAAAAAGAAGATATATAATAGCTCTGGTGGATCGATTCACCCATGAGGTATAAATCAAAGGGAAAAGTCGGGATTATTTTTAAGAAAATCTGTGTACCCCCAACCTCAGATGAACTTTCTTGGGCAAAACACTCCAGCACAACAAAATGCCAAGCTCAGTAGTTGTACCTAACACTAGTTCTCAAAACTATTTTGACTAACAGAACTTTAAATTTCCCAGACAGTAGTATTTCTAATATTACAATTTTTTTCCCTGCAGTGTTGGCTAGTTATCAAGGTTAACATGTCTAGCATTTGGTAAACCTGAAATGAATGGCCTAAAGTGACTGATGGATCATTTGCTCATGCCCTCTAGCCTTTCTCTGGATCGAACTTCCTGTTGTATTCGGGGGAGAGGAGTGAGTGTGCTAGATAAGTAATTACCGCACTTGGATGTGAAAACTATGAGAATTATGGAGAAATATATTAAAGGGTTGAATTCAGCATCATCGCAAATTAGCCAATCTAGTCTTTTGGCACAAAATAAGCAGCCTGCTTTGTACACATTTGGAAGGTTTTAAAAACAAATCAATATAGCCATACACTCTGGACTATGCTAAATAGAGCGGCCGGTCGGCGCACACCGCTCCTCCAGAGTGAGCCCATTGTGGAGAGCCGCCACATCCAAAACACCTTCCAGCTGTCGGAGGAACCCACAAGAGAAGCAAGCGCAGACGCAGACACGCTCAGTCAGATAATTACCTTGATTAAGATTCTCAGAATTGAACGGAGTTTAATCAAGGACCCTGTGAAATTGTGAGAATGCCAGTTTTCTGGGCTTGTCCTCCTATTCCGCAGATGGTGAGTTGCCAAACAAAATCAAAGGAGTCTTAATTACAAGCATGAGAGGCAAAGTCAAAAGGGAATGAGAGAATCTGTGCTTTGTGATGGGGACGGACCAGCACCAATCGGAGGCTCACTGGCACACTCTCCTCTCCCTTGCATAGACAGGGCTACAGTGCATCAAAGCTAAACACGCCATCAACATTCCTCAACATTCTCGACAACTCGAGAGACTGAGTTAATAGTTATGCCAATACATGCAAGGTAGTGGCTAATGTTGAATCCTCTTACGATACACGTGAACTTTTTAGGCGATAGTTGGACTGATACTAGAAACAAACAGCCACGTCACTCCAGCTGTTATCGCGAAAGCATGACCCAACCTGAATCTTAATCAAACGACTAGTGGAAATAAATTGCCATATAAAGAGAAAGCCTGAAAATCAGGTATATGGGGAGGTCAATACTTTTTTCATTTGTCCTGCTTCCTCTTAATTTGAGTTTGGACCACAAATAGAATTGATTATAAAAGTAATCCGTCCTATGATACGTGTCAATGTCTCCTTTAAAGTCTGCTCACTAATGTCCTTTTCATGTAGATTGCTACTAAGCCTTTTCCTACTTTCCTGTATGTCTATATTTGGTCATCTGATGTGCAAAACCATATAGTTCTATTACTTTGCTTTGTTTTCATAAAATGGGGCCTATTATTATCAATACCATCAATGAATCATCATCTATTGGTGCTAGTTAATTTGGTGCAGCCACTCTGGGGGTAGAATATAAAACCCATCCTATCTCCTTCCCCAAGTCATGTTTATAATAGTATGTCTTCTCACATATATTTCATATGTTTTATATTTTATAAATTAAACATAAACCCATCCTATCTATTTTCCTGTTTACGATTATTACAAGCTACAGATGCAAACAGTTCATGGTCAATCAGGTTTTCCTCTTATCAATGCTCTACAATTTCTATTTCTAAGAACTTGAAATTTTTAAAAAATTATTTAGTTTAGCTCCTCAAGGATTTCCTTTGAACTGTTCTTCATATACTCCCTATCCTTTGGCGTTGAAAGTTTTACTTTTTCTCAGGTTCAATACCATCACCTTTCTATATTCAGACACCTATTAGTGATAGATTCTTCTACTTTGGGCTTCTTCTTCTTGTGATTTACCTTTACATTTTGTTCCACTTATGCATCTGGAATGATCTGTGGCTCCCATGTCTGTATCTCTGAGGACTTAAGGCTAAGTCTCTGGTCATATGTCATTAATTGCTTCTCTCTGCAAGATCCTCTACACAGGTCTCCCCACACCATTTGCAACATTCTTACTTTGCTCATTCAATTTTTGCTCATCCTTACTTTGTTTTCCTTCTACCTTTTCTTGCTATACAATTTTCCAAAATTCTTCCTAAAGTGCCCTCTTGCAGCCTTACTTTATCTAACAGATAAAGAAATTTCACTCCAATCATTAAATTCAGGTTTGACGCTCAGTTGATGACGTGACTTCTCTGTTGCATGTTGTGTGGATATGCACAAGCGATTTTTGTTACTCTTTAGACATTATAGACACAAGATTTCTTAACTGCATATGACATCCAAAACAATTTGAACAATATGCCAGATAGGAAAAGTACCACAACACTAGAAGTTAAGAAACGTGCAATTAATTCTAATTCTGTCACTAATTTTATGGACAGTTTCTGTTTCGTTTTGGTTGGTTTGCTGTTCACAGGGAACACAGTTAAGTAAAATTGGTTGATTTGTGTAATACTTGTATTCTAAGTAATGTCATCTATTTAACCTTCAAAAGTCACTTTTAAAAAATAAACATTCCAGGATGCCTGAGTGGCTCAGTCGGTTAAGCATCTGACTCGATTTCAGCTCAGGGCATGATCGCAGGGTTGTGGGATCGACCCCCACTTGGGCTCCATGCTTACTGTGGAGCCTGCTAGACTTCTCTCTCTCTCTTCCCTGTGCCCCACCCCTTCTCTAAAATTAAAAAAATAAACATTCTAATTCTCCCCCTATAACTGGTTACAAAAAAAAGGGAAACATTTTTTAAACATTTATTTATTATTGAGAAACAGAGACAGAGCATGAGCAGGGGAGGAGCATAGAGAGGGGGAGACACAGAATCCGAAACAGACTCCAGGCTCTGAGCTGTCAGCATAGAGCCTGATGCGGGGCTCAAATTCACAAGCAGTGAAATCTGACCTGAGCCTAAGTCAGACACTTTACCAATTGAGCCACCTAGGCGCCACATGGGAAACATTTTTTAAATGTATGAATATCTTGAATGTATCTTTTGTAATCTTCCTTGATGTGCTTTTTAATATCCTGCGTTCTATGGAAATTTATTAGTCATTTAAAAAATAAGGTCTTTTATTCACTTTTAAATTGGGCATGGAACCCTAAGGAGGCATGACTGCACATCTATTAGAAAGCTAAAAAAAAAAACCTGACCATATCAGGGCATATGAGTGGCTCAGTCAGTTAAGTGACCAACTGTTGATTTTGGGTCAGGTCATGATGTCATGGTGTTGTGAATCTGAGCCTCACAAGGGACTCTACACACTGACCACACACAGAACCTGTTTGGGATTTTCTCTCTCCCTTTCTCTGTGCCCTTCCCCTATTTGCACTCTTTCTGTCTCTATCAACATAAATAAACAAACTTAAAAAGAAAAAAAAAAACACTGACCATATCAAATGCTAGGGAGCAAGTGCAGGAACACGATCCTTCATTCACTGCTGGTGGGAATGTAAAATGGTGTAACCACTTTGGAAAGTAGCTTGGCGGTTTCTTAAAAAATTAAACACATACCACCAAGCGATCCAGTCTTTCCATTCCAATATAGTAATGCAAAAGCTAAAGTATATGTCCATAGAAAGACTTGTCATTAACGTTCATAGCAATTTAAATTGTAGTCGCCACAAAAACTGGGAACAATCCAGGTGCCTATCAAGAGGTGAGCTGATAACAAATGAATGGGTAAACACAATTCAAACACATTGTATGAATGGGTATCCATACAATGAAACACAACTCAGAAATAAAAAGGAATAAGTTATTCATATTCCTAGAAATGTGAATGGATCTCAAAATAATTTTGTTGAATAAAAGACTCAAGACAAAAAAAACCTATACTATAGGAGTATATTTAATAAAATTAAAAAATTTTAATGTTTATTTTTGAGAGAGGAAGAGACAGAAAGTATGAGCCAGGAGGGGCTGAGAGAAGGGGAAAGAGTATCCTAAGCAGGCTCCTCACTGTCAGCCCAAAGCCCGACACTGGGCCAGAACCCATGAACTATGAGATCATGACCTGAGCCAAAGTCAGACGCTCAACCAACTGAGCCACCCAGGCACCCCAAATCCATTGAATAAAATTATAGAAAATGCAAACTAATATATAGTATAGAGATCAGATCATCAGTTGCCTGGTAAAAGGTGATGGGAAGGTGCTTGAGGGCAGAATTATAGAAACAAACTTTTGTGGATAATGAAGTATGTTTATTATTTTGATTGTGGTAATGGCTTCATTGATATATAAATATGTTAAAACATATCGTATTACACATTTCATTTATTCAAAACAATGTTTTAAGTTTAACTTTTTACTTATCTTTGAGAGAGACAGAGAGAGAGAGACAGAGCACAGGAGGAGCAGAGAAAGAGAGAATCCCAAGCAGGCCCTGTCAGTGCAGAACCTGATGTGGGGCTCAAACACACATGCCGAAGATCACGACCTGAGCCAAAATCAAGAGTTGGACACTTAACCAACTGAGCCACCCAGGAGCCCCCAAATTACACATTTTAAAACTCTGTACTATCTATCAATTATATCTCAATAAAACTGTTTAAAAATGAAAAAGAAATTGGAGGTTTAGAAATATCATTCCACTCAACACTGGAAAAGAAAATGTAACTTATATGAAGACATCACACTGAGATAAAAAAGGAAATTTTTAAAAAACGTTTATTTATTTTTGAGACAGAGAGATACACAGCATGAGCTGGGGAGGGGCAGAGAGAGAGGGCGACACAGAATCTGAAAGAGGCTCCACAGAGCCCGATGTAGGGCTCAAACCCATGGAATGCGAGATCACGACCTGAGCCGAAGTCAGCCACTTAACCGAAAGAGCCACCCAGGCGCCCCAAAAAGGGAATTTTTAGCTTGTTGAATTTTATTAGATTTTTATAAAATTAACTTTTATTTTTTTCAGTAAAATCGTGTCTTGAAGGCAGAAAAAACTAATTAAAGCATATTGCCTCTATTCTAACTGGGGGTGAATGTGATTAGAACCATGACATTTTCTTAAATTATCGCATTTTCTTGAATGCGCGTAAACACTCCTTTCTGATCGAAGCGGTCAGAGGTACAATATGAGCTTGAGAGTACTCTAACCAGTTGGTATAGGGCAGTGCCAAAACAGAGATCAGCTTTGAGAAATCAGCATCAGGAAGCCGGAACGGAACAGGAGCGTATAGCAAAGTAGCTGACAGAGTGGAGTCCACAGCAAGATGTCCTGGGTTTGAATCCCAGCTCTGACACTGACTTGCAGTATAACCTGGCCGATTATAGAACCTCTTCTACCTTCAGTTAGCTTGTCTATAAAGTGGGGGTGATAAGCGTGCATGCCACACTGTGTTATAACGAGGATTAAATACACTAATTTATTTAAAACACTTAGATACATAACACTATAGAGTGCTATTATTTGTCATTTAGTAAGAACCACTATTGAAGCATAAGATGATCAATTAATGTCCCCCTACATCTGGAGTCAAAGCAATCAGAATTCCATTAGTTGAAAGTTTGATAAGGAAAACCATGACTTGAGTTTAAATTATAAAAAAGAGATTATAAGCAAAACGGATTTAAAATTTGGTTGGAAAAAGTATGTATGTTCATAAGTTTAACAGATCAGACTTCTTCATTTTTTCTCTGCCTCTTGATTTTCAGTTAACTAATTTTAGAAGCTTTGTTTCTTGATTTTGTCTGTCATGTAACCTCTACATGAAATCATTCAATGTATATATGAACCTCTGTTTATGGTATACAAAGCTGTTGACAAAGGCAACAAATATATGAAGAGTATTTTTTCCCCCAAAGTCTCTTCATTTTTCTCACTGGTGACAAAAGAGAGAATTACCTTATAAATGTATTACTACAAAATATTACTTTAAGATAATCATTTTTCCTAGTATATTTGTTAGGTTGTTTTGAATTTTAATAAAGAAAACCCAACCTCAATAATAGAAATGTCAATATACACATATAGTTGGAATAGAATTAAAACAAGAAAGGTTTCACTTTCATTGCCACACTTTCAGCATCTAGAATATTTCCTGGTACATAATAGAGTCCTCGTAAATATCTGTATAATGAATGAATAATTAAGAATCAAGGCAACTGTGGGGACGCTGAAAAAACTTTCAGTTTTTATGTCTTAACTCATGATCTTCATGTTTTCTATTTTTCACCTCAAATTGGCCTATCTGCCCCACATTCTCTATTTTCAGATCCCAAAAAGTGATCATCTTTTTACTTTAGCACTACCCTTCATCCCCACTAAATAGTATGGGCACTACTCAGCATGAAAAATACACTGCTCTTTTCTTTTTAAATTTATTTATTTTGAGAGACAGAAGGAGAGAGAGAGGGAGGGAGAGAGAGAGAGAGAGAGAGAGTCCATCCCAAGCAGGCTCTGCACTATCAGCACAGAGCCTGAAGTGGGGCTCGAACTTACGAACCTTGAGACATGACCTGAGTCAAAACCAAGAGCTGGATGCTTAAATGACTGAGCCACCCAGGCACCCCCACCTTTTCTTTTCTTTTCTTTTCTTTTTTTTAAGTCCACACTACTCTTATATTAAGTTTCCACTCCTGGTTCAAATTATAAACAGTGGCAATGAAAGAACAGCCTAGTGGTATTTGCTGGAGTAAGACATTATAAGTGGAGCAGAGAATTCTCAGAGATCATAAGTATAATCCCGGTTTACTGCACCAGTATGAGAGAGAAGACAGACCTCACTGGCAAGTCATGAGGAAAGAGTTTATGATATCAAGTCCTTGAAATATTCAAAGTAACTCTGAACATCAAGAGAAAATATGATATATTTACTGAAGAAATTGCTAAGAGTAAGAATTAGAAAGAATAGTGCAGTTATAAAAAATTCCAAAAACACTGAATGATATTTACTAATAGGAAAAAAAAAAAAAGAATTACAGAGCAGTCAAATGAGATTGTCAAGTGATTTTCACCTTCAGTTTCAGTTTATCAAATCTTGACTACCGACAGAGTAGTTAATATTTTTATCACAATTATCTGTCTTTTTCATATAATCTCTTTGAACAAACTATTTGCTTTTTAAAGTATATTTACAGAGAACTCGAGACGCCTGGGTGGCTCAGTTGAGCTTTCAACTTCAACTCAGGTCATGATATCACGGTTCATGGGTTTGAGCCCTAAGTTGGGCTCTGTGCTGAGAGCTCAGAGCCTAGAGCCTGCTTTGCATTCTGTGTCTCCTTCTCTGTTCCTCCCTCACTTGCTCTCTGTTTCTCTCTCTCAAAAAAGCATACTTACACAGAACTGTTCAGAGTACTCACTATTACTGCATTCAAAAATGTGATGTTTATTTTGTTCTGAGTCATACATCTTTCCTTAATATAAATTACGGCTCTAAAATTACAAGAGGAGAATAGGCTTCTACCCATAATTTAAAAAATTATTTTTTCCTATGACAAATGATATCAGAGCAGTGGTAAGTAATCTGAAATTGCCTGATTTGTCAAGGAAGAGTATATAGTCATCGAGGAAAAAGTGACCTTAAACATAATGCAAGTTCAAGCTCTGTCCTAAAACTTTTAGCTCAGCAGGGTCATTAGTGTCCTTATGTGTTATCCAGCCCAACACTTCAAACACATAAAGGAAAACTAAGCTTAAAAAATAATGATCCTTCTTTCAGTAGTTGGTAGAATAGAGAAAAATTTGTACACCATCAACAACGTTGATCTTATTTATAACTACAGAGCACTACCCCTAACATTTGCAGACATACATACTTTGCAAGGACATGTAGTATATTTGCCATGATAAACAATGTGGAAGCAATTGAAACAAATATACATAAATTTTAAAAACAAATATCATACAAAGTATGTTCTCTGATCACAATGCAGTAGAATTCAAGAACAAGAGGGGCGCCTGGGTGGCTTAGTCGGTTAAGCGTCCGACTTTCGCTTAGGTCATGATCTCGTGGTTCATGGGTTCGATCCCCGCGTCGGGCTCTGTGCTGACTGCCAGCTCAGAGCCTGGAGCCTGTTTCAGTCTGTGACTCTCTCTCTCTCTGACCCTCCCCTGCTCATGCTGTGTGTCTCTCTCTCCTAGAAATAAATAAAAAAAATTAAAAAAAAAAAAAAAGAATTCAAGAACAAGAATATAGCTAAGTTAACCCCAAATATTTGGAAGGTAATTAATCCACAAAGTCAAAGGAGAAATCATAAGAGAAATTAGAAAATCTTTCCAAATAAATGAAAAGACATCAAAATTTCATAGATGCAGCTCAAGTGGGGCTCAGGGAGGAATTTAAAAGCTTTAAATTCAAAATAAATGTGGTATAAAATCAATTGCCTATGGTTCCATCTTTGGAAGCTAGAAAAATAGGAGCAAAGTAAATGGAAAAAAATAGAAGGGATGAAAAATTATACAACATAAGCAATAGAAAAGACTAATACAGTAAATTGAAAATTAGGTTCCTTGAGAGGCGCCCGGGGGGCTCAGTTGGTTAAGCATCTGACTCTGGATTTCAGCTCAGGTCATAATCTCATGGTCGTGAGATGGAGCCCTGTGTAGGCTCTGTGTTGGGCATGGAGGCTGCTTAAGATTCTCTCTCTTTCTCTCCCCCTCTGCCCCTGCTGCGCTCATATTCATGAGCTCTCTCTCTCTCAAAAAAGAGAAAGAAAGGAAAATTAGGTTCTTTGAAAGATCAACAAAATTGATAAATTCCTTTCTTAACTGATTAACAAAAAGAATAGAAATTACCAGTGTCAGTAATAAAAAGATGTGTGATTGCTTCAGATCTTACAGATTTAAAATGATATTAAGAGAATATTTTTAACAAATTTTATGGAAAAAATTAATAGCTTAGATAAGATGACAAATTTATTGAGAAGCACAGCATACCAGAACTGGCCCAAGATGAAACACAAAATCAGAATGTCACTACCAATGAGAACCTTTTCACAAAGACCAGTGCTAATAATATTTTCTATAATAGGAATATTATTATAGAAAAGACTTATGTAATGTTTATTATTTTGTTATATGATTATGCTATAATTTGCTCTGTAATAAAATTATTTGTTAATCATAAAGTATGAAATTGATAAATTATTAATTATACATATATTACATTAACTGTGTGATTTTATCTAGTATGTTACAGGTTTATTATTACATTTATAATGTTTTTTATGTACCAGAAATTTTACACACATCATTTCATTTAATACAACAATCCTGTGACCTAGGTATTAATATCTCCACTTTACCCATGAAGAGACTGATGAACAGAAAGGCTAATTACCTAATAAAAGCCAGAGCTGGCTCTAGAGTCCATTGTGATGAGTTGAACTTAGAAGGTGGAAGGAAGGAGTTTGATTCTAAAATACTCAAATGTTTCCAGCTTTGATGACCAGTGTAGGGTAGTGCCATTAATAAGTTGAAGAAAGAGTACTAACCACCCCAATTCCACATGTTTGTGGAACTCTAAGTGTTTAGGTAGTTCACAATTGTTCCAATCTTTATTTTTCACACCTACCTTTGGATAAAAGAGAAGTGAGACTCAAAGATATTGGATTACTTACTTTCAGCAAATTGTGCAGCTAGTCAGTAAAAACGGGAGAATTCAGATCCATGACCCAAAGTCTTGCATTTTTAACTACTATATTGAGGAGGAAAGAAGCAATTCCAGGTTATGATATTCTAAATATGGGATATTTTCATGTGATCCAGATTAATAGCATTCTGCTTTGTACCTTAGAAAACAGATACAGTCACTGAAGCCATATTAAAAGGCAATATGGTTCATTCTGCTTGTGTAGACAGAGTAGCTGCCATTTTAGTTTTAACAAAGTACAGCAAATCTAACGAGAGACACATTAAAGCTGACATATTAAAGCCAACTCTCCAGAGTCAACATGCCAAGAATTCACATTCCCCTCTAACCTCTCAGGTAGCATAATTCATGCCGAGAGTAAAGAGCTTCATGATATGCAAGTTTGGTTTCAGTGTGGAGGGAAGAAAAGGGAGGATGTCAGAAGAGAAGAAAGACGTTGAGGGGTTCACAGTGTGGTATCCCCTGAATTGTTTTGACTTTGATCTGGACCTACCAGCAAAACTCAGAACAGAAGAAAAAGTGTATTTCCTCCCATTTTAATGGGGCTTTCAAAGATCAGCTACTTCATCCCTGGTACAGGAGGTGACGGCTGGGGCCACATCCTGGCCGGCACCAGGGCCCACGATACAGTGACTATGGACTCTATACCTACATATACATGCAGAGTAACAGGGCATCCAAAGAGGGATCGTGGATACCAGTTTAATGACCAATGGACCATTGAGTGCTGAGCAGGGCAAGAGTCCATGGGAGGCTGGTTAAGGCATATAGAGGAGGAGGAGACTTAGTGTTTATACCAATGATGACATGGAGAACAGGAGATTGCTTCCTGCCACTATTCCTCATATCCAATTGAATTGCTTTTGCTGTTATGGCCTGAGTAAACCACACATTAGCAGTTGTTCACTCTTTCCTGTCTCTAAGCAATTTTTCTGAGCTCTGCATATCCAGTTCTAGTCAGTCATTCTAAAACCTGCTCCGGGAGGGGCACCTGGTGGCCCAGTCAGTTAAGCTTCCAACTTCGGCTCAGGTCATGATCTCACAGTTCATGAGTTCAAGCCCTGTGTAGGGCTCTTTACTGACAGCTCAGGGCCTGGAGCCTCCTTAGGATTCTGTATCTCCTTCTCTCTCTCTGCCCCTACCTCACTCGTACTCTCTCTCTCTCAAAAATAAATAAAATATTTTTAAAAAATTTTAAATCTGCTCCAGGAATCCTGAGCATCTAGCTTAAAATCAGGATTCCTTTTAAATAGAGGATGCAGAATAAGTTCCAGATTTATATTGCAATGTTTTATTAGTGTAAGACACGAGCTAATATTTTCCAAATTATATTTATAGGTGTATTTTAATGCCCAAATGGTCTACAATATCACTATGCTCTTCATACTTAAAAAATAAAGTTATACATTCACATAATTAGATAAGATAAATGCAAAGAGAATTATATAATGAAAAGATAAGTCTTCTACAACCCCACACCCTGATTCCCCTTCCCCAAGGGAGCTAGTGTTAACAGGCAATTGTCTGTAAATTCAGAACAGTTTCCATGCATATCGCTACATATATATTTTTTAAACCTAAAAAATAATCATACAATTCTCACTTTTCTATACCATAGTTTTCACTTAAGAATGCATCTTGAAGATTTTCATTCAATCAATATATAAATATCTACATATCAGCAGTATCTGTCATATGGGTGTGCCATAATGCACTTAACAAGAACTTTAATTACAATGACTTATTAATTGTTCTTGAGAAGAGAGCTACAATCAGATCAGTGTACTTATATTTAAAAACTTATTTTGAGGGGTACCTGGGTGGCTCAGTTGGTTAAGCATCTGACTTTGGCTCAGGTCATGATTCCTGGTTCATGAGTTCAAGCCCCATGTCAGGCTCTGTGCTGAGAGCTCAGAGGCTGAGCCTGTTTCAGATTCTGTGTCCCCCTCTCTCTGCCCCTCCCCTGTTCATGCTCTCTCTCTCCTCAAAAATAAGTAAATATTAAAAAAAAAACAAAAAACACTTTTTTTGAGTGTAGTTGATACACAATATTACATTAGTGTCAGGTGCACAACATAGTGATGCAACATCTCTAGATATTATGCTGTGCTCACCCCAAGTGTGGTGCCATCTGTCACCATACAGCACTATGACACTATCAATGACTATATTCTCTATGCTGTGCCTTTTATTCCCATTATTTTTTCATTCCATAACTGGCAGTCTGTGTCTCCACTCTCCTTCACCCATTTTGCTCATATTCTCACCTCCTTCCTTCTGGAAACCATCAGTTTGTTCGAGGTCTGATTTTGCTTTTTGTTTATTCATTTGTTTAGTTTTTTAGATTCCACATATAAGTGAAATCATGATATTTGTCTTTTTCAGCCTGACTCATTTCACTTAGCATAACACCCTCTGGGTCCATCCACGTTGTTACAAATAGCAAAATCTCATTCTTTCAATGTCTGTATGATATTCCTCTGTGTGTGTGTGTGTGTGTGTGTGTGTGTGTGTGTGTGTGTGTCTGTACCACATCATCCTTATCCATTCATCTTTGTATGGACACTTAGATTGCTTCCATATCTTGGCTATTATATATAATGCTTTAATGTCATGGATGCATTATCCTTTCAAATTGGTATTTTTGTTTCCTTTGGGTGAATAGTAGTGGATCATATGGTAACTCTATTTTTAATTTTTTTCAAGAATCTCCATACTGTTTTCCACTGTGGCTGCACCAGTTTACATTCCTACCAACAGTGCACAAGGGTTCCTTTTTCTCCACATCCTTGCCAACACTTCTTATTTCTTATCTTTTTGAATTTAGCCATTCTGATAGGTGTAAGGTGATAACTCACTGTGGTTTTGATTTGCATTTCTGTGATGATTAGTGATGTTGAGCATCATCTCACTGTTGGCCATCTGTGTCTTCTCTGGAAAAATGTCCTCTCAGGTCCTCCGCCCATTTTTAAATTGGGTTACTTGTTTTTTGGTGCTGAGCCATGTAAGTTCTTTATATATTTTGGATATTAAACCCATGCCCAATCTATGACAAAGGAGGAAAGAATACCCGATGGGGAAAAGACAACAAATGGAATTGGGGAAATGGGACAGCTACATGCCCAAGAATGAAACTGGACCACTTTTTTAAACCATACACAAAAATAAATTCAAAATGGATTAAAGAGCTAAATGTGAGACCTGAAACCATAAAAATCCTAGAAGAGAATATAGGCAGTAATATCTTTGACATCAACAGTAGCAGCATTTTTCTAGATATGTCTCCCAAGGCAAGGAAAACAAAAGCAGAAGTAAACTATTGGGACTACATCAAAATAAAAAACTTTTGCACGGCAAAGGGAACCATAAACAAAACAAAACAAAAGGCAAACCGCTGAATCGGAGAAGATATTTACAAATGACATATCCGACATCAGTGTACTTATATCTTGATGCACTTTAAATTACAAATATATTTCACATTTGGTAAAAAAAAAAAAAGCCAGATTTCATTTGAGAATAGGTTTCATCAAGTTCCAGTTTCACCAACAGGGTATAACAGGCATTCTTTCCCTCCAGAACTGATGTTATGAACCTTTAAAACTTTTGTTCAACTGATTAAAACATTACTATATAGTACTAAGTAATAGTGGTAATAAATTGCAGGAATGTGAGGTTTCGAACATAATAAAAGTAACAGATGAGTGCAGCAGGTTTGTTTGTTAATTTCAAATTATGGTTCTATGTGTTTCATGGGTTGCATTTTTTTCCCAATACAATATTGGGGAATTTAAAAAGTGAGAGAGAAAAAATCACTTGAGATTCCTTTGAAATTAAATGAAAGAAGATATAGACTTTCTTCCTATTACGAATTGTGTATTTTCTACATCTCCCTTAACAAATCGGCTTGGAATTTATAAGACCCCAAATATTGAATTTTCTGGAAAATCAAGTATTTGTCTTGGAACGGAGAAGTCACATAGTCACTAAGGATAGTTAAATGGATTTACAAATAAGAAATACATTGTATCACATCATAGGATGTATCTTATTGACATGAAGCTTTTATTACACTGATTTCAGGAAGTAATTTTTATTGTACATTTGTACTTTTCTGGATGCCACAGTCACTGGAGAAAGAGGACTCAAGGAAAGAGGAGTCATGAGAGGAACAGTGAAAGCCAAGGACAGTGAAGGTAAGGAACGAAGAGAAATACAAAAACACACTGGTGTGATATGGCCTATTTTTATTTCCTTGTGGGATTCTCTTTACTTGCTGAAAGATGTTTCTTTCTGACACAGAAGATTCACACTGAATAATCCCAGCGTATAACATTTTCTTCTGAATTTGGGTTTGATTTTGATGAAGCTGATCCCTGAGTAGACCGGGTTCACATTTGGGGGATTATCAGGTGTAAGTCAGCAGAAAACAAAATACTTAGATGAGAATGAAGGATAACAGAATACACTTCAAACTGTTCAGCTTCAAAGAATTCTCATCCAGAGTGATCGCCTATGAAATGAACAAAGATATCTTCACCATTGGCTTCGTTTTAAATGGTACAGGAGTGTTGTGCAAAGGGAACGTGGATACACACACTACATGGTGTAAATATTAAATAATGTTTATAAGGTAAAACTTTATAAACAGAGAAGCTGCAGAGAACACTTGGTCCCTCCAATCCCTCCTTCTTCCATAGAGATATGTGCTAAGGCAAGTATAGCGGAGCTGGATTCTTTTCCACTGAGCGGCCTGCCCTTTGAAAACTTCACATATTTATAAGAACCAGGGTGGGCAGGGAGAGCCTGTGCAACAATGGAAGCTCCGTTGTCTAGAAGGGAAATAGTTGGGGGTGGAGGAGGGTGCTGGGAAAGGGCCTCCAGCCTGTTCTTCCATTGAACTAACCCAAATCAGCTAAGTCAGCTCTTTACTAAGCTTCCATAAGCAGGAGGAGATGCCTCCAGAGTCTTCTGCAGATTTGACTCTCTTCTGTTAGTCTGCATATATTTACACTGAATTATCACACACAATTAACTTATATCTTGGATTTCCATAGAATATAGGGTAAACGTGACTCAGCTTTTTTTGTTTGTTTGTTTCTTCCTTTATTTCACTGAGCATTTTTTCAGCATTTTGGAATTCTAACTCTGCTACTTGCTATATGTATGACCTCAAGCAAGTTATTGAACTTCACTAGGCTTCAGCTTGTTCACTTGTAAACCAGGGAGAACAATTCCTATATCTGTTGGTATTGTTTAAGGAAGAAATAAAATAAGTCATGCAAAATGCTTGTTGAAATACCTATTTCTTCCTCCCTCCCTGCCTCCCTCTCTCACTCTCCTCTCTCTCTCTCTCTCTTTCTTACCTTCTTTCCTTTTTGGAAGAAAGGAAAAAAACAGTGTTTTCTAATTCGGTTATCCTGGAGAGGAAAGACCATCTAATACTAAAAGCCCTACTTAATAAAATTTTTACCTAAATAGGACATGTCAGATTGACATCTCTAAAAGTCATTACTTTCTAGTTACTTCCTAGTTCTTATATCTCTGTGCATAATATCTTCTATATGAAGAAAACAATGTGGAGTCTTTGAAATTCCTAAATCTTATGGTAGGAGGATGTTTCTGAATAGTTGTCCCGTCTCTGAGATTGTGTGTCACAAATGGTATAAATAAAGCATAGTTTCCAAACAGGTGCAAATACCCGGTGTAGTCAAATAAGTGCAGAGCAAGTAATTCTCATTGAAGAAAATAGACCAAGGGTACCAAGAAACCTGCATTTATTGTGGATATTGAAGTACTAAGTGACAGAAAGGTCATGATTCTCACCTTCAAACCTACCATGTTGAAACGGAATTATTTAACTATTTTAATGTGAATGACAAGGTCATAAACATTAATCTCCAAATACCTCTAGTTTTAAAACTCAGTTTTAAACTAAGTTCAACTCAAACTCTAATCACCTGAGAATTTTTAATTTCTTTGCTCATAGTGGTTGGTAATTCTTATATTGTAGTTCTTGGTAATGCTTAAAACAATATGGTTGGGGCGCCTGGATGGCTCAGTCGGTTGAGTGTCCGACTTCGGCTCAGGTCAAGATCTCGCAGTTCATGGGTTCAGGCTCTGTGCTGACAGCTCAGAGCCTGGAGCCTGCTTCAGATTCTGTGTCTCCCTCTCTCCCTGCCCCTCCGCTGTTTGCGCTCTGTCTCTCTCTGTCTCTTCAAAATAAATAAACCTTAAAAAAATAAAGAAATAATATGGTTAACGTTCAAGCTCAGACCTGCTGTTGGCCCATTTCAAGTCATGAACACATATTCTAAGCAGAATATAATGTTTTCTTGGTATGAGTATTAGGGAAACAGGACATTAAATTTTTCTTTGGGAATCCTACAAAGGGCTTTTATTTGAAAGAGGGGTCTCAAGAATATGTTTGACCTGAGGCATATCTGAAAAGGAATAATAGAGACATGTGTCAAAACAGACTATTCTGTTACCTGAACCATTTCCCCAAATCTCCCACTGGTAACATGATGACAGTTTGGTTCTGAAAATTAGGTCCACTCTGGTGGGAAAAGGCAGAGTCATAAGATCATCACTTGTATATTTCTTAAAATCTTAAGGTACCAGAAAAAAATGTCACATTTTTCCCATTTGAGAACTCAAGTTAAAATGTTTTCAAAAATAGAAGATAAGTGAAAAGTTTATTGTGTTTTAGATTTGGGGAAACTATAAAAACAGTTACCTGCTTTTATAATGTTTGTTTCTAAAGGACAAAATGGCTGTATGTTTGCTCATGTCATATCATCCACGGGCATTTGGGAACCTCTGAATTTTATTTCTTTATTTATTTTTTAATAATTTATTGTCAAGTTGGTTTCCATATAACACCGAGTGCTCATCCCCACAAGTGCCCTCCTTCATGCCCATCACTCCCCTTCCCCTCTCCCCCACCCCAACTGCCCTCAGTTTGTTCTCAGCACTCAAGAGTCTCTCATGGTGTGCCTCCCTCCCTCTCCCCCAGTAATTTCCCCCTTCTTCTCCCCCACGGTCATCCGTTAAGTTCCTCTAATCCTCCTATATGTGCAAACATATGGTATTTGTCCTTCTCTGCCTTTATTTCACTCAACATAACACCTCAAGTTCCATCCACGTTGCTACACATGGCCAGATTTCATTATTTCTCATTGCCATGTAGTATTCCATCGTATAGCTAAACCACATAGTCTTGATTCATTCATCAGTTGATGGACACTTGGGCTCTTTACATGTTTTAGCTATTGTTGAGAGTGTTGCTATGAACATTGGGGTACATGTGCCCCTATGCATCAGCACTCCTGTATCCCTTGGGTAAATTCCTAGCAGTGCTATTGTTGGGTCCTAGGGGAGTTCTATTGTTAACTTTTTGTGGAACCTCCACACTGTTTTCCAGAGGGGCTACACCAGTTTACATTCCCACCAACAGTGTAGGAGGGTGCCTGTTTCTCCACATCCTCGCCAGCATCTCGAGTCCTCTGATTTGCTCATTTTAGCCACTCTGGCTGGTGGTATCTCAGTGTGGTTTTGATTTGTATTTCCCTGATGAGGAGGGATGCTGAGCATCATTTCATGTGTCTGTTGTCCATCTGGATGTCCTCAAGGGAACATCTGAATTTTAGAGCTGCACTTGCCACTTGCCACTGTTGAGCAAGCTCATCAACCTCAGTTTGACCATCTTGACCTCACAAATTTAAAATGAGGATTAAATGTGGCTGTAAATAGCATGACCCTTATGTAGAACTTCCAAATTCTCTTTTATTTTGTTAAAAGAAGGTCTAAACATATCATCCCATGGAGGAATAATAAAAGAGCAATGACTGACTCTCAGCCTGAGATGCAAAGCAAAGTTTCCTGAAATGCACTGCAAGATACAGTAAGCTGAGATAGCTACGTTGGTCAGTTCAAACAGCTGCTACTGTCCCCTTTTCCCCACTAGCTAGTCTGATTGGAGGAATATAGTAGTGTTAAGAGATTGGCTTTTAGAGTCCAATAGTCACGAGTTTGAATGATGATGCCACTACTTGACTGCTGCTTCATTTACAAGGTACCTGTACTTTCTGAGGCCATTTACAAGATGAGTTAAGTAAAGTGCCAGCACAAAACTTTGTATTACTGCACATGCTGTGAGCACTCCATAAATGTTATGTTTTCTCCAATGTTTCTTTTTTTCAAAGAAAAAATACCAGGGAATGTGTACAGTTTGAAAATTCAATGTCAGGAAAACAAAAACGACATTGAACAGAGAGCTTTGCACAGAAGAGAAAATAAAGGCATTAATTAGGGAAATACGGTAAGGAACTCTATGTTTTCCTCTACTATCACTGATTTAATACAACAAAATGCTACAACATCCATACAGCACCTCCAGATGTCATAGTGGGCACTTTATTTGAGGGTTTTTTTTTTTTTAAATATGAGATTCTTGAGTTTGATTTCCAGCTGTCAATCAAATGCTACCTTTAATCTTACTAGTTCCCTTCACTGAATTTTGATATGAACCCCATTAAATTTTGTTGAAAAGCAGCCTTTATAATACCGTTGCCTCCAAAGCTAATGAATAATGTAAACATATTGTTCATGTTAATTCATAAAACCCATGAAGTAATGAGACATGAAATATAATCACTACATTTTATACATAAATGTTTATCTTTAAGGATGATATGATGAACTATATTAAATTATAATTATTATTTTGTTAAAAGATTTACAATTTAACCCCTATGACATCTATATCCTGTGCATTTTAGCTTACTCCTGGGAACCTAGCCATTGGCCACTAAAATAACATATGGTTGAATTAAACAGATGTCATCACTTGTAGATGAGGTTCAAATTTACAAAAGTTAAGACAACTATGTAACTCACATAACGTCAAAAGAATTCTAAGCTCCTCTCTCCCACAAATAAGGTATTGTCAAGTGGAATACAATTCCGTGAGAAAATATTCACCTCTAGGAAATCCTAAGGGGAGAAGTTGTACATATTGTTCCACAGCCTTGGCACATTGATTCAGCATAAGGTAGCAAGAAAATTAAAAACAAAACAAACAAACCTGTTTTCTGTATACAAGACACTGTCTTTCTCTCAATACTTTCAAATGAACTCATCTCATTCTTATTCATGGAAGGAAAACATCTACACAGTTCTATGAAACCAAAGTCAATAGAAATATCCACATACCAAAAATAAGGATTTTTGTCAAAAGAGATGTGCTGAAAGTATTCCTAACATCAAATAACTTTGTACTTTTTAAATTTGACAATGTTTCTTTTGCTAAAATAAGTGGAAATGCAGCCTCCAAATTCATACACTACTTTCCTTTCTATCTTTCTTTCTTTTTCCGGAACCTACCCAATGATCCCGAGGTATAAAATCTAGATCTCTCCAAATATCAAGTGAAAGACGTTCATCCTTACTTGTAAAAAGTGGAACAATTTTAGAAAAATATTGTTTTCCAACTAGAAGGACACTTACAACTAGAAGGACGAGGCTTTTGCACAAGCAGTACCATCAAGTTCATGGAGAAAAGAGCATTTCCAATCTATTTTTAGTTGGTATGCGAATTGGCACAAATGCTGTGGAGGACATTTTGATAATGTATATTAAATAAATAATTTACAACCTTTCAAGTCAGAGTCCCTCCTGTAAAAATTTATAAACGTACTTGTACATGTGAGCATGAAAATGCCTGTTAATCACGTTTGTTCATAACAGCAAAACAGTGGTGGCTCCACAGCCTGGTGAAAAACGTATGACTATAAATCTGGTGGCATTAAGTAAAGATGTAAACCTGGTTAGGTGAAGCAGTATTCAGTCACCAAAAGAATCTCAAATGAAAATATACTCTTCATTTGGGCTAGGAGACAGTAAGCCACATTCAGGACATCTGATGAGAGGGAAAATTAAAAAATGCTAAAGATGAATGAATGAATGAATGAACAAATGAATGAATGAATGAATGAATGAATGAATGAATTGGCACTTCTGTAGTGCTGAGCTGGTAAACTTAAAGCTAGAAAATGCATCATACTTGGCCATCATAAAAAGATATGTCTATCTCTGCTTCCCATGTTTATATTTTTACAAATGGTGATCCAAGGCACTGTGATTCCTATAGATTTATATTTTTTCCTCAGGATAAAGATTATGGAAATTATCTTTACAATTAATTTCAACTGCATATAACAGCGATTTATCTAGCTCAGTTGCATGTAAATTTCTCAATAAGATGTAAGTTCCTTGAAAGCTAGATTTTGTTTGCTCAACATTGCATTCTTAATCTCCTGCACCTAGAAGAAAGAACAAGTGACCCACAATAGCCAATCAATATATATGTGACGAAAAACCACTGGGGTAGTTCTGGGGCAGTTCTTCAGTTGTAAATATTTCTGATGTAACTGTATTGCTCTTCAAAAAATGAAAATAATAAAAAACATAACTTTTGGCTCACGATGCACACTGGCCTATATATCTTTACATGTTTATCTCAAGAATCTTAGATAATTTGGGTCATTCACTGATGTAAAGAAGTCTAAGAACTTCCAAGAAGCAGAAGAACTTCCAAGTAGCTGGCAGTCAGTTTTCATTCTATAGATGTACTAAGATTATGATGTTTATGATAAAACCTAGGAATACTAAAAAAGACAACTTTATCGTGAAAATGGTCCTGCCATTGGTTAGCTTGTCATTTAACCATGCTCTTTAATCTTGGGTTTCCATATTTTGATCTGGAAAAGTTCAGGATTAGGGTTGGGGAACCTCTAAGTGCCTTCCAGTTTTAAAATATTGATTCTATGATGTGGCATATACTGTTGTTACAAATTGTGCTCTCGATACAGAGTCATTGACAGAGCATAGCTGCTAGATAGAAACTCACCCATGAGGCAAAAAAACAAAAGCAGAAAACCAACAACAATCTATTGTCATTTCCACTCTTGCGTTGCCAAAATTACTCGAAAAAAATTTTGACGTGGATATTAAATGCAGCAACATCTCTTTTCTTGCTCCCTTACCTCCACTCTTTTCACATTTCCACAGCCTTCCATCTCCAATTCATCACTTGCTGATGAATTTAGAAAAAGAAGAAATCTCTACATGGATTATTCATAGATCACTTGCTAATTGAGCAATGAAACAGATATTCACATACTGTTGTACCACTTATTGGTATAAAATGACAATATAAAAAGAAAGCTTTCAAAACATGTATAACATTTGATCCAATAATTCCCCTTATTCAAATGTACTCTTTTAACTTATTTTGAGATAATTTCAGAGTCATAAAAGAGTGGAATAAATAGTTCAAAGCTTCCCTGTGTATCTTTCACCCAAGTTATCAGAATGTTAACACTTTACCACATTGTCATTCTCTCTGTCTGTGTCTTGTCTCTTTAGATATTAAAAGCTATTCATTGGAGCATAATTTATAATGGAGAAAACTGGAAGAAATCTAAATGACAAGCATCAGGGAAATGATTCCTTAAATTACAGCGTATCTACTATATGGAATATTAAACAGGAATTAAGATGTTGAAAGTGATTACTGTAAAGTTCAGGCTTATTAGATAATGCTAAATCAAAAGGAAGTTAATACAATTTTAAATGATCATTATAAAGACTATAGTATAATCCTTATTAAATATTGCCAAGTGAAAACTCAGGATACAAATGTGAGCATATTTAAATACAGTCATTTGAAAGAAGACAAGAAGGGAACAGGAAAAAATAAATGTAGTTATATAAATTTGATTGATCAGGAATAGGCATGAGTTTTCTCTATTTTCTAAATAAGAGAATTCTTTATGGACTATTCTTTAAGATCTTGTGGATGGCTACTTGAAGATAAACAGGAGAAAATACTGAATTTGGCAAATTAATCATAAGATTATAGAGAAGAAGCCATATGAATCACATACTCTAAAGTCTACATTTCATGGGAGAAACAAGAGTCAGTTTTCCGAAGGAGAAAATAAAGGGGACTCAAAATAGAGGAGAGATCATCTGAATAGAGATTTTCAAGAAAATCAAACACCCAGGTTTGTGATGAATGTTTAACAGAATGTTGAATTCTGCTATACATTGTACACATTGATTTAATTTTTTACTATACTACATGATACAATTGGATTGTTTCTAACCTGAAATTTTGCTGAGACATTTTATTCTCTGGGTATTACTAACAGATACATGCATCTAACTGCCAGACTGAGCAGAGTATAAACCAAAGAAAGAGATATTTTAAGCACTTAGACTTTCTGATCATTAAAAGCTAAAAGAAGAAGATGAGAATATTTTAGCAAAGAATGTTCCATGTGTATGAGTGTTAAAAGTTGGATGGCATATTCGACACAAAGGGAAACATTTCTGAAAACAAAATGTTAAATGTCCACTGAATTCTGCCACCAAGGTGATTCAAGGTATAAAGAGCTTTGTTTCTGAGATTCCACATAGGAGATGTTTATTAGTCATGCAGGAGGAAATGATTAAATATCAAGTGGGCAGCATCAGTAACAATACATGGTACATTTCTGACAAGAAACCTCTTCATCAAAAAAATCTAGTCTACATATGGCAGACGTAATCAGTCCCTAAATAGAACAACTAGGTACATATACACTGGGTTCCTTCCCAACATGACACCACCTGAGTAGGTTTAACACGTTAGTAGCTGGTCCTTCAAACCCAGACTCTATTGAAGATAATATCTTTATTGTATCTAAGATACACTTCATGGCGCGTTAAAACTTGGCTCAAAGAACACTGAAAATCTAAAGCTGATCTTAACTCTAGAGGGAAACTAGCTTTTTTCTCTTTTTAAGAAAAGGATGCTTTTATTCTGCTCACAGCTGAGTTTGTCATCTATTGTTATTTCACAGACGACATAATTCACAAGTTATTAAAGGTTTCACTGCAGTCTGAACCTTTTATTGCTACACATTCCAAAACACTTTCAATTTTTTCTAACTACTCTCTAAAGTAATTTCAGTCCCAAAGAATAGAGGAGGAAAAAAAAATACATTGAACGTATAAAATAGAGGCAGAACATTGATCTATTATGACATTTATCTTTATGAAAGAAAAGACGAGATGACTGCTCATGGCTATATTATTTATAAGTTACTTCTTCTCCTTTATAGACACTTGGTAAAGAGATGTTAGGATCAGAGCGCCTGGGTGGCTCAGTCGATTAAGCATCTGACTCTTGATTTTGGCTCACATCATGACCTCAGGGTTGTTGGGATGGGGGCTCTGCCCTGATAGTCCCTGATAGGCAGAGCCCACTTGGGATCCTCGCTCTCCTCTCTCTCTGCCCCTCCTCTGCTCAAGCTCCCTCTCTCTTTTTCAGTATAAACAAAATAAACTTAAAAAGAGAGAGAGAGGTTAGGACTTCTTTACATTTTATACCAGCCATCTCTCTTCAGTCTTCACGATTTTCATAGCTGTCAAATTTCAACTACTATAAGACAACTTATTTTTTTCAGAGTTATGCCAATGACTTTCAACATATCACTGTTTAGGACTCATCCCTGAATAGAAGTGCAACCATAGTTTAATATTTTATATACAAAATCATATACAAATAAAACGACTATCTGTGAAATTCAAAATGGTATCCAAATCTGATAATAATCAAAATAAGAGGGATTTTGAATGTCTTCAATGTGATATTTGTTATACTTTTAAATTATATAGTTCTAAAGTTTCAGTAATACAAGATGAATAAATTCCAGAGATTTGTATCACAACACAGTGCCTACAGTTAACAATACAGTATTGTGCACTTTAAGATGTGTTAAGAGAATAGATCTCATGATAAATTGTTCATATATAGATAAGAAGGTAAATAAATAAAATAGAAGTACATCCATCAAGATACACAACCTATGAGAAAAGATAAAATAATACCAACAGCATGTTTGTATATGTCTAGAAGGAAACTATATAAATTAAACATGTAAACATATATACTAAGGAGTTAGTCATTTTTTGTGTGTGGAGAAGAGCAATGATTACTTTTCACTTTATATATTTCTATATTGTTTGCCTTTTACAACAGGTGTAAGTTGTTTTGAAAAACTAAGTCATAAGAAAAATGAGAAATAGTGGAATAAAAATAAATGTAATCATTAGAGCAATTTCATGTTTGTGAATTTGATCCAGAAGCTCAATGCAATGTCAGAAATAATTATACAATAGAAGAAACATTATATGAAAAAGTTAGTATAACCAAGCTTCTGTAAAAATGGAGCGACAGATATACCAAAGAAATTACCTTCGGATTCTTTATTTAATTTAGAAAATGGTTATTAAACCTCTAGTATATAGAAGGATCCATGGAAAAATAAAAAATTTTAAAAGAAGGTTCTAGTTTTCAAAGTATATGCTAATAGCAAATATCACATTAATGTAGTCTAACAAGCTAACCAAACCATACAGGGATTAGTATTAGAAATCTTATTACATTATGATTTTGAGGATACTATGCTTATTATTAAAAGAAAAAACATTATTACTAAATCAGGCTTTAAAACATCCTTGGAAAAACTACCTGTTTAGAAATTAAAAGATAAACTCTGGGTAAGTTTATTTCAATCATTCTGCAAATATTTATCAAGACTTTGTCATAGGCCAGAGATATAGAAGTGAATAAACAAACAGAACTGCTGTATTGGTGAGTTACATTCTAGAGGGAGGAAAGAGAATAAGCATAATTAATAAGAAAATATTTAGAATATTATTATCCTTAGTGATAAGGATGCAGAATAAAAACAGAGAGGGGAGAGACACAGGGGTTGAGAAAGTGGTTATGAGTTTATTGGACCAATGAGAGGGTACAAGAGTCAAGATCAGAGAGAAGTGGGGAAGGAGTCAGACCACTTTCTGGGGGAAGGGCTATCCAGGCAGAGAGGGTAGCAATTGTAGAGACCAAAGATAATGCCTATTTTTTATACTTAAAAGTAAGGAGACCATTTTATTGGATCAAAATGTAGGAGAGGAAGTCAGGTTGAGGCAGATTCTGTGACGTCTCTAACCTTATGACAAGATGTTGCTTTTACCTTGTATAAGATGGGAAACCAACAGAGAATTTTGAGTAGGGAAAAGACACACCTGACTTGAGTTTCATCAGTATTGTTCTCACTCTTGTGCTGAAAGAGAGATATTGAAGAGAGATATTGAAGAGATATTGAAGAGAGATAAAAGGGAAAGCTGGAACCCCAGATAGGAAGTAATTGCAAGCATTCAATGAGGGATGATGGCTTAGAGCCATGCCAGCATTAGAGGTTAGAGCAGATAACACCACTTCTCTACCCATATTCCCTGCATCTTATATTTCTGTCCGTGCCTTCCAACCTCCAACTGCCATCATCTACCTCTCTTTGATTGATGGTCCTCTGGGGTTGAAGCTAACTTTTCCCATACAGGCAGAAGCCCAGAAATATCAAGTATGTACTCTTGGATAAACTCTGACAGGAACTGATTTCTAAACCCTAGCTTTCTCACTCATGGAGTGGGGTTAATCTTGAGGCATGTTTTACACAGGGTCCAGAGTTCACCTTATGATTTAGGACCAGGCACCAGTTGTGGAAACTTTCTTGATAATGCACTTTTTTTCCAGCTGTGCTCCCTCACTTATCTCATTTCCCCACTCCCTACTAAAGTTTCCTGGATTTGCATATAAATAAACTACTAGCCCTCAAATAATTGTCCCAGGATCTGATTCTGGAAGAAATTCAGAGGTTGCTCTAGAAAGCAAAACTTAGGGATGGGATTCTGGAATTTGACATCTCTTTGGTTGGGAACAAGGATACTTATGCTGGTGATACACAGGGTGGTAACAAACCACGGACTGTTAGAGTATTGTGGTTCTTGAGACTCCCACTTGTGATAAATTTGGAGGAAAAGTGGAAGTGAATGCATTTGCTTTTGCAATAATTCCAGTATTTCAGATGCAGGGTCAGTAGTAATTATAAGGTCTATATATAGTTGGTTGATTATTAAGTGAATCAAAGAGCTAAAAGAAGAACAATTGGCTCATGTCAGTCAACCATTAAGTCAGGCACCATATGAAAGCCAGAAGCCTCTATGAAACATTTAAGCATTGCATTTATTCTTTTGAGAGAGAGAGAGAGAGAATAGGTGGAGAGGCAGAGGGAGCAGGAGAGAGAGCATCCCAAGCAGGCTCCACACAGTCAGCACAGAGCCCAATGTGGGGCTTGATCTCATGAAGCATGAGATCATGACCTGAGTTGAGATCAAGAGTCAGACACTTAACCAACTGAGTCACCCAGATACCCATCAATGGGAATTTTTTAAAGGGTGAGGTGGTTGCCGCTAGGACATTTGATAAGGGGCTATAAGAATGAGATAGGCTTCAAAAAGAACTGGCTAGTTTGCAAACCCAGTTTAGGGAAGATATTGAAATGCATTAACTGCAGTGTTTAAAATTTAACTATTTTCAACCAAATAAAAGGTATAGCCTGTATAACACAACCTTACCAAATCCAGGGGTCTCTAGACATATCTTCAAAGTGGACCCTTTGTTAAGACTTGTGATAGAATTTGATTGGAGCTGTGTTAGTTCTCTTAGCTAAACAAAAGAACTCCTAGAATGATTTAGGGTATGGTCTCACAGAACCCTCACATGTCTAAAATGTATACATAATTGAATGTAGGAGACATTTGTCCCAAAACAGAATTCTGCGAGTCACTAAAATTCATTAGCAACAACAACGACAAAAAGAAACTACAAAGTTCTTGAGAAACCTGTATTTATAAGACTGCCAGCATGGACTAAATATGGTTGAGGCTGAATGTAAAAAGACCTCTCAGTCTATGACTTTCGATAGTCAAGAAAGTTGTCTAGCCCCAAAAAAAGGCATATTCTACAATGCTCTCTTCAGAAATGACTGAGGACAATAGAAAATAGCTTCAGAAGTCAGAGCTAGTAAGGGCCATGGATAATAACAGACATGGAAGCTACTTCTAGGAAATAAAATCAGGCACCAAACAAGCAATATCTCTTACATTCTGTAGAAAGGGTTCTGACCAGTTTTGCTTAGAAGGCTATCAGACATGCCATGGATTCATTACTTTGTCTTCCTATTTTCCCGGTTCCAAATTAGGTCATTTCTTGGGTCTCTTCTGCCCCTATTTCACCATTGCGCATTGGATATACATAAGGCAGATGACCTGTTTTTTTAGTTCATGCTTTCCCAAATCAGCAGGAGACACCTCTGTATCATAAATTTTTGGTGAATCCGATGCCATGATTAGCCAAGAGTTGGGGGGGGTTGGAATTATTGAATGGGGTGACTGTATTTAGCATTGGGAGGTACCAATATTTATGAAAAAAAAAGAATAGACTGTCATAGATTAAATTATTCAAAATTGTTCAATTTCTCCCCTACTATGTCTCTACCCCTTGACTGTGGCACAGCAATGGGACTGGCTTGGTCAACGGGATATTATAAAACATGACACTAGCAAAGGATGGAAATGTTCTTGCACAGTGGCCTGTCTTCCTTATACCTCTGCCATCACCATGAGAAGAGGCCCTATAACAAGCTGCCACATTCACAAATTTCCAAGTTTGAAATAATTCAAATGTAAAGCTAAGAAGTTCCATAGAGCTTACCTTCATTTTATACGTGGGCCAATTGTCAAAATTAACTGGCAGGATTACAGAGATTGGCCCACATGGACTCCTCCAAGTGTTTACTGATGGTTCTGGACTACCCCAAAGGTAGAGGGGGTTATCAAGTAATTCACACTTCAAGGATTTGTGTAATAGTAAAAGGAATAGGAATGGGACAATGTATTACATCCTGGTATAGTGATAATTTGTTCATCTTGATTTATAGAATCATCTATTTCTAATGTTATTCAAATGTGTTTATGATTGGAGCAAGGCAAATCTTGGTCAAAGGGGAAAAGGCAATTGGTGATAACGTGTTACAGGATTAAGCTTGGACTCAAGATACTTTAAGTTGTCATCAATGACCTTGACACCATGAGGTTTGGATCAGGATTTGAAACTGCACCATAGGAGGCTATAAGGAGAAGGTAATCAGAAACGCCCAGAATGAAATTCATCAGTGATGAGTATAAGGACAGAATAATTGGGGCGCCTGGGTGGCTTAGTCGGTTAAGCGTCCGACTTTCGCTTAGGTCATGATCTCGCGGTTCATGGGTTCGAGCCCCGCGTCTCGGGCTCTGTGCTGACTGCCAGCTCAGAGCCTGGAGCCTGTTTCAGTCTGTGACTCCCTCTCTCTCTGACCCTCCCCTGCTCACGCTGTCTCTCTCTCTCTCTCCTAGAAATAAATAAAACATTAAAAAAAAAAAGGACAGAATAATTCACTCGAGGGAATAAAACCATCTGGGAATCAAAGTTAGGTTCATTTCTGTCAGGAGTGGTTTAACATAATCCTACCTGAGGGCAGGAACTCTCGGAATCTTTTCCAGTTCTTTGATACTAAGATCTAAAAGGAAAAGGAAGCTTTGAAAAATACTGTGTGTATGACTTGAAAGACTGTACATTTGTATTGATATTTAATATTACCATCCCATTTCAAATGGACAAGAGTTTAAGAATGTAGTATCAGTAGGAATTATAAGTATCTAAATACTCAAACCCCTGCAAATTAATATTATGATATAACCTTGCATGTATATTAAAAATTTCTAAGCTCTTGGAGGTAAAGAATATGTTCATTACCTTCTTTATGGTGATGGTATCATGGATATAAACTACGTCCAAACTCAGAAAACTGTATTATAGGTTTTTTGTATAGCAATTATAATTTGATAAATCTGTTTAAAAATTTTCTAATGGACCAGCACAAATTACTTGCTCATAAAATTATCCTCTATTCTTCATGCATTTTCTTCTTCCTTCTTTTCTGAATGTCATAGACTTAAAGACTGAGGAAGTGAGGAAGCTATGGCAGGCCAACCATGATCAGGGTCCAATGGCCTATTTTAAATTTTTGTGCACCTTTCATAATCCCCAAAAATGTTTCCCTTTTTCAATTTATTTTATATCAGGAGGCCTACGATCGAAGCAAATTCTGTTAAACTTCGTTCAACATGTGGGTTTGAGCACTCTCTAACCATCAGGCAGGTCCCAGAAGCTGACAAGGATTGTAAGTTCCTTGTTCTCAGAAAGTTCTCAGAATTATTAAAGTTCAAATAATGTTATTTTTTAAACTTATATTTCATCTTTATTTGATGCCATGTAAGTCATTTCAGATGAATTATAAAATACAAATATAAAAGAGAACCAATGTCGCAGTTAAGCCCACCACCCAGAGAAACTCACATGATCAATTTGACTTATCTTTCTCATTTTTTATGCATATTTAGATATACAAAAACATCATTTTGAAGACACTATTTTGCAACCTGTCTGTGTCAATATTTTGTGAGATTTTGGTTTTTTTAAAATTTCTTTAATGTTTTTATTTATTTCTGAGAGAAAGAGAGAGAGCAAGAGAGCAAGCATGAACAGGGGAGGGTGAGAGAGAGAGGGAGATACAGAATCTGAAACAGGCTCCAGGGTCTGAGCTGTCAGCACAGAGCCCGATGCAGGGCTCGAACCCACGAGCTGTGAGATCATGACCTGAGCCGAAGTTGGAAGCTTAACCGACTGAGCCACCCAGGCGCCCCATGTCTGTGTCAATATTTTGGAAACATCTTTTCACATCAATAAATATAACTCTATCGGGGCACCTGGGTGGCTCAGTTGGTTAAGCATCCGACTTCAGCTCAGGTCATGATCTCATGGTTTGTGAGTGGGAGCCCCGTGTTGGGCTCTGTGCGGACCACTCCAGAGCCTGGAGCCTGCTTCAGATTCTGTGTCTCCCTCTCTCTGCCCCTTCCCCACTTTTGTTCTCTCTCTCTCTCAAAAATAAATAAACATTAAAAACAAAGAAAAATAACTCTATCATATTGATTTAATTGCTGCATAATATTTCAGGCTATTTATTATGAATAAGCCTGACCTATTGAATGAACTATTCCTTATTTTTGAAATCTAGTTATGGCAAATATCTTTACTATCATAAACAAGCATCCTCCATCAGTCCCACTTTTTAGTAAAAGTGAAATCCTGGTTTTAAATAAATGTATTAAAAGCCATGTTTAAGGCTTTTAATACATCTTCCCAAACTACACTACTTTTTGAGTAATATTTATAGAATTATCCAATCGTAATATACTTACCATAACAAAGTAAAAATTGCTCAGAGCAGTACTTCCTGAATGATGTTGGTTGAACAAATCTCTTCTGCCTTCACTTGATGCTGCCCAGGAAAAGAGTTTGGTTCAAAGAAGTTTGGGAAACATATTATTTCCCACACTTTGATATTCACAGCTCATATTAGCATTTCAAAGACTCTGAAAAGTCCAGCACTAAAGAAACATGTTCAATTTTGTTTAAGTCAACATTTATTAGCCAGGGCACACTATTTGATGTAATACTTATTGGCATGCTTTAGAACATCCCTTGCTGCTTGAGAAAATAATTTAAAAATGCCCAAGTCTAAATAAAACGAAAATGCACTCAGATTTTTACTCAAAACAAGTATAATTTAATATGATTTATTTAGTGTTTAGCATTTGAAATACAATTTAAAATAATTATAAGTGTAAAGAATTTTAGTAACCTTGAATAATACTATTATTGGAATGTCTGAGTCTGACATTGTTCTCACATTTTATTGACTGCTTTGCTTGAGATCAGCACTTCATTTTTACTATGTCTAAATCCACATGGTAGCAAGTTGTATTTCATAAGATTCTATAGCATATCTAAGAACAAGACTGGGATCAAGGTTTGTAGTACATATACTTCAGTGGTTAAGTATAGTTCTCATACATGATACTGTATGAAGATGCTCTAAGTAAATCCTAAAGCAAAATTAATTTCATGACTATTATATATTAACCAAAAAAAGAAAAGAAATAAGATATTAATGCATCATCAAATGCTTGTTGGCCATCCTACACTTTGCTTTTGGATAATGTCAACTTCTAGATGGAAATATAAGGATATATTGATCTTTCTCATATGTCAATCAAATACCTAGTTAAACATGAGTAGAACATCATATCCATGTGTAAAAAACTGCCTTGTCAATCAAATGTCTTGTTATACACAGGTCTGACATCAGATTTAAATATAATAAGGCATAAGATTGACAACTAATTAGTCAAATGTGAGAAAAATAAATTGTCCTTTGTTTTCCTTTCACTTTTATAAGTAAGGCAGTTCTTAGTTTTTCATTTGCTCATTGCTAGTCCAAATTGTAACATTTCATTCTTATTGCAATGCCTACGCCATAACTTCCTTTAATTTTGTGTCATTTTTCTTACTTTTATTGGCATGTAGATATATATGATCTACTTATGTTGATGGTAGATCATGGTACTATGGTACTACTTAATAGGTCAAATGTCAGTGGATATACAGTTATATCAAGAGAATTTTTTTAGTGAGAAAGGTAGTGCTTCACAAATTATCCTGAAAAGCAACCACAAAAAGTTGAACCCCAGAAGAATATACAAACTGTGAATGCACTGACACTACTAAAATCCATAGCAGTCTTATATGCCAACAATGTCACTAAACTCTTGTACTTATTCTCTTTATCTCCCAGGACCTAGGACATTCCTGCCTAGGAGGAGGGATCTCATGTGTAGTGGAACATAGTATCCTATTACAGCTTAAAGCTGCCCTTAAGGCTTACCTATCAGTAAGACCAAGCAAAAGGAACACCTGAGTTGTTACATCAGTTTCCAATTCTGTCATTGTGAGCCATCTTTAGGCCTGCATATATTTTAAACAAAATTCAGCAATCTGGGAGGAGACCAAAACTATCCCACTGTGTTGGTCTTTTAACATTCTCAGGGTCTGAAGGCAACCATCAGAAGTTTTTCTGAAGCCAAAAGCATTAGGTGAGATGGACTCAATGTCATGAACATAAGACTGAATCAGAGCAGTTTAATTCAAGTAAAAATGTATCAATCTCTCTCTTAGTGCAAGACACAGACCTAAATTAAAGATGGTAAAAACAACAGTTGGCAATATACAATGCCCGACTTCAATGTACTTGCCCTAGTAGGGGGTTTGGGCATGAAATGAAGGAATTATAAAACAAAGCAAACCCTCACATATGCTCTCAGAGAGGCACCGCCAATATTGTGAAAGATTAAAGAAGAAAGAATCCATATTTATGGCAGATCATGAAAATGTATTACTTGACCCAGGTCTTGGAAGAAGAGTAGAATTATGACTCAGAAGAAAAAAAAAAAAAGGAAGACAAAATATCATGGTATGGAACTTCAAATGTGCTGATTTTGGCAGAACAGGGAGATGCTCAATTACAGAGAAAAGGGGTTGAAAAACAGAAGATAAGTTGCTTGTCTCTTATAAAGGGACTGAATGAGCCTGAAGGTTGTGCATCCAGTTCAATAGGTAGTCAGTAATCAAGCAGAAGGATTTTTGCTTATTGATTTTTGTCTGTTTGGGATAAAGACAAAAAGAGATAGAAAGACCATCTGGGAAGCTATTGCATCATTCCCAGAAAATGGCAGTAAAAATATAAATGAGAAAAGGCAAAAGCAAAGTCAAGGAGAAACTGAAGGTGAGAGGCATTACAGAGATACATTCTACTGGACTCAGCAAATACCTGGAGTGGCAAATGAGGCAGGGAGACACCAAGGACACCACCAAGCTACTATAGTGATAACAGAAAATGAAGGTTGAACAGAGATCTGGAGAAGGAACACGGAGAATTAAGACTACAAGACAGACAGTATAAAAATAAATTGAAGAAGCTGATTGTGTAGATGATGAAAGTTTAGAAAGGTTAAGAGACAGATAGACTGGAGACAGAAAAGTTGGGGGGGAAAAAGCAAATACATTATGTGATTGAAAATACAATGTATGATGCATATAATATCAGCACAGAAATGGAATATAAATAAAGCTCTTCACAATCAACTAGCCTTTCTTTGCACTTCTTGCTAAGGCACCACAAGCCCTAATCTAGAGTTAAATGGTTGCCTGCAGATAAAGCTGCCTCCCAGCTTCATCAAAGGGAATCATGCTCAACCCTCCGCTTTTTTTCCCCTTCTCTTTTTAAGGTCTGAATGCAAACCCACAATGTATGAATGGCAGAACCAATCCCTCAATTCAGCCATATTCATATTCCTCTGGCAAGGTTTTTAAGCTGAAAATGGAAGTTTTCAATGGAATCATGGACTTAAAAGCCAACCTCCATGGCATCTCGTGATCATGACACCCAGACTGTATTGTGGTCATGAAAGACCTTTTCACACTGAACAAAGATGTGTTTTCTGAGCCCAGTCACACTTATTGTGACATCCTGAGGCTGCATGTCACAAGAATATTTTTGGTAGAGTATAATCATGTTCTAACAGCTGTGTGCTCTAAATACTCTTTTTGAAAGTTAGTACCTAAAAGAGAAGGTTTCACTTGAGTCTGATAAGCCCTACATTTTCACGAAGGTATCTTCAAATGTACGTATCATTTATTCTAGTTTATCTTGTATCATTCTTTCTTCAAATGAGGAGACATTACTTAAGAAGTATATTTATTGGATTTTTCCATAAATGCATGATATGGTCAGGTAGCATTATTCTGGCAATAGAAACCAAGAGAAAGAAAGAGAGCTGAAAACTGACAGAAAGAAATAATCTATTCTGACATGTGACCTTATCAACTTTGAAAGTGTCATCATGGTCATTTACACGTTCTGTGGAAGAGACGGTATGGTGTTTTAGGAGGTTGATTTTGTTTATTAATTGAAAAAGCTTTTGATGGACTAGTAGAAAAGACAATTTACAGAAATTGTGTGTGTTGAAATACACGGAAAGGTATTTCAACAAAACTACAAACCGAATGTTGAAATCCAAGTACTTAACTGCCATTTAGTTTTCTTCAATGCAAACTGACAGTCTGCAATTACCGAATATAATTCTAGCTTGAAGACACTGTCTATCCAAACATTAAACATATACCCTCACTTCTTTATATTTTTTCACACTTGCCTTTTTGTTTCAACCAAATTATATGAGAAGGATGGGAATAAATTACTTCTCCCTTTTAAAATCAAAAGTAACAATCTTAGGGTGCCTGGGCAGCTCAGTTGGTTTCGGCTCAGATTTCATGGTCTCATGGTTGGTGAGATGGAGCCCCACCTGGGGCTCTGCACTGACAGCACGGAGCCTCTTTAGGATTTTCTTTCTCTCCTCTACTCTCTCTGCCCGCCCCCTCCCCCCACCCCCAGTCATGCTCTCTCTGTCAAAATGAATAATTAAACTCTTTTATTTATTTTTTTTAAATGTTTTTTTATTTATTTTAGGAGAGAGAGAGACAGCGTGAGCAGGGGAGGGTCAGAGAGAGAGGGAGTCACAGACTGAAACAGGCTCCAGGCTCTGAGCTGGCAGTCAGCACAGAGCCCGACGCGGGGCTCGAACCCACAAACCGCGAGATCATGACCTAAGCGAAAGTCGGACGCTTAACCGACTAAGCCACCCAGGCGCCCCATAAACTCTTTTAAAAGAAGTAACAATCTTGCTTTTCCTGTATTACTAGAAGTAATATTATATACAGGTTAACAGAAGCCATTTGTCCAAGACTACAAAATACATTTTGCATTTGGGAAAGAAACGCTAATTCAAAATATGCATTTACTCAAAAATGTTGGGTAAAAAGTACCCAAAATCCTATTTCTTAGCCTTTTCCAACTGAAAGGCATGCCAATGTTATAAATTAACATTGGTCAGATAAACACTTTAATTTGCTGGGCAGAAGCAGAAGTTCTGCTTACATCCATAAAATAACAGTATATCTGTTTTATTTGCGTGAAATAAAAATTTCTAATATGTGTCCATCTAGCAAAGGTATTTGGGGTTATTGTGGGATATACGTCAAATGATCTGGTTCTAGATTTACACAAGCATTCATGGAATACTTATCTGGCAGGCTCTTCTCCAGGCAATGGGGATACTTTTGTGAACAAAATACTATGAAATTCCTGTCCTATTTGAAAATGATAAAGTGCTAAGGCAGAGATGGGGAATAGAAAAAAGTGAGGGAGTTGGACAGGTTCCAGGAAGGCCTTGGGGAGCTCTATGTTAGAGTGGTCAGGTTCAACCACCTTGAGAAGGTTACTCCTTAGCATGGACTTGAAGGTAGGGAGGGAGGTAGAAGAAACAGTCAATGTAAAGGTGCTAAGTGGGACTCACTTAGCAGAAGAATGAAGGAGAGAGGGAGGGAGATGTTGCAGGAGAAGACAAGGAATCTTGTAGGCCACTGTACTCTGGATGGAATGGGGAGCAGAGCAGAGAATTAGAAGAGGGTTGACATCATTTCCCTTATATTTTAAAAGCTTCACTCTGGCTGCTCTTTGAAGAATTGTGTGGAAGCAATAAGGCTATTTAGGAGACAGTTAAAGATGGTAGGAACTGAAAAGAAGGTACAATCGATGGAAAGGTGATAAGGGTGGGTTTGTGGATGTATTTGGATGGTAGACCTTGCTGATGAACTTGGTGGGAAGTGCTGCGGAAAGAGGATTTAAGGATGATACCAAGCCTTTTGACTTTGCAGCTTCGAAGGATGTAGGTGCCATTTACTTTCTTCCAGAACATTTGCTTTCAAAATCTTCATGGCAAAAACAAGTTTAATACATAGGAAAGTGATACTGCTTTATGGCTATTCACTGAAAATCCACTGATTTCTCAACTACTTCAGAATTTACGACAACCTACCAGGATTAGGTTGACCAAAGACTTCCTTTGTGTCCTCTTTAAAGGAAAGATTTGCAAAGAATATTAATACTAGCTACAAAATTTTAGAAAGGGAGGAGGAAAACATTAACTTGGAAAAGAAACTCTGTTTTTGTAGAAGTGTCCCTTTAGAAAGGAAGATTTTTGTCTGAATAGAAATCCTTAAAGAAAGACTGTGAAACCTGAGCTTGGCAACACATATTTTTGTGTTGCTATGAACAGCTGCTTTGCCTGAGTCAGCCATGAAGTTAATCTGTCTCTCCCAAATACATACATGGGATATAAAAATTTCTCGGCCTAGCTGGTAATCAAAGCCATGTGAATTTAATCAGTAACGAGAGTCCCTATGACCTCCATCAAGTTCGTCGATGTTTAAATTCTTCCAAAGAACATCTGATTTTCATGTCCAAGATTAAGTGAGTGCATCATTTGCATCTCCTCTCGGCCAAAATCCCACTGAAATTAAATTTGAGATGTATACACATGGATATATAATGGTGATAGCAAAGAAAGTGAGCACTGTGAGCAGAGAAGGGATTTGGCAAACTTCTAGAGGATGGATTGCATGCATTTTTAAGACATGTCAAAAGAGGGGGAGCAAAAACTCAGAATGTGCCAAGAAGACTTTTTCGAAGGTGAAAATCACCATTTCCGTCAGTGCCCTGGACAGGTGCCAACCTTGCCCCCAGCAGATTTGTAGAGCTGCTGTGAGCTGGAGAGCTGAAATCAGTACAAGTAGTAATGTTGTCTACAGCCGGAAGATCCCCGACCACAACACCACCTTGTGCACATACACACTGCTAGCCTGTTGGCATCTGGCCTCTGAGCAGAAGCTAGAGAACTCTCCTCCAAAGAAACATGACAATACTGAGAGACAGTGGGGAAGAGAGAGTATGAATAAATTTAAAATAAAGTCATATTCCTCACTGAGAAATAGCAATCATGAGAGGGTTTGGTCTGTTTGTTTGTTTTACCAAACAATGTATACTTATCTCAGAACTATTTAACCTAAAGGTGGTCAAGCTTTAATATTCATAAAATATCATTAGGGGATTGATGATTCTTCAACTTAAGTGTTTATAACATTACGAGAGGAGCAAATTAAAAATTATAAGCTCCAGATTGTCTGATTTAGAAGGTTGGCAAAACTTAGGAATATGCATTTTGCAAAAGTACCTCAACTGACCATGATGTAGAGAGTAGAGAACAGAGTAAAAGGGAAACAAATAACAGGCACATTCGATGTGCTCTCTTGTATTAACATGTGTCCTCACCATTCTCTCTTTATAGAAGACCTTCCCGCTCTTACATATTTATTCATCTTCTACTCATCCAGCAAGATACAAGTCTTCTCACCTACCTCTACCAAAATCTCTCTTCTCTGAATGCCTGTACTGCTTTTACTTTTATTTTCATGCGTATGACAACTATGCACTTTTTAAACGTTAACTGTCTTATACCTCTGAAATGTTATTTTTGTATTTCATTATTAACACTCCCATGTTTCTCTCTTGTCTCACTATACAGTGTAACTTAGCCAAGTGCTTTGAATACATTAACAGTACCAATAATTATTCATAGATGCACTTTTTGTCTTTATAGTATAAATTCGGTTGATATTTCACTCTTGCCATGATTTCCATCTTATTGCTCTACACCAAAAAATGGGGAGGGGTGCTGTTGCTGAAGAAGGAAGGAAAAGAAAGGAACATAAGGAGCAAATCTGGAACCATGACAATATTTTATTTATTTTTTTTTAATTTTTTTAAATTTTTTAAAATTTATTTCTAGGAGAGAGAGAGACAGCGTGAGCACGGGAGGGTCAGAGAGAGAGGGAGTCACAGACCAAAACAGGCTCCAGGCTCTGACCTGGTAGTCAGCACAGAGCCCGACGCAGGGCTCGAACCCACGAACCGCGAGATCATGACCCAAGCAAAAGTCGGATGCTTAACCGACTAAGCCACCCAGGCGCCCCGACAATATTTTAAAATACATCATTTTTACCATCTCTATTGTCATTTAATGAATTTGAAATGAAATAACAGAGATGTTGAAAGATAAATCCTCAGAACCCATGAACCTGTACTGGTCCACATGTTTTTCCAAAGTAGGTATTATGTGTAGGAATGCAGGATACATATTACTATACCCAAAAGGAGCTTATAATCAAATATGAGAAAGAAAATAAAAATCAAAAGATAAATCCAACACTGAGTTCATGAATTTGAATTTAGAAACCTACAGCAAAGCATTGGTATATTCTAGTACAAATATAATCTTTTTTGTTTGTTTGCTTATGTTTTTTTAATTAATCATTGAGGCAGAGAGAAATAGAGTGGGGGAGGGGTGGAGAGAGAGGGAGACACAGAATCCAAAGCAGGCTCCAGGCTCTAAGCTGTCAGCACAGAGCCCATGCGCTCTAAACCACAAACTGTGAGATCATGACCTGAGCCGAAGTCTAAACTGACTGAGCCACCCAAGCATCCCCTAATACAAATATAATCTTAAGAATCCTTTTATTTATTAGATTTTTAGATCATTTATCACCATAATGATCTTGAGTTTGAAAATGTTTTATTTTGATTTAAAAAAAAAACATTGTTTAAGTTGCAAATGCAAAACATACTTATTTTACTAAACAGAGACATTGAAGTACAGGGTTCCTCAAATTTTCCCATGTTCTTCTACTCACTACACTCCTCTTCCCCAGGGCAAATTGCTATTAATAGTTTATGTGAATTATCCTAAAGTAGGGATATAATGAGTAGGCTCATTATAATTGCAAAATAAAGGTGATGACATTTATAAAGCACTTGCTTTGTGCAGAAAACCTGGGTATGTGCTTTACTCAGACTGCTTCATTGACTCTCATGACCCTGTGAAATATAGACCATTCATATCTCCATGATGCCAGTGAAGAAACTGAGACTTGAAGAGATTAAGTAACTCATCCCTAGGTATAGGGCTAATACTAGTGAAACCAAGACTCAAACCAAAGTAGAATGGCTCAACCTCTGGTGTCTCTGTACCGAGATATGCATAAAGGTATATGTATGTCTTTTGTTACCAAAATGAAATCATGTCATATGTATTCTGCTACAGCTGTGAAGACAAAATGAAATGGGCTAAGTGCCAAACATGATATATGGTATGGTCTCAAACAGGCTCCCCCCCACCCTTTTTTTTTAACTTCCCAACACAGTGAGGCATTTGACCTGAAGTGATTTCTGTTCACCATAGCACCTGTTGCTTACTGGTGCTTAATAAATATTTCTTCCAGCTTTGTTGCACATTTTAGACAGTCTTTAATTAATGTTTTAAGAGAAGCATTTTAATCCAGAATCTCATGTTCTGAGTTTTAGACTTAAGCCAGTTTAACAGTTTACCACACACACAGAAAATATGGCAGGAACTTAATGGTAACATCAAGAAACAAGAACTGATAGCACCATCAGTTTCGAATCATACTTTTCAGCCAAATATATATATATGAATATATATATGAATAAAAACATATATATATGAATATATATATATGAATAAAAGCATATTTGTATTGAATGAAAGCAGGATATTAAATGCCCACATGTGCTACCAGGATTTATTTTTTAAAAAGAAGGCATAGACGAAGAAAAGTTATAAAAATTGGAAATGGATGAAATTATTAAGATACAGAATAGTTGTTATTTTTAGTACACAAATAACTTGTGATTTTGAATAAAATTTGGTGACCGTACTATTATGCTCTATCTTTTTCAAATAAATTTGGCTAAGAACATGTTTTTAAAATAAGAGTTTATTCAAAATAAACCAAGATGTAACAAAGCTACAATCAATGGTTGGTGGAAAGATGGATGATAGAATCTACTTGCCCCTCTGGATATACCTCTAATGGAAGGTAAAGAGGTTTCAGGAAGGCCACACTTTGTTCCATTTTTAGGAGATCACTTTATATAGCTGCCACAACTGTAACTGGGGTGCGATCAAATATTTAATCAATGAGGATTTCCTTTTAGTAGGTCAAGTGGTCTTAAATCTACTCACATGTATTACAGGAAATTTTGTCTGTCTCAAAGTGGAGTCCATGGACAACCTACAGTAGAATCACCTGTGGTGCTTGTAAAAATGTGTCATTTCCTGGGCAGATGCAGCATATCTCAAGTGTGTTCTGGAAACTTGCATTTTTAATAAGCATTCCACTTAAAACTTACGTTCTCGAAATTTTAAGAACCATTGACTTGCATTTTACAGTAGAATTATGTTGCTAGAAGCATTAAGATGCATTGATAAAATGTTTAAATTTTCCTAATTTTTAGTGCAAGAATAATAGAAATATGTGACTTTTGCCAGGAATCTTCCTTTTGAGTGAATGACTGCATTTAAGTGCCTTTGTGTATGAATATAAAAGGGCGTTAATATACATTTTGATGCAACATGTCACAACTCCTCATGTCTAGATAATTTTGCCAGCAATAACAAGTATAGCCTTCCTTTAAGAAATTAAATGTTAGATTTTTCACACTTTGTTTTGGTTGCCATAACAGGCATCTTTTTTGCGCAGGGCAAATTATCAAGTCTTCACTGGTTTGTGTTTTCCTCTATGATGAGAAATTGCAGTTTTTGCCTCTCTGACTTTAGAATGTGTTAAATCAAGTCCAAATTTTTTGAAGAAACAGTACACAGAATGAATTCGAACTGAGTCTATAAGCAGGGAGAAAGCCCAAATTGAATCGGAACTGAAATTACACTCTGATGTCGTTAACTCCACTCTCTCCCATCCCCCTGAAAAGTGTTCCACAAATGGTGGCAAACAATGCTTCCAACTTAAACAGGAAATAAAGTTCTGGTTTCGTGGCATATGGGCCCCTGAAGGTTTGACAGAGGAGCAGATAACCTATATTAAACACAATAGTAATTGCACACACACACACACACACACACACACACACACTGGATGATACATTGTACTGGAGGGTTCCCGGTACATACGGCATGGTCTCTGATCTCTGGAAGTCAACAGTCTACAAGTGGAGGAAAAGCGTGACACAAGATAGCAAGTGAGAAATGTTATAAAGGAACATGAGTAAAACGCAAGGCGGGGGGGGGGGTAGAAAAGCAAGATTATTTTGAACACAAAAGGATTATGAAAGACTTCAAGTAAAGTTGACATGTGAAATTTATCTTGGACAATTAGAAAAGGGAATGACAATTCAAGGTACAGGGATCTGACAGCCCTTTCTACCTTTCCTAACATTTTTGGTTGTGCCATAGTCTCCTTGGAGGAAGAAAGAGCCAAGCAAATAGAAAACTGTCACAGTAGATTGCAACCAAAGCCAGTTACATAAATCCTTATACTGGGAGAATAAATTATACTATTGCTCATTTCTGGGGCCTCTTCCCATGAATCCATGGGCACTAAGTAGAGAGACGAGGCAATAGAGGCACAGCAATACCTAGATGTTTACTTTGTCAGTGGGATACACCATGAGGTCTACAGAAAAACTGCAAGCCCATAGGCTTGGGGAAATCAGTATGATAGACAACCACAACCATTTTTCTGTGAGTTCATCCTTTGCCTAATACAGAATCCTCCCCTAAGGTCCTCCTAGACCTTACCTGAAGACAGGGCTATTTAGATCATGTGTTTTCCCTCTCTGATTACTGTTTTACTTTATATACACTGGTTAAAGTGATCAGAAAATCAAAACAACCTGTAAAGGAACCCTGTCTTGGCCAATGTTTATGCAACTCAGTTTAAATTATTTACATATATGATTTGGTCAAACTCCACTGGGATGTTGGCCCATCAAACTCCCTTGGGATGTGAATTTAAACATTCTTCACACTCCTTCTCCAGATGCGGTCTTCTTTTCTATAGCATCTCTCTGACTTGTATATCATCTCAATTCACATTGATTATATCAGTTAACTATCAGTTAACTACTGATATGATCATGCTAAGTAGCAAACAACCATAAAACCTTAGTAGCATATATCAATACGCATCTATTTAGCTCATGCATCTCTCGGTCAAACGGGTGTTGGCTGATCTAGTCTGGGCTCAGCTCAGTAGCTCTACTGGTTTCTGCTAAATTTGCTTATACATTTCTCATCCTCCTCCTGGGACCAGTAGATGAAACTTCAAGACATGTTTTACTAAAGAAATGGCAGAGGTACACAGGAGCAAGGAGAAACATGCTGGGCTCCTTAAGTCTATGACTTAAAACTGACATATTGGCACTTCTGGTTCATTCTGTTATCAAAAATAATTCACAAAGCCAAACCCAAATTCAGGAGTCAATGCCCCTTTAGAGGGAGGAACTGTGGGGCACCTGGATGGCTCAGTCAGTTAAGCGTCCGACTTCAGCTCAGGTCATGATCTCACGCTTTGTGGGTTCGGGCCCTGTGTCGGGCTCTGTGTTGACAGCTAGCTCAGAGCCTGGAGCCTGTTTCTGATTCCCTATGTCCCCCTTTCTCTCTGATCCTCTCCTGCTCACACTGTCTCTCTCTCTCTCTCTTTCTCTCTCTCTCTCTCTCTCAGAAATAAATAAAACATTAAAATTTCTTTTTTTTTTTAATTAGAAGGAAGAACTGTAGGGGCACCTGGGTGACTCAATCAGTTAAGCGGCCAACTTCAGTTCAGGTCATGATCTCATGGTTCGTGAGTTCGAGCCTGGTATCAGGCTCTGTGCTGACAGCTCAGAGCCTGGAGCCTGCCTATGATTCTGTGTCTCCTTCTTTCTCTCTGTCCCTTCTCCACTTGTGCTCTCTCTCACAAATATCAATAAATAAACATTAAAAACATAACTTTAGAGGGAGGAATTGTAAAATCAGATGGCAGATATACCTCACACAAGAACTAGGTCTTCCACCTGTATACTTCCTTAACATGTGGTGTTTACTGCTAAACCTAACAGCCAACATAGTATAGGCATCTTATCATTTGTTTCCCCAAAAAGAGAATGATGTTCTTTAGGGCAAGTACTCTTCCATATTCATCACTATAGTATCTCCAGAACCTCAAAGAAAGTGTGACGTATGTGTAGAAACTAACATTTCCTGATAGACAGATGGCAGGGAGAAAGGAAGCTATACTATCTCAAGCACAGGACAAAATTGCTTTTAAACAACTATCCTAAAGATATAGAATGATTCTATTTGACAAGCTTTTAGATCCCGTACCACTTATTTTGTTTTGTTTTGTCTTTACTCCTCCAAGAATAACTGAAAACAAGTTCTTAATAATACCTGAAATGATCAGAGATAAACAGAATATACATTTAATTTTTTTCATTAACTTCCTCCATGAAACCTAGATTAAAATACTCCCTCACTCCGATAGTCTTTTCCAAATCTTGGAACGAGTAATATCAGTAGTCATTGCCAATGTTACTAGATACGTGGTATGGTAAGGAAAGGTACTCACTTTATTCCTTGGCAGTGGTAAGAAATTATATATTTTTAAAGGCCACTAATGTAATTAAGTTTGGTGCATTGAAAGGTGAGGATTTGTCAAGAGACTAGGACATTTAGGATTAAGACATGCGGATTTCTTTACAGGTCTATTTGGGTAAGCTTCTTAAAATTAAACCTCCTTAAGTCTCCTCCAGGCTTCAGTTGATTCCATATGTATAGATTTTATTATTAATGCTGGTCAGTTCTTTGTGTTTGTAGGGTATTTTTTTTATTTTTTAAGTTTTATTTATTTAAGTAATCTTTACACCCATGTGGGCTCAAACTCACAACCCACAAATCAAAAGTAGCATGCTCTTCTGACTAAACCAGCCAGCGGGCACCCCTACGGTATTTTTTTTTAATTCAATGAGCTCCAATTACTTAATAGCAGTAGTGATTGCTAGGTGATTACTGCTAACTACTACTACTCAAGTATAGAATGCTTATGGCAAAATGCTAGTGTGCCTGGCTGGTGCGAGCAAAATGCTAGAGAGTTTACATAAGTTATTTTTAATCCTGAAAGCAACTTACTGAGGAATCATCTTTTGTCCTTTTTTGTAGAGAAAACTGAGGTTTATAGAACTTGAGATATGCTCAAACCAACCTAAAGAAATACCAGAGCCAGAATTTAAACACAGATCAAGGAGTGCCTGGGTGGCTCAGTCAGTTAAGTGTCCAACTTCCGCTCAGGTATTGATCTTGTAGTTCGTGAGTTCCAGATCCGTGTCAGGCTCTGTGCTGACAGCTCAGAGCCTGGAGCCTGTTTTGAATTCTGTGTCTCCCTCTCTCTCTGCCCCTACCCCACTCCCGCTCTCTCTCAAAAATGAATGAATATTTAATTTTTTTAAATAAATGTTTTAAAAATTTTAAAAAATAAACACTGATAAATAGGATTCTAAAGTTTGTAGAATTATGATTATGATTTATTTATTTAAAAAATAAATGCCTTTTTTTAACCAATAGAATAAAGACTTGAAGTTATAGGCAATACCAAGATCTCTAATCTACTTCCCATCTGACAACCACCTGACATGGAGTTGTTGATATTCAAACAAAATAATAACTGCTTCAATGCCCAAAATTTGGAGTGACACACTGAAAAGGCAAAAGGCACTGACAATACAAAATTATGCTGAGATCTATGTATTAGACTACATGTACTCTAGACACTATCTTAGGATTTCAGGTCACATGTTTTTCATGTGTTTATTTTTAATGCTCTAGTTATTTTTATTGGGACTCTTCACTGGCTCAGTGGGTTGAGCATCTGACTCTTGGTTTCAGCTCAGGTCACGATCTCACGTTTTCATGGGTTCAAGTCCCGCTTCTGGCTCTGAGCTGGCAGAGTCGTGCCTGATTGGGATCCTCTCTCCCTCTCTCTCTCTCTCTGCCCCTCCCCTACTCGTGCTGTCTCTGTCTTTCTCCAAGTAAATACATTAAACTGAAAAATGTATGCTTTTTCTAGAGCTCTAGGTATGCTTATTAGAAAAATAGGGAAAGGCATAACAGAATGAAACAGATCTGAAGAATCTGATTTTATTTTAAATGGCAGATTAAAAAATCAAATGGATCATGACTCTTCTTTATATCCAATTCCCCGAATTCCCAGATGCCAAAAAAAAAGATTCCCTTTTCTTTTTCTCTCATACTGTGTCCCTTTCCTTCTTCCTTTCCATTTATTTTCCCTTTAAAGAGAAGAAACATTTATTAGATATTTTTAAGTTTATTTATTAGCCAGACAACATTTTAACAACATTAACAGAGTTTGAAATAAATACTGAAGATAATCACACACAAACCTCTTTTCATCTCCAACTCCTATTCAAAATGAGGAGAAAATGCGATGACACAGGTAGGCTAGAATAAATACCAAATAATTATCTCAACAATGAATTGTTAAAGTACTCAGAGAGGACAGTGCAAGTCAATGAATATGCCTTATCAACACATTAAAAAGGCATTTAAAAGTGAACTGTGATCTTTAGCCACTATTGCTTCAGAATTGCAAGTAGCAAGATCAAACACCTAGGGCACAGAATGGCCTTAAATCAGAATAAAGAGAATGACTGGCACTAACTATGTTTTTGTTTGTTTTTATGTGAATCAGGGATGCCCTGGTAAGTGTTTAATTTGTGTAAAAATACACATTGGATTCAAAATGGGATTAATTAACACGTAATCAATGGTATTACAAATGCTTTAAGCCAGCACATAAAATCAGGAATCCACACATAAAATCCAAACTGGAAAATACCTAGATGGAAAATCTGAGTGGCAGAGCCACAGGGACAAGACAAAAGCCACTTTGCTACCTAGTGATAGAGTCCTCATCAGACACCAGAAAGATGAAGTACAGGTCAAGAAGCAGCAAATAAGACCATAATTTTTCACATGTTATTTCATCTTAAATATAACTCTCGGTGATGCATATTACTAAGCAAGAACATGAATATTTACCCAAAGACACTGAGAATGTGCAGCAAAGACAGGATCCCAGCTCTGTGTGTCAGACTGAGGCCACCATACGTATACACCATCATTACTCTTTGGAACTTTAGTCTCATCTGCCACTGTATTAGCAACTCCTCATAAATGGACACCTTCTGCAAAACTGATGATTGAAGACTTAGTTCCTTTATCCGCGAACACCTTGTAAATACTGCATACAAGAATCTGACCCACGTACATCGTATTGCTCCCAGTTGCCTAATATGTTTCCTAATATAATCATTACTCCTATGCTAGCTGTAAGAGTAGAGTTAACATTATACCTCGTAGATATGAAATATCTAAGAGAATGGAAAATAGAATGGAAGCTGAGATACAGGAAAGATTCTTATGTGTGTGTGTGACCAAAATAATGATGAAAACATAAGAGATGAAGAAACACACTACTTGAGTACATAACATGAGCTGGATAGACATCACTTGCCTGAAATTCAAAGGGTAACTTTCTCCTTCACAAGTAGAAAATAAAGATGTGTCTGGAATTCCCCCAAATATGAAATGCTCTGGTAAGAGATTCATTCCCACAAGTCTGTGCAGCAGTGATATTGTTCCCAGTTAATACATGATGAAAATGGGAATGAGAGAGGGCACGTGAGGTGCCAAGGTCACCAGGCTAATAAGATAGAGAAGCGAGGATTCCTGAAACAAAAGCATATGCTCTCAACAGCACAAACTGCCTCTCAACTAGTCACTTCTGTTGCCCAATTACAAGTTTCTTTGGGTCACATATGCTGTATTCACATGTGAAATTTTAAATTCAATACAGCCACACCAAAATGAGAAAGTAGATTCTGACACTCAAGTTGAAAATTAAAAAAAAAAATTTTTAAGGGAAGTAAGGCAAATCCTATCCTTTGGGATGTCTTTCTTCAATCTCCAAGTTAGATTGAGGACCCCTCCACCATCACAGAGCTCACCACATTACACTGAGATGATCTGGCATTTTGCCTTCCTCATGTTACCAAGCTGCAGAAAGGTGAAGACCACTGAATTTAGGATCTTACTTACCTAAAATGGTTTCTGATATATCAGTATCACCGCATAAATGCTTATTGTCTGAACTAGTTCAGTCACCGGGGTCTGCAATTTTGCCAGCATTTTAGGACTCCTTAAGATTTTTAGTCCATAACAAGCTGGAGAGCCTGTGATATATTATTTATCAAGCAAAATGGTAGCCATCTACCCCGTGGTGGCATAGCTATCTACCCACTGACGTGCTTTAAAAAAAAAAAAGGCAGTAAGGGAAAATAGGAATGAGAGGGTGTCATGCACACTAAGGCCCCCTTCACCACACACAAAAGGATCTTTTCACACTACATAGACAATGGAGATTGGGTACCCTGTGCCTGCGGTCATCAAAGCATATCTCACATAATCTCTGCCAAGTCTCTTCTGAAAACCCAAGAAGATACAGAGCCTCAAGGCTCACAGTCTCATCAGAGACAGATGTGAAATATAACTACCAGCCTTCTGAAATAAGTTCATCAGCTCAGAAAAGAACAAACGAGACTTGACAACATTCTTGTCAAGAGAATTGATAGGAAAGGCCAGGGCTTTGCCACATGAGTACACACTGATTGTTGCTCGGGGCTTAGAGAATGATGAGCAAGTAGAGGCTCTTGGCTGGGAATGTGAGCCATGAACATTCCGAGGAAGAAAAGGGTGATTAGAGCGCAAAGTTGTGAACTCTCAGATGCCATTGTACCTGAGAACAAACTAACTTTTCCTTTTCGGAGTTTTCTGAAGCTGAACTAAAAAGAAAAGGAAAAACCTGCACTTTTTTTTCCCCTTTCATTTGTGATAATGTTTCAACGCCAAAGAGAAAATGTGATGAAAATGCCAAAGAAAAGAACTGTGGAATCTATAGCGTTCATTGTGTTTATATAGAGATTATGCTTCTGGTTGTTAACAGCCTCCAGAAGGTAAGCAAGTGCTATCTCTATGCATTTAAAATAGAAGAAAGCAGGCACAGTTCCCGTTTTTTTCAGTAGAGCAAAATGATTTGGGGGCTGAATATAATTTCCTTTTTCCATATAATAAAAACTTTATAAGAAGCAACTCTCTAGCTCAGAGTTCCTTTATTTTTTTCCCTCTTTTCTTTCTAGAACGTCTTCATGACAAAAAGCCACAGCCACGCAGTTTTGATATTTCACTTCCTGAAACTGTAAGGCAATTAGAATTTTCTAAAGGATTAGCAGATATGTATTCTTGCTGTTGTCTTTATCTGCTCTGATTATGGTCACATATTACTCGCGACCTCTACTCTGCCCTACATCGTGCATGTATACATATGGGCGCACACACACACACACACACACACATTACTTCAGCCTTCAGTATAAGGTTATGCTTAATGCATTCACAGGAAAACATAATGTGTTCCATTTCTCAGGGCTGCAAATAAATCAAGTTGAGAAACACAGAGGAAATGCAGATAGGAATAAATTATCCCAAATGACTCCATTTACAATATCCCCAATATTATTGCATCAAGAATGTGCCAACTGTATTGGTTAAATGAATTATGACACAGTCATGCAATAGGCTACTATTGAGGCCATTAATAATGGTGTCTTGGAAGAATATGTAATGACTTTCAAAGATGTCCATGATATATGGTTGGCTGAATAAACAGACAACAAAACAACGCCTACAGTTTATTCTCAATTTTGAGACTACAAAATATGATTATTTTATGACTAGTCTCATCTGCATCTAATAGCAAAGAAAATAAAATAGTCTAACTTGCAGCCCTAGAATGTATTTGGAAAAACGATTGAAAGGACAATATTCACAAAGCTGTTTTTTTCTCAGAGTGGTAGACTTTTCTCTTTTCTGCTGATCTGGGAAACTAAACAGTGACAAATGACAAACAGTATGATCGTCTATCTTTTTCGAAAATCAGTGAGTTTGAGAATTTTTTAAAAAGAACCTCACAAATAAGTTATAATTGGATATTTTTAAATTGAGCCATCTTTCAATTAAGAGAAATTCCTTACTGCTCTCTAAACCTTAAATAGTGAAATGATAAAACACATAACCTAGCCAGAGTCCTATTAATTACCATCAATACAATTGTGAAAATAAGAGCTGAGAATGTGGAACTATCTGTCATGTGGAGCAGTGAGAAAAAGGAAGGGAAAATATGAGGCAAATGAAAATTAGTAAAATATTCATCTCCTTACAATCTTTCCTCCATGTTTCTACTTCTCCATGGATATTTTTAATGAAATTATTTTAAAATCACCTGAAATACATGTAAGGGAAAATCATTTATGACTCCTAATGTTTCTCCGTTCATCTGCCTTCACAGATAGGCTGGATCTCATCTGCTCTGCTTTTCCATGAAGACCACGGACTACTCTAGAATAACTAAGAATGATTAATAGAGCTGGAGAGAAATACTATCTGACACTAAGTTCTCTATTTTTTTCCTTTGATAAATTTGTTCTTATGTTTATTTAGTATTCTGTAGGCACTAAAAGCCAACTATATGGTAATGATAAAGCATCAAAACAAAAGTAATGAAGGCTGCCATGTATTGAGACTTTACTGGGCTAAACACTTTATATGATTTATAAATACATACATATATACGTATAGTCTTCATATTTCTAAAAATTTTTTATAGTTTATTTATTTTTGAGACAGAGAGAAACCGAGCATGAGCAAGGGAGGGGCAGAGAGAGAAGGAGACACAGAAACCGAAGCAGGCTCCAGGCTCTGAGCTATCAGCACAGAGCCTGACATGGGGCTCAAACCCACGAACTGCGAGATCATGACCTGAGCCAAAGCCAGACACTCAAATGACTGAGCCACCCAGGCGCCCCTCTTCATGATATTTCTGAGCAATTTTATCCCTAGAGTAAGTACTAAAAAAAAAAAAAAAACAAAAAAACCAAAACCCAAAACCTGAAGCTCAGGCTCATCCCAATTCACCCAAGCCCCACCAGCCACACAGCAGTGGAACTTGAGTCCAAACTGCAGGTTTATCTGGGGCACCTGGGTGGCTCAGTCGGTTAAGGGTCTGACTTCAACTCAGGTCATGACCTCCTGGTTTAGTGGTTCGAGCCCCCCCGTTGTGCTGTGTGCTGACAGCTCAGGGCCTGGAGCCTGCTTCAGATTCTGTGTCTCCCTCTCTCTCTGCCCCTCCCCCATTCGTGCTCTGTCTCTCAAAAATAAATAAAACGTTAAAAAATATACACATATTAAAAAACTGCAGGTTTGTCCATCTCATAATCTGTGCACCAAATATTGATTTTATACCTCATTTCTGGCTAGTTCTTTAAAAACAGAGACTTGGTCAATCACCAATCCACCAAAGTGTTTTTAAGTGTAATTAACGGTTCTCCCCTGATACGAAGATGAAATTCTACAGAACTGCACAATTGGATGTACATTCAAATTACAACAAACAGGCCCAAAACCACAACTACACTGGAAAAGGTTACAGAGCTCATCAACCTCATTTTGCTTGTCTTAATCCATCATAACCAGGTTCAAGGGAAGCACCACAGTCCTGCCTTGGAAACAGAATACACACCACAAGTGGATGGCAAATGAAGACATTCTAATTAGCTGTTTTAATTGTGCTTCTCTCTGCACATTTGCATGTAAGGTGCAGGAAACATAGATACAGCTGTTTGTGCTTTTGGAGGAAGGAAAGGAGAAAAAAGAAAAGATGAGGCAGGCAAAGAAAACAGACTATGAAGAATCAGATTATTGTTTCCCTCTGCTTACAGCATCTGATTCGTTAATTTAAAGTTTCTGAGATGTGATCAGTTTTTTAAAAAATTCAGATTGTCAAAAGTGCAAAATAAATCAACACCGATGTAACAAAACTAGTCAGAAAATGAGAAAAAAAATGACATTTCTCAAGATCAACTGTTCCACGGAGTACAGAACAAGCTGGCAGTCTGCAGAACATCATACATTAACTAGCATAAGCACTAGAAAGAAAATATCTGACAGTCAATGCATATCAGAGTTAGAAGGCAAAAGAACCACTCCTCCCTGGGGACTGATGTGTTGTGATATCTCTGACGGTAGGGATTTCTTAACCACATCCAAAGGTCTTATTTTTTATTGTGTCTTGTATAATACACACTTTGTATGTCTCTCTCAGTACAGAATCCATAACCAGTACCAAAAAAAAAAAAAAAAAAAATCACACAGAAGAGAACAAATATGAGTTTGAGATACCCAGAAAGTCTGAAAGCGCAAATCACTTTCTCCACTTATGGATACTTTAGAGAATGAATCGATAGTGAGTATTATGGATGGAGAGGTGAGGGGGGGAAGGCTTAGAAACTAGATGAAACTTAAGGAAAATGATTACTTATATGATGTTTATTTGAAAGGCCATCATTTGGGGTGCATGCCTGGCTCAGTCGATTAAGCGTCAGACTCCAGCTCTGGTCATGATCTCGATCTCGAGGTTCATGAATTTGAGCCCTACGTTGGACTCTGTGCTGACAGCTCAGAGCCTGGAGTCTGCTTCTGATTCTGTGTGTGTGTCTCTCTCTGCCTCTCCCCAACTCATGCTCTCTCTCTCTCCAGCTCTTAAATATGAATAAACATCAAAATATTTTTTTTAAAAAGGACATCATATATTTGTTCCCTACTATTCGTTTTTTTCTTTTCATTAATTTATTCTTGTGTGTTTTCAATAAATCTGTATCAGTCATCTATTAAATGTTCAAACATCCTGATATATATTAAAGTGTTAGAGATCCAATGATAAGCTAAAATTAGATTTAACATATAAGGGTCTTAGCCAACTTAATATTTTGGTGCAAAACAGTGATTCATCTTATAAGAGAAAGGTGACTTAGAAATTGGGGATCAATAGCTATGAATGAAAGTCAAGGGAAAAGAGTAAAGAATGAAATGGGAACTAGAGAACTGTGGAATAGAAGGAAAAGGAAAGGAAGAATGACACATGAGAAACAGTACTATACAGAGGACCAGGAGGAGCTCAGTACAGATAGAACTGATGAAGAGAAGATCACAGATTGGAAACCAAAGCAGGGAATCTTCAGGAGGGAATTAAAAAGGCAGGACAAATATGGCAGAAGAAACTAAGGGGTAAGAGGCATGGAAAACAAAGCGAAAGTTGGAGAAAAGGGACTATTGATTGTAAATGAGATACTATGAGACAAAAACATCCTCCCAAGAAGTTGAACTTGCAGGGGGCGCCTGGGTGGCTCAGTTGGTTAAGCGTCCGACTTCGGCTCAGGTCATGATCTCACAGTTCGTGGGTTTGAGCCCTGCGTTGGGCTCTGAAAGCTAGCTCAGAGCCTGGAGACTGTTTCGGATTCTATGCCTCCCTCTCTCTCTGACCCTCCCCTGCTCATGTTCTCTCTCTCTCAGAAATAAGTAAAACATTAAAAAAATTTAAAAAAAAAGTTGAACTTGCAGGATTATTGGCTTTTGTGGTTGTGGTTTGCGGCAGAGAAATATAGAGGGGATCCATTTTAGGAAGACAGTTTTTAAAGGCCTTCTGGAGTGTAGAGGTAGGTGACAGGATGGGGTGGTTGTAGTAATTGGTTGATCTGAAGTAGTGGCTCTGGGTTGGAGCAGAGGCAACTATGCTCAGCAATGGGAGGTTAAAACAGGAGTCATGGGCATTCTTTCTTGCTTTTCCTCTACCATTGCCTTGGGATAAGTAGTACTTGGACTTCCAGTACAAATCGGTAGGGAAAAAGTCAGGAAGAATGAGTCCTGTGTCATTGAGAACTTGAGAGAATAAAGGGAAAGACTGGAAGTGCACCTGGGTGGCTCAGCCGATTAAGCCTCTGACTCTTGATCTCAGCGTCAGGTCATGATCTCGCAGTGAGAAGGATTGAGCCCTGGCTTCCAGTTCTGCGCTGACAGTGCAAAGCCTGCTTGGGACTCTTTCCCTCTTTCTGTGCCCCTTCCCCACTTGTGCTCTCTCCTCTCTCTCAATAAATAAATTAAAAAAAAAAATACTGGGCTAGAGCAGTTCCTTCCCCATTCTGTCCTCTTCAAATCCCCAGGACTGAGAATTCCCACTTAAAAAGTCTTTTCTTCTAACTGTGCTTCTGCCTGATTTTGCTAAGGATGGAGGGCTAACCAGAGTAGTTCTGTGGGGTAGAAGGTGATTCAAAGTCATTATCAAAGTCCAGGTTCTGTCCTAGGCACATTCGATACCTCCCCCTCTCTGCTCATCTAGTTGAAAATGAGCCCCCCCAGCTTTCCACACACACATTGCCTGTCAGAGTGGACAATGAGCACAGGAGAAAAAGGGGTTAAAGCTTGAAAAGCTAAGACATTTGAGGGAACAACTATTTTGAAATAAAAGCCATAAACTGGATCAGACAGTTTTGTTTTGACTTCTTTCAACAAAGTCTAAAATTAGAACAGGTGCACCAGAATTTAAAATGAGCAATTTGAAGATAAAATTGTAGATTCTCCAGGAAGAAAAAAAGTGAAAGAAAAAGAAACAGATAATGTGCAAATAGTATTAAGAGATACGAAAGATTGAACAAAAGTACTAACATCCAGAAAATAGGACATTCAGAAAGAAAGAATATAAAAGTTGAGAGAAAGATATACTTGAAAAAAAGATGAAAAACAGATTTTAATGGTTCCACAGAGTGCCACAGCATCAATATCATTTTTAAAAACTAACATATAAAGTAGAGAAAACTTAAGACGGGTTAGTAACAAAACTTAGATTTATCTTAGTAATTTCAACAATGAAAACAGCAGAGTATATACAAAGTAATCAGAACAGTGGATGCAAGAAGACGATGGGGTAATGTTTTCAAAATATTGAGAATAAGGAAATTTGAATGAAGAATTTTATGCCTGTCCAAACTATGATTCAAATACAGGGTAATGATTTAAAAAATACTCCCAGCTTAGATAGCTTTCAAAATTTTACCATGTAAGTACTCATTTATAAAACAGTCTTGGATTAAATACTTAAGAAAGAGGAAAAATAAATACAAAGGCTGCAGGAGAATGTATGAAGCAAAAGTGAATAAACATCTAGTTAATGTTTGTTGTAGTCTTCTAAAAGTAGCTAAGACCTAGGGAAAGAAAAAAGACAAAATACAGGCATGAGAAACCCAAGATTAAAAAGCAATTATTAGCACAAGGGAATGGGAAAGAATACCAAGATATGAGTTTTCTCAAATTCGTGTCTTCTTATTGGAAATTTATAGATTTAATTTTTAAAAATAAGGGAGGGGAGAGATTCTAAAGAAATAAAGTGGTCACTTCCTCTAAAACTCAATTAGGTGGAGGCACCTGGGTGGCTCAGTCGGTTAAAGGTCCAACTTCAGCTCAGGTCATGAACTCACAGTTGTGAGCTGGAGCCCTACATTGGGTTCTGGGCTGACAGTTCAGAGCCTGGAACCTGCTTCGGATTCTATGTCTCCCTCTCTCTGCCCCTCCCCTGCTCATCCTCTGTCTCTCTCTCCATCTCTCAGAAATAAATAAATGTTAAAACAAAATTGATTTTTTTTATTTATAAAAAAATTTAAAAAATAAAACTCAACTAGGTAAGGTGAAGTGATGCTATTGTTGAGAATCACCTGGACAACATAGAATTAAAATCTGCTAAAAGATACTGTTGAGCTGAAAAGGCAGTTAGAAATTACAGGGCTGAGATCTAGAAGAATAAAGAAATACAGAAAGATGAACCAGGCATTTGGCACCATTTTTACTCTGGGAAGTTTCTGCCTACTTGAGAAAAGGCATCTGAGAGGCTCAGAACCTCAGCAGAGAGATTGAAGACTATTCAGTCCAAGGTCCATCGAGGAAGGTAAGGTGGCTAATAAAACTATCCTTTGAGTTGGGAGCCAAGAGAGCGTAATTCTGGGTTTAAGAGTGAACTTAAACAGACAGACAGCCAAGGCACCAAAGCCCCCCAATACTTCTCAATCCCTACTTGAAATAAGGTGATCCCCAAAGAGAGAATGATTAATTGCTACTCCTCCCTGCTTCTAGCCAAAAGCAAACTTAAATTCTCTCATGAAGGATATAGGAACCTAGGATTCTCTACAGTTTGTATATACTATATGCAGCACCCAATATAAATAATTGAACCTGTGAAATTAGAGGTCAGTAAAATCATAAAATAAGAGGAGAAACAAAACGGTATCATTAAAGGGATAAATCTAGAAGAATATTATCTGTATAAGACCATACAATAATAAATAATAATAGCAGATGTGATTAAAACATATAAATAAAATGGACAAAAACAGAAAGATAGAACAGAATTGTAGTATTCTCAAGCCCTTATATTTTCTGGGAAAATGTAAAAGTATAAATTTATAATAAACTTTAATAAAGTATACAAGCTGTATACTTGTATCCAGTCAAGTTTTCCACTTAAATAACTCAACCTATTTGTATTTAATGCAGCCTTGAAATATATTGAGCAAAAATTACAGAATTAAAAGGGAAAATGGGTATATACAATGTGTAAATGTGCATCAAGTCAGAGGTCCTTAAAATATGAAATATGTAAATACATAATCCTAATGGGGGATTTTAAAATACATTGTAACTATGGTTACAAGCAGATAAAAATTCAGAGCAGATACAAAATATTTGAACAATATAGTTAACAAAATTTAGATGGTCAACGTAAATAAAACTCTGCATCTAACCACAAAATGCATGATTTTTTCCAAGCACAAGTGTCCCATTCCCCAAGACTGACTACGTACTGGTCTGTAAAGCAAGTCTCTACAACATTAAAAAAATGAGATTATGCACATTGTATTCTCTTCACAGGTCAAATCTAGAAGTCAGTATTCAAAAGATTATAAAATTCCAGTCTATTGAGAATAAACACACTTTTAAACAACCAACAGGTCAAAAAAGAAATCACACTGGAAGTCAAGAAAAAAAATGAAGTGAATGGAAATGAAAATGTGATATATTGTTAGGATAATTTTATAACAATACTTGGGACACCTGGCTGGCTCAGTCAGTGGAGCATGTGACTCCTGATGTCGTGTCCTGAATTTGAGCCCCATGTTAGAGATTACTTAAAAATAAAATCTTAAAAAAAGGAATGATAGCAATACTTAAAAATATAAAGCTTCAAATGTCTGTAAATGCATACACTTGTTTCTGGAAAATACACTTATCAACTTCATTAAGTTTGTTTCTATTAGTTTGCTGAGAGATTTTTAATGGAAGTGTTCCTGAATGTTAATTTTTCAGCATCTATATATACAACCATTTTTCACCATGAATCTCTTGATTATATCAACAAGCTGCTTATCATTGACCATTACTGGTATTCCTGGGATACACACTAAATATTCAAGATGCAATAATTTTTAATGTACTGTTATTTTTCAGTAATCAATGTTTTATTTAAAATTTCTCACGTGTAAGACTAGCCTATGATATTGCTTTCCCTTTGCATATTGTCTTATAATATAAATTGTCCTTTCACCAGTTGATAATTAAAATGATAACGCTCTCTTAGAATGACCTGAAAGGCTTCCTATTTTCCCTCTGTTCTGGAATAGCTCTGGAGAATTGTAGGCTCTTTGAAGAATTATTAAATCTTACTGCTGACTGCCTTTGTCACTTTGGTGACAGTGAGGGGTGTCACTGACCATCTAAGTCTACATCTGGACTCCATCTGGACTCTATTGGTCTATTTGTATGTTCTTGTGTAGCTAATTGTTTTCAGTCATCAAATAGAAATCAGGTATTTAATATCAAGCCCTTTTCCTCAGTGGCACTGAGGATGGCATCTATGTAAGAGAGTCCATCTGGCAGCTCCACCAAAAGGAAACAGTATGGGAGGTAGAGCAGGCAGAGCTGAGATTTACACACGAGGTTTAATTACATTCGGAACTCATTAGAGAATGTGACCAAGCACAGGGTTATAAGAAACATTGTACAAAAGAAAGTATCATTCTATCCCATTCTAAGAATCAGAACACCAGTCAAGGAATAAATAACTTTGCTTCATAATGTCTAAAATAGAAAATAATCAAATAATCACTTCCACCTAATAATTCAAGCTGTACAGATGCCCAGGAACATATTCTGCCTTCCAATACTTTTCTTCTTCTTCTTCTTTTTTAATCTGCTTAGATTTAAGAATTCAACATCCACTTCACGATCTTTAAAATGAGAAAAGGGATTTTCCAAGCTAGTACCAAGACCCATTAGAGTTATCACCAAATCTAAAGTCTCTTGGAAATAAAACCATAACCAAAGGGTTGGTTGTTATTACTTTTATTTATGCTTTTCTTGAAATAAATCTCAGAAGTATTTACATAACCTAAAATTGGCACCATAAACTTTATTTCTCTTACAGTCTCTGTCTATAGCTTGAAAGTTCTTCAACTTTTAAATTTGCAGAATCAGCACTTCAAAATGATAGGTAAATGGAGCCACCGGTGTGTCTGTGACCAGCCCATCCTTCACTCAAAACACAGCCAAAGGAAGTATCAGCGTGACCCAAAGTTTATGCATGCCAGTCTGAATATATATCAGAAACGAACATCTTTCTCACATACAGTTTTGAGAGAACAAGCATTTACCTAAAATCAAAGGAAGAAATGAAGAAACCAGCCAAGCAAGTTCAGTACGAAGTCCGTTTGGGAATAATTGGTTTAGTATGGGGAAAATTTTCTTTAGCCTGGGTTTTCAAGATGGCCATTTCACTCACTTACCTATTACAGTGATAGTGCTAGATTAAAACCCAGTTTAGGTAGGACTCACCAATATAGGATTAACAGACACACCATCCAAGATAATATTGAAAATGTGGAAATGTGTAAGTTACGAGTGGTATGAATAAATTTAGAAAGGATACAGTACTCAAACAATGAGGAGGAGATAACTGGATAACTACTTGAAAAACAAACTTGAACTCCTGAATTATAAAATATTAAAAATAAATTCTATCCATGTTGCTGCAAATGGTAAGATTTCATTCTTTCCCACTGTCAAGTAGTATTCCAAACTTAACAGAAGACCATGGGGTAGAGGAAGGGGAAAAAAAAAACATTACAAGCATAGATGGAGGGAGGCAAACCATAAGAGACTCTTAAATACTGAGAACAAACTGAGGATTGATGGGGGGTGTGGGAGAGGGGAAAGTGGGTAATGGGCATTGAGGGGGGCACTGGTTAGGATGAGCACTGGGTATTATATGGAAGCCAATTTTACAAGAAATTATATTTGAAAAAAACAAAGCAATTGTCATATCAAAAAATAAATAAAAATAAAAAATACATTCTAGATGGAAAAAAATCTAATTTTGAAACATGTAATGTATTAAAAGAAAATTGGATCATTAGTTTTATAATTTTGAAGTGAAAGAGGCCTGTCTCAACATGACACTAAACATTTAATGATAAAAGATGGAAGGCTTCACTATACAAATAATTGAAATATTCTTGAGAACAAAATCCCCATCATAAATTAATAAACCTAATTAGTTAGCTAGTTAACTATTCAGCTAAAAATATTTTCATACCAAAAAACATTTGAGGGGGTTCAACAATATATATGCATCCAGTAGTATTTCACGATTAAAAAAAAATATTCCAGAAGGTTGTAGAAATAAGAAAGGAAGGGTAGAATATATGATGATTTAATAAAGTCACAAAGCTACAAGGACAGATGCTAATTAATGACAAACTAGGTGTACCCCTCTGTCCTAACCTCTCCATTACTTCAATCGCATCCACTTCTGTATGAAGTATAGATCCAAATTAAATGATCCAAAATGTGTGTGGTGACTTAGCAGTACTTACACTTAAGAGGCCCAAGATAATACTAATGTCTACATCCTTGACATGTTTTACGTGGGTTTAGCTCTCTACTGAGTTCTTCTGAAACTAATATCCACTGAGGAGAAAGTGGGTATGTTTATCATTTGTTTTGACAAAAATCATTGGAATATTCTCAACCCTATGGGTTAGAACAAGAAAAACTATTATGAGAGACCAGAATAATTTTCAATAGATATTTTTGTTTGCAGATAACTGGACGGTTCTAAGATACTTAAAAGTGTTCCCAAAGTTCTGAGTGTTTTGTTTTTTAAATGTACATTTTTGTTATAAAACATTACAAATACATTATATAAATTAGGAAAAATAAAGGGAAATGCCATATAATTCCACCACCAATGTCTGACATTTCACTTCTTGCCTTCCGATACTTTACTACTCTTTTTTTTATCTGCTTAGATTTAAGAATTTAACATCCACTTTACTTTCTTTGCAATGAAAAAAAGGATTTTCCAAGCTAGTACCAAGCCCCATTACAGTAATCACCAATTCTAAATCAAGGAAAGCCCAAGGTAATGAGGTTTAACAATGTCATAGAGAAAATCTTGGGCTCCCAAAGTGTAATACTTTCATAAGAAATGCCTTGTAGGATATGCTGAATCTATAGCGTAAGTTAAAATAGTTTAAAATGTAATTAATGTTTCCTATTACATGGCTCTTTTTGCTTCTACATCTTAGTGCTATCCGTGAATTTTTTTTTAAGAAACTTATTTTTTATCAGATAGCTTCATGGATTAGTCTCTTATTTGGGGCCAAACCAAAAAATAATTCTTATGTTTTAAGTTCAATCTCTTTCTTCTGTTTGCCTAGTTTTGGGTGATATGTGAAGAAAGTGAACCTTTTAAAACTGTGTATGGGCAGGAAAATCAAAGGCTTCTGAAACTTTTGGGCACTTAAACAGAATTCAGTCGTCTGTGTATGAGATCTGCATATAACTAGTAGTGACATTTTACAAACGCAACATGGTCCAAATGTTATAAAAACTGATTGTAAGTCTGGTTAGTAAAATATTCAACTTGGTGTGAGTGAAATAACATGTTTTTTCCCCACATAAAAATATAGTTATACTTCTTCCAATACATGAGGAACTACTACATGCAATTTCTGATTTTGAAGATGAAAATACAGATTTCTTATAAAATCGCTATTATCTTCTACCTTTCTGTCATGATTTCACATGCACATACACAAAGAAACTATATAAACTGAATTAATTTGTACTCATTGTTCCTAGACATTTACTGTCCAAATTTCACATTATTAAATTCCCAGTGTTATCAACAAATTAGCTGAAAATTTTGTTTATTTCTATTAATAATAGGACAATTCATTCTAGAACTTTCTGTCATATTTTAGAGACATCTACCCTGATTGATTTGAAAGCTCAATCAACTAAAAACCAAAGACTAAATTAAAATACCAAGCCATGCATAAGTATGCAAATGCAAAGATGTCTTGCTAACATCTCATAATTCCTTATTCATAATCACAGGGAACCTGGCATCAAAAAGAACAGAACCCTGGGTAAAAGTTGTAACCACACTTCACAAAGAGCTGCTGAGGAAAAGACATGGATTCCTTGTGGCAATGACGTCACAGGGATTAGGATCTCTGGTGCCACCACTGACTACCTGTACATATGATCTTGAAGTAATCCTTCCCTTCCCTGAGCTGTGAGTCCATGAAAAATGCTCGTGCCACACAGACTCAAGAACGATTCAAGTAAAGGAAAAAAAAAATCAACAAATATTAATTGCACCAAGAATTCTGAAAAATGAAAAGCCTATGGTTTTAAATATTTTCTGAGTAAGCTCTCTCTCAAGTAAAAGGTGCAGTTGGCTATTTTCTATTTTTGTGAGCAGCCCTTGAAAGGAAAGGGCTTGCCACGATTTTTCTCAGAATGAGGGATGGGGCTTGTCTTCCAATTCTAAGATAGAAGTCTTTCCAGAAATTACTTCCACTGCTTTTCTTATCTTGACCCAGGTTCTTTTTTTCCCCTATATTTCTCTTTTTAAAATTACTAATACTTCCTTTCCCCCATCCCCCACCAAACTCTTGCTAGTAAAAAGCGTCTACTGAATCTCTTTTTTTTTTTTTTCTGAAGCCTGATCTTATACTGACACCACATTTGCACCCCTGCCCACTGTTCCCTGCATGCTGAGAGGCTTAAATTCCAATTCTGACCCACCTGGAATAACAAAGAAGATTAGGAGCATGAGTGTGAGATATAAGAGAGTATATCCTTCTATGGCTGTCCCTAACCCCACTATTACCTAGATATTTTCCTGATATTTCCATGTTATTCTACTTGACAGGCAACTCCTCCTCCCACTCCCACCCCCCCAAAAGAAAGAAACTACGTGAGGTAGTCAGTTTCTCAGAACTTGAAGAATAATTAGCAACACCCAATTTTCTGGTCTTCATTCACTGAGATTCTATGGGCAGCAGTGTTTCTCAGAATGTACTTAAGAAAATATGCGGGTAATTTCTTCACATTCGATACTATCAATCAGCTCCTATTTCAAAATGGATTCTCTTGTCCTCCAAAAAAGTCGATGCCCATTTACTTAGATCTCTTTATAGCTGCCCTTCCTCTTTAGCTAGAAAGTCTTTCCTTGACGTGAAGTATCTGCCAACTTGGAAAGCTAAGGCACCCGAAACTGGCAGGGATACATTATTGTCATCCCTATGTTTCATTTTCCCAGAACCAGGCATAGGGGGAAAAAATTAAAAATTAAAAACCTATTTTCACATGCAACTGACACTAGCTCAGTTGCTGAGATTAGCTTGTGCGGGTGGGGGAAACGTGTACCAGCTCCCTTTCATATATGTCTCCTTTTTATCCTCTTCCATCTGCAACTCAATGGATAGAAAATGTGATGGGTTGGAGAAATCTGTTCATTCTGGTAAACTGTTTGGAGGTGTCAAGGCTAAGAATAGTCATGGGCTGACATTAAATAGTAGGGACACATGCTGAGCGGGCTCACCCAAAGCTGGTGTCTCCAGCAGCACACTAAATTAGAATTTAGATGGCAGACCTTTTTTAGAATATTCTTGGGTCTGATCAAAGGCATTTGAATTTAGAGAGGGAACGCGGTCCTTAGAGGCATGAATTCCCATGGACAAGATAGGTTCAGGTGCTCTTAAAAACTGTCTTTAAGCCAGCACATAGAGGTGAAAAACTATTCCAGTAACTTCCCCTCTGTGGTGCGGAGAATTTTCCCTGAACAAAGAGGCAGAACTCCTATAAGGCAAGCAGGTTAAGCGGCAAAGCCAATCTAGAAGAAATTGCAGTGCTTTCTAAAATTATGGAACAGTCCTGTTCCTTGATGTTTTCCAGCTTGCAGATTTATCTCAGAGCTTAGCTGATTCACAACTTGGCAACATCCATATTCAGCCTAGGTTAAATATATGTCTAAATCTATGTCACTATAAATGTCACGATTATGGCAAAAATATCCATTTCCTTTGGGAGCTATTTCTGCTTCCAGTCATTGTTCCTTTAAATCACTTGTGCATATTTACATTTAGATGCCCCAGTGGTTAAACTGGTAGATTTGGAAAAGAACAGGCCACTCTTTAGATCAGATTTGGGAAACAATGTGTCTGTGGACATAAGTAAGCTTCCTTCTACTTGGGAGACTTTCCCGAGTTCTCTATTAAGAATGGATTTTTCACATGCCTTCAGATTTTACCAAACTACTCTTTAAGAGTCTGTTTTCCTTCACAAACTATCAAACAAGTTTGTTCAAAGAGATGTGTTAATTCACAGACTCACAGAGCAAGGAGCCTTAGGCTTGAGAGCTCATGTGGTACATAACCCTGCCTCCACGCAGGGCCTTGCCAAAAACCTATCAAGGGAACTGAAAGTGTAACCTGTCTCCTAGAGCCAGAGGAAAGAAATTTTCAGTGATCCCAAAGTTCAGACACCCCAAGTTGCCTACCTAGATGCCTAAACGGGATCACCCATTTTGTTATTCAACTCTTTCTTCACATTTTGTTCACGAGAGTTGGAACACATGTGCTAATGAGCCTGATCTGTTGTGCAATTTCACAGACATTAGGTCAAATAACACCCATTTCTTTTTCCTTTTCCTCATAGCTCTACATATGAATATTGTAGTCACTGTTTTGTGCTTGTATTGCTAAGGCAAGAATTAGGGGGGGAAATACATTCTTCTATGCAAATAAACTTCTATGGGCTTATCTATTCATTCAACAAACATTCACTGAAGGCTCCTATGAGTTGGGCTAGCTCTGGGGACTAGTGTTACAGAGGTAAACAAAACATAAATTCCCTGCCCTCTTGAAATGGGGAACCAATCTAATGGTGGAAATAGACAATCAACAAAGTACTCAGGTGAAAGAAAAGAAATGCAGATAGAGAGGATAGCCCATTTTTGTTTTTTTTTGTTTGCTTGTTTGTTTTAATGAGAAAGGAAAGTCCATGGTGAGCACAGATTTAGGAGACAAAATCAGGAATTTGGATTTGGACACACTGTTTGTGATGCCTGTTGGATTGCCATTCCATTTGTCAAGTAGACAGTTGGATATATGATTCCAGAGTTGAGAGGAGATATCTAGGAGTCGCCTGTTGGCTCAAATTTTACTTAGGATTAATTTCCCTGTATCTTTTATTTGATGAGGAACCTATCATTTCCATTTCAACCCCTCACCCACCCCTCTGCATTTCTTTATCTTTTGCTCAGAACAACTGCTTCATTTCATTGAGTGTTATTCTAATTTTCTAATACAACTTGACAAGTATCTACTTGACTATTTTTAATTTCAAAGTTTAATGAGAAATTTCACCTTCTGTCAGGTTATATTTTTGCCAAAAGTCATTAGGTGTTGACTTTGTGCTTTCTATTTGGCTAAGCATTTTGTATGTATCATGTCATTTAACTCTCCAAAACCTTTATGAAATAGGTATTACTGCTGTCTATGTTTTGTTAGTGAACAAACTGAAAAGCAGAAACATTCAGCAAGTTGTCTCAGGTGAGACAGCCAGGGTCTTAAACACAAGGTTATTAGCACCTCTGCAGCCTCCACATGAGTAGAAATGTTACCTGACACCAGGTTATTCCATACCTGAAAGATACGTATTTCGAGGCTAGAAATATCCACTGAGAGCTCTTCGACTGTTACATTGCCTCTATAGAACAGCACTCAAGATGAGCAAGAAAGACCTTCCTTGATGTTCAGTGAAATGAGAAGACGTGAGAAGACTGGACGTTGCTAAGTGTCTTTGTAGAACTATCTTTAGTCTTCACACCAAGAATTAATGTTACCTGGAGCCTCAAATGAATCAAGTAGCCAGCCCGAATCTTAGAAAATGTGAAAGCCTGGATTTGACTTACAGCATGTCAGACTCCTGTGCCACATTCTGTCCACTGTGAGAAGCTGCTGCACTTTTTAGTCTTCTACTGGAAGAATCTAAACACTGAAGAAAGTTGAGTGTGAAGACTAAAATGTTTTCTCCCCACTACTGTCATGAATTTGTGATTATATAGCACCTGTGAGATAACTCTATCTATTTATCATCATCATCATCTATCATGTCTACCCTCCTCCACCCCTATTGCTACACAAAGCTCCTAAAATCCCTGTAATTTCCTAACTGATAAGAGCGTCTTCTTTTTCTAATGTTTGGTCTTTGTCTCTGACACAGTATTTCTAAAACTTTTGTTAAGTTTTTAAGTGATAAGAGCACTAGGAGTATCTTTTGTTCTATTGAGGTAACTATGGGCAGGTTCCTGGATAGAGACAGGTCATGAGAAAAATTAAGCCACAGTTAAAGCTTGGAATTTTCAGCCCACCCCCTATCCTTCTGAGAGAGAAAGGAGCTGGAAACGGGTTTAATAACTGACCATGCCTATGGAAGAAAGCCTCCATAGAATCCCAATAGTGCACAGGGTTCAGTGAGCTTCCACCTACCAAGAGGGTGATGTACCCCAACTCCATGGGAACAGAATCTCCTGTACTCAGGACCCACCCAGAACCTCACCCTATGCATCTTTTCTTTTAGTTGTACATCTGTATTCTTTATCATATCTTTTAATAAAGTGGCAAATGTGTTTCCCTGAGTTCTGTGAGCCACTCAAGCAAAGTAATCAAACCACAGGAAGGGGTCATGGGAACTGCAGATTGATAGCCTATCAGTCAGAAGCACAGTTGACAACTTGGACTTGAGATTGTCCTCTGAAGGTGGATGGGGAAATGCTGTAGGACTGAGCCCTTACCCTGTGGGATCTGATGCTCTCTCCAGGTAGACAGTGTGAGAATTGAGTTACATTTTAGGACACCCAACTGGTGTCTCAGAATTGCTTGGTGTCAGAAAAAAAGCCACACATTTAATGACCTGTAGTATCAGAAGTGATATGTTCTGTGTGAGTCGTAAAAGAGACACACAGGAGGAGAAAGGCTTGGGTTTTCCTACTCAGCATCATTTCTCTATGAATGATGGAAAATAGCTATCACTTACTGGGGAGATAAGATATATATTCAACCAAAAATAAATGTCAAATGAAGAGCAACTAAGTGATCCACTCAAAGCTGTACATAAACTTAAGGGCAGGACTGAGAATAACATGGGTGTTCTGCTTCGAATCCTGTTTTCTATGCTGCCATATATGTGTATAATAGAGCCTATTAACTCAGGTTGTGCCGTGAGACAGAAAACCATGAAACCATATTAATCACATTCTCTCAAAGCCAACATTTGTCTTCGTACTCCATGCCTTGATTCAGTCCTAAAGGAAGCCTGGAAAACAGGTTTATTTCTGAAAAATGGTCTCATTTGTGAAATCTGTACCTTATAACAAAATGATTTGGAGTGTGAAGTCACTGTTTCTTCTTCCCCCATCTCTTACACTTTCTACCCAAAGTAAATACACAGATTATGTAATCCTTGTAAATTATTATAATGTTTAATATTGCTATAACGCTGCACTTCCTAAAGGAAGGACAATTTCCAGGGAGGTTTATTTATAAGGAAGTCATTTTGAAATTTCAGTAGCTTGGATGGGTTCTAAGAAATACCTGTCTTATGATGAATTTTTCTCTGTCATGAATAGGATCCCAAAATATAGCAAGGTTGGGTGTAATACATCCCTAGTTCAAGATGCAATAACAGATAAATTGAGATTGAACTTTCATATGATAACTAGGACTAAAAAATTTTCTCCAAGCTGTTAGAGAGCAAAAAAGAAATTGATTGTGGGAACAAAGTCTCTTCTAGAGAAAAAAAAAAATAGAAAGTAGCCAATAATAATAATTTACAGCAATTTATAACTTCAAGCACTTTTATTAGATATTCTAATATTTGATCCTGACAGTAAGTAGGTAAAGTACCACTATGTTCAAAGTACAAATGAAGAAACTGAAGCTAAAAAAGATCAAGTGGTCCATGAAGAGGCAGAGCCCAGGCAAAGATTAGAATTTCAGATTTATTGGCAGAGGGAGCAGGAAAAGTGAAGAGAGCCTTCAGACTACAATGCAGGTATGACATTTATGGGAAAAGAGAATGAAGGAGAGAGGATTGGGTAGAAAAACTCTAAGATTACAGCAGAGCTGCAAGAAAGCTTCAACCAAAGACTCTGTCTTGCCCACTGTCTTGCCAGAATGGGCCTGCTTTAATAGCTCTACCACGTCCGTTCTTTGGCTGACAACAGCCCACAGGAAGTATAGCCTCAAGTGAACACAGTGGAGGGTCCAGATCAGTAGGAGCTGTGGATGCTCAAGTTTCCTCTTCACAGCTGGAGATCTGATCAGCACATTTTCATGACTGCCACAATCCCATGATCACCCAAACAACAAGTAGAAATGATGGCCCCCAAAGTCTCCTGATATCTGAGAGTATTTTATTTGGTCTTTTAAGTATACCTGATACTTATGCTTTTTTTTTTTTTTTTTTGCGCAACTAGAATCATGTAATCACTGAATACAGTTATAGAAGTTGTCAGATTCTGCCATGTTTTTTAAAAGCCAAATCTATAATAGCTATGCATACAAACACTGAGTTGTAAACTTACTAAAATGTTTCAGATATATAAACACTATCTCGAATACAAGTCAGGGGGGAAAATCCTCTCCTGAAATTTCTATTTATTTTTTATTTTTAAAAATGTTTTTATTAATAAATTTTTTAATGTTTATTTATTTTTGAGAGAGAGAGAGACAGACTGTGAGCAGAGGAGGGGCAGAGAGAGAGGGAGGCACAGAATCTGAAGCAGGCTCCAGGCTCTGAGCTAGCTGTGAGCACAGAGCCCAACGCGGGGCTCCCACCCATGTACGGTGAGTTTGTGACTTGAGCTGAAGTCCAATGCTTAACCAACTGAGCCACCCAGGCACCCCCCCTCCTGAAACTTTTAAAAGAAGACTTCCACAGATGAGTATTGTTACTAGTTGCCACTTACTCTGAACCCTGAACACATAAATGTTTTTAAAGATCACTAGGTGAAATCTTGATGGATACAGAACATTCTAGAACCTATTCAGGTTCATTCATATATCTAAGTAATATGCATAAATAAGTCATATAAAATAAAGAGTCCTCAAAAGAGATAACAGACATATTTATATTTATCTAGTACCACTTGTCCAGGGCACTCCAAGGAAACTCTCAATTTTCCTGAAAACAAGTCTGTAGGTATCAACCATTCCTTCAAAGTGCATATATAATTAAGGCTCAGAGGCATTAACAGCTGCAGGTGTCACAGGGCATGGCAAAGTCTAGACTTGAATTAGGCTCCACTGCCTATCACAAAAAGGGGCAACAAAGCCAACAAAAACACAGATTAAAATACTATAGCTTTAACACAAAGTGTTTTGATTGCTTATTCCTTATTACCTGACTGACACACAGAGTTTTTAAAAACTAGACTATCAAGAGATACAAAAGTTTTAGAAGTGATACATTACCACGATTGTCTTTACAACACAGAAGAATGGTTCTACTTATTCTCATCTATTCCCCTTCTGATAAAACAACCTAGCAGAAACTCTTCTTGGTATTACATATCAAGAGAATACCATCGAATTGTGTGTTTTTCTGGACCATGGTTTTGGAGATTCTTAAGATCTATAGTTAATTTCTCCATGAAATCTCGTGGAGATTGGAGAAGAAGTTGGATAATTTTTTAGACCTAATGGAATCAAAACTTTTCTCTAGCCACAAAAATGTACAAAGTTGATCAAAAGGAGTCAAATGTAATGTTCAGTTTTTCTCCTGTGTTCCAATATCCCTATCATTGAATATGCTTCTTTTTGTGTCTGAAATGCTGGCTTCAGTCTCTCTGCCATTGAAATCAGTCTCTAAGATTCATTTTAAATCTACTTTTTCCCCCCATGAATCCCCTGCACCATCCTTCTCCATCACACCTGGAAGATGGTTGTCTCTTTTTCTGCACAGTGTCCTCACTCTTTGTACAATATGTCCACTATTGCTGCCATAATACCACTGTGTCCTCTTAGTTTGCCTTCCATGCCGGCCAGTGAATTTCCTTGAGGACTAAAACTCACTTTTGCTCAGTTTTGTGCCTTTGATACCCAATACTTAACAAATGTTTGCTGAAGGAAGACGAGATTGCATGGAGAAATTAACTATAGATCTTAAGAATTCAAAAAAATTATGCCCATTTATACCTAGCCTTCTAATATCCTTTCTACAAGTATGATCATACAGCTTTTTCAGGAAAATTGATGTTAAACTTCTGTTCATCTTTATACTATTATGACTATCAAAACCAAACTGTAGAGAATAAACCATGATTACATTATATTCTCAAGATAGCATTCCAAATAATACATAGATGATAAAATAGTAGATGAACAGCTAGATGGATAAAGTATGCAAAAAGCAAAGTAAGGAAGTAAATATTTTAATATATTTCTAAGTCCCTAAAACAATCACAGTTTTGAAAAATATTGACTCATATTTCATGTGCATGGAAACACAACAGAAATGACATAGTGGGTGTGGCTTTAGAATTTTCCTCTCTGCACTAACCTTGAACTTGTGTTGTCTTCATGTGCCCAAATATAGTATACTATTAAAATTTCATCTGTGAGACAAAATTGACTAACTGCATCACAAGTCTTGTAGATTGTAATATGGTGGCTTTAATTTTGTAGAGTTTGCAATAGAATAATGTATATAATCTCATTTCATTTGGCTCAGTATTATATAGTTTATGCATCAGTATCTCTTACTGGACTCTAAACCTCTTGATCTTAAGCCTTCTTTATAAAGTTCCCAAAGGGTAGCCCAATATTTTGCACATAAAGGCCCTAAAGCATGTTTGTCAAATTCAATTATAACAAAAATAAAAATTGAAAGGGAAAATAAATATCTTGAAAACAAATGAAAAAAATCAGTTTGTGGATTCTTTTCTGCCAAATCTAAAGCTATCATTTTGTCTTAATATAGCCATACAGTGTTTCATCATTTCTGTCCATCACCAAAAAGCATTCATTTATACAGCATTAAGCTCATCTGAGTATTATGTTATAAATCTAGAGACATGGTATAGAAAATTGCTGTGCCCTGCATTCTAATAATATCCTTGTAGAAGAGCAAAGCAACCTGTCGTCATGAAAAATCAAATCACATATCTTCCTGGGAATAAAAAGAAGGAAAATGCTTTATATTAATTCTTGAGTAAATATGACTCAGTGCAGTTATAAGTTTATGTAGCCCAAATGTGTTTGTATAGAGAACAGATTGTTATACGTTAGAAACAGATTGCTATATAGTGAAAAAGTGATGGGAGTTGGATAAGGCAAATCCTTATCCGTCACTATTTACCCATGTGACCCCTTTAAGGCCCCCTGATCTCTCAGGTTCTGTCTCCTTTTCCATGGATACCTAGACCATAGAGTTTTTATATGGAACAAATGAGAGAATGCATATTAAATGCATGTTAACTCCAAACTGGAGTACTCAGAAACAATATTATACCATGTTTATAAATCCGACATAAATGCGTCGACACGCAGTATTCAAGAGAATTAAAATATATCCACTGCATGAGCATATGTGCATTCCACAAGTAGCACCGTGTCCTAACAGATTGCTGTCACATTGCATTTGTATCTGTAAGCATTAGTGCCATTTTCGCATACCTGTTAAGCAATCTTCTGTTATTACTTTGCAACACATCATTTATGTCTCTCTCTTTACTAACATAAGACCATTATCTTGCCAGTCAGCAATGACAGATGATTCATCCAAGATTCCAAATGACACCTTCTTGATATTAGGGGGGAAAAAACCCAACAACTTTGCTTCTTTAGTTTTTTTTTCTTTCAAGATACATTTTGCATGTGCCTTAGATTCAGTTCCTGAGAAAAAGTCACAGAACATATTTGGTAATCCAAACCCCAGGAATCCATTATATTTTCAATGGGTAGAGGACAAAAAATGTATTTTCTTCACCAATTACTTGTAAGTTTTAACCCTACAGACAATTCTGCATCGCAAATCCAAAATGGTAGGAGTCTGATAAAGGGGAAGAGTGGAGAAAGGAGTGAAAAAATATTTAATTCAAATAAAATTCAACCCACAGCCTATTTTACCAGGCTGTCATCAGTGCAAGATTGGAATGGCCAAGAGGTGAAAAGACTTTTCCTGTAGTCATTGATATGATGATCTTATTTTCCATCCCAAGTCAAGATTTGCTATCTTTGATTTGTAAATTTATGTATCGATATTTTATTATGAATGATGGCTAACTTATACTGAGTGCTTACTATGTACTAACCATTATTATATTATCTCATTTGATCAATTAAACAACTTTGCACAGCAAGTAGATACAGATAAACAAGTCTTAGGTCATGTAGAGAATTAATGAAAAGCATGGATTTGAATCTAAGTGTACTTGAATCCAGAAACCTCCACCCTTCACAACAACTTTATTTGGCCCAGCAGGGCAAATGGAAAGATGAAGCCACAGAAAGGCATGAAATTAACTAACACTTCAGGGTATAATTACCAAATCCCTTTTATTGAAGAGTTTCTTTTAAGAGGGAAAGAAGGTGCTTGTTACTGCCCAAGAAGTACTCTTAACCTCTGTGGATACGGAGTCACCTTCCATGAGGACATCTGTGTATGTAGAAGACACAAATGACAACCCAGTCTGATACCTGATACAAAGATGGCCTAATTTCCTGGTGGCATTAAGGAAAGACTTCCCCGAGGAAATCCGATCTGGGACAGAATTTTAAGGGAAACAGTTTCCAGAGACATGGAATAGGAAGGGGAGGTTTAAGAAGGGTGAGGGCATTGAAGGTAGAAGAAGAGAGCATGCAGAGGAGTGGGAGTATGAAAAAGCAAGATGCATTTAATAAGCATGAAGGTCCCTGAAAGGGGAATGAATGGAAATGAGATGTAAAAGATACCTGGAGCATGAGATCTTGGAATTTGGGTTTAGCAAGATGAAACTACTGAAAGATTTTAAATAGGGCAATGAATTGAACAGTCTTGCATTTTAGATAAATTATTTAAGTCTTAGTCTAAAAGTCGATGAAATGGGATCAAAGCCACAGACAGGACAACAAGGTGGCCAAGGATGTCCAAACTGGATTAGATTTTTAAAGTGGAAAAATTCTTATGCAACTAAGAGGCCTAAAAAGTGTTTTTTCTTCTTAGTTTTTTGAGTATATGAAATACAATCTTATAACCAATTGTTGCATTGGAACCCTTTGGTTGCATTTATATTTCTAACGTCGAAATGATAACAGTGGTCACAGGTACGACCCATATTCATACTGTTCTCTTACCAGTTAAGATAAAATTCTCTTTTGCCATTATAACTGCCATTAAAAAGACATTTTTCATAGACTAAGGCTTTAGTTTCTTAAGTTATGTAATAAAATACAACTTAGATTTGATATCCCAAGAATGATGCAACAGAGAGAAAGTACTATTTTAGTGGTTAAGGGAAAATAATAAAGACAGATTTTTAAGTGATGAATTTCCAAAGAGAAAAATGACGAGAAATTTTTATTACCGTGGAGCTCAGAGTAGTACAAGTATAATAAACTCAGAAAAAGCAGTGCTACAGCATCAAAAGCACAATCCCTATCATCATGTGTTCCAATTTGAAGGTTATGGGTAAATAAGCAATAAACAAACTTTGATTACATTTTGCTGATGATGAAATCTATGAAGTGCTATTAAGTTCATAGACCTATCAAAATAATTATTTAGCTGTTAAAATATCATTGTTAAAAAAGGAAAGGGCCAAATATGGTCATGATGATTGTCATTAGACATATATGCTAGTTTATTAATTTAGAGTCAAAAGAATTAAGCCAATGGTAAATACAACAGAGAATTCAATAATACATTTCTAATAGCAAATCTAACTTTGGAGAGAAAAAAAAGGTCAGTGATAAATAAATCTTATCTTGAGTGCTATCATTTTTGCTTTTTGCTTGTATTTACTTTTTAAATTTGTTTAGATTTGAGGTTTAATGATAAAGTATAAGCCCAAGGAATTTATGCCTATTGTTATAGAGCATGATAAAAATAATTTAAAATCAGTACTTGGCATTTGTTGGATTTTTCCCAAAAAGGGACACACATACTACTGAAGTTTTTTTTTAATCTTTATTTTTTTTTTTTTTGAGAGAAAGACAGAGAGAGACAGAATCCCAAGTAGGCTTCAGGCTGTGAACTGTCAGCAGAGAGCCAGATGCAGGGCTTGAACTCACAAACCACGAGTTCGTGACCTGAGCCAAAGTCAAAAGTTTAGCTGACTGAGCCACCCAGGATCCCCTATATTAATGAAGTTTAAGAAACACTGGCCTGCATAAGAAATGATGAGGGTTTAAACTAAGACATTCAAGGAAGCATAGGAAATGCTCCTATGTCAAGTGCTTGGGAAATTAGTGGATAGATTCATACATTTATTTTCAGGGAAAGTATCTCTCATTGGCTACCCGTAGTATGTAAGCTTCTGTCTTCAGTATAAAGAATGTGGAGATAAAAGCCATAGGTCCTGCCCTGAGGGAACATGGACGTTCCATACTTTAAGTGATCACAGTGTGAAGCTTAACCAATATGGCTCCAGGATTTTATCCCTAGGTTGCTTCAGAAATCCCGGGTGATCAGAGGCTCGAGAGAATATTTTCCTCATTTCTCTCTAAATCGGTGAAAAAATCTTACCTGCCAGTCACCATTTCTTTCATAGGATTAAAAATACAAGAGGTGATAGCCTAAAACAGCCTTCAGGCAAGCTGAAATATTTACGAAGCCCTAAAACTTCCTCCAATCTTGAATATCCCTAGGAGGTAGACAGGTAGCCAAGTACAGAAAACCACAGTTCTTCCTTATTCGCCAAGCAAAACAGATGACTGTGCTCAGAGAAATGGATATTTGCCTCAAAAACTGATTTTGAAGTTCATGCTAATATTTAAGTCATGTTTATGTTAAATAATATTGACCAATATATTTGGTGGAGCATTTGGATAGGAATTTGCTTCCCTTTCTATTTTACTAAATGTGTGCTCTGATATGCATTTTGAATAATAACAAGGGAAGAAAGAAGGAAAAGAAACGGAGAGGAAGGTAGAAAAGGGATTGAGGGGGAGGAAGCAGGAGAGAGAGGGGAACGATGAAGCCTCAGGAAGAAGTTCTTAAATCAAGAGAGACAGGTCTTAAAACTGTAGTAATATGAAATCTCAGCTCCATCTTTGGATTGGCAGGGGAAAGATGAGTGAGTGATTGCCTTCAAGTTACTACTTGAGACATTTTCTTGAAGCCCACAGTCAATCTTATTCCAGTTCTGCTACTACTTCTTTCACTTAATGTCTCTGTTTTCCATTTCCTGATGAGAAAAATGGACATGAAAAGGACTGTAACCCAGAGGAAGCCTGAATGCATTAGAAGAGTAATGCATACAGAGCACCTAGAACGCCACTGGGCACACATGTGGTGAGTGTTAAGTCTGTGTGTATTATCATCATTGTATTATGTACTGAGTGTCCATTGTGAACAGAAAACCATCATGGTGGCCGAACAGAGCCACTAGAAAATTGGCAGTCAACACTTCTGCCCTCCAGGGACAAGACACACTCCTTTGGAACCAACAGTGTGATGAATGTTCTATAAGGAACTCTAGTTGAACTAATTACCACCTACATCCATCTGTGCCATTTGGTTCCTAGCCAAAACTGTAGGTTATCGTGTAGACATAGACATATTCTTTCATAGATTTGGTTTAAAGTGGTTGTTCCCAGAGGCTTATCTGGAAAATAACTGCATCAGGACCTCTCAGGGAAGTTGTGAAAAGTATAAACTTCTAGGTCCTACCCCCAATAAATAAAGAGCTTGAATCCTCAAAGATTGCATAAAAACGCTATCCGTGTGTGTATTACTCATCCTCAGACATAGAGAATAGAGTGTGAGGGAGAGCATTCCAATTTACATGCCGAAGAATATCCAAAACCGGCATTAACGCTATTTACTTGGAAAGGAAATGACACCATATCATTGTATGATTCACAGGGCACCAGCTGCCCCAGACATTCAAGAGGCAGCAGCTTTTAGTGGAAGCTCTGCAGCCAGACAGACTGGATTGAAATCTGGCTCCTCCTTTTAAGAGCTAGGTGAATTTAGGCAGGTTACTTACCCACTCTGTGCCTCAAATTGTCATATATTAAAGAGGTATTAAAACCATAGGTCTTATTCATTGGTTGTTATGAAAATCATGGGGATGCCTGAGAGGTTCAGTGTGTTAAGGACCTGACTTCAGCTCAGGTCATGGTCTCACAGGTCTTGAGTTCAAGCCCCTCACTGGGCTCTATGCTGATAGCTCAGAGTCTGGAGCTTGCTTCAGATTCTGTCTCCTCTTTGTCCATCCCCTGCTTGCACCCTCTCTCTCAAAAATAAATAAACATAAAAAAAGAAAGAAAATTATATACCATAAATGCAAAATACTTGAAATACTACCTAGCACACAGTATATACTCACTAAATGTCAGCTATCATTATTAGCATCAGGAAATGCTGTTAATGTAAGTCCACAACATAGAATTGGTGAATGCTTGAGCATTAAGGGATTTCCCCTCTTCTATTTATATTCTCAGTAATCCGTTGAATTAGGAGCTTTTCTTTTGCAGCTGTCCCTGAAAGTAAGCTTTCCAAAAAAAAAAAAAAAAAAAAGAGTTAAGATGAAAAATAACATTTCAGTAGCTCAGGAATTAATCTTTCCAATGCTATGAATATCTTTTTAATTTGGCAGTTTTTAATGCAACACAAGGAGAGAGAATTGCTTAGCAAATTCTGAACATTTATTACAGGCAATTTTAAAAAGTCAAAAAAAAAAAAAAAAAAAAAGAAAAGAAAAAAACCAGAGAGAGAAATACATCTATAGGGGCAAAGGCAAAGGCAAAATTCCATCAGGAAATGGAAAGAAATTAATCAATAAAACACCTTTTCACGTGAATTCCATTTTTTCCATGTAGATTTTTATTAAAAACAAAAAAGGAAAGCAAATAATCTGTTTGCTAAAAGTATATATAAATCCTACTCATCCCTGCTTTATAGATCCCAAAAATTCACACATACACTGTTAATACAATAAATTAGTAAGTTAGTCTTTGCCTAAGTTAACTAATGTGAGACAGAGGCTAGGGTTACTTTTGTGAGATTATACTCTGTGTGAAATGTGCCTTCACAAACACCCTCCACACTACAGGCCCATAAATTATTAATATCTGTATGGTTGTTAAGGGCAATGTATGGAAATGTATCCAGATTCCAAAAGCCCAAATAAAAGTAAATGGTTAAAAATGAAAGGGAGAGAAGGAAGGAGACAATTGTATTGGTTTGGTGAGAGCTGGAGCATTTCTACTACTCCATCAGCATTGATTTTAAAGATCTAAATGACATACAGATTGATGAATAATTCAGATTTCATTTATTAGTCCACTGACCCTACACATGGCTTCATAAAAATGAAAATAATGTTATTCTCCTGCTTCATCCTCCATAGAATGGAATATGCCTATGTAGCCGGGTAGAATTTTTTTGATGTAGTTTGCTCTGGCACATTGTATACACATATATTTGCATGTCATACATTTGGAAGAAATGTTGAGATGAGCAATTTAAATAACACGTATAAAGGAGACCATTTTGCCCCCTACTGGTAGATGACAGGTCTGTGAAAAAACAATGCTGATTATCATGTAACAACTGGTTACCTGGTAACTAAAAACTAGACAATGGAGTAATATAATTCTATGTCCTCAGTCTAGGACTGACACAAAGGGAATTGCCACCAATGCATCTGCAGGACTACATCCTAGAAGATCCTGAATTTTCTCCCATGGCCTCCCATCTCTGTTTGATGAATTTAAAAACCATCACACTAAAGTCTTTGCTGCAGAGACAAAGCGGAATAATACATTTGCAAGAATGAATATTATAGTTTAATTTTTCTGGTCTTTTGATGCAAAATTTCAAGCAAATTTGATTGGGGACTTTAAAGAGCTGGACTTCTAAGAACTGAAGCTCACAACTTAGTTTTGGAGCTTTAATGTCACTCTGGATAAGTTATAGGAAACGTGAATTTATATGAAACCTTGCAGCATTCCTATATATTGTTGCCTTAAATTATGACTGTAACTTAATATTGTCACAAATTCATTGTAAACCTGTGTCGACCTACACTGGATGACATGCCTGGGAATTTTGTAATGATAACTGGAGGAACCGTGAATTTTCACTCCTATGTATAGTGGGGCCTTGATAGGAGTTAATCAATATGCTGTTGTAACCCCTTTCTAAAATTTCCAGAGGCAAAATTCACACCAAAACCAGCAGTTCAAGGAGGATGCTCACGGGAGCAGCTGTTATTAGGGAAGACAACATATGCAAAAGGAAGCAGGACTTAACACAGGTTTAATATCTCAGACAAATGGGTTAAAGAAACAAGTGCTAAGAAAGTAGGGGAATAGCTCTAGAGAGACTACTTATTGCCACCGTTCCTCAAGGTTTCATGCGGAGTCACCGTGCTGAAGTACTACTGACCATTGGGTTGGTGAGAGATAGCCGTTGGCCCAAACTTCTCAGTTTCTGGAACTGAATGTACTCAAAGATCAAAACACCAATAATTTGTTCTCTTTCATTCCCTCTCTGCCTGTGCTTATCAGAAAGTGACACTGGATAAATGTATCTTGTCTGAAGAATCAAAACTTCCCTCAGGTAGGCTGTTTCTACAGGTAGAGTCAGAGTGGAAGAACAGAGGGGATTGGTAGTATCATCTCTTCCTTTACATCTAACCAAAAGTGAGAGCAAAACAAGAAAAAAAAGAGAATTCAGTACGAGAAATGGCAAAAGGAGTTGCTCAGACAGAAGAAAAATGACCCTTGGGGGGAAACATGGAAATTCAGGAAGAAATAACAAGCAATGGAAATGGTAACCACATGGCATAAATCAAAATATATCGACTCAAAAAAAAGCATCACAGTATCTTTAATATGCCTAATCGAAATACATGGCAACACAAATTGTGAGCGGCAGGTGGTAAATGAAGTTAAAGTGTGTCAAGATCCTAACACTGTCAAGCAAGTGGTCAAAGTAATCATTTCCATAAGATTCTAGTAAGCTAAAATGTATTTTATAATCCTCAGGTTAACTAGTAAAATATCAGGAAAAAAAGTAAAACCAAAGAATCTCTGACAAATTAGTCAAGGAGAAAACCAGATTGATAAAAATATTTAAATACTAAAAATTGAAAGACAAAAAGCAAACATAAAATAGGTAGACTAGTTGGAGATAAAAGGTAGGAACAGTAAACACATATTAGGGAATTAAATACTCAAGTAAAAGTATATTATTAGGCTAGATGAAAAAGTAAAATCTTCTTACATGCTGCTTATAAGAAACCACCTTAAATATACAAATACCAAAAAGTTGAAACTAAAAGGACACATTAGCAACAAAGCTATGGTAATATCAAACAAACAGATTTGAGACAATAAATGAGATAAAGGAAGATATTTCTCAATGATAAAGAGGAATGGCAAACCAAGAAGATATCATTTTCAATAGCATCAAATAAATCAAATACCTTGTAACAGATCTGACAAAAGATTCAGAAGACCTCTTCAGTGAAAAACTCTAAAGTAATATTGCGAGGAATACAAGAATATTATAAATAAATAGGAGAACATATGCTACCCATGGATTAGAAGCTCATTATAGAGATATCAATTCTCCTCAAATTGATTTGCAGTTCTGATGCAATATCAATTAGAATTCCTGAGAGATTTATTTCCTGTGGATATTGATAAATTGATTCTAAAACTTACACTGAAAATGAAAGGTCAAGAATAGGCAACATGATGTTGAAAAAGAACAAAGCTGTAAGATTTATCCAAATATCAAGGCTTATTATGAAGTAATAGTAATTTATATACCATGCTATTGCTGAATGGAGATAAAAAATAGGCCAATGAAATAAAGACAGAGATGAGAAACAGACATGCATGCTACAGAAGAGGAAGTATACAAACAGACGCACCTATATTTGGCACATCAGTGATATCACAGTACAGTAAGAAAAGATCTTTTTAATAAGTGGTTCTGAATCAGTTGGTTACCCATATATCAAAACTAAATCGATCTTCATACTATACACACACACCAAGGTATGTGTATATGTGGAGATCTAACTGTGACAGGTAAAATAATAAACATTTTAGAAAAATAAAATATTTTCAAAAACTTGCATAGGCTAAAATTACTTAATAAGTGTACAGACAATAACTATAAAAGGAAAAAACTAATAAATTTAAGTTTAAATATACTTAGTAAATAAAAACTTGAAGTTTTATATTAAGACACCATCAAGAGGATAAAAAATCATGCCATAAAGTAGCAGAGAACATTTGCAAGACATATACTGACAAAAAAAATAATATAAAAAATACACAGTGGCAAAGATTTGCAAAAGACTTCATAAAAAAGTATCTCTAAATGGTAATAAGTATATGGAATCATTGCTAAATATGATTATTTGCAAGGGAAAATTAAAGTAAAACCACAAAACACAGAAACACTCATTTGCAATTGATTTTCAACAATGGTGCTGAGACAATTCACAGGGAAAAGAATGGTTTTTTCAATAAATAGTGCTGAAACAACTGGATATTCACATGCAAAAGAATAAATTTGGAACACTACCACACACTATATACAAAAAAATGAATAGCTCAAAATTAATCAAAGAACTGAAGGGAAGAGGTAAAACCATAAGATTCTTTAACAAAAACACAGGTGTCAATCTTCATAACTTTGTATTAGGAAATGGTTGCTTCAATATGACACCTATAGCCATAAGCAACCAAACTAAAATTTGATAAATTATATTTCATCAAAATTAAAACTATACACCAAAAGATATCATCCAGAAAGTTGAAAGACAACTCAAAAAATGGAAGAAAATCATGTATCAATGCAAATCATATATCCAGTAAAAGTCTAGTATGCAAGATATAAAGAACTATTATGGGGCACTTGGGTGACTCGGTTGAAGTGTTGGACTTCAGCTCAGGTCATGATCTCACAGTTTGTGAGTTTGAGCACTGCATCGGGCTCTGTGCTGATGGCTCAGAGACTGGAGCCTGCTTTGGATTATGTGTCTACCTCTCTCTCTCTGCCTCTCCCCTGCTTGCTCTGTCTCTCTTTCAAAAATTAATAAACATTTAAAAATTTTTTAAAAAAGAACTATTACAATTCAACAATGAAAAGACAACTCAATTAATAAACAGGCAAGGATTTATGTAGATATTTCTCCAAAGAAGATATACAAATGGGAAATAAGCACATGAGAAGATATGCATTATTAGGATTAGCCATTAGGAAAATACAAATCAAAACCACAATATAATACCGGTTTATACCAACTAGGATGGCTATAATCAAAAAAGGAAAACAAAAGGTATTGATGAGGATTTGAGAAATTGGGACCCTCATACATTGTTGAGGAAAACATAAAATAGTTTGGTAGGATCTCAAGAAGTTCAACATAACATTACCACATGACCCAGCAATTTCACTCCTGGGTATGTATTCAAGTGAATAATAAATACGTGTCCACACAGAAACTTGTATATAAATGTTTATTCATCATAACCCCAAATGGAAGTGAACCAAATTTCCATCAAGTGATGAATGGATTAACCAGTGTCGTATATCCACATTGAAATATGAGCCAACCATGAATAAGAATAAAGTACAGATTTATGCTACAACATGGACTAACCTTGAACACATGCCAGGTGAAAGAAGCCAGACAGAAAAGGCCAAAAACTGTAAGATCCCATTTACAAAAATGTCTAGAATAGGCAAGGCCATAAAGACGGAAAGAAGATTCATGTGATCAGGACCTGGGGGAGAGGGAAATGGTGTATAACTACCAAAAGGCATGGAGTTTCTTTTTGGGATGATGAAAATATTCTGGAATTAGATAATGATGATTGTTACATGACATTATGAATATGTTAAAAAGCACTGAATCATACATTTTTAAAGAATAAATATTACAGTATTTGAATAATATTTCAATTCTAAAATATAAAATAAAACAACAATCAATGCCACAACACATCCATCAGAATGAAAATGAAAAGGACTGACTGCCTAATGTTGCTCAATGGGGTACCTGGGCGATTCAGCTGGTTGAGGGTTGGACTCTTGATTTCGGTTCAGGTCATGATCTCATGGTTCCTGAGATCAAGCCCCACATCAGGCTCTGTGGTGACAGTGCAGAGCCTGCTTGAGATTCTCTCTCTCACTCTCTTTCAGCCCCTCCCTCACTCTCTAAGGCTCTCTCAAAATAAATAAATAAAAACATTTTGAAAAATGTATCCAAACTGAACCTCTCACGTACTTCTGGTGGAATTGTAAATTGCACCAATCCCACTGAAAACTCTTGCTGTTTCAACTAAAACTGAATATATTCATACCTTAGGATCCTGCAGTTTTCTCAGCATTCATGTTATAGAAATATTTAAGTATAGTATCACTTAGGTGGCTCAGTAGGTTGAGTGTCTGACTCTTGCTTTTTGGCTTGGGTTGTGATCTCCGGGTCCTGGGATTGAGCCCCACCTCAGGCTCCACTCTGAGCATTGAGCCTGCTTAAGATTCTCTCTCTTTCTCTCTCTCTCTCTCTCTCTCCCTCTCCATGCCATTGCCCCCTGCTCACTCTCTCTTTAAAAATAAAAAAATACTAAAAAAGAAACATATACATATGTTCACACAATTCACATAATGTATATGGCAAAGATGTTCATATCAGCACTATTCATACCCTCTAACTGGATATCCTCAAATGTCCATCAACAGAACAGATTACAAATATTGTCCCAATGTTTGTGTGTTGAAGCACTATATACAGCAATGAGGATGAACAAATTATTGCTACATGTGACAATACAGATGAATCTCACAAGCATAATACTGAGCAAAATACTGTATGCACAAAGGAATACCAACTATATGATTCCATTAATATAAACTTGAGAAACAGGTCAAACCTAATCTGCTGTATTAGAAGTCAGGGGATGTGTGATAATGAGGGATGTGTAGCATGAGAGACCTGAAATTCTGGTAATGTTTTCTTTTGATCTTGGTGCTGGTGACAAGGGTGGGTTAACTTTATGAAAATCACTGAGTCATATATTTATGTGTAGGGCACTTATACCTCAATTTACCAAGTTTACGTTGAAAATAATGAATAGAGTCGAGAGAAAATCATGGGGGCGCCTGGGTGGCTCAGAAGGTTAAGCGCCGACTTTGGCTCAAGTCATAATCTTGCAGTTGTGAGTTTCAGCCCCATGTCGGGCTCTGTCTGACAGTTCAGAGCATGGAGTCTGGAGCCTGCTTGAGATTCTATCTCCATCTCTCTACCCTTCCCCGGCTTGTGCTCTGACTCTCTCTCCTTCAAATTAAATGAACATTTAAAAAAAAAAAAAAAGAGAGAGAGGGGAGGCTGGGTGGCTCAGTCGGTTAAGCGTCCAACTTTGGCTCAGGTCATGATCTCACAGTTCATGGTTCAAGCTGCTTCAGGCTCTGTGCTGACAGCTCAGAGCCTGGAGCCTGACTCAGAATCTGTATCTCCCTCTCTCTCTCTGACCCTCCCCTGCTTGCACTCTCTCCGTCTCAAAAATAAATAAACATTTTAAAAAATTAAAAAGGAGAGAAAATCATGTATATGAATATATATATTAAAACTAACATTTCATATCATTTGATGGTATTTTTGGAGTAGACATATAACAGTAAGACTTTATATGGAAATCCACTAATGACTTCCCTCCAAATTGGAGGAGACCAATCTAATAATGTACTCTTGCAATAATTGTTAATTTTATTATTTATTAATGTTTATTTATTATTGAGAAAGAGACAGAGCACAAGCAGGGGAGGGGCAGAGAGAGAGAGGGAGACACCAAAGCAGACTCCAGTCTCCAAGCTGTCAGCACAGAACCTGACATGGGGCTCAAACCCACGAACCATGAGATTCTGACTTGAGCCGAAGAGCGATTCCTAACCGACTGAGGCACCCAGGTACCCTGATAATTAATTTCAAATGTTTATAAAATATTGGCAATAATTTTCCTTTCCATTTCCCATTTGATTCTTTCATTGCCATGATCATGATATCCCACAGCGCTGGCCTTTTCCTGCTACAAACTTGTAGTGTAGTCTCCAAAAAGGAAATGAGAACAAAGAGACTTGATTATTATTATTTTTTAAGTAATCTGTACATCCAATATGGGGCTCACACTCATGAGCCAAGATTAAGAGTTGCATGCTCTACCAACTGAGCCAGCCAGGTGCCCCAAAACTTGATCTTTCCTAATAATAAATAGGTGTTGGCCCCTAGGGATTATCAGTCGTTTCTGGTGTTCTCATTATAGTTTAGAATATTGAGGAGTACTGAGATCAAGGTTATTTGCCCATAGTTTTATGAACCTATATTATCCAATTTGAAAAATGATAAAATAATTTATTTATCTCCCATTTTGGGGGTGTTTCCATGTTTTCTCAAATAGTAATAATCAGTATGACTCCACGGCAGCTTCTATATATGTAAAGTAATTCAAAATTTCGTTTAATCCCAGTCTTCACAGTCCACTACTATTCCTGATCATTCATGCCTAAAGTAAAATAAATAATTCTGATATTTGTAATATTACAAGCTGTGCATCCCCTTATTGGGAAAAAAATTTTTTTTATTAGCTACTAAATTTTTTACGCTTGTAAGACTCCACAACATTTTTCAAGGCCGGATTCAATTCCAATTCCCTGCCTTCACATTAAAGCCAACATAAACTACTCCATATGAATAGTTATTTAATATTTTATTAGAGCTTTTAATTTTACTATCCCCTCAGTAACTTATTCCCTTGCTTACAAACCTTATGGTCAAGAAATTCTTCCCAAGAGCTAATATGAATTTTCCATTCTGTGCTTCCTACCATTTTAAGACACTTGTTAAATCTCCCTACCTACCACTGATTCTAACAACACAATTCCTTTTTTGTTCTGCTTCCATTTCTAGTGCCAACTCTCGCAGCACATTGGTTAGCAAAAGCTGCCCTAAGTGAGCATAATACATATGCTCAGGTCATCAGCGCAGGATCAGAAAGCTTTCATATTATGAGTGTAATATAAACTAAATTACTGAACTTCTGTCACCCTCAGCTTCCTAATCTAATAACAGTATCTAATCCATAAGATTATTGCTAAGATTATATGATACATAATATAAGGTAAACCAATGCTTGCTTACATTAAAAGCTCAATTGTGGAAAGACTGTCGTAGTTAAGATATTTAAAATTTTTTTTAATGTTTATTTATTTTTGAGAGAGAGAGGGAGAGAGAAAGAGAGACAGAGCACCAGTGGGGGAGGGGCAGAGAGAGAGGGAAACATAGAATCTGAAGCAGGCTCCAGGCTCTGAGCCATCAGCATAGAGCCCAATGTGGGGCATGAACCCACAGACTGTGAGATCATGACCTGAGCCAAAGTCAGACGGAGTTTGGATGTGCATCCCACTGAGACATCCAGGAGCCCCAGTTGTTAAGCTACTTTTATTTGCAGGTCCAAGAAATGGCTAGATTTACTCAAAAAGGGGAGGGCAGGGCAGAGTATTTGAATGACACTTGGAAGAAGAATTCAAGAATCAGTGGTCTGGATACACACCAATTAGGATCACTCAGGGGTCACAGATGCACTATCTAGCACCATCAGCATTAATAGCACGAAACACTAAATGTGCTCTCTCTTTCCATTCCAAGTTCCAAGTTTGAGAAGAGAACTTCATTGCTCCCACATGGTTCCACTGACAGACAGTCAAATAACATGTAATTTTAGCCTTCTAGAAGCATAAAACTTAGATTAAAACAATACTTATATTTTTTCTTCAAAATGTCACTATTGCATATCACTTGATTCCCTAATAAGAACACCAATTAGGTAAAGAGGATAAAAGTTTAAAGGCCTAGATCAGACAAGAGATTCGCTCAAGGCCAAATGGAAGTCTGTGGTGTGGTCAAGTCAGAACAAAAGCCCTGTCTCCTGATTTTGCGGTATGCAGGCTTTGCTTGAGCTGCAGGAGACATCTATTCCAGGGTTTGGGGTCCTTGCCATACGTTAGCCGTTTTATCTGCACTTGAATATCAGAACATCAGGAAGCACAGGTAGGCAGAAAAACAAAGATAATCACCGTGTTCAGAGCCGATACAATGTGTTGCTTGTGTAAGAAAACAAAACCAAAACCAAAAACAACTTAAGACTGTGTAAGCAAAGAAGACAAACAGCATACCGAGGAAACGAATCTCAACAAGGCACAAACCAGGAAAAATTTACCTCAGTTGCAAGAAAAAAGAAAAGATTGTGTTTATGGAGGGTGAAAAAACCGGTCACACCACTGGTGTAGCTTACCTGGCCAAGGCAGCACAGGCCAGTCACCTGTACTCTGATGCCTATACTTACCACCCATTACATCCAGTCTCAACAGAACAGCTTGGGTCCAGCTAAAGAAGCCAATAGACTCAGAGTGTGTTCTAGTTCAAAAGAGACAAAATGGGACAATGAAGAAAAAAAAATACTAGGTTGTTTTCCTCAAAATATTTATGGAAACCATGGTGTAAACCTCCTGAAGATAAAAACAAAAGAGTATTGTTATGAGGTGAAAGGAATCAGAATGAGGAAAAGGAAAATGACTAAGTCCTTTCACTGAATCTGTACTGCGCATGTGCACTTATTTTATTCAGAAGAGAGTTGCTGCAGAACCCAGCAGGGGTAAACTATTATTTATCTCTGGTTATTAGCCAAGCCTAAATTGTGTAGCAAAAATAACAAAGGATTTTCTTTACATCTAATTAGACATAAAGGCTAGAACAATGTTCTTGTGAAAGGATGCTTTTAAGATGCTTTTTTGGAATTGAAAGAGTAACAACATTTGTTTTGTGTGGTAAACAGAAGCCTTTTGGCAGTGCAGTTGCTTTCATTTTGAAACTGCCAAGAATTATTTGCTTATCTATGGAATTTCAACGACTTTCCCTGCTTGTGAGTCATATGGATGCTAATCTAGAATAAACAGGGCTGTTTAGGAGAATACTGAGGTTTACCATGGCCATGGGGCAACTCCCCCTGCCTGCAGGGCCACACAGTCAGAGACCGCAGTAGTACTTCACGGGGTGGGGGGGCTGGGGGGGATGGAAGAAGAAAAGAAGACAGAAAAGAGGGGCGCCTGGGTGGCTCAGTTGCTTAAGCATCAGACTTCAGCTCAGGTCATGATCTCAGCTCAGGTCAAGATCTCACGGTTCATGAGTTTGAGCCCTGCATCGGGCTCTGTGCTGACAGCTCAGAGACTGGAGCCTGCTTCAAAATCTGTGTGTGTGTGTGTGTGTGTGTCTTTACCCCTCCTCTACTCGCTCTCTCTTAAAAATAAATATTTAAAATTTTTTTAAAAAAGAAGACAGAAGAGAATGTAAATGGAGAGACAGAAGAAATGAAACAAGGAAGGGAAGGACATGAGGGAAAAGGAAGAACAGTGTGAGAGAGGATGACACAATCCTGAAGGTAACATCATCAAGGCAGATGCGTAAAGTGTCAAAAAAAAAAAAATAAATGAATACAAAGAAAGAAGGAAAAGGGAGAAATGGGTGAGACATCCGCTGGGTAGGCAGAGCAAGAACATAAAAAGTGAAGGGAATAACAGGGAAAAATAGGAAAAGACCTGGAAAGACTTTGGGAAGCAAGAATAAGCTAATATAATTCAGAAGGGACTGTAGAGTTGTCTAAATGATAATGGTATTTGACAGTTTGATATGTATTTATAGCTGTTTCCAGCTCTCACTGAATTCTATATAGGATTATCCAGATTTTCTGGGGTTCATCACCACAGGCATGTAGGATTAACAACCCAATTAAGTAAAGTATTATTCTCCCATCCCATCCTTAGGCTTGTATAATACTCTTCTGAGGTTTCCTGAGAATGGTACACAAAATGCCATAACCAGGGAAAAGGTGTGTGAGTGTGTGTGTGTGCGTGTCTGTACATCTGTCTATCAATACCTAAGCTTTTTAAGTCTAGATTGGAAATCCCCAAAAGGACTAACTTCAGAGAAAGTTATTAAATTAGCAACTATTATTCAGCACCTCCTATGCATCAGACACTGGGAATTCATTGGAACAAAAAAAAAAGCACACAGTCTCTGCCACACAGAGTTAGAGACCAGAGTGTGTGGAGTATATGGTAAATGGTGTGACTAAGGAAGTAGTAGAGAGCGGCAGCTCTCATCTAACCAGAGAGCCAGCTCAGCCCAAGCAGAAAGTAACCTCTGTGCTGAACACTTTAAGATGATTACCAGGTAAAGGCTGAAAGAAATGGAGGGGTGTTGCAAGGAAACAGGAAGAGAATGTTGGAAGCAGAAGGAATAACAGAAAAGAATAGCCCTTTTGCTTTGCAATAAACCTTTCTTTATGCTTCTGAGCACAATAGAGGGTAACAGTGTTCAAAGAGGATGTTGTAGAGAAAAGCAGAGCCATGTCACAAAGGGACTTAGACATCTGCTATGGATTTCAAGTTTTATAATCTGGGCAATAAAATGCTACTGAGATGTTGTCTGGGTGGGAATTAACCCTACAAAAATTTTGTTTTATAAATATCACTCTTCGTAAAGTGAAAGAAAAGTGGAAAAGACAGGTGTCAAGAAGTTCAGTTAAGAAGCTCTTGTAATAACCCATACAAGCAAAGACAGAGGGCTGGATCAAGTTAGTAGCAGAGACCAGAGAGAGAGATCTGGATTCTTGAGATAATAACTTACAGAATCAATGGGATTAGGTAACTGACTAAATTTGGAGAGATCCCAGTGATACCTGGAGTCAGTCTGTACAGTCAAAATGTTAATTTTGACTAATCTGAGAGTAAGGGATCAGAAAGAGTTGCTACTACGGAAGTTATAGGAATGCAAAATTCCTTGACATCAAGGCCCATGAATCCTTAGCAACAGTTTGCTGACTTAACCGAATGGATCTTTTCTCCTCCTCACTCACTATGGGTGGCAAATCTTACACTCAAAAAGGAGGCAGTCTCCCAGTTTCAGGGAATCTAGTACTCAAGATGCTAAATGCAGAGCAAAAATAAATCCATAACAGAAATAGTACCGAGGGCAAAGCTTCATTTAAGAAGGCAAACACAGATTTACATACTTTATAGGTATTGATTTTTCCCAGGGAGATGAACAGTTATAAATAACGGTATCCTTGTTAATGCTTTAAAAGAAGCCCAATTTAGACTTCAGACTTTGGCATAAGTGTTAACTTCTAACTTACTACATCCTTGGATGTATACATGCTTATTTAATGATCATTTTAGTATGCTTTGTAAAAGACAAATAAGGTAGCAAAATAGTTTCAGTTCACCCTCAGAATCAGAGCTTTCTGGGGGTTTTAAGATCAAAACAGAGAAAACAAACAGCAGGATCTAATAAAACTTAATTCTTAATTTACTGTATTTCAGTACCTCTGTTGACCACACATGTGCACTGACACATATAACTGGCAGTGGAGAAATGGTCACCAGCTAGTATGTGCTCAATTACCCAATTATCACCTGAATGAGCTCATCCCCTCTTCTACAGTGTTTCCAATGCAACACAGAGAAACTCATTTCTCACTCAACTTGGTTGTTAGCCTTTTTAATAATTCAGGATGGAAACAGCCTTGTTAGTAAGGAATATAATGTTTCAGGGGATAGGAATATCAATATGTAAAGTATGGACTTCCAAATCTGTCAGAAAAGGACAAAATCTGAGGAGCTCACACGGAACATGTGGCTTTGAGTGAAAAGCTGAACAAACAGCAGAACAAATATAATTGTACTTATGGTTAAACTACCTGTTAATTTCCATACCGGAAGTAATTGTTTTCCTAATACTAAAATTCCATTCTCTGTTGTTCAAAACTCCTGGAATAGACGTTCTATTTCCTAAATTACTAGGTATTGGAGAAAACATTCAAAACACAAGAACCTACAAAGGATTTATCCCTTTTTTTCATCACAATACATTATTTAACGCTTACAGACCTTTCCCTTCTCAATCTTTAAATGGGGATGATACTTACTCTCTTTTGGGACTATTGTAAACCTTAAATGATTTAGTGAATGTAAACAATTAACAAACATGATACTGACCCACGTGAGGTGTGCGACAAAGGCTAACATAACTAATATATATATATTTTTTAACATCAGGCTGAACTCTATGAGGAACAAGCTGGAAATACTTTTTCTTCCAACAAGTTCCCTCCAACATGCTGTGCTGGGTCTCTGCTGACCCTAGACAACACTATCAGTGATTCCTTCTGCTTTCTGGCCACTTCGTTTATGAGAAAAATGTCACATTTTGGTATCTGAGGGTTCGTGTTCAGATATTATACAGCCTGGGAGAAACCAAAACTGCAATTTCATACCCAATTCAGTCTATCCTCATATCGATTTATAGATGACCCAAGCTTAGAAACCTCCATGGGGAAGATAGGCTTTGACTCTTTGGTGTCATTTCTCTTCTCTTTCCCTCTTCCTCTTGCTTTGCTCCATTTTTTCCCCCTCTCTGAGGCTGCTTGGTCTCCTTCCTTCTCCACTGTAGGTGGTATCCAAGGAGGAGACTTGGGGTGGGAAACAGGACAAAGTGTTGTGCCATCTAAACCCTCCCCATCTTGTAGACCACATTCACAGCTCTTTCATAGGCCCACAGTGACCCTCTTGCCATAAAGTGTCCTTAAGCGAGCAAAACAGCACCCCGCTATTCATCTCCTGCTAGTAGCAGATACTCCTTTTCACGCTACTCAGGGCTTCTTGCCTAGGTAGGCTCTCCTTACAGGCACGGTCCCAATAAAGTGTCTTGAGTCCAGTTTCCTTTTAAGGTGCTCAGTTAGCCCACAGAAGACCTATGGATTCTCGTGAAACCAAGGCTGAGGGTTCCATCTGCTTGTCACTGCCCCCCTCCCTTGGCCGGCTGTCACAGCCCAATCCACTCAGTTTCTCAACTTTAGAATTCTCCAGGCAGCCGCCAAATAGCAATCTCTTGATTCTTGTGTACTCCAAAGCTCAGAAGGCATGTCAAGCACTTCTGAGAACTCCCCCGTCTTCACCGTACTCCTGTCTCAGAATCAAGCGAGGAAACGAGTCTCTGCAACGGCAGCAAGCATCCAGTTACTGTGTGAGATGCCATTCCCCCATCTTGCAACCGCCTTCCAATCCCTGAGAGATTCTCTTAGAGCCCCCCTCTCTTGACTTGAAGATAAAGGAGAAGGGAAAAATATGTATTTATTCTAAGCCTATTGATCTGTTATCTTACACATTTTTTCCTTGATTTTCTATCTTCTGACTATACAGGTTACATACTGAAAAAAAAAACACTCAAAGTTTCTTCTAAGTGGAGGTTTTTTTAACCATAGCATCATTAATACTGTGGATAAGATCTTTTCTTGTTTGAGGAGACAGGGCTGTGCATTATAGGATATTTAATGGTGTCCCTGCCCTCTACCCACTAGATACCAGAAGTTTCCCTTCCTCTTGAGGTATGACAACCAAATACGGCACCAGACATTGCCAAATAGCCTAGAGGGGCAAAACTACTCTCAGGTGAGAGCCACTGTCCTAGTTAGCTGCAGAAGGTGTTTTTCTTGGCAGTCCATAGCTTTGCGGATTTGCACTTAAAATTCTGAGGTAACAAAAATGTCCATGTAGTTATAGTATTTTCCCATCCTCTTAGCTCTATTAATTTAGCAGACATTCACTCTTTATTCATTAAATAAATATCCATGTTCTGCTATGTACTGGACACTATCACAGGCATTTCCTGGAACAAGACCCTAGCCTCTGGGAGCTTACAGATTAGTGACTCTAGAGGCATTGTAGAACATTCAATAGATAGACAACATGGTCAAAGTGGTGATTGAAGAAGATTATCTGGATGTCACTGTGTATAATGAAAGCAGAGGGAAATGTGGGGGCCAGGAAGACCTGTTAGGAGGCAGCTGTCATTAAAAAAGTTAAGGGAATAATGATCTGGATGTGACCTCTGGAAATAAAAAGGAATGAATAAAACTAAGGATGAATTTAAAAAAATTGATGGACTTTTGGAAGGGGTGAATAGATGGAAGTAGAGAGAAAAGGGATTAAGATCTTCTCGGTGTTCCTATGGGAGACTAACACAGTTGTTCAATCACTAACAGATATGGGATTCTTAGATTAAAAAAAAAAGGTGAAAACTGTTAGGCAGATGATTGTGGCAAAAGCAAACATGAGTTGGGTTTCTCAATATCTATAAATGATAAATTTGATGTGAGGATGGACCACTGGAGTCTACTCTGGATACAGAAATCCAAGGTCAGAATTTCTCTAAAAAAGATGCATTGTCTTCACCTTATTCCTCTCTGAAATTTATAAGATACATGCAATTGGATTGATCTCTCAATCATATTTTCGAAAAAATAGCTTATTATCAACTCAGATTCTCAAACTAGCATCCAGACCATCCAACAATAAAATAGAAATTACCTCTGCTGACTTTACCTCAGCAGAATCAACCTGAAGAAAGAACATCTTTTATCTTCACAGAGAATAAACCTTCACGGGACCTTAAGATGACAGATATTTTAAAAATAAATGCTAATTAGGACTGTAAGAAGATATTCTTTCAAATAATATGGCACTCGGACAGTACTTGTTAAAATAATCAGGTTCCAAAGATAGTATAAAACTGTAACTCCAGTGGCCATACGATCGCATAAATTTTTAGTGGTACTGCAATTTGCACTATTTCTTCTACGTCCCATTTCTCCCCTTGTCCAATTGTGCTTTTTCAAAGCTTAGATCAAGAAGGTTAAATTGAGAAAACCTCCATTTCTTGGGAATGATCTCCTTGCTCCTCTGCCAACCATGATACAACTTTCGAGTTGGTTCCTTCATTCTTTATCTCTCTCTCTTGTTTCTGTTGAGATATAAGAACATTTTTAGGAGACCTGCAGTCCTAAGTTCAGATCTCAAGGGCATCCCTATAAGGTTACTCCCTAAACTTGGGCAAGTCCTTCTCTGATATATTGTTTCTCTAAGGTAGAGGGAACACTTTCCTTACATGGTTGTTATGTCAATTAAGTGAGTTAATTAAAGAGGCACGTAACAACAAGCACAGAATTCATTTTAGTTTTCCCCCTTCTTTTTCTCCTTCTGTTAAATGACTTGGTAATAGGAGATATCAAAAGCCTGATATGCCTGCTGTGTATTTGCCATCATACATTAAAACAACGAAGGTAAAAAAAACTACAGAGTTTTTAATGCATTAAAATTTAAACAATGCCAAACCGATAAGGGGATAAAAATGCATAAATATGAATAGAAAAGAAATGTAAGGATATAGGTATTAACAGTGATTATTTTGGATGGTGGAAAAATGAATAGATATTTATCCTTTTCACTGTTCTCTGCTTCCTAATCTTTGTATAATTAATATTTAATTTCCTAATGAAAAACATAAATAAACTTCATGGAAAAAGAAAAGAAACATTTCAGAGTAAAATAAATTTCAGTGTTCTCATTAATGAAAGCAAAGTTTACTGGATTCACTAGAAACTCAGAAATAATCCTCACACTAAATAAGACAATGTTCTTCCATAACCCTCCATGAACTGTTTTCCTGCCTAAATTATGAGTGAACCAAACACCAATGATGCTCATAAAATATATTCTCAGACTCTGTCGACAGCAGTGACTCTGGGATTTTTTTAACAAAAAAAAAATATGGCATTTTTCAAGTGAATCTAGCCATCATCACAATAATGGCATTAATCTAATCAGCATTTTAATAAGTCAATTGTACTTATGCAGATTAATACTAAATAGTATGATAATTAACATGGCTTAGCCATGTCTCTTTTCTAGCAACAGTACAGAATAAATATCAGTAGTTAGGAATACATATTCACAACATTTCAGCTCAGTTTTGTCTTTTATCTGCTGACTTAAGAGTTACTCTAAGGGTTTAAGTACTACAGCAATGGAAGTCTAATCTACGTACCGTGTTGCAATTTTAATTTGGAACCACCTAGACCCAATTTAAACTATTGCCTCTCTGCCCTGCCACCCCCTGCTGTGACTTCCAAGGGGAAAAATGAAGACCAAACAAGAACTTTCTTACTCTATTGCCAACAGTCGCACATCTATTTTCTTCTAATACTGTGTTCTAAGACAAGGCGGAAATTCTGATCTTGTTTGTATTGCTAAATCAGTTGCTAGGACATACGACATGTTCAATCATAAATACATGATGGATGAATAAATGAATGAATGAATGAATGCATGCATGGACACTTGAAATGGAAGGAATCTTAAAGATCATATAGCTCTGATTCCCACTGACTTGTAGAACACCTTCCATCGCATAACCAGCAAATGGTCTGTCAGACTTTCTTTGGCTCTCATTACCCTGTGACAGGACACTTGAGACTGTAATCCTCTTCACCTGATTTCAGAATCCAGGTCCATCCTAAGCCTGCTTTTAACTGAAATGTGTGATTCATGGATTATTTATCACTCAGGCTTCTTTTATTTGCCCGTTTTCTATTTTTCTAAACATATCACACTAGTGTAGAGCTCTCTAAAGCTTCTTCTGGATCATAATTCTAAAGACTGCCACTCTGAACAAACCTCATCCCTACTTACACTGATTTCAACTGTCCACAAGGCAAAATCCAAATTATTCGACCTGTGAGTCAGGAGCCAGCTGCTAGTTTCCATTCTCATGCCTTGCCACTTATTAATGTATTCTTATCATCATTAACTGTTTATTGTATATCTACTGTGTTCCTCACACTAGCCTGGACCCTGGGGAGTAAGAAATCATTCTGACCTGCCTAGAGCATAGAGCCCAATGGACAACACATAACAGTATTTTAGAATAGTGCTCTTTCTGGTTTCACTTTCCACTGGGAAACCAAATAGATATGGATTTACCAACAGAAGTATGAAACAGATATTCCCCCATATGCAGAAGTTATAAAGAGGCTGAGGAACCACTTATATGTACCTCACAGACGAAGGATATTTAAAAAGTCAGACTTCCACTTCTGGGCATACTGAAGTGTATCATAAGCAACTTGAGAACTGAAAAAACTATACAAAATGACTGCTTTTAGGTATTGGACAATAGGTAGCACAACACTTTGATCCCTGAGAGGAGGGAAACAGATCAAATGAGCACTGCGATCACATCAGCATTATGCTTTAAGGCATTTTCCAGACTGCAATGCAGGGAGAGAGATTCCAAGCAGAAGAGGACTGTGGTCTTTCTGAGTTAAGGAGACAGAGATGGAAGTTTAGGGTAGCTGAGGTGGCAAGAATCCACAGGGCAAAGTACCAGAGAGAAGGGAGCTATGCAGAGAAAGGGCTCCAGATATCTGCGTAGGGATCCTCCTGAGTCTTTGATTGAATATTATCTGTGTTTCTAGAAGGACAAGGTGCATGAGGCAGAAAAATAAGGGGGAAAAAAATCAGAGAATTTAGAGCTGAACAATTCCCAAAGTTCACATGGGACTGGGAGAGATTAGGGCTCTGAGTAGCCAAAGCAGAGAGAATATGTTGAAAATTCATACACTCAATAGAAACTCCAGAAGGGTCACAACTTAATGGACAAGCCCTAGAATACAGACTACTTTGGAAGCACCAGGGGCAAAAAAAGAAATAATTTCATTATTTATCAAACTAAGCCTTCAAACTTACTGAACTGCCAGAAACACAAATTTAAACACTTTTTATTTATTAAAAAAATTTTTTTTTAATGTTTATTTATTTTTGAAACAAAGACCAAGACAGAAGGTGAGCAGGGGCAGAGAGAGAGGGGGGGACACAGAATCCAAAGCAGGCTCCAGGCTCTGAGCTGTTGGCACAGAGCCCAATATTGGGATCAAACCCACAAACTGCAAGGTCATGACCTGAGCCAAAATCGAAGGCTTAACCAACTGAGCCACCCAGGTGCCATTCAACACTCTTTAGTAAAAGTATGTCCCATGTAACATTTGAGACATACTGATACTAAGAGAGTATTTGTTGGGAGCCTGAGTGGCTTAGTTGATTAAGCGTCTGACTTCGGTTCAGGTCATGATCTCATGGTTCATGGGCTGGGGTTCCAAGTTGGGCTCTGGGCTGACAGCTAGGAGCCTGAAGCCTGCTTCAGATTCTATGTCTCCCCCTCCTCTCTGCTCCTCTCCAACTTGTGCCTTTTCTCTCTCTCAAAAAAATAAATAAACATTTAAAAATTTAAAAAAAAGAAAGTATTTGCTGTTTATCTGAAATTCAAATTTAGCTAGGTATTTTCATTAGCAATTCTATGAACACTAGAAAACAGTCACAGGACTGTGAATATTGAAATGAGGGATATAATGAAGTGAATCCAGTGACAGTCCCAGATTTCAGGTTAGAAGAAATTCTGGACTATGGTCCAGGGTAAGGGAACTCAGATTCCAGGAAATCTTAACCAATGTGAAACTGCAGACAAAATTGGAATTTAGGGAGGCAAAGGTGTCTAAACTTTATAGGACAGAGTACCATAGAGAAGAGAGCTATGTGGAAACAGACATCTACAAATCCAATATCCATTGAGTCCTGGGCTGTGACTGCTTAGGATAAAATTTCATGAGGCAGGGAAAACAACAATTTTCAGGAAAAAAAATCAAGGCACTATAAGCTAAATAATTCTCAGAGATTACATAGGGCTAGAATCTCTATCAATCAGAATAGAAAGATTCAAATAAGCATGTGGGACTTTTAGTAAAGACTCCAGATGAATGAAGTCTTAATAGCCTAAAATAGCTCTAGAGTAATTATGCTCTAGATGCATCACAAAAATATAAATAAGAAGCCTCAAAAGAATCAAACTCACATACAAGTAACTTAATTGTTGGCCAGACCAAAGGCCAACAATGAATGCCACAAAATTTACTACTCAGCAGTGTAAAATTAATACTCTTGAGCATCTAATATATAGTTTTTAAATATTTTACTTATTTTTGAGAGAGAGATAGAGACAGCATGAGCAGGGGAGGGTCAGAGAGAGAGGGAGACACAGAATCCGAAGCAGTCTCCAGGCTCCGAGCTAGCTGTCAGCACAGAGACCGATGCGGGGCTCGAACCCACGAACCGTGAGATCATGACCTGAGCCGAAGTCCGACGCTCAACCGACTGAGCCACCCAGGCGCCCCACATCTAATATATTTTTTAAAAAATTTTAACATTTCTTTATTTTCGAGAGACAAAGAGAGACAGAGTGCAGCAGGGGAGGGGCAGAGAGAGAGAGGGAGACACAGAATCCAAAGCAGTCTCCAGGCTCTGAACCGTCAGCACAGAGCCTGATGCGGGGCTCCAACCCACCAACTGCAGGATCATGACCTGAGCTGAAGTTGGACACTCAACCAACTGAGCTTGAGCGCCCCTTGGACATCTAATATTTATAGACCTGAAAGAAGCAGGAACACATTATCACTTACCAGGAGAAAAAGCAGTCAACAGAAACAGACTGAAAAATGACAGAGATGATGCAATTAGTAGGCAAAGACATTTACAAAGCTATTGTAATATGTTCAATCTGCACAAGGCTATAGCATTAATATGATGTGAAGAAAAATTAAAGATATTTTTTATTAAAAATATTTTTTAATTTATTTTTGAGAGACAGAGAGAGACAGAATCCAAAACAGGCTCCAGGCTCTGAACTGTCAGCATAGAGCCTAATGCAGGGCTCAAACTCACAACTGTGAGATCATGACTTGAGCCAAGGCTGGCTGCCTAACTGACTGAGCCACCCAGGTGCCCTGGAAGATATTTTTTAAAAGAACCACTTGGAGTTTCCAGAGCTGAAAGTTACAATGTCTGAGAAAAACAGAAACAAAAACAAACCCTCCCAGATGTGCTTAACAAGAAACGAAATGCAACAGCAGAATTAAAAAGTCTTAGCAATTGAAAATATTCAAACAACCATGGAAGAAAAAAAACCTGAAAAAAAATTCAGTGACATGTGTAACAATATCAAGCAGTTTAACATATAAGTAAATATGAAAGAAGTTCTCCTAGAAGGAGAGAAGTTATGGGGTTATAGAAAACAAGATGTGAATAATGGCTAAATTTGTCCAAACATTATTTAAAATGTAAACCTATGGATCTATAGAGATCAATGCACCCCAAAGAGGACCATCACAGAAAACACCATATTCAGGCACATCATAATCAAATTGCTGAAAATAGGTGATACATAAAATGTATTAAAATCAGCCAGTGGAAAAAGGCCCACAGCACATAGCAGAAAGCAGGTAAGAATTCCCCGATTTTCTGTTAGCGAAATGAAAACCGTAAGATAATGGAACAACAACTAACTTGCTGAGAGAAAATAAACAACTTTCATCTTAGAATTCTAAATCTAGGGGGAGAAAATCTTTCACAAATAGGATAGCCAAAGACTTTTTCAGAAATATAAAAGGTGAGAGAATTCATCATCAAGCAAACTTGCAACATAAAAAAAGTAAACTTTTTATAGGCAGAAAGAATCTTACACCAGATATAAACTCAAATCTGCACCAAAAAAATGAGCACTAAAATGGTTAAGTATATGGATAAACATACACAATGTAATTTAGTGTTTTAATTTTCTTAAAAGATTAATTGGGAAAGGAGACTTCCAGAACAGCAGAATATCAAATCTTCTCCCCAACAAAACTTGATAAAGTTGTCAAAAACAATCATTTTAGGGCTCTGGAATCAACCTCAGGCATACAACAAATTTAAAAGTGTTTATTCCAGAAAAGCTACTGGACCTTGGATAAGAATATGAGAGTGTGTCACATTTTAGCCATGGGGCGATCTATCATACAACCCATCCCTTAACTTCATCAAAATGGTAATTCTACCACAAGAAAGTAAGCTCTGAAAAACACACTTTGCTGGTCAGAGGCGGCTGACTTGAATTTGAAGTAGACCATGGGAAAACAATACATCCATGCACATAGTTAGCAGCCCAATGTTACATCTAATCTGAAACTGCAGTTTCGACTGTGTAAGCAACAGACCAACTGAATAGGCAGAAATATAATTCGTGAAATGAGGAAGTCATACAAGGCTATGAGGATGATCTGAAGTCATAGAAGGCCATGTGCATTTACAAGGTTGTGCACAAGATCAAGAGAAAGTTGGAGGGAGAACCAGTCAGCTACACAAGCCCTAAGTGAACGTGAAAACTTGTGCATGCACAGAAGAGACATGAGAGCATGAAGAAAAAGGTGGGTCAAGCTTATAACCTGCTTGAACTTTGAATGCATTCTCCAATCCAAACACAGATCCACTGGTGAAGGGTCGAATCCTTACTGACTAGAATGAGGCTGTATTTGAGTAGAAATTATGTTCAATTAATGGCTAATCACGAAGTTATGCTGACACTGGATGCTTTTTTTTTAATTTGAGCAGAAATATCAGCGGCCATATACAGTCACACACCATGGAGAGTAGGTCCACAGATTTCGTGAAAGTCACCAAACAAACAAACAATAAAAATAACTATGGGAGGATTCTGATACAGAATTGCTATAATATATTATGTAAAGTGTCTAGCTTTCATCAAAAAATTGTAAGACATGCAGAGAAACAGGCAAAATGACCATAGTCAGGAAAAATAGCAGACAATAGAAACTAAGGCACAGACTTAGGAAATAAAGACTTCAGAGAAGCTATTATAAATACATACAAGGAATTAAAGGAACTCACATCTAAAGAGTTAAAGGAAAGCATGGCAACAATGATCCAATAAATGGAGAATATCAATAGACATGACAATTATTAAAAATTATTAAAAAAGGACTCAATATACACAATACATTGTATATATAATATATATATATATATATATGTATATTTACATCTACACCAATTCTTTATCAGTGCTTTGTAGTCTTCCACTAGAGATTTTATACATATTTTATTAGATTTACACCTAAATACTTTACTTTTTGGAACATTATAAATACCATTTAAAAAAATTCTACATTTTGGGGTGCCTGGGTGGCTCAGTTGGTTAAGCATCCAACTCTTGATTTTGGCTCAGGTCATGAACTCAAACAGTATGTGAGTTGAAGCCCCATGTGTGGATCTGCACTGACAGTGTGGAGCCTGCTTGGGATTCTCTCCCTCTTTCTCTGCCCCTTCCTCACTCTAAATAAACAAACAAACATTAAAAAATTTTTACATTCTGTTTGCTGGTATAGAGCCTAATAGTTGATTTGGGTACATTGACCTTGTATTCTGGAAACTAGTTAAAATCATGTATTCGTTTCAGAAGCTTTGACGGATTCTTCGGCATTTTCTATTTCTAAATAATATTACCTAAGCACTTTTACTTTTAAAGTATAGTTTCATTGAGTATAGAATTACTGGTTGACTTTTTAAAAAAATTTCAGCACTTGAATGCTATGCTACTACCTTTTGAATGTCATTGTTTCTGGTGCGGAGTCAGCTGTTTACCCATATTGTTTTTCTTACTGTCACTGAAGAGTTATTTTTGTCTTGCCATTTTCTAAACGTTCTTGTTGTCTTTGGATTTGAACAGTTTGTCTATATGACGTTTGTAGGTGTGAACTTCTTTGTGTCACCAAGATGTTTGGTGAACTTCTGGGAAGTCAAAGTCAATGTTTTTCTTCAAATTTGGGAGGTTTTAAGCTATTACTTCTATAAATATTCTTTCTTCCGCTTTCTCTGTATCCTCTTCTGGGAATCCATTATGCATATATTCATGGTACACCACAGGTTTCAAAGGCTTTGTTGCTTTTTCTTCCTTTTCTTATTCTTGTCTCAACCTTTTCTTTAAGTCTGCTGATTAATTTCTTCTACCATCTCAAATCTACTGTTGGTCCCCTCTAGCAAATTTTTTATTTCAGTTATATTTTTTTATCTTCAAAATTTGCATTTGGTGCTTTTTTTTTTTTTTTCCGTTTTACTTATTTACTTTGAGAAAGAGAGAACATGAGCAGGGGAGCATCAGAAATAGAGGGAAAGAGAGAATTGCAAGCAGGCTCCATGCTGTCAGTGCAGAGCTTGATGCAGAGCTTGATCTCACAAACCACAAGATCATGGCCTGAATCAAAATCAAGAGTCAGATGCTCAACTGACTGAGCCACTCAGGTGCCCCACATTTGGTGATTTTTAAACAATATGTATCTATATTGTTCATTGTAATTTATTACATTAGTAGAAAAAATATATCTAATACTTTCAATAGACAGAAAATATTGAAAAAATGTAATACTTATTCAGGACAAATTATAGTAAGCCAATATACATAAATTAAAGGAATCCATATTACAAAAGAAAATATCTTTATTTGTAAGCAACATGACCCTGTATGTAGAAACTGCTAAGGAAGCCACATAAAAAATTGGAAGTAATATATAAGTTCAGTAAAGTCAGAGGAGCCAAGATAGATATAGAAACATCAATTAAATATCAGCAATGAACCACCCACATATGAAATTAACAATTCCATTCCCAACAGCCTCAAAAAGTGAAAAAAATACTTAGGCTGAAATTTAATAAAAGAAGTACAAGTCTGGTACAGCAGAAACTACAAGCCATTGCTGAGAGAAATGAAAGAAGATATAAATAAATCGAGAAGCATTCTAAGTTCATGTTCAATAGTGTTAAGAAGGCAGTTCTCCTCAAATTGATCTATAGATTCAAAGTAATCTCTATCAAAACACCAGCAGGCATTTTTTGCAGAAATTCACAAGCTGTTCCTAAAATTTATATTGAAATGCAAAAGACTGAAAATAACCTAAACCATTTTGAAAAAGAATAACGAAGTTAGAGGACTTATACTTCTAATTTAAAAACTTACTTGGGGTGCCTGGGTGGCTCAGTCAGGTAAGCCTCCAACTTTGGCTCAGGTCATGATTTCACAGTTCGTGAGTTCAAGCTCCAAGCTGGGCTCTGTACTGATAGCTCAGAGCCTGGAGCTCACAACCTGCTTCAGACTCTGTGTCTCCCTCTCCTTCTGCCCCTCCCCTACTCATTCTTTCTTTCTCTCTCTCTGTCTCTCTCTCTCTCTCTCAAAAATAAATAACCATTAAAAAAATTATAATGATACAATAATCAAAATAAGGTGGCACTGGTTCAAGTAAAGATATATAAAATCAAAAGAAAACAACTGGAAATCCTTACATTTATGGTTAACTGATCATTAACGAACATGCCAAGGCAGCTCCATGGGGGAAAGAAATAGTCTTTCCAACAAATAGTGCTGAGCCAATTGGATATCCACATGTAAATAGATGAATTTAGACCTTTACCTTATATCTACACAAAAATGAACTCAAAATGGATAATATACCTAAATGAAAGAGTTGAAACTATTAAAATTTTAAAAGAATTCATAGAGAAGGTATCTGCATGATTTGGGGTTAGGCAGAGTCCTTTTTTAAAAATTTTCTTTTAAAATTTTTTAACATTTTACTTATTTTTGAGAGAGAGAGAAACAGTGTGAGCAGGGGAGGGTCAGAGAGTCAGGGAGATACAAAATCTGAAGACAGGCTGTAGGCTTTGAGCTAACTGCTAGCACAGAGCCCAACGAGGGGCTCAAGCCCATAAACTGTGAGATCATGACCTGAGTTGAAGTTGGACACTTAACCGACTGAGCCACCCAGGCACCCTGGCAGAGTTCTTAAACAATATATCCAGAGCATGATCCATATAAGAAAAAATTGATAAACTGGACATCATCAAACTGAAGTTTTGTGCTTCAGAACATGCTGTAGGGAAAATGAAAAAAATAAGTCCCAGACTGGGGAAAATATTGCAAATAATATATCTGATGACCTTGTGACCTTAATACATAAAGAATACTTATAACTCAATAATAAAAAGATAAGCCCAATGAAAAATATTAGAAGAACTGAAAAGACATTGTACCAAAAAATATATATGAATAACTAATAAGCAATTCCCACTTTCACAAGCTTGAGGGGTCTCTTTGTCTTAAAATCTTATATTATATTTATTTACCATATCATTCATTTAACATTTGCCATCTATCACGTGTTGTTAGATGTGCTTACATATGCATGCCTTGACTATTAAATGGAGAGATTTGGAAATATCACTAAACACTATGTTATAATTATTTGAGGAAATTGAGTCTAATATCGATGTTGCACAGAGTAGCTATTAAATAGTGATGATTAGGGAATCAGAAGACAATAGAGACCTTTCACACTGCTTCACAGAATGTAAAAACTTCTTAACTCATGTTCACTCAAGAAGTTTTCAGAACTTCCTTTGCCAAGTCTTTTTAGTGTTAACTCTCATGATCGACTAGCATTATACACAGTTGACCTAGTACTTTTAAGGTTTATTCCAGTTCATGTAGGTTCCTTTTTTAAAATAGCAGTTTAATTTGGTTACTCAAACAAGGTTAACAATTGGCTTAAAATTCTATTCTGCCATGCTGAATGAGCGCCTACCTTCATTAAATTCACAAAGCCTTGACTACTATTAGACAAGAACTAAATACTCTTTAAGTCCAATATCTTAAAGATAACATGACATCCTGGGAATACTACTATTGGTATGTCTAGCTGTGTGGCCTATTAAATTAATAATTATTTCTCGATCTGATCACTTTCAATCTATTACTTTTTTTAATCAAATGGTGAAAAACACAACCTCCCTGAACTAAGAACAAATACAAGATAAATAACTAGTCATTAATTATGCATGACATTATATAGCAATTATTTGTGAAGAAGTCTGAGAGTGTTATAAATATAATCTCATTAGTTTTCTCAAATTTTCCGCAAGCTTTAAGGTAGTCATTATTATCTCTATATTTAACACATTATTATATTAATAAAAACTACAGACTCCTCTTTATTTCACGAAACACATTTACATTTATCATTCCACTTGCCCTTTTGTGAAATAGACACTATCATCATTCCCATTTTGTCCAGTGAGAAAACTTGGGTTTAATAATTTCCAAGGTCTTTGTAATCATTAACATTAAAGGTTAATCTTTACTACTGAGGAAGTACCCTTATTCAAAGGATCACCCTAATATAGGAAAGAGTTGGAGTACCTGATTTGGTATTAGGAAATAAGATTAGTAAGGAGCAGAAAAGGAACCTTTAAGGACCAAAACTAAGTATTGGTATTAATTAACTCCAATACAATCAATGTCTAAAATTGTTTTCCCATGGCAGCCTTTGCTCCTGGGACCTTCCATCAAAATTTGAACTGATATCTTTAACCCTTTTTTAAATTAACTTAAGTGTCTTTGACATACAATGTTTGCTAATTTCACAGTGAAAGTTTATGCTATGTGTACAAGTATAGCTACTGTCTCTCACCGTACAAAGCTATCACAATTATCATTGGCTACATTCTCTATGCTGTGTCTTTTAGTCCCATTACTTATTCACTCCATAACTGGAAGACTGTATCTCAAACTCCCCTTCACCCATTTTGCCCATCCCCTTCCTCTTTGGCAACCATTAGTTTGTTCTCTCTGTTTACAAATCTGACTCTGTTTTTTATTTGTTTGTTTATTCATTTGGGGTTTTCTTAGAGTCCACATATGAGTAAAATCATATGGTATTTGTCTTTCTCAGCCTGACTTATTTCACTTAGCATAATACCCTCTAGGTCCATCCATGTTGTTGCAAATAGCATGGTCTCACCCTTTTTATGGCTGTATAATATTCCATTAGATATGTGTGTGTGTGTGTATATATATACATACATATATATAATCTATATATAATCTATATATAATCTTTTTCCTTTTGTCTCTCAATGGACTCAGGTTCTTTCTGTATCTTGACTACTGTAATAAGGCTACAATAAACATTGGGATGCATATGCCTTTTCAAATTAGTGGTTTTGCTTTCCTTGGATAAATACCTAGTAGTGGAATTATTGGATCACATAGTATTTCTATTTTTAACTTTTTGAGGAACCTCCATACTGTTTTCCACAGTGGCTGTACCAATTTACTTTCCTACCATATATATTTAATCATTGACAGAACATTCTAAAGTACAAAAACAAATATGTCTAAAAAGGCAATGATGTCTCAAATAGTTACTCATTACAGGGACCACACAGCAAGGTTTACAGGCTTTGAGCACACTAAAACTCTGTGTTCCTCTAGATTCCTTCAGAATTACCATTAAGGAATCAAGGCTACTTTGTATGTCTGCTTTAGGTCTACTTGTTTCTTCTGTCCATTTCTAAATCTGATTATTAGGGGTTTTATTGTTTGTTTGTTTGTTATTAAGTTGTATGATTTCTTTATATATTTTGGATATTAACTTCTTATCTGATTTAAGGTTTGCAAAAGCTTTCTCCCATTTAGTAGGTTGTCTTTTCATTTTGTTAGTTCTCTCTTTTGCTGTGTAGAGAGGCACATGAATACATGCTCAACATCACTAATCAGAGAAATGCAAATCAAAACCATGCTGAGATGTCACCTCACACATGTTAGAATGGCTATCATCAAGAAGACAAGAGAAACAGGTTCTGGAAAGGATGTGGTAAAAAGGGAACCCTTATATATTGTTAATGGGAACGTAAGTTAGTTCAATCACTATGTATAATAATATGGAGGTTCCTCAAAAAATTAAAAATAGATCTACCATGGGATCTAACAATTCCACTTCTGGGAATATATCCACAGGAAATGCAAACAGAATTTCGACAAGATATGCACTCCCATGTTTACTGCATCATTATTCACAATAGCTAAGATATGGAAACAACCCAAATGTCCATCAATGGATGGATGGGTCAAAATGATGTGTATGTATATGAGTATCAATGGAGTATTATTCAGCCACAAGAAAGGAAGATATTTGCCATTTGCAGCAACATGGATGGACCTTAAGCACATTATGTTAAGCAAGATAAGTCAGAGAAAAAGTAAGTATTGTATGATATTACTTATCTGTGGATTCTAAAAAACTAGAACTCATAAAAAGGAGTAAAATGGTGGTTACTGGAGAAAGAAGGATAAGAAGGTCGGAACAATAGTGTTTGAGGGCACAGATTTATAATGAGTAGTAAATATGTCATAGAGATCTAATGCACAGTATAATGAATATAGACAATAATATTGTACTATAATTACATAATTTGATAAATATCGCTATAATGCCAATCATATTACAATATATAAATGTATCAAAGTAAGACAATGTATACCTTGGATTTATACAATGTGACATGTCAAATTTATTTAATAAAAATATAAATGCAACAGTTTTCCAAAATATTAGAGTGTTGAAGAGAAAAAAGAAAGTCAAAAGGCTACTGTCATATACATCCTGCCTCTTGGTGGCAGATATGAACAGATGCCACAAAATGCCACTGGAGCAAGCTACTAAGGTTGAACTAGCCAGCAGCAATTAGTACATCTGTCAATGAGTAGTCCCTTTTCATGTTGCTGACTTTTACACTAAACACCCTAACATTGCCACTACATTATAACATAATGCTATATTGGGGTGGGATATTTTTTAAATGTTTATTTAGAGAGAGAGATGGGGGAGGGGGAGAGAGGGGGGAAGAGAGAGACAGAGAGAGAGAGAGAGAGAGAATGAGCAGGGGAGGGGCAGAAAGAGAGAGAGACACACAAAATCCAAAGCAGGCTCCAGGCTCTGAGCTGTCAGCAGAAAGCCCGATGGCAGGGCTCAAACCCATGAACCATGAGATCATGATCTGAGCCAAAGTCAGGCATTTAACCAACTGAGCCACCCAAGCGCCCCTATATTGGATTTTTTAATATTTGTATTGGGGCATTAATCATTTAGGCAATTGATAATTATCATAGCTAAAAGAATGGCAAAAGAAGAAGAAGAAAAAGAAGAGGAGGAGGAGGAGGATGAAGAAGAAGGCGGCAATAATCTAATAGCATGGTATATTTTGACAAAAAATAGCCTCCAGTTGTACAACTACAAAAGCCATTGTCCAAGGAAGAAGCTGAGGAAGGTAGTCGAGGCCTTCTGCTACTAAATAACTGTGAGGTTGCACAAACCACAATTCCCCAATCTGTAAAATAGTAACTCTAGGGGTGCCTGGGTGGCTCAGTCGGTTAAACATCTGACTTCAGCTCAGGTCATGATCTCACAGCTCCTGAGTTCCAGCCCTGCGTTGCATGGGGCTCTGTGCTGACAGCTCAGAGCCTGGAGCCTGCTTCAGATTCTGTGTCTCCCCCTCTCTCTGCCCCTCCCCCACTCCCACTCTGACTCTCGCTCTCTCAAAATTAAATAAACTTAAAAAATAGTAACTCTATTGCTATCTACTGAATTCATTTAAAATATTTGATATATTCAAGCTCATGGTAAGGAAGGATTAGAGGCACAATTCTGGTCTGAGCTTCCATTGTGCCACTGTACCTTCCCATGTTGTGGTCTTTATGAATCTCCCATTTTCTCATGTGAAAAGTAGAGCTAGAAATGCCTACAGGCTGGAGTTGCCTGATTATATTTTGAGAAGCAAATGAGATTCATTGATAATGTTTTTTAAATTAACTATAAAGTTACAAAAATTTGTCAAGCTCCAGGTATCTGATGGAATCTCTCACCCCCAACCAAAGCACGAGGTGTACTTCCTTTCCCACCATCCATGCTTAAACCACTCTCAGGGCCATTTCTGTCACCGTCATTTGACAGAAGAGGTTATCCTGTTCCCTTCCGATCAGGGACAGAAGTCCTCAGAAGTCCACCTACACTATAAGGTCAGCGTGGAGAAACGGGGGAAGCAGTAACAGCATGTATATTAGAAGACTTACTTTGAATTAATTACTTCCCACACCCTGTACTGCATCTGTAACAATCCATTCAGGTGACCACCATCCCTTTAGCTATACTCCTGTGCACTCTGGGCATTTACCACATATACCAAATGTTGAGTACAATAGTTTGCAAGGGGGTGAATATATTTTATGTATACAAATACACTTTATGTATGAAAGTACTGTCGAAATGCATGTTAACATTACTATCTATGATAACTTCATTGAAATATTTGTAACACAATTTTGAGTCATGTTTAACAATCAAGGGGGAAGTTTTCATATGTCTTTCATACACTCAAAATTATTTCTTTTTTTAAAATAAAAAAAAATTTTTAATGTTTTTTAAAAAATTTATTTATTTCTGAGAGAGAAAGAGACAGCATGATCAGGGGAGAGTCAGAGAGAGGGGGAGATACAAAATCTGAAACAGGCACCAGGTTCTGAGCTAGCTGTCAGCACAGAGCCCGACGTGGGGCTCGAACTCACCAACCGTGAGATCATGACCTGAGCCGAAGTCGGACGCTCAACCGACTGAGCCACCTAGGCACCCCTCTTTTTTTTTTTTTAATGTTTATTTATTTTTGAGAGACAGAGACAGTGTGAACAGAGGAGAGGCAGGGAGAGAGGGAGACACAGAATCCAAAGCAGGCTCCAGGCTCTGAGCTGTCAGCACAAAGCCCACCACGGGGCTTGAACTCACAAACCATGAGATCATGACCTGAGCCGAAGTCAGATGCTTAACCGACTGAGGCACCCAGGCGCCCCACACTCAGAATTATTTCTAAAACACCTATTGTGTTAGGCATCCAGTCACTTACTAAATACCACTGATCAATCAAATAAGCATGGTTCCTGTCCTTACAGATGTAGCAGTCTAGTGGGAGAAAGAAGATAAAGCCAACAAGCAAGCAAGTTAACATATTATGCCATATTAATGAGCAACCCTCAAATCTCAATGGCTTCATACCAGCAAAGCTTCCCACAACCCCACTCATCAATTTGCTCAGTTCAAGTCAGCAGGAAAGGGCTGCATATCTCAGTCACTCAGAGAATCACGCTGTTAGATGTTTTACTTGAACGTGTGCTTTCAACAATCTCCAAGGCAGTGGGAAGAAAGTGTGGCAGATCCCACAGTGGTCTTCAGGTTTCTGTTCAAAAGTGGCTCATACCCCTCCTACTTGTGTCTCATTATGCAAAGCAAGTCACATGGCCATACTTAAGCATGAAGAGAGTGAGGACATATAGCACCACAGTGTGCTCAGGTGGAAGACATTAAAAAATATTCAGCGAATAGCTCTAATGATTACCACAATGTACAATTTCAAATAAACAGGGGGAGGAGACTCCTTTACATGGGACGTCTGGAAATTCTCTTGAGACATGAATAGATGAGAAGAACTCAGCCCGATCATGAGAAGAAAAGAAGTCCTGTCCGAATAAACATGGGTGGAAATTTGGAGGTCGACAAGAGCGAGGCAAATATAAGGAACAGAAAAAGGGTCACGTGACTGAAGCATGCCTGGAGGAGAAAGGCACTGGAAAGAAGGGCTGGGATGAGATCCTAAGGGCTTCATTTTGCCACAGTTAGGAGTGGGAAGTCGAGGAGGGCTTTAAGACAGGGAGTGGCATCATCTGATTCACAGGCGCTGTGTGGAACATAATGGTGTGGGTCAAGAGCGGCAACTGTGAGGGTACAGCATTATTAAAAGTGGAAGCAGAGACACCTGGGTGGCTCAGTCAGTTAAGCCTCTGACTCTTGATCTCGGCTCAGGTTCCTGAGTTTGAGCCCTGCCCTCCCCTCCATTGGGCTCTGTGCTAACAGTGTGGATCTTGCTTGGGATTCTCTCTCTCTCTCTCTGGCCCTATTCCACTTGCTCTCTCTCTTTCTCTCAATAAATAAACTTACAAAAAAACTCTTTTAAGTGGAAGGAAATCCACCAGCATTAGAGAAAGAAAGGACAAACACACTCCCAGATATATTTTGATGGTAGAGACAATAAAACATTCAGATAAAGGAGCTTTCGGGGTTCAGGGAAGGATGACTCAAGAACAACTTCTGGATTTCTGCTCTGAGCTATGGCATGGGAGGTGTCATCATTCACACAGCTGATTAAGACAGGCAAAGGGCTGGTTTTCTTGGATTATTGTTTAGTTTGTTCATTTGCGGGGAGGGGGCTGGCTGGATGGTTGGTTAGTGAGGGTGACTGCATGCAACTTTAAGAGTTTGATTTAAAATTTAATTTTAATAAAGCTGTGAGATATGCAAATGCAGACCAAGGCAGAATGCATGGTCAAGTCGGGAATCCATAGGGGATCTAGCTGGTTGTGTACGTTTGGAAGCTGTCAGCATACATGTGGCAATTAAAGTCAAGGAAATAGAGACTATCTCACCTAAAAAGTGACTAAAGAAGAAGAGAGGGCTCAGGACAGTGTCCCGGAGAGCCCTGATATGCAGCAGTCAGTAGAACAAGGGCTGGAGCAAAGTCAGGGACAAAACAATGCTTACCACAGAGTTCAAGGGCAGAGTGTGTCTCATTATGGAAGGAAAAATAAAACTGTTAAATGTTCTTGGAAAGTCAAATCGGACTAGGACAGAAACAATAGCCTTGAGTATTTTTGTTCATGTATCCAGTTGGAAAACAATTCTAGCTTTGTTTCATTCTTTCATCTGACCAATATTTATTCTTTGCCTACCGTGGACCCAAACTATTCTAGGTGCTCAGAGTACGGTGGCAAATGAGACAGCCAAGGCTTCTGCGTCTGTGAAGCTTACACTCTGTTGGGGCGTACACACCACAAACAAGTAGGGGAATAAACCAGATGATTTCAGTGGTGAAAGTGCCGTGAAGAAAGAAAGACCAATGTTAGAGCATCATTAGGCCAAATGATGTAGGTTGAGAAAGAGGCAAGGACCATCAGCATGCCTGAACGTGTAATTATCCACAAAGTCAGTTTCTCCCTGAGTTGAATAACAGCTCATAGGATTTGGCTTAAAACATCGAAAACAATGTGAGCAGGGACAGTAGTGGGAGATACCTTCATTAACTGGAAGTCAAGGCAACATTTAGGATGCCAGTGCTGGTGATAACTGTGTGATGAAAAGAGAGTAAGCTGTCCAGGGCAGGTCACAGCAGTTAGCAGAGCCCTCGGGCACTACCAACGCCACGGGATATTTCTACCATATCACAAGAACTGCGGGCTCTTTCAGATTGATGTTAACGTGTTTGCTATCAAATATTTTCTAGGAGAAGCAAATATATTTTCTGTGTCATCTACAGTTGTGCTCTATATAATTAAGATGTGTGACAACTGTCTATATGTGTGTGTTCCAAGAAGGCAGTCTGCCAGGCAATGCAAGGAAGAAAATGTCACTTATTCTATACTCTGACCACACCTCTGCTTTCACATTGGCTGTTTCTGTCCCTGCCCCAGAGAAGCCCATTCAGGTCACAGAAGCACCTGCAGATCCAGAGGGAGATGCGGTGGTGAAAGAGACTGCAAGATTTCCTTTGGTGGAGCAAGTCTGACAAACATTTTCAATGACCACGAAGCATGGGCATGCTTTCCAGGCAACGTAAGTTATGCAAGTACTGTTTTTGCAGGACAAAGTTTGTCTTCCCGGAGCCCCCCTGTGCTAGAGCTGAGTATAGGACAACAGTTCTTTTAGCAACCCTATCTTGGACTACTACCTGAAAGTAGCTGGGTTTGAATTCAACTGTATACCAATTAAAGTTGGCGGGCACTTGGGTGGCTCAGTTAGTTAAGCTTCAGCTCAGGTCTGACTTCAGCTCAGGTGATGATCTCGCAGTTTGTGGGTTCGAGCCTTGCATTGGGCTTGGTGCTGACAGCTCAGAGCCTGGAGCCTGCTTCAGATTCTGTGTCTCCCCTTCTCTCTGCCCCTTCCCTGTTCATGCTCTGTCTCTATCTCTGTTTCTCAATAATAAATAAATACTAAAAAAAAAAGTTATTTCTCCTATTTTCTTCAGAATTGGGCCCTTATAAACTGATCTGCCATTTAGACACAAGCAATTTTAAATCTTTAATTTTCTTTACCTATTAAGCAGAGCTAACTAGTGATGACCTATACTCCTCATCACCTCAGATGGTTTTCACCTTCCTAGAGTACATAACTAAGGTTTAAGTGATTTCAGTGTTCACCTGATCCAATATTGTTGCCTATAAGGTAGAATACGAAATTGTATAAAAACTGCTGCCAAGATATTAACAAATGTCTAGTCCTTATGGAAAAGAACTGAACATTGAAGGGGGCCTCGAGCTCATAAGGAAAACATGGATGGGGACTTACTGGGATGAACATGTTCCAATGAAAGTCAAAGTCATTGACTCCTCTTGTCTGTCATATAAATATTTTCCTCTTCGCCACACCTTCTCAAGTAATAATGTTGGCTGGAAACTGAAACACTTAAGTAAGGCTAATTTAAGCAGTGATTTCTGTGACCTATATAGGTCTTCTATTCAACACACATAGCTTTGAAATAATCTTATGTTATCTAATTGCCTGCCTCCCATGTGGCTTCTTGGCTTCACAAACAGTATACATTTTCTCAAGTTCCTGAAATCCAAATTGGCCTTTTTCTTTATGAAGTTATCACAGAAACTCAAAAGGAATGTGAAAAATGAACTGAAACCATAACATACCAGATAGTGAAAGTTTTCCATTTCACCTACGACCAAATCTGCATGTCCTGGTGGAGGTGGGGTGGATATGAAGAGAACTGAGTTTGCCATCAGCCTTGCTTTTCCCAGCTCCCCACAGTTGACAACCCCTAACCAGCTCCTCTCAATATCTGATGTCATCCTACCCCAACTGCGCGAGAGCCACACCGTGCAACTATTTCATATCTCATTCCTATAGACCCTAAGTCACCAAGTGGTGAATGTCATCAACTCAACCATGTACCAGTAGAAAAGAGAGAAAACCACTACTAAAACAACAGAGCACACTTCTATTTGTTCTATAGCCCACTAGTGAACTTCAAGCAAGATGAGAAGGGTATCATATCAAGCAAAGCAGAACGCTTAGGAGCTGCATATGAGTCCAGACAAGGAGTCTACCTTATGAATGACTGGCTGAGTTGGGAACAAGACCACAAGCCAGATGCCTCCCATTAACTCATCTATGTCACCTCAAAATTTATTGATCTACAGGGTGGCGATGATCAAATTATAAACCACTTGATCAATATTTGCTGTTTTCTAACCTCACAGAAACCAGTCTGTCTGATAAACAACAAGGAACAAGGGGTTCCCACGGCCCTAAACTCTCCTCTTCATGCTACCTGACTAGGTCTCGTTCCCTCTTCTCAGGTGTGAAATTCTACCAAATCAAGATTCATTTGGGTTAACAAGCCCATTTTGAAAGGTAAATAACTCTGAGAGAATTAGTTTAACAATTAAGTCCTTTATGGAGAATGCACTGGCTGCTTTCAATTACTTCCCTCCTAAACTCCGGTTGAGATGTCCCCAGAGTAAGGAATACTTTAATAGCAGAGACTGAGAAAACCAAAGAGCAATGTTGGGATATGAGAAGGGCTCTAGGTAAAAACATGCTTCAGTAGAACTTAAGCATGGTGGGTCAGAGGAGCCAGAAGGGCGACGAAGAGAGAACAGAGGTGAAGAAAGAGAAGTAGGAAGCCCTGTACACAATGGATAAATACTTCACACATGTGTCCTGGACTAGGCATGCTCCCAGTTGTCAGGGTCATATTGCCTCTCGACTACTCGGATATGAGAAGATGGCGGTATAAGAGTCTATACCGAAGATAAAAGTCAAAAGCAGCCTTAATTGCCTCATACTCCGTAGAACAGATCATCACACAATGCACAATGCAATTATGTGATCAAAAAAATCTCCATATAGCTTTATGTCCCCAATTTTCATAACAGCTAAAAGGAATGAACTCTTTTTCTGATATTTTCCCCAAAAGCCTTGCTGATTTAAAAGAAAAAAGGAAGTCAAAAGGCATATCCATACAGAGTTTGGTTGTTAAATGTGGGAGTCAAGTGCGGGCCATTGGTCTTAATTCACAGTCTCACGCTTACATTGCTCAGGCCATTATTCTAGAGACAAACATATTTTCACTCAGATACAAGCCATCTTTCCTGGAATATTCTAGAGGTTTCACAGGCCTCCAGAGAAGTTGTTCACTGAGTACAGAGGAAGCTTAAGAACATCAATGTTTACCAGACTCAAGATTCAAATGATGGCATCTTAACTGTATTACTTATCCCACGGCTCAGATACATTTTGCCAGAGATTATTTATAGTTGTGGACACTAAATGGACACTCTGTAAACTGCCTGTGGAGAGAGCTGCTTTAAGAATCCCAAACCTGGCTGGAGGGCGCAGCGTGGTGACTATCGGCAGCACAGTGACTCGGTGGGCTGTGAGGGATTCCTGTGTTCACACCAGCTCTGCCCTCACAGCCTCGCCACGTAACCCCGGGCAGTCTTTTAACTTGTTCCAGCTGTACTTTTTTCCACAGTCTGTGAGTTAATCAGCAGCCCTTGGGAGGAAAACCTAATTGAAATGATTTGTAAACAAAAGTTTTATGGGAGTACAATTAATAATAAATAGCAAGGCGTTAAGCCCTTCATAGCGCCAGTGAATCAATTCTTGAGCACTTTCCACACTCTATCAGCTGGGGTCACTTGGCAGGTTTTACAAAATGCTCATGTCTGCTGCCGGTCCAAACCTTCCCAGTCCTGCTCCATCGTGAAATCTGAGGATTTTAAAACTGGCACCTCAGTCCGTACCCCAAGCCCACCTAAAAGGTACAGTCTGGAACTTTTTCTTTAGGGCCTGCTGACAGTAGCCATTTCCTGGCTTTTGTGAATGTTAGACGCAGAGCCAAGGAGAGCCAGGCCCAGCAGCTGACTGGAATCCCCTACTCATACCAACGGAGATCTGAACACATTTCCAAAGCTGATGTATTAAGGCTGAGGCATGAATTTATTCTTTAGCATCCTGGGAAAGCACTGGAAACACATTTGAAAGCCAACATTGCCTTCAGCATGTATGGCCAATGTAGTAGACTCACCATTCAAACCATGACCTTGACCTGAACCGTAATCTATGCCAGTCTTTCCTCTACCTTCACAGGTCCCCAAACTTTGGTGCTGGGCTCTTACTGCTTCTGATATCCCTATCTTTTCATTGTGTGGTACTCTGAGAAAGAAAACAAGCTGAGTAAAAACAATACTCTGTAGCTGTGGCAGCTTACCTACTTTATCTCACTGAGATCAGAGCCTTGATTTCAATCAGTCAAGTTTGCTCAATCCAAATGCCCATTGATATCAATACCAGAGCTGGTGGTGGTGGTGGTTTATTCCATTACTGCTTTTAACTAAGACTTTGTGAAATGATGGAAATATGTGCTTTAAAATGCCTTACTTATACCATGAGATGGAAACTACATGCAATTTATTATATGGCTAACGTGAGTATACTCACATGCAATTATTAATGAGAGTAGGACGACAAGAATACACGCGCAGCTCCTCTCACTAAAACGTTAATGAAAATCCTTTGTCAGGGTGTTAAAAAGTAGTCTCAGTTCTAATCCAGCATGGTTTCCTCTCCTTGCAACATGCAGGCCCTGCTAAACCTGGTTTATGGCCCCCCTGCTATGTATATTGGTTCCAGCCTAGGCTGAAACATTGTCTGCTTTCATCAGGATACTTTTCATAGTCTCTTTATCAAAAGTGCTCTGAGTTAAACACTGGCTTTAATAACTGTATTTCGAGAAACCCTTCACTGCCCCCAACACACCCTGAAAGGTATCTGTCACTAATTTCTCCTCGCGTTGTTTCTGGGACGCTACAGTGCATCTCCCACATCTGAGTGCCCCCTGTGATGGCGTTGGGCATGAATTCTGCACGTGGCTGTGATGGAAGACACAATCAGTTCTGATCCCTTTAGCAGAGAAAATAGCTTCTGGAGTGGGGTTACAAACCAACAATGTACTCATGCACTTAGTAGAAATATGTGCACGATGATTTCATCTCTACACCACCATTAATATCCACACCAATTCTTCTGGCTCACTCCAACAATAAAACCAGTTCTCCAGCTTCTCCCTGGAAAGAGCTTGTCCACACATCCAGCACCCCAACTTTTGTGGCTGCCAACCAAGAGACAGGCCACCAAGTCATCTAGCTGTAGTAGTTGCTGGGGCTTAGCATCCATGTCTCACAGGGCCATAATAAGTAAAAAAGCAGTCTTCAAAGGGACACGGAGGCTTCATGTGGCTATTTCTCCCTAGCTCAGCATACAGGGATAGTCACACTATTTCCCATCACCTGTGCATTTTCCGTGAACTTTGGACTCAGATGTAGTAGACACCACGCTGGTCACTCCTAGGTGTAAGGATTAAGTTTACGAATTTCCTGAGCCTGCACTGATGGGTCAATGAGGCATAAAGAAGTAGAAAGCCACAGGATCTCACACCCAAATTTGGGTAAACAAGATTAGGTAAATAGGTATAGAGAGGGGGAGGCAAAGGCCCCAGTATAGAGAGGGTGGGGCAAAGGCCCCCAGGATAGAGAGAGTGGGGCAAAGGCCCCAATACAAAGGTGTATCAGGTAAACAAGATTAGGTATTCAGGGCGGAAACACCCCCCAATTTAGTACTATAGCAGAAAGCTGCTTTCACAGGAAGGAAAGACCAAATTAGGTAAACAGGTAAGTTAGGGTTACAGACAGCTGGGGGGCAAAGTTGGCCAGAGCTGAGCTAATTAGCAAAAAAAGGTGCCTTGCTGGCCTTAGGTAGCATGCTTTATCTGTCTTGTCCCCTAGGTTAGCTAAGATAAACAGACAGGGTTCCTCATGTCTGCAGTTAACAACCATCTGCCTGGCACCAGGATTTTGTTTTATATTGACCTAACCCACCGTATTATCTTCAAAACCCCTTTTCTTCATGTCCATGAGTTAATGTTCACAGATTAATTGTCTCTTTGTGAATACCCATCACATTTGTAAGCCTTCTAATCTTAATAAATATGGAGGAAGGACCCTTATTCAGGGCTCTTGTCTTCTCCTAGACATTAGCCATCTTTTGAATTTTAATCATGCATCCTGCTTTCCTGCTAGAAAGAAAGAATTCTAGACCTAGAGCCTACGACACCTAGGAAGTTCAGTTTTTGATTTTGTGTTTTCTGCCCAAGTTTGTTCCTTCCTTGAGGAAGTTCAACATGTGGACTGTTAGCAGTTAAGAACTTTTAGAAACAGTCTAGACTGTTCAGAATTAAAAGCAGCAGTAACCAAATCTCACAGAGGCTTACCTAACTCAAGGTTCATTTGTTCGTTCGTTTGTTCGTTCGTTCGTTCGTTCGTTCGTTCCTTCCTTCCTCACATGTAATACTATCTTCTCATCTTCCTTTGATCCTCAAGCTTATTTTTCTCTCCAGCAGAAAAAGACTCCCCCTCCCCCACCCCCACATCTAACTCTATGGCTTTAGGTAAAAAACTGAAATCATAGGCACCTACCATTGTGAGAACATGTTACCCTCAGCTCTTAGCAATTCTAGCATTCCTGATCCTTGTCCCTGGAGACTTGATTCATCATTCTTGCTTCAGGTAAAAACTGCTCAAGCTAAAACTCCCTTCATTCCTGGAGCCTAACTTAATTCTAGCCCTCAGAAATGCCTACCTCTTCCCTTGCTAGTTTTTACTAAATTCATGAAAAGTATTTTAGGTTTCCTATCCCTCTAATATTTGCCTGAACTAGAAGGAAAATAGTCTGTACACAAAGGGGACATATATATATATATATATATGTGTGTGTGTGTGTGTGTGTGTGTATGTTTATATATATATGTATAGATATGTTTATATATGTTTATATATGTGTATATATGTATATATGTTTATATATATGTTTATATATGTGTGTATATATATATGTTTATATATATGTGTGTGTATATATATATGTTTATATATATATAAATAAACAGGCTGTGAGCTTCATTGAAGAAAGAGCCAGTGAGCCTGGTTTGGTATTTTCCATTGATCAGTATTACTTGAAAACCCCAAGCTACCAGGCCCTTAAAACTCCAGCCATTTCAATTGTACCACTTTTTCTGGTTGCTGTTCCCATTCCAGCTTGCCAAGAAGTTGTCTGAAGATGAGTTGGTTACATAGCTTTTCCCACACCGAGCAGATCCATGGAAGCTGATTTTCTCATTATATATTTATGCATTACTGTGGTTTGTTCATCGCTATCATATGAGTCTGGTTAGTGTGACCCATCTCCTGGAACATTACACTTTTAAAAAATATAAACATTCAAGTTTCTGAAGAGGAAACATTTTGTCCCCAACCTCAGACTTTTAGAGACTCAGAAAAGCAACCAGGGTTAAATGCTTAATTCCACCATATTCCTAGGAGTCCTGTAACTCACAGCTGGGCCCCCGTGTTCTTTATGTCTCCTTTTCAACTTCAGTTACCACAAAATTACATACTCACACACATGCATACACGCACATGAAGTTTTCAATTACTTCATTGGCACTCGTGAAGGAAATTGTCTTGAATTCATCCATTCTGAATTTTATAGCGAGTATTGGCATTTTTTTAAGGCCTTCCTTATTTCACTTTACCAGTTGTTTGATAAAATTGCAAAAGTCTTGGTTTCTTCACAAAGTCTAACATGTCCCTCAAATTTTCAAGCCAAGAACTCTTCTGAGGAGCCCATTAACACATTAAGGAGAAATCGATCCAATGTTTCCTGCTAGCCAGCATAGTATATTTCTAATTACCTCTTCTTTTTTCTTAAATCTCCCGTCTTTCCACATTATTCCTTAAAAACTCTCTCCAAGGCATCACAAATTAAGTTAGATTGACCTACCTCAGCAGGCATCATTATATTTGGCTTTTCCTTCCTAGCTGTGGATCTTATTTTCTGATCCTACTACATGTATTGATTTCTTTCCACAAAGAGTCTTTAGGTAATCTTCAGTTCATAAACATTCTAGTCCGTTGTCGACTTTTAGGAACTGCCCAAACTGGAACTTGTTATACTTGTATAATTCATGTTTGACGATGCCAACTTTGACTTCATTTTTAAATACTCCATTTTTCACCCTCCTCTCTGTTTTTGATGCTCAGTCTATTCTGAAGAGACAGGCATAGGGGTCTGAATGGTAAACTTTCCTTTAGAGAGAAACAACTACAGATATTGCAACATGCCTGAATCATTGTCTCTATGGATACACATACACCCACCTCACCCCCGACACACACACACAATGAAAGGTGCGGAGTATGAGGGAAGTCCCTGAAGGTAGCTCTACTCACATTCAGCTTTTAAGATGGCTGGTTTTTTTTTTAACCATGTTTGTGTAGACTAATGACCTTTTGAGTTCTCAGCAGACTTCCCCACAATGCAGCCAGAATGATCTTTTCTAAAGCACACCTTTGGACCTTGCAAGACAAAGATAACTCAAATCCTGACTCTCCTTTCTCCACCAAGTGAAACTCTTGAGATAGGCACAAGCGCTTCCATATCCAGCCTCTTTCTTTCTCAAGTCTCCTTCCCTTCTTGGGAGCCTTTACTCCCAGAACCTTCTTACTCCATATACTCAAACTCTGACAAGTTACTAGAGTCCCCACATGAGCCTGTGTCTTATACATGCTGTTCCCTATGTGTACAGTTCCTTTCCCTCATTTCATCCTGAAAATGGATTCATTTTTATTTATCAAATATTTATTTTAATGTATATTTTCTCCAGCCATTAACAGTCTCTGTTCAATTCCCTCAGTGATCAAAAGAATTCATTAATGGGACACCTGAGGGACTCAGACATTAAGCATTCAACTCTTGATTTCATTTCAGGTCATGATCCCAAAGCTCGTGAATTTGAGCCCCAAGTTAGGCTCTGCGCTGACAGTGCGGAACCTACTTGGGATTCTCTCTCTTCCTGTCTCTCTCTGCCCCTCACCTGCTCTCACACTCTTGCTCTTTCAAAATAAATAAGTAAACTTAAAAAAATTTTATTAGCAAGGTAATTGGCAAAGATCATCAATGTGGTCAAGCAGCAAAGTGTATCCAGGTGGCCTAGGTGACCTATGATCCAACAATAACTCTGTTCTCACCAGTAGAAGAGTGTGATACAGTACAGTTAACAAACTGAAATATGACTCCTGTGCACACGCACATGTACTTTCCAGGCTCTGGGTTGAGATTAGTCTGTAAGCTGACATCAACATGCAAAATGTTCAAGCCTTAATATTTACCAAAGTAGGAGTCCCACCTCAGCTAACCTTTGCAACTTGCAAAGGAATATTTGCCTGGCAATCTCCAAGTTAAAAATTTTTCAACAGTCTGACTCTCTGGGGGTCTAGATATAAAGAGATTCAAGAATAAAGGGTTACTTTCTGAAATTTCTTTCAAGTAGTCAGAAATCAAATAGTTGGAAATTTTGTCCAAAATCTTTTGCATTGCCCCACTCTAAGTGACATTCAAGCTTGACTATAATCTCTTTAAAACCTGTTATTATTATCTTTAAAATTACTGAACAATAGTATAATCTTTAGGAACAAAAACAGCATCAGTTCTCTCTTTGACTCTGACAGAATTGTTTATATTCTTGTATATTACATTCCATGTACATTTATTGACTAACTGCATGAAAAATCTCATTGCCACTTTCTGGTCCATAAATACAGATGAGCAGTGCCATAGATATTTATGCTTCTAAGTGTAATGTGGACAGACAGTCTGATAAAAACTATTAACTGAAAGAGAACAAAAAAGGACACAATAAGCTAAATTAAAACATACCTTTTTTCAGGGCCTCGGTGGCTCAGTCAGTTAAGCGACCAGCTCTTGGTTTTGGCTCAAGTCATGATCTCAGGGTTCATGAGTTCCAGCCCCATGTCAGGTTTCACAACTGGCAGCATGGAGCCTGTCTGGAATTCTCTCTCTGGCCACTCTCCCACTTGCACTGTCTCTGTCTCTATCAAAATAAATGAATAAACTTAAAAAACACAAACTTTTTTCTTAGTACTTCAAATGTCTCCTTAAATATCAGAATTCTTTGGACATTTACCATAATTTATTCATTATGTATTATATTACTTAGGAGTTCATTAAATCCTTTAGGCTTTCCTTGTATTCACGGCATTCCCAAATGGGGTATTGTCAAAAAATTCTTCCTTTTCTTTCTTACTAAAAATTATCTGAAATTATATTAATAATTTCATTGCAAAATTATTTTCCTCACTATTTTAGTTTTTTTGAAGACTTTCAATATAAATGAGCCAACTAAATAAAATTAGCTATTACTATTTTATTAAGGGAATTTTTGCAAATCCCCAAATGGAATAGATCTGACCTTTAGAAACCAGTATTTGCAAAATAATTTTCTGATCCAATGAAATATAAAATACAATAGTGAATTAGACAGATTAAAGGGTCAGTAGTGAAAACAGGGGACCTTCTCTAGGCATTTCAAAGAAGAAGGAATTTAATACAGGGAAATAGTGCTCACAGAAGTGATGGAAGGTCCAAGGAGAAAAGGCAGGGGAAAAGACTGCTGGGAAATTTAAGAAATTAGGAAATCTGTGGACAGTTAAGGAAATTGTTATTAATGAATTCAGATGATGGTAGCACAGAAGCAGAGATGTGCCATCTGCCCACCGTTGTCAGGTACTAAAAATGGCCTCTCTTCAACTTCTAAATATGCAAATGCCTCATTGTCAGAATCCCATCTAGCACCCTATTAGACAGGGCTTATTACTATTGTAGCAAAAGGACCAGAAACAAATGCATAACCTGTCCTCTGAGTAAGCCTCAGAAAGTATTAATAAAATACGGTTTTTTTTTTTTCTGGCTTGTGTTTGCTGTCTAATGTACGGTTATGGTAGTTTTTTGTTTTGTTTCTTTTGCTTTGTTTTGTTATTGCTGCAAATCCTTTGACACTTCTCCCATCAAAAAGTGTGGTCTATGTCATCTCCCTTCCCTAGATTCTCAGGGTCCTTGTGGCTGCTCTGAAGATAGAGTATAAAAGAAGTAAAGACATGTGATTTGTACAGCTGGGCCATGAAGACCATAGAGCTTCTGCCTGGCTTTATTGGAATGCTCGGTTGGAAGGCTCTCCCTCTTAGAACCCAACCACAATGCTGAGAGAACTTGCAGAGGCAGTCCCAGGCAAGCACAGCTTTGAGTCACCCCAGCCTAGTCATCTGACATGCAAGTAACAAATCCTCTAGCTATTTGTCTCCATAGTTCCATTCACCCCCAGCAACATGAAGACTGAGCAGAGACAAGCCATCTCTACAATATCTTGTCTGAACTTCTAACCCACAGAATTTGTAAGCATTATAAAATAGCTGCTTTACACTACTAAGTTTAGATAATTTATTACTCAGCTGTAGTTACTTGAACAACTCATGAAAACATGAGAAGTAAAAAACGATAATGAAGTGGATGGAGACTTAGAGACAGTGGAATTCAACTTGAGCATGCAAATTTGAAAGTTGCCCCAATAGCCTAACAGGGGAGATTTATGCACCAAGCTATGCAATTTGGCACACAACCATTCATTATAAATTTGTATTCATCTTCCTCCATTTTGTTCCTTCTCTAGTTTTGTGATCTTAAGTATGGAGTCAGAAACCTCAGAGAGAAAACATCGGGTAGGTCTGGGTCATCTTTACCATTCCCACGTCATCACCCAAATGGCACGGATGTAGTGCGATGGGTCTTTCAGAAGTTGCAATTTTCAAAGACCCTGTGCAATTTTACCACAGTAATTAACTTTCACACACACTCTCAGAGGGAAAGACGGAACAAAAATTCCAATTACCAAATCCATTTGCTAAGGAAACTGAGTTCCCTGTAAGTGGAGCCTATCATATTTTTCTAAACCTTTCCCTTGAGTTTGGCAATCCACAGCTACAGAACATTCTTATGGCTAAGTTTCTCTTCTATTGCTGCTTCTCGCTTTTTATCCAGCTGTTTTCTTTGATTTTTATCTTTTTGTTCATTTTGCTCTGCCATCAAGAGTGATAGTTATTATACGCTTTTATGTGGCATCGTATGTTATCAAGCAACTCAATGATTAGATCTATTCATTACTTTGAACTTATTACCACCTCATTCTCTACATTTTTGAGTGTCCAGTGTGTATAAAACTGTAGCTCAGTACTAGGGCAAGAGAAAAAAGTACTGGAAGACATAGTTCCTTGCTGCAAAGTACTAGCTCTCTGATGAAGATAAGAAGATGCATATAAAAGAGAATAATTTTTTTAAAATAAAAAACAAGAAAGGAAAATGAACTTGCTATAACTCAGAAACAATAAGAATAGTTTTATACCTTGGCCAGGCTCAGCTGGAGAACATAGCGGGACCTCTATGGTGTCAGTGATTGGCCCAGAAGGATTGGGCTTGGGTTCTCCATTTCTTTCTCCCTACTTTATTGAGCACTAATGTATGGTAAATAGTATGCTAGTTAGTTTATAGTTTTATTTAGCTGACTCAGAGACTAGATTCCCATTTATAATGTTAGGCAATGGTCTAATGGATCAAATTAAGACACACATTTGAGGGTTTGTTCAAGAGAAGGGAGATTCAAAGGCAACCAAATGTGAAGAAACAGTGCCAAAGTTAAAGTGATCAATTCATGAAAAGTGGAATTCTACTCAAGTCTTTCACGTGCTGGCCACTTACCATATAATAGAAACTGTTCTAAACCTGGAGATAAAGATAGTTAAGCCCTCATCTATACAATGAGTATAGGTACCCCAGGAGAAGTACACATAAGGCCAAGTGGAGGCACAGAGAAAAAGTCTAACCCCAGAGGGGCTGAACCATTGGGGTACAGTTTAGGATGGAGTTTGATTCCTCAAAAGTAACTAGCGAATTTAAAAATAAGAGCTACTGATACAAACAACATAGATGAATATTAAAGGTAGTATATTTAACAAAATAAGAAAGACCTAAATGAGTACATGCTCTAAGATTCCATTATAAGAAGCTTGAGAATAGACAAAACTAATCCATGTGGAATGAAATCATGACAGCAGTAGCTTCTGCAGGGTACTGACTGGCAAGAAACACATAGAAGTTTTCTAGGGTGATGAAATATTCTATAGCCTGTTTGAGTGTTGGTTATAAGATAGTATACATTTGTCAAAACTTACTAAATTGTGAACTCCCGATCTTCTCAGTATTTCAGTTTGCTTTATGCTTGACCTTTCAGCTCCTCAGCCTCACAGTCCTGGGCACTTCTACGTCAGCAGATTCCTCAAGGACAAGGACAGCAGAGAACATTTGGTTCCTCTCAATCCATCTCCCCGCTCTCTAGTAACTGGGCCCCTTAAGTCCTCAAGGACGTGACAGCTCAGCAATACCCACCAACAATTCATTTTGCATTATTATCATTTTCATTTCACTCTTTCTATTCTGTCTTATCAAGATGTAAGCTAGTCCATTGCATCCAGAAGTAGAGGTCTAAAGTAAATTTTTTAATAAAGTGTGCTGCCAAGCAAGAAGCCATATGGAGTAAGATAAAACTGAATCTGTTCCTCTTCACACTATACACCTGTAGGAATGTCAAGTGGATCAGAGTAAGAAACCATAAACACAGGATGAATAAAAACAAGGATGAATTCTTTCATAAGCCAAGGGTAGATAAAAAAAATTCATCCAATTCAAAACTGAAGCAGTACAGGAACAACTTAATAAATTCACCTACATAAATTTTTTTTAAAAAATCTGCATCATAAAATACTATATAAAAAGTAAAAATATCAATGAGATTACTTTCTGTGCTGATAACAATCCCACAAACTTGGTAAGTGTTCTTAAAATCTTCTGGGTTGTCTATAAAAAGCATGGCAGGCATCAACCTCATAACGTGACACAGTACACAAAAGGCAACACTTCTCTGTATGCCCAAGAAAGGTGCCACGATGACAGGGAACAGAGTGGCTATGGTGGACAGGCTGAGCCAGTTTTCTGGGAAGACGCTAAAACTACTAAGAAGATTGTGCTAAAGCTTGAATGTGTTGACCTCAAATACAGATCTAAAAGAATGCTGGCTATTAAGAGATATCAAACATTAGGGCACCTGGGTGGCTATGTTGAGTAAGCAGCTGATTTCAGCTCAGGTCATGATCTCATGGCTCAAAGGCTCATGAGTTTGAGCCCTGCGTCGGGCTCTGTGCTGACAGCTCAGAGCCTGAAGCCTGCTTCGGATTCTGTGTGTGTCTCTCTCTCTGCCCCTCCCTTCTCTCTCAAAAATAAACATTAAAAAAAAGACGCCAGACATCTTCTTTTCTTTTTTTAAAAGTTTATTCATTTATGTTGAGAGATAAGGAGAACACATGTACACAAGTAGGGGAGGAGCAGAGAGAGACGGAGAGCAAGCAAGCTCTGCGTTCCATGCCCTGAGCCCAACCTGGAGCCTAAGACCCCAGACCATGAGATCATGACCTGAGCCAAAATCAAGAGTCAGACGCTCAACCAGCTGAGCCACCCAGGTGCCCCAAGAGATGCAAACATTTTAAACTGAGAGGAGATAAGAGAAAGGGCCAAGTGATCCAATTATAAGCTTCATCTTCTGTTCTATTATAAAGACAATAAAATCTTGAGGTTATGTACACCTCAAAAAATAAGTAAACAGAGATGCCTAAGTCAGTTGAATGACCAACTCGTTATTTCAGTCAGGTCCTGATCTCAAGGTTTGTGAGTTCAGGCCCTGCCTCATGAGAGTTCTGTGCTGACAGCATGGAGCCTGCCTGGGATTCTCTCTCCCCTAGTTTCTGCCCTTACCCCACTTGCAACTCTTTCTCTCAAAATAAATAAATAAACTTTAAAAAGAAGCAGAGAAATAAATGATAAACTGATAAAAATGTTTGCAACTTACAACACAGGGTTTGGATATCCCTAATATTTAAAATGGTCCTCGTAACTGAGAAGAAAATGATCAAGCACCTAATATAAAAATTGGCAAAAGATAGGAAGAGAGCACAGAAAAAGAAATTAAGATGCGTGTGTGTGTGTGTGTGTGTGTGTGTGTGTGTGTGTGTGTGTGATCCTCATTTCTCGTTCATAATTAGGGAAACAGAAATCTTAAACTGTATTCTGTAGGCTTAATTTTAGTACTAACATTAGCATTTCTATTTTTAAACTATTACAGGTATACTGTGAGTAACTGTGTTAATGTCAGTGAAAACAAGGTTTTAGGGTGCTTCAGGAAAAAAGTTCAAGAAGTAAAAATTGAATCTTAAAATTGAATTACAGATATTCATGTAAAATGATTTCATCTCTCTTGTTTAAAATTGCATATTGACTAGTTCTGTCTACTATATGTCTGAAAATGGTGGCAAGTCAGGAATAGTGATCACCCCTAGATCCCAGAATGTGATCTCTGGGTCTCATTCCCTCCTAAAAGAAAGGGGTGTTCTTTGGGGAAAGGTTGAAACCAAGCCCACCACAGATCATACCCTATTTGACCTAGCCGATGAGTGGCAATTTCTCTGTAGAGAAAAATTATAGTGAACAAATAGATGAAGTGTGTTAGAATTAGAAACTCATCATTTTGCAAAATCTAATGAAAAATACTTTCCAAGTAAGTGTGCCATGAATGTACACTCTTAGGAAAAAAGTTGACACGGTCAATAATTATTCAGCATCATCAGTCATGAGAAAACCAGACACTGTGTGCTTCCATTGTGAATCAAATACACATCTGTGAGGTTTAGAAAAAAAAAATTTAACACGCTCTAATCAAGCCTTAGGTAAAGTCCATTCTCCAATAATGTAGAGCATGAGGGAACAAGTAAAATTATGCCCCAAGAAGTGAGTTCAGCATATAGGAGATTCTCTGGGACAATCGGGCCAACTTTTCCAAGTCAATAGCATGTGAGAAAGAAAAGGAAAGCAGAACTATTCTAGACTAAATATTTAAGAATATGCTTAAAAGACATAGCAACCATATTCAATGAGTGGACCTCATAGAAGAAAATCAACTGTAAAAACATATTTTTGATACCAGTGAAGACATTTTAATATGGACACAGTATTCTAAGTTATTAGAGAATTATCATTAACCTTGTTAGCTGTAATAATGGTAGTGTGGCTCAGTGAGAAAATGGGTTTTAAAAATAAATATATACAGAAGTGGCTTAAAACAACATGATGTATCCATCATCAATACTAAATACTGTGTGTCTCATCACATCATTTTGAATGAATTAAAATTTTAAAGTGTTTTAAGTTATGTGTTAATGACTAACATAAATATAATTCTTTTGGGGACACTTTTATTCACTGACTCAATTTTTAGCTAATCTTGAGGTGGAATGGTTTATAGTTCTGAACAATCAGTTTACAGTAGACAGGAAACAGGTTTACAAGTAACTCTTATTTGGGTGTGAAACATTATCATGTTTCATATCATATTCTCACTAAATAATTCATCTCCAGTAACTCTTTTATCCATAAATCATTCTATAATGGAGAAATCTTTCTCTGTCTAAAAAGAAAAAAAAAGGGAGCCACGGGGTATGCTCCTTTTTAAATTAAAAAAAAAAAATGACAGCTTTCAATGGATGGACTTGGATAAATGGAATAGTCCCCAAGGATGGTCAAACGTGATTCTCTGCAGATGGCTACTTCATAAAACATCGTTTGTCTGCTAAGCCACACAGCATTGCTGGTGCGTCAAACATATTGTTTATCTCACCAAGAGGAGCAGGTTCTAAAGGTAAGATCTGAACAAGCGCCACTGCTGAGGAAAAGAGCAGATGGCCCATCTATGATGGTGTGCCTTTGCTTGATGAGAGCCGGATCCGACCCCAAGCAGACCAGTTGCTAGGTAAAAGAGGTCTTGGCTGAGGGACTGTCCTTTCCCATGACACAGAATCAGCTTAGGCTTTTTCTCAGACCCTGCCCACTCCCCTGTTCCCTCATGGCCTTCTCGAGAAGTGAAGAGGCCCCTCGCGGCCAGTTCTGTGGAATATTCCATGGATACTCACTAGTGAGGAACTGGATTTCTCTCAAGTTCTCACCCTGGTTCCAGGCTACATTTTATTTCCAGACCCTTTCCAGCTTAATCACTAACGAAGAAAAGTGTCCGTGCTTTGTAAAGAACTTCAACAAAGATATGAGTTAAACATAAGAGAATCATCTGGATTTCCCTCTGCCACAGAAATGGGCTTTATGAATCATTCTTTCTAAACACGTTTTACGTGAATGTAATCCATTTAAGTTTTCACAAAAACAGGTGTAAAAGATACGATTAGCAGGCATCCTCTAACTTTCAAAGTTCAGGCTCTGGTGTTGTCTAAGGAAAGCAATAATAGAATGTGAAGACAACCATCAAGATCAAATGTCTAGAAATCTTGGAGGAATCAAAGATTTTTCTTACAAAGGAACTTAAAATATTCTGATCCTCTGTATAATTTTTTTTTAACTTAGTATTAAGAATCAGGTCTTTAACTTCTTTTTCCTGTACTTCATAACGGCTTTCAAACTGATCCTGCCTCCAGGCTTCTTACCGTAGCACTTCATCTTCCACACGCCTCCAGCGTGACCTTGCTGAAACTCAGACTTGATCAGGTCACTAGCGCTTCTGTTCCCAAATCCCTTCATGGCTCGGCATTCACGCCTTCACACGGAAGCAAACGCCCTTCCTCCTCCTTGTGCACGGGTCCCATCCATGTGCCACACTCCTGCCCTGCTGGCTTCCTCAGTCCTGAACCCTTCCACACCTCTGCTCTTGCTCTTTCCTCTGTTATATATGCTCCTTTCTTCATTTTCATCCTGGCAGTATCCGACTCCTGTCAAAATCTAGTTTAAATGCCACCTTATCTGTGAAGCTTTTCTTGACTCATCTAGATAGAATTAAATCACACTTTCTGTGTTCTTATACCTTAGCGTAGAGTGAACAGATGGAAGGGAAAGCTTTAGAGCCAGAAAGATCTCATTTCCATTCCTGATTCCTCTGCTCACTGTGACCTTGGGCAAAACATTTAAGATCTCGGGGCCTCAGATTTCTCATCTATAAAGTGGGTATAATAACATCACTGTATCAGGGTCCCTGTAAAAAGTAACTGTGATCATGTATACAAAATGCTCAGCATAAGTCTTGGCTACATAGTAAAAACTCAAAGGAAGGTATTTACCTTGCTTTTATCATATTATCACAATCTGATTCATGTAACTGATAACTGTATGCCTGGCTAACCCCTTAGGTTTTCAGTCATTAAAGGCTGGTATGTGTTAGTCATGTTTATCCATGGTGCTTAGCACAGTACCTGACTCACTGATGGTGCCAGTTTATTGCTTATTGAGTAAATCTGCCTGTATTTGATACAATGATTTCCTGAACTTTTCTGAGAAAATGTTTCACCATATCACAACTATTGATTCATGTGCACCAAAATATGTGTGTTACCTTAACAATATAAATATACATGGTGCTATAAGTTGTTCTCTTTATAGCTTTGCACATAACAATTCCCTGAGAAAGCAGCGGAACAGAAACTATCTCTTTCTGCCGCCTTGTTATCCATAAGGGTAAAATTAACATGACTCTGTAAGATTTATCGAGCATAATACACAAATTCACCTCTAACCTGTATTTTCACCAACATAGCCGCTGGAGATACCTTGGGCTAAGAATTGCATTAAAAACCCTGAATGATTCAGCTCACCCAGTTCAACTGTTATTTAAGTATGTGCTGTACCCAGTTCATTGGGAAGGCAGCGCAGAACAAGACAGCAGAAAAGGGTTTCTTTCTAGTTCAATTAGCGTAAACACAGACATGCGCCCTGTTGAAATAACACCTGCACATTAGCGTAAAGTCCATCCCAGATATCCAAATGGGAAACGAATGTGTGATGCAACTGTCTCACTCTGAGCAGGTCATGTCTGTCCCCAGCCTCCGGTTCCCAAGAGAAGCACTCCTATGCTGCCACTAATGTAAGGTTTCAGCTGTGTCACACACAGCTAAAATCTTCCCATGGTTGCCCCTCTCTAGCCTGCAGCACATAGTCCAGATGTTTGGCCTGGAACAAAAGGCTTTGGAGAAGTGTGGCCACACCTATTTTTTTCTAGCCTTGCTTTGCCTTACCTTCTTCATACCTCCTATATTCCAGTGACATGAAAATTATCTGCTTGGACTTCCAGTTTCAACGCCCAACAGAGTAAAGAGCTTCGAAGTCATTATTTCTGTCCTTATAACAAATAAAACCTAATAAAAACCCTGAAAGTTACTTTCCTTGGAACCATCAGAGGAGTGAGGTCACAGGGCAAGCTACAGTTCTGAAAGGTGGAGAGATAGGCTCATCTAGACTAACACGGCCAAGATCTTATCTGGAGCAGAAGCCCACCAGAGCCAAAAACTGGTAGGAATACCTAAATGGCAATAGTACCGAAATGGTAATTTTGATGAGCTGCTGGAGGCTGAGGGTGGGCTAGCTAAAGAATGAAAAATTCTTGAAGACTGCAGTCTTGGGATTTGGGGGAAACATTTTCATGGGTTCTACCACTGAGAAACTCACTAGGTTCTCCTGGTAAAGCTCTGAGAAAGACCCTTTGAAGGACTCTGGCAGGAGGAAGGAAAATGTAATAATTGTGAAATATGGGCAGGGATTTCTCCATAATAAAGTTTCAGACTCCAGGGGAAAAGAATTTTTCAGAAGCCTTTCCCTACTGGGGAAGGGCATTCCCCACCACCGCAGCCTCCTCTAGCCTTCTGGTCTCATCTAAGAAGATGAAAACACAGTGAACAGGAATCCAGGTCCCAAGGAAATAGACTGGGAACACTGCATCCAGGCAAAGATACAGAAAGTGGGGCCCTGGGGCGGGGGGGGGGGAGCTATACCACTGGAAAGACACTTAAAAAAAGTGATAGACCCAAGACACAGGCTGTGTAAACAGAGATTTAGTCAAAGGATTATAGAGAATTCCCCATCCCCATAACATACGTCAGACCAAGACTCCAATATAGTAACAATGGAGTACAGATGAAAGAGCAACGAGAGACATATTCTTAAGTTTTACTTAGGGAAGTCCAAGGTCAAATAGGGAGACAAAAATACAAACACAAGAGGGATTTGAAACCTCTAGCACCTACAGCTCAAGCAAATATTAAATTCAACCAAAATCCTAGCCAGCTTACAAAAAGCCTATATACGTTAGTTCCTATCACCTGATAAGACACATCTGGCTTCCAATGACAACAACAGGGGTGCCTGAGTGGGCTCAATTGGTTGAGCATCCTGATTTTTTTTAAGAAAAAAATTTTTAAAGTTTATTTATGTATTTTGAGAGTCAGAGAAAGAGAGAGAGAGAGAGAGAGAGCACACACGCAGGTGGGAGAGGGGCAGAGAGGGAGAGAGAGAATCCCAAGCAGGCTCTGCACTGTCAGCCCAGAGCCTGCTGTGGGGCCTAATCTCATGAACCATGAGATCATGACCAGACACAACCAACTGAGTCACCCAGGTAGCCCAAGCATCCAACTCTTCATTTTGGCTCAGGTCATGATCCTAGAGTTATGGGATCAAGCCGTGCATCAGGCTCTGCACTAAGTGTGGAGCCTCCTTAAGATTCTCTCTCTCTCCCTCTGCCCCTCTCCCCAGCTCACACACTCTCTATCTCTCCAAAATATTACACACACACACACACACACACACACACACACACACACACACACACAAAACAATCATCAGAACCAAAACTATACATGGCACAAATTTGGGTATTATCAGAAAAAGAATTCAAAATAATTATGATTCATATGTTAAAGACATGTTTTGTTTTTAATGTTTTTAATGTTTATATTTGGAGAGAGAGAGACAGACAGAGCTGAGCAGGGTAGAAGAGAGAAAGAGACACACACACAGAATCCAAAGTAGGCCCCAGGCTCTAAGCTGTCAGCACAGAGCCTGATGCGGGGCTTGAACTCATGAACTGTAAGATCATGACCTGAGCCAAAGTCAGATGCTTAACTGTCTGAGCTACCCAGGCACCCCTCATATGTTACAGGTTTTAGCTGAAAAGTAAACAGTATGTAAAAACACATGGGTAATACAACCAAAAGTTGGACAATCCAAGAAAGAATCAAAAGGAAAGTTCAGAAATCAAAAGAAGAGTAACAGAAATGAAGAATGCACTTGATAAGTTTAGCCATCGATTTTACACAGCTACGGAAAGAATCAGTGATTTTGTAAATAGGTCAAAAGAAATTACAAACTGAAATGCAAAGAGAAAGAAGAATTTAAAAAACAGAATGAATCATGCAGGAACTGTGGGATAATTCAAAAGGTATAACATATGAAAAGAAAAAGAACGGAGAACTTTCCATGTACTTTCCAAAACTGATGACGGATTCCAAACTACAGGTCCAGGAAAGCTCAACAAACACAAAGCAGAACAATTACAAACCATACCCCCTATAAGTGTGCTTGCAGATGTGCGCTCATGTGCATACACACACACACCTAGGCATATCATATTAAAACTGCAGAAGATAAAAGACATTAAGAAAATCTTGAAAGGTGACAGAGGAAAAAAAATAATTTACCAATATGATATAATGAAGAAAAGAGTGCAGTGAAATACTTAAAGTGTTGAAAGAAAAAATCATCAACCTAGAATTCTATAGCAACTAAAGTTATTCTTTACAAGGGAATGAGAATAATGAATTTCCCAGACAAGCAAAAACTGAGGGAATTCATCATTAACAGATTTGCCCTGAAATCCAAAAAGAAGTTTTTTGTGCAAAAAGAAAATGAGACCAATCAGAAACTTGGATCTACCTAAAGACAAGAAGAGAATGAAGAAGGAATAAATGATTTTACTTTCTTTATTCTTAACTGCTCTAAAAAATAACTGTCTAAAATCATAATAGTAACAATGTACTGGATGACTATAACACATGACTAAGTGAAATAAATGACCACAATATCACAAGGGGAGAAATTGGGAGTACCCTGTTATAAAGTACCTCTAATACATGTGAAACAATATAGTATTATTTGAACATGGAATTAGACTGTTAAAAAAAAGTATATGTAAACTATAGGGCATTAAAATTTTAAAAAGAAGAATAATTGTAATGCGCAGAGGAAATAAAATGGATTCATATAAATTTCTCAGTTAAGCCCACAGAAAACAGAAAAAAATAAAAAGATGACAAGGATAAGGAATCGAAAATGGGTACAAACACAGTAGATATTAATGCAATTATATCAATAATCACCTTAAAGTATGGATGATCTAAATACACCTATTAAAACCTGAGATTGCCAAAGTGGATAAAATCCCAAGACCCAAAGTTATGTTGTCTACAAGAAACCCACATTAAATATAAAGACAGAGATAAGTTAAAAGTAAAAAGATTGGGAAAGACATACCATGCTAACACTAATTCATAAAAGTTGGAGTAGGCATACTAATTTCTGACAAGTCTACATTTAGATAAAGGATTATAAGGGACAACGAAAAGCATTACATAATGATAAAGTGACCAATTCTGTAAGAAGACATAACAATTCTAAACGTGTATGCATCTAACAAGAAAGCATCAAAACATATGAGGCAAAAAACAATATAACTACAAGGAGAAATAGATAAATCCACTATAGTCAGAGACTTCAACATACTTTTGTCAGTAATAGACGGATCAAGGAGGCACAATATCAGTAAGCACATAGTTGACCTTAACATCACTATCATTTGATTTGCTCTAACTGACATTTATAGAATAGTCCATCCGACAATAGAATACACATTCTTCTCCAGCTCATATCCTCAAGTGTAGACTCCATTTTAGGCCATAAATCACTCACCAAAAATAGCACAGAAACCATACAAAATATATTAAAACTGAGAACTAGTGACAGAAAGATAGGTGGAAAATCCCCCAAATATTTGAAAATTAAACAACAGACTTCTAGATAATACATGGATTAAAGAAGTCTTATGAGAAATTTTTGAGTACTTGAACTAGATGAAAATAAAACACAATTTATCAAATTATTAGGGATGTAGCAAAAGCAGTGCTTACAGAGCAATATATTACATTAAATGAACATATTAAAATAAAGGTAAAATAATCAATAATATAATCTTCCTCTTTAGGAAACTAGAGTAATTTAAGTAGAAAGCAAGCAAAAACAAAATAATAAAAATTAGAGCAGAAACCAATGAAATTTAAAACATCCAAACAACAGAGAAAAGCTATTTTTTAAGTTCAATAAAAATTGATAACAAAGAAAAAAGAGAAGACATAAATTAACACAAATCAGAAAGAAGAGAGTTTTCATTACTCTTTATATCAAAGACGTTTTTCATTACTCTTTATATCAAAGACGTTAAAAGGATGATAAAGGAATAGTATGAACAACTTTGTGCTTACAAAGTTGAAATGGACCGATTTCTTGAAAGATACAATCTACTAAAATTCATGTGAGTAGAAATAACTTGAAAAAACCCTATCTATTAAAGAAATTGTCTCAACAATTAACACACTTCCAAAAAGAAAAGTACCAAGCCCAAATGGTTTTACTGGTGAATTCTACCAAACATTTAAGGAAGAAATAATACTGATTCTTCATAATCTCTTTCAGAAAATAAAACCAGAGAGAAGTCTCCCAAACTCATTCTATAAGGCAAATATTGCCCTATTAACAAAATAAAAACATTATCCCCCCCCCACACACACACACCTACAGAGAATAATTCACATAAACATAGACAAAAAATCCTCAGTAAAATATTATTGGGTTCTATTTGCTGATGTTTTAAAAGAATTAAAACCTACAACAAAGTGAAATCCATTCCAGGTATGCAAGAAAGATTCAACATTCAAACATCAATTAATGTAATCCATCACATCATCAGGCTAAAGAAAAGTCATGTGATATTATCAATCAATGCCAAAATTCTTTTTGACAAAAATCTAACATTTACTTATTATTTAAAAAAAATACCGTCAGAAAACCAGGAATAGAAGAAAACTTTCTCAACTTGACAAAGAACAACTATCACAAACCTATATTCTGCATCAGACTTAATGGATGCTTCCTCCCTAGGATCACGAAGAAGTCAAGAATGTCTTCTTGCATCATTCCTCTTCAGTACTTAATGGAAGCCCTAGCTAGTACAACATAACAAGAAAAATATACAAAAGTTATACATGTTGGAAAGGAAGAAATGAAACTACTATTGACATAACTGCTGTGTCTGAAATCCCAAAGAATCTACAAGAGAAGTCTGGAATGATTCATGGTGTAATGGCACCAAAGTTGGGCACCTGACTATAAACTCATGTTTAGTTCAATATTGACATAGGCAGGCACATAAAAAAATATTTATAAATATGTGTATCTACCCTGTACATATTTCCTTTCTCCATCAAGCCTGGAAGCAATGACATTGCAGTAGAAACAAAGACACCTAGCACCCAGATCTTGATTTCTAACACCTCTCCAAAACACAGAACATGGAATCTTTGGGGAAATAGAAGATTCTAGGACAAAATAAAAAACAGACAAAGTATACAGTGCCAAAACGTAAGGCGGAAAATGATAATGAAAGGAATAGGTCAAAGGGATATAAGAAGCAACTGAAGAAGCTCCCAATGGCCAAGGCTGGAACAATTTAAGCAACAAAGAATTATTTGGATTAAAATACGAAATATAAGATAAATATTCACGGGACCATACTGGTATATAGAAATGACTGACTAAATAAATAAATGGGGATAATAAATTATTCATGCAGAGGAATTGCAAATAATTTATGTAGCTACTTCACCCTCAAGGAGTTAGAATATAACTCCCCACTCTATGAATAGGGCTGTGCATGGCCACTTGCTTCCAAAACACCCAAAAGAGGATCCAAAGAGGGGTTGGAAGAGCAACAGGATAGTAGAGAAACCTGACAAACATTGCCTAAGCCAAGTGATAATTGTTAACGTCAAAAGTGATAGACATATCAATGCATCTATTGAAGAAAACAGACCAATTCTACACAAGGGAGAGTCTATAAATTGCCTGACAAGTACACCTCAAAACTTTTAATGTCATCAAATACAACAAAAACCACTGTCACAGCCAAAAGGAGCCTAAAGACACATTATGACTACATGCAGTGTGGTATCCTGGATTGGATCCCAGAAGAGAAAACACATTTGGTAAAAATTACGGCAACTGGAATAAAGTATTGACTTTGGTTAATAATGTGTCACTAGTGCTTCACTAATTGTGATGATTTTATCATACTAATGTAAGATACGAATAATAAGGGAATCTGGTTGTGGGGTGTATGTATGAATCTCTCTGTAATATTTTTTAGGTGGTGGACATCTTTTATGCTTTGGGGTTGGGGAGCAGGTGCTCAGGGGCTCTTGGTGGGGAGGGTCTCCTGCCTCTTCACCATCATAGGCTTCTGGCTGCAGAATTTGGCACTGGCTCTGAAAATGGCAGCCATGCACAGATCTGGGATATAACTTCTTGTGGATCATGGGCCTGATGCTGCTGAGGGTGGCCCAGGCATTCTTGTTAATGGTGGTCAGCACTTGGGTGGTGGCAGGCTTTTGCTGGAGGGATCTGTGCTTCATGACCACCAACCACTATACCTTTGCCCTGTGCTCCCAGCTCTATGCCCACAGTCTTGCAGTGAATCAGCCCACTGTAGCAGAATGAGTTGTGAGCTTTAAGGTTACTGGGCTCAGTGTTGTCTATCTGTTCATTCCTCTTCATCAGAAAGCTGGAGCCATTCCTCACAACCACCCGTTGCAGGTGGGCAGACATGGTGGCAGCTCCTTTCACTACACCAGCGTGAGACAGCCTCTCTGTACTACTGTCACAATTCTTCTGTGAATATAAAATAACACACTTATTTAAAAATATATTTTAGTTGAGGGAAATCTGGGTGGCTCAGTCTGTTAAGCATGCAACTCTTGATCCTCGCTCAGGTCATGATCTCATGGTTTCTGAGACAGAGCCCTGCATCTGGCTCTGTGCTGACAGTGCAGAGCCTGCTTGGGATTCTCTCTCTATTCCCTCCCCTAGTTGCTCTCTCTCTCTCTCAAAATAAATATATATAAACATTTGACACGTATACTTTTTAGTTGAATCACTATGTTGTACACCTGAAGCAAACACAGCACTGTGTGTTAATTATATGTCAATTAAATATATATTTTTTGTCACTCCAATGATAACACATTCTTTGCTCTTCTCTCTCCTTCTCATTATGATGTTTCTTGGCCTGACATAAGCCTACTTCTCCATCTGACAAAATGCTAGGACACTGCTTCTTCTATAAAGTCATCTTCAACCTCTGCAGACAGTGTCCTTTCTCCTCTCGCTGCCATGACGATTACCACAATGGAGTCATGTGCTCACCTCTTCTCACACTAAGCTGAATCCTCTGGCCTCCATCACATCCCATGATTCCAGCACTGTGCTAGCAAAGTGCTGACTAATGTGTGCTGCCTCAATGAAAGATCACGTTAATAATGCTCTTAAATTTTTAAACAAGTTCACATTTATTGTTCTTTATGTTCATCCAACTGCCTTGTGTGTTTAGAGGCCACTATTTTTGCCACTTAAAATGACTAACCTGAGACTCAGAGTCGAAAAGATTTGTCCTCAGATACCCAATTCAAAAGTGCTGGAAAAGGTATTTATCTCATTTTGACAACTCGACATCTACTTTCTCCTCCCAGATAAAGACAAGCAGAGGCTCTTCACCTCAGTTTAAGTGCCGACTGTGTCCATCGCTCTCCTCTCTGATCTTGTGCAAGTCACGCAATCTAGGTGAACTTCAAAACCCTCACGTATTTTAATGGAAACTAACGTTAACTTTTACCTCAGCATTTTGTGGGGATGAAAGACAGAATTCCTGTAAAATGACTGACACTTGGTAAGAGCTCAATAAGTTGCAACCACTTTTATTGTTTTTTTATTTTTATTTTTTTTATTTTAATGAAATTTTTAACGTTTTATTTATTTATTTATTTATTTATTTATTTATTTATTTATTTATTTTACAAATAGTTTATTGTCAAATTAGTTTCCACATAACACCCAGTGCTCATCCCCACAAGTGCCCTCCTCCATGCCCACCCCTCCTCCCCCCCACATCCACCAGTCCTCAGTTTTTGTCAGCATTCAAGAGTCTCTCATGGTTTGCCTCTCCCCCTTTCCCCCACCATTTCTGCCCTTCTTCTCCCACTTGGTCCTCTGTTAAGCTCCTCCTAATCCTCCTATACGTGCACACATATGATATTTGTCTTTCTCTGCCTAACTTATTTCGCTCAGCATCACACCCTCAAGGTCCATCCATGTGGCTACACATGGCCAGATTTCATTGTTTCTCATTGCCATGTAGTATTCCATGGTATAGACAAACCACACCTTCTTGATCCATTCATCTGTTGATGGACACTTAGGCTCTTTCCAGGTTTTAGCTATTGTGGAGAGTGCTGCTATGAACATTGGGGTCCATGTGCTCCTATGCATCAGCATTTCTGTATCCCTTGGGTAAATTCCTAGCAGTGCTATTGCTGGGTCATAGGGGAGTTCTATTGTTAGTTTCCTTAGGAACCTCCACACTGTTTTCCAGAGGGGCTGTACCAGTTTACATTCCCACCAACAGTGTAGGAGGGTGCCCGTTTCTCCACATCCTCGCCAGCATCTAGAGTTCTCTGATTGGCTCATTTTAGCCACTCTGACTGGCGTGAGGTGGTATCTCAGTGTGGTTTTGATTTGTATTTCCCTGATGAGGAGGGATGCTGAGCATCGTTTCATGTGTCTGTTGGCCATCTGGATGTCCTCTTGGGAGAAGTGTCTGTTCATATCTTCTGCCCATTTCTTCACTGGGTTGTTTGTTTTTCGGGCGTGTAGTTTGGTGAGTTCCTTGTAGATTCTGGATATCAACCCTTTATCTGATATGTCATTTGCAACTATCTTTTCCCATTCCGTTGGTGGCCTATTAGTTTTCTGGGTTGTTTCCTTGGCTGTGCAGAAGCTTTTAATCTTGAGGAGGTCCCAACAGTTTATTTTTGCTCTTGATTCCCTTGCTTTTGGGGATGTGTCAAGTAAGAAGTTGCTGCGGTGGAGGTCAAGGAGGTTGTTTCCTGCTTTTCCCTCTAGGGTTTTGATGATTTCCTGTCTCACGTTCAGGTCCTTTATCCATTTTGAGTTTATTTTTGTGCATGGTGTGAGAAAATGATCTAGTTTCATTCTTCTGCATGTTGCTGTCCAGTTCTCCCAACACCATCTGTTAAAAAGGCTGTCTTTTTCCATCGGATATTCTTTCCTGCTTTGTCAAAGATTAGTTGGCTGTATACTTTTGGGTCCACTTCCCAAAAGTTTTTTCCTTAATATTAATAATATTAATAATATTGTTTTTTCCTTAATATTAATAATAGTATAACTATTTTAGAGTCAACCAATCAGTTTTGCTGGAATGAAAATGAACAAATAAACAAATAAATAAAGGCCACATTCTATTTGCTCTACTTGGGCCAATACACAGGTCCTTTTTTTTTTTTTAGGCCACCCTCTCATTTAAAAAACAAGGCCAATGACAAAGAACCAGTCTTCTATTTGAGAAGGACATTTGGGCCGTATGACCTTTAAGTTCCTTTCTGCATATACTCTTCCATATTCCTTATTTCTTTTGCAGTCCCCTAAGCATTGTAGATACAATATTGGAGGTACAATAAAGGTTGCCTGACTGAGGCTTTTGAACTCCCCACACAATCACTTTCGTGTTGCCAACTTTGATTCAATTTGTGATTTATGGACATATGGAGTGTTTCGCATCCCAGAGTTTCCTCTTTTGAGTCATGATTTGCAAATGGATATAATAACCCATAAACTGATATCAGCATCAAAACAGAGCCATCCAACTCTGGTAATAAATGGCCTTTGGAATGAAAAGACACCAGGCCATTAGGAAGGGCTCAAACAACAAGCAAGGGAGTATGAACAGCCGCCTTCATAAAGTCAGAGTTTCTCAGTTCATTCCCCACATTCTGTCCCTTCGAAGACATTGTGTGTGATGAGGGCCTAATGCAATTGGACTCTCACTCTCCTTTGGCAAGCAGGCCTGCAACAATAGACTAAACCTCGGCCCTGCCAACCCCAAACAGGCATGCCAGTCTGCCTCATTCCAGATTTGTGGCTTGTCTCCACAAAGTAATAGTGATTCTCTTGTCTATACCAATTGCAGGCTGCAGATGGGTAGCCTAATGTTGTAATGTCGGACTAAATTCTACACAGATGAACTGGAAAATTTCCTCACTCATTCAGAAATCCGCCAGCCAGCTGTCAGGTCTCCAGGACTCCCTCACTTGCCCAGATCACCAGTGAACAGACGGTGTTCACCACGATGATTAGGCTATGTTTTTAGTTCAAACTCTTTGCTCCCATCGGATGATTTAATCCATTCTTCTTTCATCAAAGACTCTGGAAAATGGTCATTGTCATTTTCTTCAGCAGAAGGATTCTTCAAGAAGGCAACTGAGAAAACTACTGAAACCACCTTGGAATAAGAGATAAAAAGTGTGTCTCTGTGAGCTGCTCAGTGGCCATGACCCCACTTCACTATCCAAGGTGCCCAGTGGAAGACACCCTTTTGTGCCAACATGGATGGGGAATTAGGAAGCAGGTGCCAGCTCACTATGTATTTGACTGTCACCATCAATAAAGGACACAACATAATTTTAGGGGACTCCAAAAGCCAAGGCACAACATTTCAATAGCAAAGGAAATGAGTGAAAAATGGACCACGAAGAAGAAAGGAGGGAAGAATCTATTTCATTTGTATTCATAAAATATGAGAACATTTCACGTGCAAAAAAATGTTTTTGCCTTCACATATTTAAGTAAATAAAGAGAACTTAAAAAGATCATCTGATGGGGGCATCCAGGTGGCTTAGTCGGTTAAGCCTATGACCTCGGCTCAGGTCATGATCTCACGGTTTGTGGGTTTGAGCCCCATATCAAGTGCTGTGCTGACAGCTCGGAACCTGGAGCCTGCTTCAGATTCTGTGTCTGTCTCTCTTTGATCTTCTTTCACTCGCGCTGTCTCTCTCTCTCTCTTTTTTTCTCACTCTCTCTCAAAAATAAACATTAAAAAATTTTTTAATAATAAAAATTAAAATTAAGGATCATTTGCATATGAACTTTTTAGAGGGCCTTTAATTTTGTTTTTTTAATTAACTTTGTTCTTCCTTTAGCATTTGATCTGGGTAAAGTTAGATCAAAAACATCTACGATTGTCCATTCATAGGGTCCTTCTCAAGGGAGTGGGGATTTTGAAAAGTCCCTGAGTTCTTTCTGAATATGTTTTTCTCAGCGCACTTCCTTGTCAATCATTAGTGTACGTGATTCACTCCCACATACCTTCCCATGAGTCAGAGCTTTGGATTAAATAAGCTTAGGTTCAAACACTGGCTCTATCATTTACAGTGTGCAAAAACATTTAGAAACCGTTTTAATTTTTCGTGGCCTCAATTTCCTTGTATTCCAGCACTGTGAGGTCTCTGTGCATGCTGTCAAGCCACCTGTCAACAACCCCCAAGCGCTCCCCCATAACTGAGTCAACCAATCAGACTAAATCTGGCCCCTGCCTTCTTCAAGCTAATCTCTTCATAACACATCATGTTTGAGGACTCGGGTCTACTTTCAGTTCCCAAAATATACAAAGGAAGACCTCTTCTCAAGACCCTCACATGTCCTGTCTTCTCCACCTGAAACACCTTGCTCCCGACTCTTTACATCGCTGATTTTTTTCTTACTCTTCAGCTTTCATCTGGACTATCATTTCTTCAAAGAGGTCTTCCCAGATCATTTTCTCAAAAAGGTCCTCCTCTCATGGTGTCTATTGGTTCTTGACAGCCCTTTTCAATTTGCATTTATGTATTTGTTTCCTAATACCTTTCTCCATCATGGAGATGAATGGCATGTCTACCTCGGAGGTTCCTTTCCTCACAACTCCATTACTTTGATTAATTAATATTTATCTTTTTTTCAGTGACACTACCTGGAATTCCTAGATGAGGCTAAACCCCTCCCTATATATTTCCTTAACTCCCTGTACTTTCCTTCTGGAACTCTCTAAGCCCTTATAAGTACTTGGCCATTGTCTCTCTTTCTTAATATACTTACAGGACAGGGTCCAAATCTGTTTTCGACTATGTCCATACTGCTCAATATAGTGACTAGCACTAGAAAATGCTCAATAAATGCTTATTCCTATATGTGCCCATGTTATTACTCATTATAAATCCCAGGAACACCTTAATTTTCCCCTAGAGGCTTCATGTTGATGACCACTTCACACGCAGGTTAAACACATTTCTATTCAGTTTCTCTTCATGCCATGACTCTCTTCTACTTCAAAACCTTTGTCAAAACCTAGAATTACTGATTTAGACACATTTCCCGGGTATTAGATTCAAAGAACGTATAAAATCAGAACAAAGCATCATGTGTAGAATGTGAGGTGAAAATGCCCACCTCATTTGCTTTGGGGACTTAGGGCAGGAGAACTATTGTATACATAAGCAATTACTTAGCAAATAAGACCCAAATAGTTTATGGAAGCTTCTAATCATCTCTTTCCTAGTTTTATAATTACATCTTGTCTTCTTTAGCATTTTGATTTTTCTCCTTTCTTCTTATTCTGCCTCTCCATAGCAGTTGAATTTTCACTTTCTGTATCTGTAGCAGTAGACATTTTTCTCAAACATCAAACCCAAGATGGTTATACTGGTTTGCACTTCTCTGTGGAATCGCCTGCTCAGAAAATCTCCAAGTTGTAAAACTCATACCTCAGGGTATAGTTGTCATATAACCAAATCCAAAACAAGCTGTCAAATACATAAGACCATCAAGTGTTCTAGACACACCAAAAGCAAACAAATACATAAAGGGGTATGGACATTCACAGACTACTGATAGAGATTTTTGTCCCTGTTCTGGAAGGCTTCTCATGTTCAAAGTCACCCTCATTCTTGAACTCTGAGCTTTGCAGTTAAATAATAAAGTTATATTTTAACAGATGGTATTGGGAGAATTGGACAGCAACATGCAGAAGAATGAAACTAGATCATTTTCTCACACCATGCGAGGACCTGAACGTGAGACAGGAAACTATCAACACCCTAGAAGAGAAAGCAGGAAACAACCTCCTTGACCTCCACCGCAGCAACTTCTTACTTGACACATCCCCAAAAGCAAGGGAATCAAGAGCAAAAATAAATGATTGAGACCTCATCAAGATTAAAAGCTTCTGCACAGCCAAGGAAACAACCCAGAAAACTAATAGGCAACCAACGGAATGGGAAAAGATAGTTGCAAATGACATATCAGATAAAGGGTTAATATCCAGAATCTACAAGGAACTCACCAAACTACACGCCCGAAACACAAACAACCCAGTGAAGAAATGGGCAGAAGATATGAACAGACACTTCTCCCAAGAGGACATCCAGATGGCCAACAGACACATGAAACGATGCTCAGCATCGCTCCTCATCAGGGAAATACAAATCAAAACCACACTGAGATACTACCTCACGCCAGTCAGAGTGGCTAAAATGAGCAAATCAGAGAACTCTAGATGCTGGCGAGGATGTGGAGAAACGGGCACCCTCCTACACTGTTGGTGGGAATGTAAACTGGTACAGCCCCTCTGGAAAACAGTGTGGAGGTTCCTCAGGAAACTAACAATAGAACTCCCCTATGACCCAGCAATAGCACTGCTAGGAATTTACCCAAGGGATACAGAAATGCTGAGGCATAGGAGCACATGTACCCCAATGTTCATAGCAGCACTCTCCACAATAGCTAAAACATGGAAAGAGCCTAAGTGTCCATCAACGGACGAATGAATCAAGAAGATGTGGTTTATCTATACCATGGAATACTACATGGCAATGAGAAACCATGAAATCTGGCCATGTGTAGCAACATGGATGGACCTTGAGGGTGTGATGCTGAGCGAAATAAGTTAGGCAGAGAAAGACAAATATCATATGTTTGCACGTATAGGAGGATTAGGAGGAGCTTAACGGAGGACCAAGTGGGAGAAGAAGGGCAGAAATGGTGGGGGAAAGGGAGAGAGGCAAACCATGAGAGACTCTTGAATGCTGAGAACAAACTGAGGACTCACGGTTGTGGGGGGGAGGGGGGAGATGGGCATGGAGGAGGGCACTTGTGGGGATGAGCACCGGGTGTTATATGGAAACCAAATTGACAATAAACTATTTGTAAAAAAATAAATTAAAAAAATAAACATACACACACACACACACACACACACACACACACACACACACACACAGTATTCACCTATTTAGTCACAAATCAAAATTAAAGTAACCTAAAGTTTGGGAAACTGTATGAAAATCAGTCACAGAAATACTATCCAGAGAACCATAGCAATCCTGTAACGGCAAGGCTTAATTATCTAAGCATTTGCAGAATTTTAAGATGTCAGGATAATAGGTCAAATTTACTGAAATGAAGCTGAGCCTTGAAATGTTTAAGCTCTCTCAGAAGCATTAAAAACATTGAGGTTTTAGTAACCTTTGAACATAGTATCTCTTTAAGAATTAACAATGTATAAAATGGTCAAGTAACAACATTCTGGGCTAAACATGAAAGCATCTGAGAGGTCAGCCGCCGGGAAATACACAAGTCCTTTTGATTGATATAGGACAGTATAGGCTTGGGCTGCTGACTACAGCAATGAACATAGTTCTTTGAAATGCAGGCATTACCTAGGTTACAAAGCATTAGATAATACTGCAAAGCTAACTTAATGTTTGCTTGTCTAAAAGACATATTTTCCCCCCTTTCTCTTCCTGTCTTCTGTATCTATCATTTCCATATGGCAAATAACCCTGCCCCTTCAGGTCAAAGAGACTGGATTTGAATCCTTACAATGTAACATTGTGCAAGGTTCTTAAACTCTCTGAACCTCATCAAATAGGGTTAATAGCTGTCTCCTGAGGTTTGGGGGTTGAGCAGGTGAGGTATGCAAAATTCTTGATAAAAAGGCTGGCATGCATTCAGTGCTCAATAACTATAGGAATACCTCCACCATTCACTTGAGGAAAATGGAAAATACACATCTCTTGTTACCTTATGACTTAAAATGTGCCCTCTTGGTCAGTCCTCACAGCTCCCGGCTGCATAGATCTGAAATTCCATTATACCAACTGAAAATGTCTTGTAGCAGCAGTACTCAAGACTGAGAAATAAACATAAAAGAGGAGGGTGGGAAAAACCGGTGGACGAATTGAAATACATCAATAGTCACCTGAGCACTTAAGTTACAAAAAAACAAAACAAAACCCCAGCACTGAAAGTAAAATGCTACCTCTCTTAGCAATCAACTTGCAAGAGGCGATTACAAACAATTGCAAATTGGGTAACTAATCGAGTGGAAGGTTCACAAACTAGCCATCCAAATAAGCCAGGATAGATTTGTACAGATTTTTAAAATTATTTTGAAAATTTAAATATGAAACTATTTAGTTCTCAAATCCTTGGTGGACTCCTTGAAAAGATACTATCATAGATGTCAGTTTGAAAAACGAAGTTTCACTGTAAAGGATTTTTGTGTTTTTCTAAAAAGTAGATTTAAGTCTTCAGAGGCTAGATGTAAAACTGAGGTATGTCACAGTTTAAAATGTGTCTTTATCCCTACTTAAAATGCACTTTAGGGGTGCCTGGGTAGCTCAGCTCATTAAAGCTTCTGGCTCTTGATTTTAGCTCTGGTCATGATCTCATGGTTCATGAGTTCAAGCCCCACACCAGGCTCTACACTGACCCTACAGAGCCTGTTTGGGATTCTCTCTCTCTCTCTTTGCTCCTGCCCTGCTCACACCCTCTTTGTCTCTCTCAAAATAAATAAATAAACTTAAAAAAATAAATAAAATGCACTTTAGGGGCAGCTGGGTGGCTCAGTTGGTTAAGTGACTGACTTTTTTTTTTTTCAGCTCAGGCCATGATCTTACAATTCATGGGACTGAGCCCCACATTAGGCTCTGCTCTGATAGCACAGAGCCTGCTTGGGATTCTTTCTCTTCCTCTCTAGCTCTCTGCCCCCCTCTCTCTGTCATAAAATAAATTAAAAAAAATTTTTTTAAATGCACTTTAATTCAAGTAAACATCACTGCTTTGAAGAAAGCTGGATAAAAGGAATTATGACAACACAACTCACTCTATACTTTCTTCCTATTTTTGAATCTATGTTTTGCTGTCTTTTTTCACTTATTGGGAATTTGAGTATTCCAAGGTCATAATCAATGCTATGCAGCTAAGCCAGGACTGTGATGGAATATGTCCGGCCACATGTAAGGAAGTAGGGAATACTTCCCTTCCTCTGATGGTAGTTAGATGCTCCTCAGGGGAATTCTCCTAGCACATTGTGCTTACTTAGCAGGGTGTGTATATTAAGGATAAGAGCTATCTTCCATTACAGCATCCGGGCACAGGCCTTAAGGGTTCAATAAGTATTCAAAAAATGAAGGAACAATAAGTGGCTAATTTATATTTAATAAAAGGTAGCTCTCAATTCAGTTTATCCCATTTAATGCCATGCCATTTACCTTCTAATAAAGAATGTTTGAAAAATAGCAGAAATAGACCCATGGATACTAAGAAACACTGAATGCTGTCAGAGAGGTGGGCAAAATGGGTGTAGGGGAGTGAGAGGTACAGGCTTCCAGTTATGAATGAATGAGTCATGTGGATAAGAAGTACAGAATAGGGAATATCGTCAATGATATTGTAATATATAGTGACAGACGGTAGCTACACTTATGTCAAGCACAGTGTAATAGATACTTGTCCAATTACTACGTTGTGCACAGGAGATTAATGTAACAGTGTGTGTCAACTGTACTCAAATAAAAAGACTATGTACCTCCAGCTCTCTGCGCATATAAACACACCCCACTGACATACCCTGGCTTCTCATCTTATAAGGGGCAAACAAAACTGGCTCATAGAACTTTTGTCTCACCATGTGGGTTGAAAATTTGAAGAATTTGAGATCCGTTGCCCGACCACAGGAGCATGAGCACACGGGATTGCAGCAGTATCATTTAGTTGTTTATTTTGACCAAGGGTTATTTCCTCTAAATTGGATAAGGGTTAATATTAATTACAGACATCTTATAGCTGAGTAGCTCAGTTCTGACTGCCTGGAATGATCCTTATGTCCTGATGTCTATCAATACATGCAAACCACCCATCAAGTCACTAATTGGCATGCTCTGAAGAAGTCTCTGGAGAAAAGCTAAGAAACTGAGCACTTTCTAGCTTCCGTGTACTCTTGAAGCATGCATTCCCCAGAGATCAGAGCTGTCAAGGGCCACTTTGATCATGGGAGACCATTAAAGCTCCTCCTCACTTTTGAGATGTTAGGATTTTTAACAGAAACATAGTATTATACTAAATCCGATGTCATCTTCTTGCTACTTATGAGGAAGCAAAATAAAATGGGCAATTAAAAATCTATGAAGGTCGACTGATTTTTCTCTACTAGCAATTATGCCTTATAATTGTTTGCTAAAAGAGGAATTGGCATTTTACGAAGACAGTGATTGGCTGGGATTTTGTGCTTACTGAACCTCTGTGGGTTTAGAGCTTGGGTTTGGATAAAAAGCAAGAGTGGAGGAGCATTTGAGAACTTTCTCCCAAGCCTTTCATCTAGAAGCTGGCTGGTGAGCTCACGAGGTTTCTGACATCTCCCCCATTCCAACCAGGCCGGAACCCCACTGTAATCAAAATTCACAATGTTCCAGAGCCTAGACTTTGGTCCTCATTAAAAACCCTACAGACAAAGGAGTCCAGGAGGCCTGCTAGCCAAACCTTTTCACACAGCAGGGAAGGTTTGCTTTCGGTTTTATTTTTAAGTCAGCAGACTAGGTCAGGACTCATTCTGAAGGCTGATGAAAGGCCCGGAGCCTATGTTTCATCTTCTGATTAATCCAAAATTAAACAATTCAGAGATTTTGATCACCTAGTCTTCTTTTTAAACATATGTGACAGATAATAAATAGCCATCTCTAGTACACATAGCAGGACACATTGTGTCTGCCTGAGGGCTCTTGATAGACCATTCTTTGGATTATTCCAAGATCAGATAGTAAATCACAATTTCCTTCTAAAGCACTGTTACAATTCTCACCTCTTATTGAAACCAAAATGTGTGTATTCTGCTACTTAGACACGACTTACCTGCTGCTCATGGTACCAGTAATAATCTACCTTACTCTTTAAAAAACACTTCTGAGGGCACCTGGGTGGCTCAGCCGGTTGGGTGTCCGACTTTGGCTCAGGTCATGATCTCACGGTTCATAGGATCGAGCCCCGCATCAGGCTCTGTGCTGACAGCCAGCTCAGAGCCTGGAGCCTATTTCAGATTCTGTGTCTCCCTCTCTCTCTGACCCTCCCCTGCTCACACTGTCTCTCTCTCCATCTCTCTCAAAAATAAATAAAACTTTGAAAAGAAATTAAAAAAATAAAAAACACTTCTGATGAAGCGGGTATGTGATTCATGTAAGCCTTGCAGTCCATGAAAGGGGGATTAGACACATGTTGCGAGGCTCATTAGTCGCATTTGGGTTGAACATAATTCTTGGGAGAATAACAAAGTATTTTGCATTTTCCAAGTTTTTTTTTTTTTTCTACATGAAGGCTTGAAAATGAGCATGCTTTAAAAGATAATAAATAATCAGTTCCACAGGAAATGAACGGGAACCCCAACACACCAATGAAGGTCACGGGTACTTCAGAGGGATAAAGAGCTGGCCTTCTATATGCAGGTCCTGTCGCCACCCCCTTCACTTGACTTTAACAGGCCCATGTTTTGTGACCATCCCCACATCTAAGCTCAGTAAGGAACATACAGGGTCCCCCAGAAGACTTTGCCTATACCTTCTTTATAACTCACCACAATGCACTGTGATTATTTACTTCCTTGAATGTCTTCCTCACTCACTGTCATCTCCTCAAGGACTAGGACTTAATTGTCTTTTCATCCCAGCATAAAGCAGAGGACTCAGCATATTTATTTGCATATGCATTTGTTTATTTACGCTTTGACCCTTTGCAAAAGAATATTTTCAGGTGCTTTAGAGAACTGAGAGGTGTTTATAATTCAAAGGAATAAAAGAGAAATCCAGAAATAAAATAGGGCACAGTAAAACTCAGAGGCGATTAGCTGGTGCCCGGCAGTTGCCAGAGTTTATCAGTCAGGGTCTCAGCAGGAATCTGATGGCATATTCAAATTGAATCCATTAAGGACAGTTTAATAAAGGGACTATTTGCAAAGGTACTGGAAGGATTTAATACATGGAAAAAGTGGGTAGTGGAGTGCCTCTGGGAGAATAACCAAAAAATCTCCACCAGGATTTTTTTTTTTCTTACTACTCTAGACCTGAAGGGCAAGGTGAGAGAGTGGTTACTGGTACCCAGAGAAAGAACTGCACAGGGACGGGCCGCCTGGTAGGAGCTGTGGACTTAACAAAAGGAGGCTGCTAACCTGCAGTGTCCTAACCTGCAGAGAGCTCAGGGAATAAGTACCTAGTTTCATTCTCTTCTTGCCTTTAGATCTCTTTCTGATACCTCTCATGGACCAAATCTAATGGAAGCCAGAGGGCAGAGAATCCCCTTGATAGAGTCCATATAGGTCAGGTTCCAGAGCCCAGAGCGATGTGCAGAAAAAGAGGGGTAAGGAGAAGACATCCAACACATAGCAGAAGCTTGTAAATTCAGTTACAGGCATATTATCAACCAGCCAGAACAGAAATAGAAATATAATTAGTTCTGAAACTCAGAGCATTTATCAGTAACAGTATATCAGTGGTTTGTGAAAAAGGCAGAGGTCTGAGATAAAAATCTCCCCTGGTAATAATGACAGAGAGTGACTTTCATAGACTTCCTTCTGGTAGCAGGCCTTGAGGCACACCCAGGGCCCAAGACACAGAGCTGCTGAGAAGAAATTCTCCAAGGTCACAATAATGGGTTATAAACCTACCAGTCTAACAGCCTGATGATCTAAGGGTAAATTTTAAGGAACTTCAAGGAAATGTCAAACTGATTATCTTTTATGTAATTCTGTAAGAATATCAGTCACTTCTTTTTAACAAAGATTTTTGATAAAAGTTGAGCAGCGGACAATTAATATTCTTTGGCAAAAACAAGGATGATGTATGAATGATAACGCTGCAGACTTCATTAATCAAATGAATGGAAGGCAGGGCCAGTCCCTTTTGAGAAATTTAAGGTGCCCACCTGATATGTATCAGAGTAGATGTCCAACACATGCAGGCACACAGAGCCAAGACGGGTCTGGACTCTCTGAAAGACTCAATAAACATTTGCTTGAAAAAAGCAGAAATTGAGGGGCACTTGGGTAGCTAAGTCAGTTGAGCATCCCACTCTGGTTTTGGCTCAGGTCACAAACTCATAAACCATGAGATCGAGTCCTGCACTGGGCTCAGCGTGGTCAGTGCAGATTCTCTCTCTCTGACCTTCCTGTTCTGTCTCTCTCTTTCTCTCTCTCTCAAAATAAAGAAATTTAAAATGAGGACATACTCCCAGCTTGCGTTTTCTTCATCCTTGCTACCAAGCAGACCCCAAAGAAAAGTGTTTTCTTCTCCTCAGTATATTGACAGAAACTAGTTATTTCTTTCGTTTTATAATAACAAGACCTAATGGCCCTTCTGATGTTCTAATCATTATCACTAACAGTTTTAAACCACTACTAAGTATTAGTCTACTAAATACTTTATACAGATTAACTCATTTAAATCACATAACTATCACCATCTGCATTTTACAAGCAATGAAACTGAGTCACAGAGAGTTTAGGTAACTCACCTGAATTAGTTAGCATTCGCCAGAGAAACAGAACTAGGAGATTACATATACAAACTGGTTCACTTGGTTAGGGAGCTGAGAAGTACCATGACCTGCCATCATGGGGTCAGTGAAACTCCCATGTCCAAGGGCAGGAGAAGATGGAGGTCCTAAATCAAGAAGAGAGGGTGAATTCGCTCTTTCTTCACATTTTTATTCTATTTGCGCCCTCAATGATTTGAATGATGTCTGCCCAACCCCCGTTGGTGAGAGGAGAACTTCCCTATTCAGTCTGCTGATTCAAATGTTAATCTCTACTGGAAATACCGAGAATAATGTTTTACCTGCTGTCTGAGCATCCCATAGCTCAGTCAAGTTGATACATAAAATTAACCGTCACATTACTCAAGTTCACCCAGTATGCAAGAGAATTTCAATTTTAGATGTCTAGCTTCAGAGGCCTCCCTGTTAACCACTCCAAATTCTAACTCTCTGGTCTAACATTAGACAAGGAAAGTAGATAAAGAAGCCGTCCCACATGAAATGAGAAACTTAGAAGGACCAAGAACTGTCACCCAAATAATACTTCAAGCCTAACGCTTCCCAAACTAGGATATCATAGGACATCTTGGCCTGTAAGATGTACCAGGAAAAGAAGAATGCCAAGGACAAAGAAGTTTAAAAACAAACATACCAGTGTTCTGCTTTGTGAGAGTCATCATACCTATATTATTCATTAAAGAAGACATTTTTCCCTTTCATTACCCAGATTCTACTAAATTTATTCCATCAGCAAATTCCCTCATTGCTTCATCCCTGCTACGGCCAGCAATGTCCTCTGGGTCACTAAATCCAAAGGACTTCTTACGCAGCTCTAGACACAATAGACTTTGCCCTCCCTTTGAAACACACTCTTTGCATGGCTTCTGCAATATAATTCTCTTGGTTTCCTTCCTTCCATGTGGTTCTCATTATCCCTTTACCAGTTCATTGACCACTTGCTAGTCAGCAATTGTTGGGAATCCTCAGGACTGTCCCCAGCTCTTTCCTCATCTTACTTGAGGGTCTCTACCTATGTGAATGTATTTACATCTATTGCTTTAATATATCAACCTATTTGCAGACGATGCCCAGATTTATATTAATATTCCAGTCTTCCTTTCTAAGTTCCAGAGCCATTTTTCCAACTTCCTCTTAGACATCATATCTACAATGTCCCAAAGCCCTCTTAAGTTCAACCTGTCCAAAGAAAAGCTTGTTATTTTCCTTCCAAACTTCATCCTCTTCCTATTGTCTGCTAGCAGGAAAATGATCGAATAAACCATTCATTTGCTTACCAATACATGGGCCTCATTTTGTGACTCCCTCTCCCTCACCACCCATAACCAGTCATGAGCAGATCCTGTTGACTTTGTAGCTAAATGCCTCGTGGATCCATGCATTTGTTTCTATTTAAACGACAAGCTTAGTCCCTGTCATCACAATCTTTCTCTTAGACTTTTTGCAGCAATATGTAACTTGGATGTATGTAATTCTACTCACCATCAGCTATGCTCATCTAATCTATTCTCCATCTTACAGACATGTCCAAATGAGTGGTATTTTTTAAATATAATCATATCCTCTTTCTACTTAAAACAGATCAGTGGTTTCTCATTTAACTTATGATAGACAAAACCTTAAAATGGTCTTCAGTGTTTTCCATGAATGTCCTGACCTCTCTCTCTCTCTCTAGCTTCATGTAGCGTCTCCTCTTTCCTCAATGTCTTCACCTGGAAGACATGGACATTTTGCAATGCATCACACTTGCTGGGTTCATACCTAGGACACAGGCACAAGCTATTTGTTCTGACTGGAATGTGTTTCTCTCTCTTTCTCTTCTACTGAGTAACCACTCATCATCCTTCAGATTTTTTCCAAGTGTCACTTCTTCAGAGATATCTATTTTAACTCCCAGACAAGGCCCAATGCCCCTATTTTAAACTCTTATGAAATGACAGAGAGAGAGAGAGCAGAACCTGGGGTGGGGCTTGATCCCACAACCCTAGGATCATGAACTGAGCCAAAATCAAGAGTCGGATGCTTAACCATTTGAGCCACCCAGGCGGCCAGCTAGGTGCTACTGATAAAACATTAAAGAAGTTGAACTTCATCTCTTTGCTGATAGAGCTTCTAACCTTGTGTAAGAGAAAGGCAATCAATGAGTATGTATAAAGCAATGTGTGGCAGGGGTTAAAACAGGAGAGGTTCCAGGGAAAACCAAGCTGCAGAAGGTTCTGGAAGGCTTCCCAGAAACAAAAGACCTAAATAATAGTGATAACTATGTAGGCATTTTATGTATTAATGTATGTGCTAATGTATTATGTTATGTGTACATGTATTATGTATTAATTCACACTGATCTTCATCTAAGAGGAGGCAAATAAGGAAACTGAGGAGCAAAGAAGGTATGCGACTTGCCAAGTTTGCTCAGCTAATTAGAAGGGGAGCTGGATTCAAACCTAGACAGTCTGGCTCCTACTTCTGTGTTCTTAACTCACATTGCATTAAGTTTCTGAGTTGCCTAGGCAAAAAAGAGTCAAGAGACAGGCAGGGTTCCAAACAAAGGGTAAAGCAAAAACAAAGACGAGCAAAAAAGAACTCTAAGCTTTTGAGAAACTGATAGATCGGATTGCATTTTTAGAAAGAAAAAAAGAAAAAAAAGTCACTAGCTATAATATGGAGACTGGATCTGGAGCAAGGCAAGGCGAAAACAGTTTACCCTTTTCACACATCCACCATTAAAACCCTTTGGGACACGTGTTCCTTGGAAGACCGTAAGTGAATGCTGTCTATCCAAAGCAGAGACTGAATGAAGGTTTGATTCCCTATGGGGGTCATCACCTCATCTCAAGACCATGAACAGAAGACCACGTTGAATCAAGCATTTTACACAAATACATGCTTTGGCCCAAAGAGGGAATCTGACTCAGTTCAGGACAAGTTCATTTCCTGAAAGTTCACCAACCTCAATGTTTCAGAACTTGAAAGGGCTTTTATCTTATCAAGTCTATGTGTAAGAATGAGGAAATATAAAAGGACCATTACTACTAACCACTTCCCCTGGAGGAGAGGGTTATTCAAAAGGGGTATAGTCTTTAAAAAAAACAGTGAGCTGGTTCTTCCTCCTCACATCTTTGAAGGGATGTGCTGGGAAAGAGGGTGGCAATGCTAGATCAGGCATTTTTGCACATATTATCCACAGGGAAATCTAAATCTATAACCATCATCATAAAATGAAACAAGAAGCAAATCAGGAAGGAATGAATGAAGGGCAAGCGATAGCCAAGGGGTTTACAATAATCAATTATTAAAATGCCTTAAAAGAGCAAAGAAAATGCTTATCAGATCAGCAAAGCACCTTTTAATAAATAATATGATTTGGGTTTAATTAATGGCCTAATTACGGTTTTACCCAATAGGCTTAAATGCTCCAAAGGAAGGGTTTGAGTCTCTTTGGTAGATAATCTGTGTTTTAAAAAATGTTCTAATTACATATTTGCTTGAGTAAATAATGTGAATTTTACAAAACTGCCTAATGATATATTTATGTGACTGTATTTACCCAAATGGCCTCTCATTCTGTACTAATGGAGCAGGGATTACTGCTCCAGGGAGACACAGAAAAGAGGGATGGCTCCAGCCTTCACCCTAGCACCCCTTATTCTCACACCGTTCTCACTCTCTCTCACCCCAAAACACACCACAGCAAGCATATGACCCACTTATTCATCATCAATTTAAACAGGAAAAGAACTGTCTTCCTCAGCCTTTTGTATAAACACATTTTGCAGAAAGGGTACAGATTTGAAAAATGAGTATTAATACTGTACTGACACTCCATTAAAAGTGGATAATGAGACTGGATCCATGACAGGGCATTGAAGGTTTAAGGAGGCGCATTATGTTTTCTGTTCTGTCTATTGGGTCTTACAATGCCTTACAAAAATCCAACTCTACGTGTTTGAACTCATAGGCGGCTGTGACTTAACACCAGGTATCAGCAAAGTCCTACAGAAACTGAGTGTGGATCTCCCAGCTTTGCGATGGTGTATGTCCATTTATGAGCTGTACATCACATTCACACGGTCAGAGATATAGACCTAAAAACATCGGCATCTATCTACTCATAAAACTGGGTGAAGAAACAAAGCTCCATCTCCGTTTTCTCACAAAATCTCATTCGTAGAAGACATTTACTGTTTAACATTAGGTGATAGTTGATTCCCTAAATAAGTAAATGTGACCCAGGGAAGGAAACACAGTGATTACATTTCCAGTCATTCTCTGAACAAGATGAGATGATTTGGCAAAACACATACAAGAAAAAAGATACAATAAATGGTTGAGAGAACAAGGGAATAAGGACAAAGAGGTGAGAGAATAAGATCAAGGAGTAAGATTAGCGACCCATCTCAACCATGTGACGAGAGCCTATAGGCCATAAGCTGCCGAAAGGCCAAAGCAAAGCAGGAAACATTTGCACAGGTCAATCAAATCAGATAATCAGCAGGATCTAAAATAATCTCTCCTATGCTCCTCATAAACAGGATACTTTGTAAGCACAATCTTTGCAACCACACCTCAATAGGAAAGAGTAAGTTTCCTATGACTGGGAGTTGCCATTTAGGTCAAGGACAGCACCCCATCCTTTGGAAAATGGAATACAAGCAAATGTAACATTAACTGTGCTGAGCACAGTGGTCTCCCTCTTGGATGATTCAGAAGGCATTCCAATAATTGCAGGGACTCAGGGCCCTCATTATAAGCACTAATTGTATTTTACTATAATTGGACAAAATTGCTGCTTAATTGAGAGTTCAACTGATAGAGTGCCAGATTAACTAATTTTCACCTTAATAAATGTGTAATTATTTATTGAAATGTTGAACCCCACTGTTGACACCCTTAAACAACCCTTCTTACTCTGGGCACCACCTCACAGAGTTTGGACAGATGATCCCATTGCTCAGACCAGGAAACTTATGATTCTGAACTGTGGGGAAAAGATGTCCACAGCATGGAGCCCAAAGTACCCCAATCCAGGCGTCTCTTGCCTCCGGTCCGGCAGCGTCTGAGGCTGTTTGCGGCTCCACCTGTTTACTCTGGCCTTGTTTGCTTGGATCAAGTAGGAAATGGAAGACACTCCTCTGAATTTTTTTCAGAAACTGCAGTAATTGAAAAGAGAAGGTGATAAAGAGACGGAGGGAGCTGTTTGGCAACTTAATTATACTGGTCACTCCATGGGCTGCATAATAAAGCAGAGGCATGTTTTTGAAATAGTACCACACGAAGAGCAAACCATAACTCCAAGCACTTTGTAGAGGAGCCCATCCACTCAAGTAGTCATTTATAATGAGGATGTGAAACTTGGCCCTGCAGTCATTTATTATTGAAATTGCCTTAAGGTGATCTCCCAAACAACTTCATCTCTTGATTTACCTCCTCCTCCTCCCCTTTTTAAAAGCAGCAAATGGAATACACGGGATTAGTCTCTTAGGAGCAAATAGGCAGAGATGAAATGCAGCCAGGAGCTAATGCCTGGCAGCACCCAGAAGGGAGGTGCCAGGAGGACATGGGTGGATCATGGGAGAATTGATTGGAAAGCTTCTCTGTTCCCAGAAGGGAGCAGGCTTCAATGGTTTCTCTCAAGTTTTACTGCACATTAGCAGAACCATATGCTCTGCTCATGTGGGCAGCACCTGGGGGGTGGGGGGGTGGGGGGAGGGAGCGCATCAGCTTCAGACTGAAATGCAGACTTGGGAAGTTGCTGTTTAGAAAATGAGCTCTAGAACGATTGCAGAAGGTGCACCTGTCCTCAGCCTCCACATAATATATTTCTTCACGCAGCATCTATTCAAGTTGGGTTTTTTCCATTCCACGTCCACCAAGGGAAGGGGGAAAAGAAAAGCAACTTTCTATTACTCCGAAACACACGGAGAAAAGATTCTATCTTTTTAAGAGGATGGCAGGTAGTTGGCAGTGTGGCGGGGCGGGGGGGAAGGCAAGAAGAGAATGTTCTTTTCAAGACTTGAAATCAATATGTCTTATCAAACCCAAATCAAATTGTATACCCCAAAGTCATTAGACCCAGAGCCTACTTTTTAGGAATAAATGGAATAAATATTTTGCCCTAGGATTAAATCCCATTATGTCACAGAGGCTGAGTTTCTTCAGCCAACCGGAAAAACCGTGACAGGTAAATCCTGATAGGATCTATATACAGTGGGAGATTGCAGGAACCACACAATCTGCAAGTTTAAATGAGAAACCCCGCCGTGTTTTGTGTCCTTGTCTGGAACAGTGCCACTGTGGGCCGTCCCGGATGGGAAAACTCCATTTGGGATGAGCCGCATTGGCCCCCAGGCCCCAGCCCAGCCCCTGCTCTCTGCTCAGTGCACCCCCGCTGCTTCTAGGGTGCTGTCACACAGATTCCCAGCTTCCCCGCTTTGAAGCCCATCCTCTCCCATCACTCTTCCTGGCGTTATCCCACATTCTAGTCTTTCCTGGCTCCTTGTTTGCCAGACCTTGCTGTTTCATTTGCTACTTTCTCAGGAAACTGGTGACAAATGAGAGAGGTGTACTCAATACTGAGATAAAATGTGAATGTGTTACACCCTCCAGAAAGCATATTTATAGTTAACGGAGGCCTCGATGGCTCCGCTCACAGAAGAGTCTACTGGTAGAATTTTGGGAAACATGGCAGTATGGGAGGAAAATGATCTGTCAAGTCGTGTCTTTCAGCCTACTCCAGGAAATCACATGTTTTCAGTTAGGGTGGATCTGCTTGCCAGTGATTTAATCTCTGACTTGAATGGCCAAAATAATGGGGATATATATGACCTCATGTAAGAAGCCCTGAGCACTAAACAGGTGTAAGTCTGCCCCATCTCTCTGTGTGCCCAACTCAGCACGTCCCCCAACTTGTCCCAGCTCAACTCAGCTTATGTTGCCAAGATGCCAACCATAGAGGCATCCCACAAAGACACAACCACATCCAGAAGAAAAGTGAATATCGTGTTCTATGTATCTGTCAGAGAGAAAACATTTTATAACTGCTCACCAGCGATCTTCTCACGTGTCACTGGCCACAATCAATTCCTATGCTCCTTCCTAACCTGGTCATGGTCAAGGGCAATGTGTAAATTATGCCTGGCTTAGACCACTCATACAATCTTTTAGTTACTGAGAAGAAGGCAGGACCTCCCAAACCAAAATTCCTTACACACCGAACCTAGTAAAACTTAAGAGTCAGTCTGGTTTCATACCTTTAATGTACTTTGGTTTAAATCAGTAATCATGTCCTTCTTTCTGCAAAAGGCTTTGCCATGTTTTGAGCTGTAGGGATCTCAGTATATCAAAAAGAAAAGAAGGAAAAGAAGAATTAGAAGACAAGGCAAAAACAGTGGCATCTGAATTCTAGACCCCAAACAGGGTCTAGAAAGTATTTTTAGATGACTGCCAGTTTCCCATAACCATTAGCCTTCATCATAACTGAAAACTCGGAAGCAAATGGGTATGGCAAACCACAAAAATCAAATTAGGAGCAGCGGAGTACTAACTTGGGAGGGGTTGCCCATGGCCCACTGCATTGGTGATGTAGAAACCAGAAATTATATTGTGCAGACAACTCAAACACACATCTCCACAATGGAGATGACATTTTTCTGGAAGTTGAGAAAACTAGAAAAATATACTTTAAGCCTTTGTTTTATTCATCCAAAGTGAGGAAAATCAGCCACGTCCACTGCTCCAAGTGTCAAGTCTACCTTTCAGTGAATTTCAGTGATTAAAAAGTGAAATGAAACTTGAAGCTTTTTCTGAAAAGTAAGTTCTACAGGCAAACAGGGTAGAGGCAGGGTAGGCGCTCTGCCCCACATGTGCTCACCTAACAAACCTCATAATCCTAAGACCTCTATGATGCGGCATTTCACAGACTGGCTTGTACGATGAAGAATATGGCCTAAACCTCTCTTAAATAGGGGCAAGATCTGCCTTATCTTTCCAGCATTCCCTTGTGCTTGGAAGAGTGCTAATTATTAACTACTAGCTATTAATCTAAATTTATTAAAACACAATTGCTTGGTTTGAAAAACTGCTGAATACACTTGAGTTGTTTACAGTGCGTTCTTTTTAACAATATAGGGAAAAGACATGTCTTGAAAGCTTCTGTGAAATATGTTAAAGCAGAAATTTTAAATGCCTAATATTTTATCCTTTACTAACTGAAAAACCAAGATTGCCAGAATCCCAGTTGTGGAATGGTCATGTATTTATCATGGTGAAATACAAGACATACCAGCATATCAGCAATTCTGGATGAGAGGGTCACTTCCAGAAATCAGGTTTCATATACTAGTGTACTGAGACCTATCTGTGTAAGCCAAGGTGGGGGGTCTCCCCCAAGAGCCAACACTGGAGCTGTGGCTTAACAGCTCTTCACCTTCGCAATGGCCAAGAGCCAAAAAACCAGAACTCCTGTGTTAACATCACAGCCTTACCATGTGTCCAGGCAACAGCAAATGGTATAAAGGAAAACCTGTGGCAAGAGAACAAAACATTTTGCTCAGTGGATTTCTGAACCATTACATCCTAGCGATTGGGTAAGTGTTCATCCTTCCCTACTCATTTTGACAAACAATATTTGTCTCCTACAAAATACAGGTATAAGATGGACGTTTGGGGATCTTGCTGAGTGAGCACCACCAAACCAACTAGAACGTGACTTGAGCTTTCCTTGAGGAACTGCCTTACTTAACTACTGGCTGCCCTTCCTGTAAGCCATGTCTGGCATCCATTTGTATTACATAATGAGAAGGGAAAAATGCTTCCCTTTGCTTCATCCTGCCAAAAGGTGCCTAAAATTCTAGCCATTAGTCTCACTCAAATGATTCAAGAAAACAACTGTGGAGCATTCACTATATAAGGGAAATACATTGATTAATTGTGAGAAAGTAAAAAAGAAAAAGAGACACAATGTCTACTTTATAGAGTATATAACCCACATGGGAAAGGATGAATATGGAAATTACTGTAATTCAGTATGTGCCAACGGAAGAGAGCAAACAATATACTAGAGAGAATGAAAGCTGAAAGAGACATCATCCAATTGGGAAAACCAATTAGAAAAGCAACTGGGAAAACTCTTAGTCAAAAGTGTGCATGCAAAGAATCTTACAAGACACATTTTTAACAGGAGAAACAGTGATGGCATAAAATAAGACCGACATGTGTGAAAGCAGTGAGACCTCTCCTTTGTTTATACACTTCTTTCAAAGTGGGCAATTCAAAACGGTTACAACTTAACCCAAGGACACTGTGACAAACAGCTGGCAGACAACAGGATTCAGAAGAAAGAAGATAATTGACAGGGAGGTTTCAGTGGTCAAGTGAAGCCCTTAAAGGGTCCAGGACATGTGGTATGACACGCAGATCCTGAAGCTTCTGGGGGCAGCATGAGCTCACTGGTCAATGAGACGGGGATCCCAAAATGAGTTTTGTCTTGTTTATCATTTACTCTTGGGCAGCCTCTAACCTCAATGTGCATTAATCTGCCTTGACAAAGCAAAAAGAAAATAAATCCAATGATGTACTTTGCTTGAGAATGTGGAATCTATATTGAGGCCAACCTCAGGGAAACAGGAAATCAGAGTGAAGGTTACAGCTCTGACAGTGACCTGGGCCGGCTGAGCTTTCATTCCTTTCTAGGTCACACTGACATGAAGCCCAGAGACAGCTTTGAAATATGCCGAAAAAGTCAGCACATGCCAGGATGGAATGGAATTCCACACCCCTTTGCTTTTAGTAGCAAAAAACTCTCAACAGAAATAGTCTAGTGCTTTAAACAAAGTGCTGCCTCTCCTAATCATTCTTATATTTCTAAAAAGCCTCTTGATAGCCACAAAGGAATCAACAATAAAATGGCCACAGAGAAATGTGCTAAGGACACAAATGATAAATTCAAAGGAAAAAGATACAGACATGTTCTACTCACTAATAATTGAGGGCAAGTTAGAAAAACTAGATGCCGTTTTTCACTTATTAAATTAGCCATTTTAAAGTTAGAATATTCTTTTTGATAAAGATACACTGAAGCCCTTTCTCATAGGACAGAAGCATTAACTATTTGCAAGAGGCTTTGACTCAGTAATTCAATCTTTGGGAATTCATTCTAAGAAAGTATAGTCTATCTATTTATAGGTCACATTTAGATCATAATTATTCCTAATAAGGCAAAATTATAAAAATTATAAGCAACTTGGGGCGCCTGGGTGGCTTAGTCGGTTAAGCGTCCGACTTTCACTTAGGTCATGATCTCGCAGTTCGTGGGTTCGAGCCCCACGTCGGGCTCTGTGCTGACTGCCAGCCTGTTTCAGTCTGTGACTCCCTCTCTCTCTGACCCTCCCCTGCTCACGCTGTCTCTCTCTCTCTCTCCTAGAAATAAATAAAACATTAAAAAATTAAAAAAAATTATAAGCAACTTTATTTTAAACCAAAGAGAATGATCAAATGGTCTGTTTTATAACTACTTAAAACAGTGACATGGAAACTACATGGAACACAGAAAATTCTTATGGAATAAATCAAGATACAAAACTAGCTGTAGATCACAAGAAATACAAAGTAACAATGCTTATCTATTTGGATACTGAAATTCCAAATTACGTTTTCTTTTCTCTTATCCTTACATTTGCTCTACTACTGACATATTGATCTAATAATTTAAAAAACCTATGTATTTTTATTTTTTTTAATGTTTTATTTATTTCTGAGAGAGAGAGACAGAGAGACAGGCAGCATGAGCAGTGGAGGGTCAGAGAAAGAGGGAGACATAGAATCGGAAGTAGGCTCCAGGCTCTGAGCTAGCCGTCAGCACAGAGCCCACAATGTTCACAACATTGCAGGGCTTGAACCCACAAACTGTAAGATCATGACCTGAGCCGAAGTCGGAGGCTTAACCGACTGGGTGCCACCCAGGCGCCCCATAAAATACCTATGTATTTTTTAAAACTCTCTTATTCATGAATTTCTAACTGCCATTTGATTTGATTTTCACAATATTTAAATTACCTGAAAGTTTGTATTTGGTCTTATTCACTTTTGCCCAATAAAGAAGAAACTATTGCATAAGAAACAGCATTTGGGAAGGAGGCCCAGCTCCTGGTGCTGATGGAGAAGGATTCAGGGGTTACCATGCCCATTCTCCGCTTCACCACTTCAAATCCCACACATTTACCCTTGTGGTTATATGCACCTCTCTGTGCTCCACAAATAAGATTTGCAGATCTTAGGCTCTGTTCGACACCTATTCTTTAATAAAAAAGTAAAAAAATTAAAAAAAAAAAGCACAGGTTTCTGTGTTGTCTCAACTCTCAATTCCACAAACATAATTAAGTCACTTAATTTCTGGTCCATCACCTAAAATATATAAAAGGTTCCTTCCTATTGAGTGACACATGTAAAAAGATTTTTAATTCATTACAGTAACGTCAGGCATTGGAATCCTTCTTTGCTTTATAGAAATACTTCATTGTGGTAGAAAAGGAGACCTTGACAGTATTAGAGGTGAAGTGTTCTCTGTAAGTAAAGCCTTCATTCTTGTTTTGTGCATTTGAGTTACAAGGAAAAAAAAAGAAAGGAAAGGAAGAAAGAGAAAAGGGGAGCAGCAAGGTGGCAAAAAGCTCAAGTATTAATGGGGAGAAGTGGCAGCGTCCTGGTGAGGCTGTGGCTCGCAGCCCTCATGTGGTTAGCCGTGTGGGATATGAGCTACATACATTCAAAAGGTGTGCTACCTTCAGCAGCCTCACGCCTGTGACTGCTGTGAGTTGCCCTTATTGAGTTGGGCATAAAAAGATTTAGCAAAGAAAACACACATATGCCAGGGGCAGAAAATGGAGGCTAAGGTGGCCAACGCATAAGCTGCTAGGGAAACTGAGGAAATCCTGGGAAGGGCTTCGGGGCCTCAGACGTCCACAGTTGTTGGAACATGGCTTCAATCAATCATGAAATCCAAAGCCTCCCAGCCGACTTCCACGGGAAAAAGTTAATGGCAGAGAAAAACCTAAAATCCAAGGCTTGAGACCCTAGGTCAGTTTTTGTGCCACAATTTCATGCTGCCTTTCAATTCTATTTTCTATTTATATCCATTCTAACAAGCTATATAAAACAGAACTGTCGTAGAACAAAAGGGGTGGATAGGATGAGGAAAAGAGGAGGAAACATCCTTTAAACTGAAATGTGCTTTTTTGGTACTGAAGGATCCCTTCAAACACCTGCTATAGAACAGACTATTAAACAGCGATCCAAATGGCAAAGATAAATGATAAATTAGCTTTCCCTGTTACTTTTGTTCTTCCCTCCTTTTTCCCTTTCTCGCTTTCCTCCTGTCTTTTTCCCCTCAGTAATCATTCACTTCTCCATGGGAGATGCTAAGTTTCCTAAGCCCCAAATCCATTATTAGAAGCAGATGGGATATACCACTACTTTCTGATCCATAAAGGAAATAGCCCGAACATATCACGAAGCGTTTGGGATAGTAAGAAGTTGTGGCAGCGATTTGGGCCACTTCCTGCATACGTTGTCCTTTGGGGTTCCACTCTGGCCCTGAGATTCTAAGAGTCCCCAGACTCACTCACATTCTGCATGGGGAAGAAAGAGTTTGGAGAAGGGAGGCCGTAACCTCAGCTCTTCCATCTCTAACTCAATGGAGTCATGCGTTGAGATAAAGCTTTGACAAAAGACTAGCTCTCCAGGGATGACCAGAATGAAAGGAGAGTTTCTATGTGGCCCTTCTTCGAACACAACCAGCTAGGTCAGTGAACCTGTATTGAGAAATGAACAATAACATAGCGACCCAAAGGCATTACTGTGGATGGAGGACACGACAGGCAATTCTTCCCTTTATTTCTATCCTGTTCTCTTTTCAAGGTGTCATCAATCTCCAGTCCGCCTCTGAGCCAGTCTGTCTCAAAGAGCAGCACCAAGCAGGACAAGCGTCCGAGGTTCGTTGCCACAGATACTGTTCTCCACCTAAGGTTTGGCCCTGGTTGCTGTTCAGGAATAGCTTTGTTCCCTATTTTACCTACCACACTGGCAATTAACATCAGTGGTCGCTGTGCCTTCAAGGCTGGTCCATGGACTGGCAGTATTGCCATCACCTGGGAACTTATCAAACATGTGGAAACTCAGGCCTCACACTGAATCAAAAGCTGTGTTTGAACAAGAATACCAAGTGAGTTTGATGCCCACTAAAGTTTGAGAAGTGCTTTAGGGAAACCTGAAGGGTTGTACCTCTTCCCAACTTACCAGTCACCCGGGAATGTCATTACTCTGAGTGGCATCATAAAGCAAAGGCTTCACTATAGCTGCTTCTGTGTGCACCACGTAGCAGCTGTGTGTTACTGAGCAAATTACATAACATCTCTGATTTTCATCTCGCAATATGTTTAATAATAATAATAATAATAATAATAATAATAATAATACCTTTATCCCAATGTTGTAAGAACTGAGACAATGTATCTAAAGTATATAACCTGAAACTGGGCCACAGTAGGTAGGCCTTTGAAGTCATAGATTCAAAGCGTGAGAAGAGGCTTTGAAGGCTCCTTTTTTGTCAGATGCACATCTTGCCTCAGTGATCTCGGCTTGAGTCACTACCTGAAGCTGATGAATGCAACTCTGTTTCATGGACAGTCTTTCACTCGAGACTTGACTTTCCTTTAGATAAAGACTAACTACCCCAAAATGTTTCTATCAGACTCTACTGAATTTGAGATTCATTCGTTAGTGTTTTGCTATTTTATTACATCGTATTTTGTTTTGCTCTACTTGCTTTTTCTTTTTAGTCAAGAATTCTCAAGAACAAAATTACCATTAACACTGGAACAGAGATGTCCCAAACTAACCATTCAGAGGTGGTATGTACTCAAGACCCTATTAAAGGTAAAATGTACCAGTTTAATAGCTCTTCAGCAGAGAAGATTCTTAATTCAGAAAACATGTGCTGAGCACTGATTTTTTGCTGAGTATTAGAAGAAAAGAGATAAAAAATAAGTCTTTGCCTTTGAAAGACTTGGTCTTTAAAAAGATAATGCAGTAGGGATGCCAGTTGGTTAAGCATTCAACTCGGCTCAAGTCATGATCTCACGGTTTGTGGGTTTGAGGCCCGCATCGGGCTCTGTGCTGACAGCTCAGAGCCTGGAGCCTACTTCGGATTCTCTGTCTCCCTCTCTCTCTGCTCTTCCTCCATTCACACTGTCTCTCAAAAGTGAGTTAAACATTTAAAAAAATTAAAAAGTAATACAATAAATGCTATGGAAAAAGGAAAAACATAAGATATAGGAAGTTCGCAGGAGGGTCACCTAGATTATTACTAGGCCTGGGGCAGAGTATTCTGGGAAGATCTCCCAGATAAAGTCTTATTTAATGTGTGAAACTTTAAGCAAATTATTTACAGAGCTATCAGCACACTCAGCAATAAGAAAAAACTGGGTTTACATCATAACTCAGAAGTAAATTATTAACCTCTCAAAACTTCTCTTTACATATAAGCAAAACAGGAAAAAAATGTTAGTACATACATTATAGATTAGTTGTAAGAATGAAATAAACACCGATCTATAACTGGTGCTCAGGAAATACTTGCTATCTTCATGGAGCCTAGGTGGCTCAGTGGGTGGAGTATCCGACTCTTGATTTCAACTCAGGTCATTATCTCATGGCTGAAAGATCAAGCTCCATGGTGAGCTCTGTGCTGACAGTGTGGAGCCTGCTTGGGATTTCTCTCTCCCTCTCTCTCTGCCTCACCCTTCCACTGTGCATGCATAAGTGCCTTCCCTCTCTCAATCTCTATCTCTCCTGTGATAAATAAAAAAACATTGGAAAAATATTATTTTAGTTCTCTCTGTTTGCACAAATTGGTGTGAAAATAACTATCCTGTCTCTTACCAGAATTTCTATGTGAAGTGGGTCAAGACTATGACAGACTACTGGTATAGTCCCCAGAGGAATATATATATATACACACACACACCCACACATACTACATATATATACATGTATACACACACAGAGACACACACATATATATCTTTGCATGTATGTACATTTATGTATACATACACACATACATTTAAATCAATGGAAAATGGTTAAACTAAATTAAGAGGAAGAAATGCTCAGATAGGTAGTGAGCAAAAGCTTCTGGGACAACCAGACCTCAAAGATGCCTCAAAGTCAACCCATCCAATATCAAATTACAAGCTCACCAAAAGTTCCTCTTCCAGCACTGTTCACCTCAGTGAGTGATAACACCTTCCAGTCACTGTCAAGGCAGAAAGAGAGAAGTCATCTTTGACATCTCCTTCTCCCTAGTGTGTCCATATCACACCCATCACTAAATCTTGATGGCTTCGTCTCCTAAATCCCCCAAACAACCCCCACTCTAAAATCCCTTCACAATGTACGTCGGGTCTCACAGGGTGCTGGCATTCAGTACATGCTGGATAAATACTTGTCATATTAACGAAGGCATCACTGAACAGGAGATATGAGAAGGTGTGGCCAAAAGAAAAGGAAACAAGTTGTAATCTACCTAGGAAGTACCAAACTGCCTGAAGTACCAAACATTTCTGTGCAAATGTAGTTTGGTGGCAGGAAAAAACAAGTAAGTAGATGGTAAGGTCTCTAGTAGCAAAGAAGATTGAAATTTAACATCAAAACTTCGTATTGAGAGGTAGAAATGATCAATGATCAAGCGATGTAGAGATGTCTTTAGAACGGGGTCAGCACACTAAGGCCCCGGTGCCAAATCTGGTTTTTATTTTGCTGGAATGCAGCACGCCCATTCTTTTACTCTTGGCTTTGCTGGCCTTCCTGCTACAGGGCAGGGGAAAGCAGATGCAAAGACACTGTAGGGCTCACACGTCTAGAATATTTGCTGTCTGGCTCTTTAAAGAAAGGGCTTACTGGGGCGCCTGGGTGGCTCAGTCGGTTGAGAGACTGAGACTGAGACGAACTGAGACTTTGGCTCAGGTCATGATCTCATGGTTCATGGGTTTGAGCCCCGTGTTGGGCTCTGTGCTGACAGCTGGCTCAGAGCCTGGAGCCTGCTTCAGATTCTGTGTCTTCCTCTCTCTCTGACCCTCCCCTGCTCACGCTGTGTCTCTCTCTTTCTCAGAAATAAAACATTAAAAAAAAAATTTAAAGAAAGGGCTTACCAACAGCACTTTAGAAAACATTTTTAAAAAGACCTACATAATCTTTATTTATTTCTTTAATGTAAGTTCAATTTAGTTAATATACAGTGTGGTTTGGGCTTCAGGGGAAGAACCCAGTGATTTCTCTTTTATGCATGACACCCAGTGCTCATCCCAAAGAGGGCCCTCCTTGATGCCCATCACCCATGTAGCCCATCCCCCTACCCACCTCCCTCTCCAGCAACCCTCGGTTTGTTCTCTGTATTTAAGAGTCTCTTAGGGTTTGCCTCCCACTCTGCTTTTATCTCATTTTTTCCTTCCCTTCCCCTATGTTCAGCTGTTGAGTTTTGCAAATTCCACATATCATAAATCATGATATCTGTCTTTCTCTGACTGACTTATTTCGTTTAGCATAAGACATTCTACTTCTATTCATGTTGTTGCAAATGACAAGCTTTCATTCTCTTTCGTTACCAAGTAATATTCCATTGTGTATTTGCGTGTGTGTGTCTGTATACACCACATCTTATCCATTCATCAGTTGATGGAAATTTGGGCTCTTTCCATAATTTGGCTATTGTTAATAGCACTGCTATAAACATTGGTGGGCATGTGCCCCTTTGAATTGGCATGTTTGTATCCTCTGGATAAATTCCTAGTAGTAAAGGTGTATATTTATGTAAATAATATGAATTCTGATAGAAAATAGTGTACTCTGTGTTTTCAAAACTTGTGAGGAGATTAGAAGGGAAGGGAGACCAAGACCAAGTTTAGGTGGAGGCTGGTGGTGGCCCAATGATAGCCCCGAAGAGAATCAGGTCCTAATGCCTGGAATCTGTAAATCTTTCTTTATTTGGAAACAGGGTCTTTGAAGATTAAATTGAGGGTTAAATTGAGGGTTTTGAGACGAGGAGCTGATTCTGAAAGATTAGGGTGGGCCCTAAATGCTGTCACAAGTATAAGAGACAAGTAGGATGCAATTATACACACACACACACACACACACACACACACAGAGGAGAATGTAATGTGAAGACAGGGGCAGAGATTGGGGTGACACAGTCACAAACCAAGGAAAACCAACGATTGCCAGCAGCCACCGGAGGCTAGAGGAGCGAAGTTACAGATTACCCCCCCCCCACCCTTCCCCGAGCCTCCAGGGTGACCTCCAGTTCTGATGGCACCTTGGTTGTGGAATACCGGCTTCCAAAAGTTTGAGAAGACAAATTTTCATTGTTTTACAAAACCAAAGTTGTAGTAATTTCTTATATAAACCTCAGGAAAAATTCGGCCCGTCTGTGCACAAAGAGGTAAGGAGTGCGATGTGACTTTATCACATTATGTAAGGTACCTAGAAGATTGGATTTGGTCCCATTCAATCCTGCCAAATGCCAAATTGCTGGATTAAAAACGTAGCGCTCAGGGGGCTCCTGGGTGGCTCAGTTGGGTAAGCAGTTAATCATCTGACTTTGGCTCAGGTCATGATCTCACAGTTTGAGCCCTGCCTTGGGCTCTATGTTGACAGCTTGGAGCCTGGAGCCTTCTTTGGATTCTGTGTCTTCCTCTCTCTCTGCCCCTCCCCTACTCCCACTCTGTCTCTCTCTCTTCCTCAAAATAAATAAACATTAAAAAAATTAAAAAAACATAGTACTTAGGAGTGAGTACCATGTCCCAGTACCAGTGAGCAGAGGCCAGTACTTAGTCTTTCAGATCCCCATCACTTTCCTGTCTTAACTTTATAATAACCTGCCTGTGCCCCACCAATAGGATTGACAAATGTTAAACTTTGTAGACCACCTACTGCAAATCAACGAAGGAACACGAATGCAGAAGGAGTTCTTTTATCATCTCAACTCTGTCACTAAACAATTTTACTAACTTCATTAAAACTCTTTAATTTTTTTTTAATGTTTTATTTATTTTTAGGAGAGAGAGAGAGAGACAGCGTGAGCAGGGGAGGGTCAGAGAGAGAGGGAGTCACAGGCTGAAACAGGATCCAGGCTCTGAGCTGGCAGTCAGCACAGAGCCCGACACGGGGCTCGAACACACGAACTGCGAGATCATGACCTAAGCGAAAGTCGGACGCTTAACCGACTAAGCCACCCAGGCGCCCCAAAACTCTTTAATTTCTGAGTCATCACCTATTCCCCCCCAACACACACACACACACACACACACACACACACCATGAAAAGGAGAGATTATTTAGGTGACAAATATAATAAGATTACAAAAAGTTATTATGGTAATGTTTGGCAATAGAATCCTTTTTTCTGAGGAAGCTGCCTTTGCTTGAGAAAAATAACTACTTCCAAAGATGAGGGGCCCCCAAGATATCCAAGAGAGTTAATGTGCTTGACCTGAGACAATTAGAAAGGTTTGGGGTTTTATTTTTGGTCTGGTGAGTGAGAAGGAAGGAGAGAGAAGAGGGAAAGGAGAGTGGGGGGTGGAGATGTGAGCAGGTTGAAGGGAGAAGGTCCTGGGGGACCTGGGTGGCTCAGTTGGTTAAGCGTCTGACTCAGGCTCAGATCATGGTCTCACAGTTCATGAGTTTGAGTCCCACATGGGGCTTTCTTCTGTCAGCACAGAGCCCACTTCAGATCATCTGCCTCCCTGCCCCTCCCCAGCTTGTACTTTCTCTTTCTCTCTCTCAAAAATCAATAAACATTCAAAAGGGGGTCAGGGGCACCTGGGTGGCACAGTCAGTTAAGGGTTCAACTTTGGCTCAGATCATGATTTGTTTTGTGAGTTCGAGCCCTACGTCAGGCTGTGAGCACTGACGGTACAGAGCCTGCTTAGGATTCTCTCCCTCAGTGTCTCTCTCTCTCTGCTCCTTCCTTGCTTGCACTCTCTCTGTCTCTCTCAAAATAAATAAATAAAAAAGTTAAAAAATAAAGGCCCTCCTGGCTGATGACATTAGTCCCTTCTTCCCAGACAGCAACAAACATCCGGCCTCAAACTGGCCTTGTCCAGGCCACCTGCCCACAAGCCACAAGGCACCCCCCAGGCTTAGTCTTTTGACCCTTCTCCCAAGACAGCAAAAAGACGCTATCAGGCTTGTTTCCAGTTTCACCGATGGGGCGACTACAGCGATGTAGGGGCCAGACTTAAAAGATAAGAAGCCCCAGGTGGTAAAAGCAGAGCAGTTGGGCTCTAAGACCACATTCCTCTTTTCCTGCTCGTGATGCCTAAAGTCCTTGAAAAGGAAAGAGCGCATGTCTAATATGAAATAACTGATGTACTAAAGGCTGAAAATGCAAATGAATTTCAAGCCATCATTCTTCACTAAGAGGTGCAAGGGGACTTAATATGCGGGGAAGAGAGGAAAGGGTCTGCAGGGGAAGTACCGAGGACCAGAGAGGAGTTAGGTCATACAAGGTAAACCCAAGAGACTTCACAATGTGCCTTAACTTGTCCCTGCCCACATCTGGGCAAGGCAGAAAGCAGCCACCAGATAGGAGTTTGGAAAATATTTGCAGAACCTGATCACTTACTACCTCTACTACCTCTGTCCCCATTTAAGCTACGGTCACGTCTACCTGGACAGAGCTGTAATCTCACCACCCGCCTGATGACATCTAGGGTCCATTCTCAATGTTCTCATCAGAAGGCTATTTCCTTATGTTAAATCACGTTAGTCCTCCACTCAAAATCCTACAAAGGCCTCAGTTCACTCAGAATCATAGCTCAAGTCCTCACAGTGGCGCCTGAGGCCTTGCCTGACCAGGCTGTCACTCTGACCCCATCCCCTACCACTTGCCTGCACCACGCTCTCAGTGTCAGCCACATTGGCTTCCTTACTAGTTTTCAGACTTCCTGCCTGAGCTGTCTCCCTTCCCTAGACCACTCCTCCCACCTTATCCATGGGGCTACCAACTTTCTTCTCTCTTTCAGGCTCTCTGTTTGAATCTCACCTAGTCAGTGAGGCTTCCTTAAACACCCAAAATGATGCCTGTGCTCCTTGCATCCACTGATCATGCCTGGAACTCCCAATCCCCTTCATCTACTCTGTTCTCCTTTATTTCTTAGCATGTATCGCTTCTCAGAGTATTACATACTGAATATATTATATATATAATATATAGTGTTGACTATCTCCCTCCATACCAACCCCTTGGAACATAAAACTCTAGGAGGTCAGGGGTGTTTGTTTTATTCCCTGATGTGTAAGATGCCTGGCATTTAGTGGGTGCTCAAATAGCACTGGATATTGAATAGAGAGTGAAGGCAAATTAGGAAACTAATTTTCCATAATTAGTAATAATTAGCTTCAATAAGAATTACTACTATTCATTCTGGTATTTAATAAATATTTGATGAGCACCTACTCTATGCCAGGTACTGTTCTCAGTTCCGAGGATATGGAAGTTGGCAAAAAATAGCTTTAGGGAGGTTGAATTCTAGGTAAGACAGACAATTAAAATGAATAAATAAAATATTTAGAATGTTGGGGGGTGGTAAGGGTTAAGGAGATAAAGCAGGCAAGGAGGCTAAAGCTGATATATTATACTTTTTAAGAAACAAATGAGATCGTATAATAAAAGTGCTTAGAGAATTATAGGCAATTGTTGAAAACTCTGTACCATGTAATGAGTTGCATTTGTCCTATGCTTTTGGTTTTATTTGAAGCAAATTTTTAATTTTATTTATTTTTGAGAGAGAGAGAGAGCGCGCATGAGCAGAGAAGGGACATACATAAAATCCAAAGCAGGCTCCAGGCTCTGAGCTGTCGGCACAGAGCCCGACGTGGGACTCGAACTCACAAACTGCAAGATCATGACCTGAGCCAAAGTCAGATACTAAACCAACTGAGCCACCCAGATACCCCACTTGAAGCAAGTTTTTGTTGTGTCATACACCACTCACAAACTTAGTGTGTACGTGACTCTTGCTTCAAACCCATAGATAGTCCTGTCCCTCCTGTGGAAAGATGGTGTGGCTCACCAGGAAGGTGTACAGGCGGGACCTCACATGCATTCAGTGACCCCCACACTCTCCAGTAACCCCTCAATGGTGGCAGACTAGAAGAGAGGCATGGCAGACTAGTCCCATGGGCTGACTTCCACCACACTTCAGCCACTCCTGTGGCATTTCACACTTTTTGTAAGGAGTGAAGTTCCAAATAGCTTTACCCCCGCAAGAACACCATTTAGTTACAGAATTCGTGTCAATTGATTTCATTTTCTTTAGGCTCCCTGGAAAGAAATAATACATGCTTTCAGCAGAAGATCAATTGGGGGAGCATTGGGCTCATCATGTACACCTTCAACCCACTCAAACCTCCCCCCAAGCTACTTGCTGGCTAAGCCCCATCTCCTTACTTCCAGAAATCACCAAGATTCTCATGCAGTGACTTGCTTTGGCCGATAGAAGTGAACAGAAATAACAGGTAGCACTTCCCAGTGGAAGTGTCTAAGAGCTCTATTTACCTGTTCTCTTCCCTACTGTGGGAAACCCCAAACGTCACAGAGAGATGGAGGCCTCCTAATGCTGAAGTCCTTATCAGTTTGAACTTCTAAATAACTTCAGTGATACTACTTATCTTCAGACATGTAGTATGGGCAAAAAGGTGTTTTAAGCCACTGACATTTTAGGGTTGTTACCATAGCACGATATGTTTTATCCTGAGTAAAGCTACGACAAATGCCGTTTATCAGCACCTGATAGTTTTTCCTTCCCTCTTAGGAAGAATAGTATTAGGGCATTTGCTGTGTCTTATGAGAGATTAAGACATTGTTAAAAGATGACGAGATGTATGCTGAGATGAAAGAATTCAAACGCCTGGTATCTACCCCAGGACCCTGATTCCTAGAGCAGGTCACTTTAGAGGCAATATAGAATGCCTCCAGAATATTCCCTGATATGTCCCAAAAGAGTTTATTTCAAGTTTCTCAAACAAGTGGGAGGCTAACCTAAAAGTTTAATTAAAAAGAAATGGTCATTTACAATACAGGCCCTCTGAGTAATGGGGAAGAAAATGAAAGCAGAAAAATAGTACTAGGGCAACTTTGTCACTTCAGCAGTTCTTACAGTGACCATGGAAGCGATAGCAGTGACAGGGAGAACATGGGGTCCCTCACAGCAAAAGGAAGAGCAATGACATTCACTTGCATGGAAGTGGCATCCTTATGAAATGAGCTGTAGGAAGAGTGTCTGCTGTTAACACCTTCATGGCCGAGTAGAGATTAACTCCAGAACCTACAGCAGAATTTTATTTTCTCCAAGCAGACCTGATGAGCTACACAAGTTCCTGCTTGGGAGGAAGGAGAGTGTCCTTGACACTCCATCATGGAGGCCCGAGATGGGACTTTACTGTCTCTGTGATTACTACCCACATTCTTGACAATCTTCCTCTAGACTGGTCTGGGAAATTAAGAACTTATGCAAAAATGGATACATGTATATAGGACCATCCAGAAGGATCTGGAATCTGTTGCAACAATCAGGCACAAAAGTTGAAATCAAACAATACATTCATTGAATCTTGATGAAACAATGGACACTCTGGGTCTTTAAACCTTAGCCTTTTAGGACAACGAGTGGGAAGTCAAATCCATCTTACCCTAAATGGGAGAGATTGACAGCAGTAAAACAGCATAAAAATTGAAGCCATGAGATGCTCCACCAAAAACACATACTTTTAAGGACATCTTTATTTATATTTTCACAGTATTTTCTCTGAAGTTTATATAATAGCACATGGAGATTTTCATCCAAATACCAAGCATACACTACCGACAGCTTTAGACTTCTCAACCCCCTCAGCCTGTAAGTTGCTGCAGGGTAGAAATGGGTGCAATGTCTAGAACAGTCATTCCAGGAATGGTCTCTGAGCTATAGCTCCCATCACAGCTCACAGGCAGCAGCCTGAATCTGCTTTGCTTTAATCAGAAGAGATAGATGGAATGGAGCCCACTTAGTTCATGGCTGCCAGCCCTCGCCGTCTCCCTCCCACAGACACGCATACAGGAAATCTGGCAGCTTCCTTCTCCCTTCCTGTCATTCTCACTAGGCTAAGGAGCAGGCAGATGCAGGAGGGAGGGGCGGAGGGGAGCAGAGGCTGCCAGAGACCTTAGCGCATTTAGACTTGCCACTATGGGCCCCCGGTGCCTGGCATTCCTATGGGATCTCTAACCGGGTGCAAGGCTGAGAAATAGGTCTAAGTACCTGAGTGGGATGTCCCACAGGAAAGAAAGGCTCCAACAACCAGGGCAACAAATAAATGAGAGGATTTTACCTTGATTAAATTCTATTATCTTTGAAACCGAGAATTGGGAGTTAGGCAACATTTTCTACTAGCCCCAGAAAATCTGCCGGAAAGAGCTCTGAGATGATGAAGAAGAGTTAGACAAAGGGGGATAAAAGCAAAAGAAACAATAAATTTCACGCCAATGGGCTTTTCCAGTGTCCCAGTGGGAAGAATCCCACAGTGGGGCCATGACACATGCTCAGGCAGTCAGTTTTAATTGGCAAGACAACAGACAAACTTGGGATCATGGTCTACTTCCCTTACTAATAAATGTCCCAAATGCTCCCAGCACAAACTGTCAGAACAAATCTAGCTTTCCTCTGACTTTTGTTGATAGGTGGTAACACTCAACTCAACCAAACAAATTATAAGGCTGCTATATCAATGTAACCTCCACTCTCCCGACAGTCAAAAATGTCAGCAAAAATCGAGAGCAGGATTTTCCCAGTCTTTAACACACACTCTAAAAAGAGTGAGGGACACAACCCCTTGGTGAAGTGACAGACGGCAGGCTAGATGAGCAATTCAACATTCTCACCTAGAGCTACAGAACTGCCTTATTTAATTTATTCACTCACATGTTTAGGACACGGGTGTGCTGTGCTTGATAATAATGGCTAACAAGACAAATATATTTTGTACACTTAGAGTTTACAGCATGACAGGAGAAAGAGACAATATAATAATAATACACTATAGTTGTAATGTAATGTGATACGTCCTATGAAAACATCACGTAGCGCAGCCTAAAACCATGAAGACAGACCAGTGTTATTCAAAACAGACAAAAAGTGGAAACAACCCAAACATCCATCAACTATTGAATCAATAAACAAATGTATGGTATATCCATACAAGGGAATATTATTTAGTCATGAAAAGGAATGGACTATTGATACAGGCTATAACATGGATGAACTTTGAAAGAAGTCAGACACAAAAGCCAGACATCGTATTATTCAATTTATATAAATGCCCATAATAGGCAATTCCAGAGAGACAGAAAACAAATTAGTGGCTGCCAAGGACTGGAGGAATTGGGGGGGGAGATGTAGAATGACTGCTAGTGGGGACCAGATTTCTTTTTGGGATAATAAAAATGCTCTCAAATTAGATAATAGTAATGGCTGCGCAACCTTACAAAGATACTAAAATACCACTGAACTGTACACTTTAAAAGGGTGAATTTTATGGTAGGTGAATTATATCTCCATTTTAAAAATAGCTTAAGGAGAAAACTCCACAAAGCCTTTAGTTAAGAGAGATGAGCCTGACCCGTACAGAAATTGCATTCCTTGTGAGACAGCACAGGATGGAAGAGGAATAGCATTGGCTCCAACAAAAAATACACCATCCCTTCTCATGCCCACTGTTGCCCTTCAATGACATGAAGTTTAGAAATAACATATATGAGGGATGCCTGGATGGCTCAGTCAGTTAAGCGTCCAACTTCAGCTCAGGTCGTGATCTCACAGTTGGTGGGTTTGAGCCTCGTATCGGGTTCTGTGCTGGCAGCTCAGAGCCTGGAGCTTGTTTCAGATTTTGTGTCTTCCTCTCTCTCTCTGACCCTCCCCTGCTCATGTTCTGTCTCTCTCTATCTCAAAAATAAGTAAACTATATATGTAAAAAGAGAAATATATGAAGCATCTGTTGTAGATTCTCAATAAACAATTGCTGAAGAATATTACAGAACTTACACTGGACACGTTCACAGCTAGGATGCGACTTTCCTAATCCTCTAAGCTAGCAAATCACTGCCATGGTGTGGCATGATTATCATCAAATCAAGATGCAAAGAACTGTGGTAGTGGGAGGAAGTACATGGAACCCGTGGTGAAGTTCCCACCTTCTCACAATCACATGGCAGCACTGGAAGGCCATTTTTTCCTAATTTATGAGCATCTCCATCTATCTCAAAGACTCCAAAATCCTGAATATCACTGTGATTTAGTCTCCCATCCTTCGTCCTACATTTTGGAGGATCTATGCTTTGGCCAGTTAACTAAAAAAAGCAGAAATACAAGAACGAAACACTTCAAAGATGCTTTATGGGAAGGACACTGGTCAATTTCAATAAAGACCCTAGGTGTATTTCCATTGATTCGTAAATAGACTTTGCTTAAAAATATAGAACATGCAATTAGGAAAAAAATGTTTATACTTTATCAGTTACAGTTTCCTAAATTTTGCATTATACATGAAAAGCCAAGCTCAGGGAATAATTGCATCCAGGACCTCCTTAAAGCAGATGTATAATTCTAGACATAGACAATGCATCCCAGGGCAGTGTAGAATTCTAGACTAGAATGGGTGCACAGTAAGTGCTTACTGCAATGGACAAGCAATATCTAACAGACTACCATCCGGCCAAGAAACTGAAATACATGTTACATGGACTGTTCATCCCCTCTAAAGAAGAGTCAGCCAAAGCCCTCTACAATGTGGCTTCTCTGACATCGTCTCCGCCATTCCCTCCACCACACACCAGTCTGCGATCACACTGAACACATCCTACCACACATTCGGGGACAATCACACTAATATTTGGAGTTCTCTAAATCTACCGTGTCCTTCCCTGCTTCCATAACCCTGATGATGCTATTTCTTTGCTTTTGCAGCTTACCTTTCCCCATGTCTCTACCTGGTTAAATCTTACATGTCACCTATCAGCACTGGTATAATTTATTTCAGGAAGCCTCCCTGCTCCCCCCAGTCTTGGCCCTCAGTGTGCGTGAGGGGCCCTTCATCTTTCCTTATCTAGTAGCCTGTCACATCGTATCCTAATTGTCTGCTCCTTATCTCCCATCCTAAAGGGTTAATTCCTAGAAGGTAGAGGCATGGCTTTCCTCATCCTAATACAGTATCAGTCACTGAATAAATGTTAATTGAATGCATGAATGAATGAATGAACAGATGAATTAATGAATCCATAGTTCAGTCATAACTGTATTTAGCATGTCATTGCAACAATTTTATTACCAACTCAGAAATTTCCTCAAAATTTTAAAACTGAAAGTCAAATAATTACATTGATGAGAAACACCATTAACTTCATTTAAATAAAACTCAGCTCCATTATCACACGTAATTTATAACAAAGTTAATCCAACTCATACTTAATGAGATGAATAATTATTATAGTGTCGTAAGTTCATTGGGCATAAAAGTCAGATAGTTAACATAAACAAATATAAGTCATAGTGCTTTTATTTAAGTCAAGCAAATCATTCTTCAGACCCACTGAGGGAAAAGAGAAAAGGAAATGAGCAAAGAAGGAAGGTACTTTACCTGACTCCTTAATTGGGAGCTGAAATTGGTTCAGAGGCAAGTGAATCCAACATCCTGTACTTTCAGGAGCTAAGGGCCACAAAATGTCTATCTTATCCATTTGCTGGTTTACTCATTAACCTTAACCTTTGCAAAAACAAAAACAAGAAACAGTGAGAAGCTGGCCATTGTTTTAAATCTCTCTCCCCAGTGAATCTCTGTAATGGGCTTTCTTTATGAAGCCCAGAACCTGAGTACCTGGGTGGCATTCAATAACTGAAGAAGGGGCAAAGGAGTCTATTCCAGCATCATGAATTAGATAAGTACCTGGATACTTGGGTCTTCACAGAACTAGATTAAACTCTCAAGCAGAGAACTTTAGAGCAACCAAGTCTTAAAATCTCATACTGGAAGAAGACTCTACCATCTGACTGCCCAAGTGAGAAACCTAGGAATCATGAGAGAAACCAACACGTCGTTTTGCTCGGTCTTGATTCGCCCTCCTTCCCTCCCAGATAAAAGTCACAATCATATGCTGGTTTTGATTCCATGGGTCATTCATTCACAACAGTCCCAAAAGGTAGTTGTTACCATGGAGAATCTGCAGTGCAGGATACCCAGCAATGTGCTCAATGTTCTATACTACTAGTCCCAGCTGCCTCCCAAGGAAGGAGTAAAAAGCAATATTGGATCACAGCTCCAACTGGATCAAACAAAAGAAGAGGATGGAGGTTAAGGGCTTTGTTTAGTCAGAGCAAAAGAATGGCTCACTGAGCTTCTAGAAGGCACTAGAGAGCTTTCAAGTTTGGGAGAAAAGAAAAAAGAAAAAAAAAGGGAGAGAGAAAACAAAAAGAAAACTGGATATTCTCTTCTTGCAGTTGGGTTTAATAAGCAGGAGGTGCCAACCCAAAATTTTGTAGATAAATGGTCCCTACAGAATTCTATACGTACATACCTCTTGCTTAGAAAAAATAAATAGTGTCACTTTCAGAAGTATGGTGGTCATTAAAATGAACAAAATCAACACTTTTTTTCCTGTTCAGTCATATTTATATTACATATACTTCAAAGTAGATAGAGATAACTCATTTTTCATACTTCAGATTGATTTTAATTTCAAGGATCCTTGTTTAAATACCAGTTTAACAATTATGACTTGAGGTGAATAAAACTTTTTCAGTACACTCATTGTAATTTTTTGCATTCTTTCCATTAGCATGAGACAGTCATTCTATTTAGTTAATTTAAATTATTTTTAAATTGGTTTTATGCATACTTGGTATTTGGGATATAATTTGGACTCCCACACATCTTAATTCATTTGGGATCCAATTAAATTATTTTGATATTCCAAAATGCTTACCTTCCACTCACTCACTTTTCCCATCCCAACAGTTAATCTATTATATCTACTATGTAGGAGAGGAAGTCAGGTCAGGTCAATTAAATAAGGTGCTGGAAGTGTAGTCAAATGAATCTGTTCTGTTCCCAATTGAAATTCTACTTCGCATGAACTTGGACTCATCACCAGCCCAACCCATCTGTGTTTGTGTCCTCACTTAATAAAAGACTGGTATCAGCAGTCTTATTATTTTCATGGATTAAAAGGAAGACACCTAAGATACACATCTTATTAGGCTGGAAACTTCTTGAGAGCCACACTAATTCTTCAACACTCTGAACACTAGTTCATACCACCTAGTCCAGTATTCTAGAGGTCAGAAGAGAGTTGACTCATTTCTTAGCTTAATAGGTTTGCTTTCTAAGAGACGTGTAAAGCTCTCTAGACAGAAATACTGATACAAGTTGGTCTTACCCAGGGCTTCTGAAGTACACTGTGCCCAACGAGGCACATATAACCCTGTTGGTTTTACAAATGGTAACAATGAGGGGCGACCACTGACCATAGTGTTCACGGACACACTGGTTAAGAGACACTCCTGGAAGATATGCCAGATTCTATGCTCCCCTTTGGAGTTCCAGTCTTCACATGCATACATTAATGTTTCAAGAACTCTTACATTTAGGAGGTCGTATTTAGGGACACCTAGGTGGCTCACTTGGTTGAGCTCAGGTCATGATCTCACGGTTAGTGGGGCCTGCCGCTGCTTCAGATCTTCTGATGCCCCTCCCCTACTTTCATTCTCTCAAAAATATAAACATTAAAAAAATAAATAATAAAAGATAAAAGTCATATGTAACTTTGTTTTACACATTTTCCAACTTTATTGGATCACAAAACTTTGTGTGCCCCTACCTTTTGATTTTTGTATATTGATTTTGATGCCAGAACTAAAACAAAAATGTAAAATTATAAAGAAATGTTCAGATCATCATGGAGAAAGTAAAACTTTATTAAGTGATATAAAATAAAATTTGAATACAGAAATACTTCACATTCTGGGTAGGAAGTCTCAATAGTGTACAGTTGGCAAGTCTGCACAAATTAATCCTTAAATTCATGCAAATTACAATCACACCTCAATAGTATTTTTTAGGTATAATCTCACATGTCTATTCTAAAATTCCAATGGAAAATACAATTTGTAAGAACAGTCAAAATATTTAAAAAGAAAAATGACTCAGGGGTGCCTGGGTGGCTCATTTGGTTAAGTGTCCAACTTTGGCTTAGGTCATGATCTCACAGTCATGAGTTCAAACCCCGTGTTAGGCTCTGTGCTGACAGCTCAGAGCCTGGAACCTGCTTTGGTTCTTCTCCCTCTCTCTCTACCTCTCCCCTGGCTCACACTCTCTCTGTCTCTGTTTCCGTCTCAAAAAATTTTCTTTAAAAAATTTTTTTAAAGAAAAAAGATTCAAAAGAATAACATTTTCCTGTCAAATATCAAGACATATTATATAACTATTGTAACTCAAATACTGCCATCTTGCTTATAAATTAAAAATAACTAAAGAGCCCAAAACCCAACCCATGAATATAGGAGAATGTATATTCAAAATCTATTCAAATCTCCTTACTATTATAAGATTTAACTTTTAAAACCAGTTGACAAAAGGTAAATATTCAATATAATTATGAAAGTAATTGGCTATTTAGAGGAGAGTAAAGCTAGATTTTCACTTTACAGGATTCACAAAATCAAGTTTCAAATAAATTACATAAATATGGCGAAAATTACAAAATATTTAAAGTAAATACTGAGGAATACTTAATCCTTAAGGATATGACAAGCCTCTTAAAACCAAACACAAAGAAAAAAATCATGAAGGAAAAAGCTAACAAATTTGGCAACATCCAAATTAAAATCTTCTGCAAGAATGAGGACACCACAAATAACTGAAAAATAAATAAATTTCTTTTTGCCAAAAGACATATTCACATCTTGTGTAACAGAAAAAAGACTAGGAATCATATAAATAACATCTATAAAATAAAATAAGCCAACAGACTTATAGGTTAAAGAAAAAATAGGTGATTCTCAGGGGACATGCAAATAGCCAATTTACATATAAAATATATGCAACAGCAAAAGTAAATTCATTTAAAAAGATATAATGTGGATCCTAGGCATAATGTTAAAGGTCAAACCAACTTGCAGTAAAACACTGACAGAATGATATGTATATAAACAAATACACATCCAGACCCATATACAGACAGTAACACATATGTAAATGGACATAAACATTTTCACGGAATGGGGGTAGAAGGAGCAGGTGGACATGAAAAAGACTGAGGGCATGAGGAGAAGAGGATGTGTCTGTAACGGTCTGTTTTCCTTCAAGGACAATTTTTTTATTACTTATGTGATTTAAAAAGTAAGTGTCAAAAATCTGGAAAGAAGCCACCAAATGTACCACTCAAATGTAAAACCTTCCAACTTAAGGCACTGGAAAAAGAGAAGATTAAACAAAACCACCAGAAAGAAATGATAAAAAGAAATACAATGTAAGCTAATGAAGTGAAGAAAAGTGAAACAGAGAAATCAGCTACGCTAAAAGTGTGTACTTTGAAAAGATTAAAAAAGTCCAACAAAGCTGATAAACAAAGAGTTAAGCTAAACTGACCAAAAGAAAAAGATAAGACTCAAATGACTAAAATTAAGAGTGAAAGAGAAGAAATTTCTACTGATGTTACAGAAATTAAAATGTAAGTCTATTATAAAAAACTATATGCCAAAAAATTAAATGATTTAGATGAAATGGAAAGATTCCTAGAAAGACACAAACTATGGAAACTCATGAAGAAGAAATTTAAAAATGTGAATAAGCCTATATAACAAAGTAACATCTAGGCCTGAAGCCCAGGCCTAGATGGCTTCACTGGTGAACTCCATGATATGTTGGAAGAAGAATTCATGGCAACTCTCAAACACTTCCAAAACAGAAAAGGAGAAAATACATCCCAACTCATTATATGAGGCCAGTGTTACCCCAGTTCCAAAATCACACAAAGGTATCACAAGATAAGAAAACAATAGTCGAGTATCTCTTATGAATTAAATGCAAAAATGCTCAACAGAATACTAGCAAATGGAATCTAACAATGTACATAAAGGATTATATAAATCATGACCAAGGGACACTAATCTCAGGAATGGGAGGTAGCATTCATCCCAAAATCAATGTAATATACCGTATCAAGAGAATAAAGAACAAGCCGACAAAATTATCTCCATAGACACAGAAAAAGTATACGGCAAAATCTAACACCTTTTCACAATAAAAACATTCAAGAAGGTACAAATGGAAGGGAACTTCCTTCTATTGATAGAAGGGCATCTATGAAACAAACGAATCCCACAGTCATCATACTTAATAATGAAAGACAAATGTTTTCTCTCTAAGGTCAAGAAAAAGACAAGGACGTCTGATCTCACCACTTTCATTCAACTTTGCACTGGCTGTGCTAGCAAGGGCAATCAGGCAAGGGCATCCAGATCGGAAAGAAGTAGCAAAGCTGTGACTAATTGCTGCCAACAATCTTATATATATGAAAATCCTAAGTTTCTAAGTCACCAAAAATCTTCCAGAAGTAATTAATAAATTCATCAAGAATACAAAAAAAATCCCTATACACAAAAATCAGTCCTATTTCCATACTCTTATTTGCAACAAAGAATTTGAAGATGAAATTGAGAAAACAATTCCATTTATGATAGGATTAAAAATAATAAAATACTTAGGAATAAATTTAACAAAACAAGGGCAAATTATGTTCTGCAAAACTATAAAACGTGTTGAAAGAAATTTGGAGTCTATGTAAATATTAAAGGCATCCCAGTTTCATGGATCAGAAGACTTAATACTATTAGGATGGCACATTCCCTACATTTTTTGATCTATAGGGTTAATACAATATCAAAATTCCAACTGACTTCTGTGAAGAAATTGATAAGCTGATCCTAAGGTTCATCTGGATGAATCAATCAAAACAGCCTTAGGAAAATAAAAAGTTCGAAGATTCATATTCCTGACTTCAAAATGTACTACAAAACTACAGTTGTCAAAACAGTATGGTACTGATATAAAAAACAGGCACATAGATTAGTGGAAAAGAATCAATCAATCAATAAATAATACCCACATATATAAATATACCCACATAGCATAAATAAACCCACATATCTATGGGCAACTGATTTTTGACAAGACTGCCAGGACCATACAATGGGAAATGAAGAGTCTTTTCAACAAATGGCACTGCGACAATTGGACAGCCATGTGCAAAAGGAGGAGGCTGAGCTCCTATCTCATACCATATACAAAAAAACTAACTCAAAATGAATCAAAGGCCTAAATGGAAGGGTTAAAACTATAAACTCTTAAAAGAAACATAGGTACTAATTATCATACCTTTGGATGATGTGCTGGTTTCTTACATACACCACTAAACTCACAGACAACTAAACATAGGTAAATTGGACTTTATGAAAATTAAACATTTTTGTGGGTTATAGAACACTATGAAGAAAATGGGAAAACAAACTATAAAACTCAGAGAAATTTGATATGCAAATCATATATATGAAAAAAAATTTGTATCAAGAATATATAAAGTCAATAGGAGGGAGCCAATCAAATTTCAAAATGGGCAAAGGTAAGAATAGACATTTCTCAAAAAGATATATAAATGACCAATAAGCAACTAAAAAGATGCTTAACTTCATGTTAAGCCATGATATTAATGAAAACCGAAGTCACACTGAGAGACCACTTCACACCCCCTAGGAGGGCTATAATCATAGGGATGGATAATAACAAGTGTTGATGAGAATCTCAAGAAACTGTAACCCTCATACACTGCTGGTAGAAATGCAAAATGGTACCCCCTCTTTTGAAAACAGTCTGGTTAAACACAGTGACCTACCGACCTAGGAATTGCACTCTTGGGTATATATCCTAGAGAAACAAGTTCACGTAAAAAACTTGTACATAAATATTCATAGTAGCAGTGTTCATAATAGTCCAAAGGTGGAAAGCCAAAGATCCGTCAACTGATGGATGGATAAAATGGGGTACATTCATACAATTAAAAGTCATCCATCCATAAAAAGAAATGAAGGTATGATTCGTGTTACGACTAAGAAGACTCTTGAAAATATTATGCCAAATAGTAGAAGCCAGACGCAAAAAGCCACATACTGTATGATTCCATTTATATGAAATGTCCAGAATGAGCAAATAAATATATAGAAACAGAAGGGGGATTAATAATTGCCTTGGGCTTTTAGAGATAGAAGAAGTAGGAAGTGGCTGCTAGTGCCTATGGGATTTCTCTTAGAGATGATACGATATTCTATAATTGTATGATAGTGTCACAATTCTGCGAATATACCAAAACCCTTGAATTATACCCTTTATTTTTTTGATTGTACACTTTAAATAAGTAAATTGCATGATATATTAATTACAGCTCAATAAAGCTCTTTAAAAAGAGAGGAAAAGAATTGCACAGTGCAGCACACCTCCTACTGTGTTTTTATAGTTAGGTGCAACTAGCTTTAAAGCAATTCTCTATCCTGCTTCCTTTGTGATATGTTGAACATCTTTATCTTCTGTTTATATATAAAAATTTGTAGTGCTCATGCACCTATTTCTTCACCAGATAATCTGAATTCTTTATATACTCAATTAGGGAAGAAAAAGGAAATTAGAAAAATATATGACTAATACAGGAAGTTCTGCTCTGCTCCATAGAGATTATTCTTGCTAAACAAACAAACAAAAAACACTCCAAAAAACCAAAAACCAAAACACTGGCAAGAACAGGAGAAATAGGCTGAATTTGGAATAGGTTACTGCCTCCGAGGACAAAGAAGGCACCATCTGTAACACGCATCTTTATTTAGCAATAAAGAGCTTTCCTAAGAGGAAAATATCTCTTGAACTAAACCAAATAGGCCCCTCCACCAGGAGAGGGGATTCAGCCTCCCACTTGACTCTCCAGAAGTGGATTTCACAAATCTACATGCAACCCAGAATTGAGCCACATTATCTACTCACAATAAAATTGTGGGCCTTAAGTACCCCATTCTTATTCCTTCATCTTGCCTGCCAGAGATTCTATTGATAAACCAAATAATAGAGGAAAATGTGGATGGCCTATGGCTGCTTCCCTGTCAAAAACGGGCGGGGGAGGGGGGGCAAAAAAAGAAAAAAAAAAGAAAAGAAAAGGTCTCCAATTATACACATTAGCCTTAATTTTGGCCTTTGGATGATCGGATAATGTTTCTGCCCATGAAATGAATTCTTGTGGCAAGTCCATGCTTTTCAGTGTCAAAAATAAAAGCTTCCAATTAACTGTCAAAAGCTTCTCCAGCAACTGGAGACAGGAGTAAATTGGAATCTTTTACATTGGTAGCTTTTGACATTATATTAAGCAATCTTCTAGGGTTGTCATAGTCCATTCTTTGTATCTATCCCAAAGAGTTTGTGTTGATCCATTGTTTTATTAGGCAATCTAATCTTTTAGCTCAATTTCTGTAGTTCTCATATTTGAGCAAAGTCGAGGGACCCTTTTGCTACTGTGCAATCTTCGTGTTGTTTTCAGGTTTCAGGCCAGGTTTATGTTTTAGAGTATAAGAAGGGTTTTTGTGTGTTTGTCGGTAGTGGTGGTGGTGTCATTTAGCGTTTTTTTTGTTTGGGTTTTTTTTTTTGTTTTGTTTTTTTTGGCCTTTTCTTCCTTTAAGTCAGTCCTGCTTAGGATTACAGCCTCAGCACTGGCAACCATGGAGTACTATCTAGACATTGAATCAGATATTGTAGATTGCTGTAATCTTTTCCACAAGGAAAGGTAAATATCAGAGCTATTGATCCATGGCTTACATCCTGCTTTCTAGGCCTGAGATTTTTCTCTTGAAAATAGAAAATGCTGCATGGATTTCCCATTTCCCAGTACCTTCTCTGCTCTCAAAGAGTTTCTTTGTTTTACATTTGAAAAGGTAATCAAGTCAAGTAATTGAGCTCAGGATTTTTTCCTTTGCTCTTAACTCTAAAACTTTTCAAGAAACGTTGGAAGCAAAGAAGCCTTTTTTTTTTTTTTTAAATTTCTTCATATGTTAATATCTGGGGCTATTTTCTCATTTGATTTCTGTTTTCTTTGTTCCTCCTTCTTAAGAATGTCTGCATTTACCAAATTTAACTTGTGTTCCTTTTGGATTCATAGATGCATTTATTTTTCTTTAATCAAACTCTATGTTCCCTGGGAAGCCAAAAATTATTCCAGGCTGAGCGTATCCTGTATTAACAAAAAAATTATATAGTGGAATCACTTGTATTCATTTTTCAGAATATCTCTCAGCCCAGTTTAGAAAGTTTTTACGTTATTGGATTTGTTCATTTGAATTGCTTTCACTAATGTAATTCAAATATGCAGATGACCAACCATATAGACTTGAAAAGAACCAGAGCAAGCATACCTAGAAGGGAGAGGGGTGATTCCTTCGAGCAAGTAAGAGAAGCTCAGTGTGAGGGCATACACTTCCTGATGCCCTTCCTCCCAGTCTCTGAGCACTTTCTGGCTGAACCAGATGAATGGTGTTCGCCTGATCTGGTCCATCTTGCTGGGCCACAGCACACTCTGGAAGTGTTATCAACCAGTTATGCACACACAGTCTCCAGGTCCCCTGGGAACCAGGGTGAATGAAGGTGTCAGTCTGTAGCCAGAAGGAGTTATTGGTCCAAGAGCAAAGAGAAGTAGTAAGTACCTATCGGAGTAATGTAGTCAAAGCCGGAGGAGAATGGAAACAGTTCCAGAAACAAGTGCACATGGGTCAGAATCAGCAGATTAGGGAAGAGGCCATGAGAAAGTTGAGAAGATAAGCTGCATTTGTCCCTGGCTCTGGCTGCATGTCCTCAGGGGAGATGTGAGGGTTTAAAGGGACTAGGCAGGGTCAGCTACCACCCACTCCCGGACTTCTCCTCAGTCAAGGGAACAGTCAAGGGAACACCCTCACGGGCACCAGGGCTCCAAAGGTGAAACAGTGCCCGGTGTTGTGGTTTACTCTCGCCATTCCTCTCATGCTCCTCCAAAGATCCCCTTTCATATACTTTCAGAGCCAGTGTTCAAAGTCTCCAACCCTTTATCTCCAACCTCCCTTCCCCATCAGTCATTAGGATTCTTATGTCCCTGGGATACTGCTTCTAATCCACCTGCATTTCACATTCCTTCTGATTGCGTTCCCTCCTCCTGGGATTTTCTTTACCATCTGCTTTCTCCTAGAGTCTGCAGGTCGAAGGTCTTCTATAAAACTCTCCCTACCCCTTCATCATCCTCTAAGTCCCCAGCCATCCAAGATTCAATCTTCTTTCTCCTATAAAGAGAAACAAATGTGACAATGTTGTGGATGGGCAAAGTTGATATGATTTAGTATCTCAATAATTATAGCTCTCTCTTGAGCCTTTTGTATGGAAATATGCGGCATGTTTCTCTAGCAATTTAGGTTATGTTTCAGAAGGCTAGTTAATTTCCTTCCAGCCTGTGTTTCTAAATTATTCTTAACCCCAAAGTGTATGACTGGGAACCAGAACCCCATCTTTCTTTATATTTTTTCTACATAAGGCAGCTCTTTGGGAACATCTTTATACTTATTAATATTTTTCAGTGACGCCAGAGTACCATACATTCCTTCTCCATGGGGTGGGGTCATCAAAAGATGATGTATCAGCTAACATCTATGGGGCACTGACTATATGGGTCGAATGTTGTGGTGAGTACTGTATTGCATGGACTATCTCATTTAATCCCCACAACTATTATCCTCATTTTATACATGAGGAAACTAAGGCTCTCAGAAATTCATTAACCTGCCCAAGAGAGTGGGATAGCCAAAATCCAGGTAAAAAAAAATACTGAGGGAAAATGAAGAGTGACAATGCTTCTGAAAGGGAATTACTAGTAATAACAAGTGACATAGTATGCTGCAGGGCTCATGTTAGTAAGCTGGTGGCCTGGAAGGCTCTCCGCATTGACAAGAGGGTATTTCCCTTGATTTAGGGATGTCACAATACTGGGTTGAGGCCTTGGCAAGCTTCCTTCTGGATGAAGTAAACGAATGAGATCTGGAGGGCTTCTGGCAGCAGGCAGAACTTTAGAGAATAGAAATGTGCTTTTCTGCAAGACCCATTTCCACCCCTGAATGCTCCATGCCCTGGATATGGACGATACACTCAAAGGAATTGTAGCTACAGTCAGGAGCGCTGGCCTGGTTTAATTATTTAGTACAAGCATAGAGGCTTTGCTAAGAGAATTTCTGGGTTTGAGCTGCCGATACTTGATCAATCAAGTGGAGAGTTCATGTATGGCCTTCAGCACTGGGTATAACAGAGAAAGCCCACAATATTTGCTCGTAATACTGTCATTGTTATTATCACTGGGGAACCACAGATAAGAGTATGGACTCTGGAGTTACATTGCCTGGGGTTTAAACCTAGGAAGTACTACCTACTACAGTGTACCCTTGAGTAAATTATCTAGCATTTCTCTTCCTCCATTTGTCTGAAAAATAGAGGGATAACAGCACCAATTTTATCAGATTTCTCTGAGGAGCCAATGTAAGTAAGCGAATACTTTGCTTGGCACAAAGTTGGCACTCCATAAATACTGACTAGTCTCATTATGATCGTCATTACTATCGACCATCATCTCTGTCCCAGGATTTGGAGGTGACAGGACGTGACTAGATGGGAAGACGCTGAGCTTCAGCAGCAAAGATGACCATGCATAGCCCTATAAGCTACACTGTCACTAATCAGACCTCCATGCTCAGACAATGACCCAAGTGGCTCAACCACTTCCTTTCTCACTTCTGCCTAACACAGGTCCACAGGACTTTCTACTTGTGTTATTGCAAACTCCTCCAGAATGGTCTCCTCTAGTCTGGTCTGTCTGCTCTATCAATATTCCGAGAGACTAATCTTCCTGCCTGAGGTCACAGTCCCTATCATACAGCCTGTCTTCTTCAGCCCTGGATCCTTTGTACTAGAGCTCACACTATGGAGATGCCAAACGAAGGCTTTCTGAGATCACTGTGTGAGTTCCCTTCACTGGGTGGGAAATGTCAGTAATATAAGAAAAAGAAGGGCTTTGGCGATAGTAATGGTGGTGGCTTGTTAAGAGTGGTAAACTCCACTGTGCTCTATTTCCAAAGCACTTTGACATGCTCTAGGAGGGAGGCGAAGGAGGCGACAACTCGATTTTAAAGGGAAGGAAACTAAAGACTGATTAGAAAGATAACATGACTCGGCCAAGGTACTACTTCGTCTGATAGTGCAAACTGGATCTCAAAGCTTCTCAGTTGGTTTCACTTGGTCTCTTTTCCACAACCACTCAGAAAACACCAAATTACATTTCCTGATGAATCGCCAATGTGATTAGAAGGATAATGGTCAACATTTATTGAGTACTCTCTAAGTGTCAGGAACCATGCTAAGCATTCTTCATGGGTTATATAATTTGATTCTCTCAACAGCCACAGTTGCCCATTTTTCAAATAAATAAACATGAAACTTGCAGATATTAAATTACCAGCCCAGGGTAACTCAGTGATAGCAAGTGAACAGAAAATGGATATAAACACCTTTGCTTTCAACTATCTGCCTCCTTGGCACCTGGATTCTCTGAGCCTTGTGCCAGTAACCAGAGATGGCTCTAGAAAATAATTTGGGCTTTTCCTACATCAGGCATATCTGACACAAGAATTACATAAGAACTTCAAAATGCATTTAAATTACGCTTTATCATTTAGAATCTATCATCTTGACCAAATTCTTCATTTTTCATTACTCAAATTTTTATATTGTTTTCACCTGAGAATTCCTTAACTAAAAATATTAAATATAATTTCACTCCAAGAAAACATTTTGTAAAGAGTGGTTCTGTTTTGTTCATACAGCTTTTGATTCCTAATTCTTTCTAATTTTATAGGTTTGATATGGTGGTTCCAAGATGTTCTTGCCTAGACCATAGATTTTCTGATTAGTACAAAAGCTACCAAGAGTATCTTCATAACCCTTTATCGATCATATTTCTCTTTTTAATTTGTATATTTTTCCATTTGAGTATATTTTATACATCAAAAAGATTAACCCCGTCTCTTTTTCATGGCACCTTTCTAAAAACAGTTTTGTTACTTGACATACTGACAGGTTTGTATGTACCAAAATGTTAGTGTTTAGGGAATGTAAATCAACTGATATTTTTCTTCATGCTTTTTTCACCATTGCTTTTATGCTTAGAAAGTCCTTCCCTATCTGTCAGAGAGAATCTGTCTATACTATCTTCAGTGATTTCTCTATCATTTATCTTTCTTCCTCCCTCTCTCTTTCCTTTACTCTTTTCTTATTCTTTTATCATTTTTTAAAAGTTTATTTATTTTTGAGAGGGAGAGATTGAGAGGGAGAATCCCAAGCAGGCTCCAGGCTCTCAGCACAGAGCCCAGTGTGAGGTTTGAACTCAACAAACTGTGAGTTCATGACCTGAGCTGAATCAAGAGTCAGGTGCTTAACTGACTGAGCCACCCAGGCACTCTATTCTATTATCATTTAGCTTTTATCTGATATTGACATAAATCATGAGATAAGGCTGAACACTTCTACTTTGCCAAAATTATAAACCAATAGTGTGCCCTATTCCTTGAATAACCTCTATACCCCCCTCCTGGTTTCCTTTATCACTTTATTGTATACTAAATTCTTCTTTATTTTCAGATTTTCTTCGAGGTCAGAGTTCTGGGGTCATTATTCTGATATCAGACAACATTGTATTTTTTACGTTCTTATAATAAATTCCATTTGGTTATAATCTATTATTCTTTTAATATATATCTGTATACAATTTGCTAGCATTTTAGTTAGGTCTTTTGTGTTTATTCATGAGTGAAATTATATATAGTTCAGTGTGCTTTTATCAAACTGAATTATTAGTGGCAATGAATAAGTAAATAGCAAAACTTTTCTATCTTCTAACAATAGTACAAAAACATGGAAATTATATGGTCCTTAAAAGTTAGGATATTTGTTCATAAAACTGTGGCCATTTTTCTCCTGTTTCTTCGGGGTTTTTTTATGAACTTTGTTTGCTACTTCTTCTAGGTCATTTGGTAATTAATTTCTACGAAAATGGCTGACACGTGTGCTTTTACATGCTTACTTGGTCCTAGTTTTACATTCACTACTTGGTTTTCTTTTTTATCTCATTAGTTTTTTTTTTTAGTTGATAACGCTATTTATGCATTAAGCTATTTAAAAGAGGAATTTCTCCAAAAGGACCAGGTTTTGAAATCATTCATAAGTTCTACTGTTTTATATCCCTAATTTGTCAATTGCTGGTTTTATTTTTATAATCATCTTCTTTTCCATTAATTTTTTCTTGGGTTTTCTGATTTCTCCATTTAATCCTCATCCATTCATTTCATATCAAGTTTTGATATATATTAACAATTTATAATGACAGTTTCGATCTCCCTTTTAATCCAACAGTTACATAGAATGTTCTCCTTTTACAACTTCTTTTTTCTTTTCTTTTTCTTTTATATAGGCTTTATGTCCAACACAGGGTTCACGACCCCTGAGATCAAGACTGAGCTGAGATCAAGAGTCAGATGCTTCACCAGACACTCCCTTTTATAATTTCTAAGGAAATTGTTTTTCTTTAACTACTGTGGTCAGAGAATTTGACCTATGAACTTCCACATTTGAAATTAATTTTTTAAAAATTTTCTGTGATACAAGAAAGCTTCTAAATTCTAAACAAATACCTATCTTAAGATAGGGATCAAATTCTCTATGTTCATATTGATTCGATCCTTTTGCCAACTCAATATGCGAATGTCCAAAGAGATCTAATCGATCTAATAACATTTTGTACATTTGTGTCACTGGTGATTTCTTCTGGTGCTCTGCACACATTTTACATTATACACAGATACATTTTACCACCGACTGTATCTTTTATCAGTGGTAATTTATCTTTTTTTTCTACTAAATGCCTTTTACTTTATTTCTACTTTGATTTATGTCTTTGCTGCTCCTACTTTCATTAGGTTTCATTGGCAGGGTGAGGGCCTTTCCCAAAGGGTTATTTTCTACCTTTTCAAGTTCATTAATTTTAGGTATATCACTAACATCATGTAATTGCTTTTGTAGTAGGATCGTTTGCCAGTGTTTATAATAAATACGTTTGACACTACTGCATTATCTTCTTAATTTCATTTTTTCCCCTTTCTTGCTGTGTTTACTATTTTTGCCTTTGGTTGAAAAAAAGCAATGTAAAATGTATGGATTAACTTGCCTGATTTACTGAAGATTAAGGTAATTATTAATCTATTTTTATAATAAAATTCAAAACTGAAATGCTAGCTTTGATTCCTTTCTAGGTGAGAGAAGGCATTTTGTAATCTTTTAAGTTCCCTTCACTACTAACCACACATTTTCCCCAGTCTTTGTTACTAAATGTGAGAACTTAGAGCTAACTTGTTGCCATTCTTCCTATGTCAGTTAACTTTTTTTTTTTTTTTAAAGTAGGTTCCACACGTAGTGCAGAGCTGAATGCAGGGCTCAAATTCATGACCCTGAGATCAAGACCTGAGGTGATATCAAGAGCCAGATGCTCAACTGACTGAGCCACTCAGGCACCTCTATCTTTGTTCACTTTTTTCTCAAAAGTTATTTTGGTATTTTCCTTCAGCCTTTTAAATACAATAAAATTTGCTTCTTAAGTAACAACCATATTCATACATGCTTTTTTTTCACGTCACACTACCATTTCCCAAATATCTATAGTGTGCCAGGGTCTGTGCTATCCAGCTCACAGACATTATAACTAATTCTTACAATAACATATGAGAGAAATTATTTTTCTGCTTCATAGATGAGGAAAGCGAGACTCAGATAATACCTATTTGTGGTGAGTCACCATCAGGTGGCCGACATGTAAGGCTGTGATTTTGTTGCAATAGCTAAGTGCTGCAACAGAACGAGCAAGAGGGCACGTTAGAGGGACAGAGAAGGAGTGATCTAGTCTTCCTTCAGGGGCTGAGTGAGGAAGTAATGAGGAAGGCTTCTGCAAAGAGAAAACACTTTAGTTGAGTCATGATGTATGAACCATTTCCCCAGAGATCAGGAAAGAAAAGCTGTTCTAGGTCCAGGAAGGAGCATCTGTCAATGCCAGGAGCAAAAGTGGTGCTGGTTTGGGAAAACTGCAAGTATGTGCCTACAGTGCAGGTGTTTATATGGCCATGGCAGGAGGTGAATCTGGAAGTCAAAACAGGGGTCATATCTTGAAGGAGCTTTTGTGTCTTGTTGAGGAGCCTGAAACTCATCCTGTAAATGATGGGGAACAATCAAAGAATATTAAGCAGGTAAATGACAATCCAGTTTGATTGTGGAAAGATCATTCTATGCAATAAATATAAAAGTTGGACATGAAATGGCCTATGACTAAAGGCAAAGATGTCTACGAGGTGGTTCTGGTTAAAGCAATTGTCTCAGAAATGTTTGGCGATCTCCTGAATAAAATCGTCACTCACTGTTTCCCTTTCTGCCTTCACTGTCAAGAAGTTCAAAGTCATATTTAATCCTCATTTACAGTAGCTGTATGAGACCTCCAAGTGAGTATATTTTTTCACCTCCATTTCATGGTGTAATTGTTTTCTATTTCTGCTGTAACAAATTACAACTTATTTAGCAGCTGAAGATGACATAAATAAAAAGACACTGTCTCCATGTGTCTGAAGTCTCTCACAGGTCTCACTGGGCTAAAATCAAGGTGTTTCAGGGCTATGTTCCTCACTAGAGGCCCTGGGAAATGATCTGCTTTCAAACTCATTCAGTTTTCATACAGTAGAAGTGAAGTCACAGTTTCCTTGCTAACTCTAAGCCAGGGGTTGGTTCTCAGTCTTGGAATCCCTACCTGCATTCCTTGACATGTGGTCCCCTTCATCTCCAAAGCCATCAACAGTGGGTGGGGGTCCTTCTTGTGCTTTGAGTATCTCTGACCCTCCTGGCCCCTGCCTTTTGCCACGTCTCTTTGACTCTTCCTCCTGCCTCTTCTCTCTTTAAGTGCTCATGTGGTTATACCAGGCCCATCTGGATAACTCAGGATACTCACTGTTTAGAAGTCACTGTGGTCAGAACTTCAACTCCATCTTCAAAGCTTCCTTACAGCATATTCAGATTAGTGTTTAATTAAATCCCAGGTAATGGGGATTCTGGAGGGACATCAATACAACTTTGCCTACCAAACACAGTTTTAGTTTTTGATTTCCATTTCAACAGTTTTGTTGACAAGGCCTTCATAAAAGGCATCATAAGTCCTTTTTAGAAAGGAATAAATTTTTTATTCTTCTTGATTATGTTTACTGTTTTGGACATAAAAGTAAATATTGTTACTATAGAAAATTTGGAAAATAAAAATGGAAAAAATTAATCACAACCAATCATAAAACCATCACTTATATACAGCTACTATTAGTATTTATATTTTCTCTCTCATTTTTCTCTTCTCATATTCATAAAAGCTGAAGTTCAAACTATATGTGCAGTATTCTACTTCTTAAATTAATGTTAGGTTGGGAGCAAATTCCAGCATTTAATACTTACATAATTGCCACACAATAATATAGTGAGTGTATATACTTTTATTTTTTATTTTTATTAATTTTTTAGAGAGAGAGAGAGAGCATGAGCAGGGGAGAGGGATAGAGATGGGGAGAGGGAGACAGAGAGAATCTTAAGCAGGCTCAATGTTTAGCACAGAGTCAGATATGGGATGAGGGCTTAATCCCACAATTTTGGGACCTAAGCCAAAATTAAGGGTCAGATGCTCAACGGGGCCACCTATTTTGTACTTCTTTAAAGTGTATGGGATGTTAAAAATTTCTCTTTATAAATAACACTGAATTATACATTTTTACTTGGTCGGAATTTTGGATTTCTTTCTGGATATATACTGAAGTGTTCAACTGGGGTATTCATGTCAGTCTTTTTTTGAAGTATTCCTTATATTCTAAAAAATGCTTGCATAAACTAACAGGTTTTTAAAATATGAAGTCAGAATAAGCAGCTGATTATGACTATATAATCATGACTATACGTCTATCACTTACAATTACATTGCAGAGATGCAAAACAAAATATTTCTGCAGAGTCATCTTTTCTCATAATATAGCTCCCATTTCTGAATATATTTGAGGCCGACTATAATAAACCTCGATTTATAAAAGCCACTAAAGGATGTGGTGGTCATTATTTCTGTTCACCAAATATTGCCTGTTCTCTTCAGAGGCATATCATAAGATTTCATTTCTCTGTTCCCTTGGGTTTGAGGTAGTGAGTTATTTGATTTGGCCAATTACAGGTAATGTAACTGAACAAGTGTGTCACTTATTGGTTGAAAGCTCAAGAGCTAGCATGCGATTAGCCTTATGCTCTTTACCTGTCCCTTAGAGATTTGCAATGCTCCAGATTGTGGTTACTTTACTAGTTCAGGATCTGGAGATGGTATAAGGTAGCAGAGCCCCTTAAATAGAGTGTGAATAAGAAGTACACCTTCCTTCTTTAAGCCACCAAGATTCTAGGATTATTTGTTACATAGCGTAATCTCGCCCCATAAACTACATCGTGAGTAGATAATCAACAAAAGTTAGTACACAGAAATGAGCTCCTACCACAATAAAAATGTAGCATTACCTAGAAACTGTGTTGAAAAAAACCATCCGTGGAGCTGGAAGAATGGTGATCCACATTATTTGGTACAATTTCATGTGCAGTATCTCAGGAGGCGTACTATATACCTGACAAAACTGGAGAACGAGGGGAGGGAGTTGGAAAACAGAATGTTAGTAACATGATGGCTGCTGTCAGCTCTATGTGACAAGGTGAGATGAGCTTACGGTAGACATATGCTAAAGGACAGATTGGTTGGTTTACAAGCTAGACTAAAAAGGAAAGTTCACAAATTCAAGGGCTTGTAGCGTTAGAAGAAACGACTACTCTGCATACTTAAATAGCAAAACAGGTAATTGATGGAAAAGGTTTTGAGCAACAAAGACTGATTAAAACTCTGCTTTGCAGCTAAAACTAAATTAAGGATAATGGCAATTGTGTTAACAGGTAGTGTGGTAACAGCTCTGAGCAGATTTAACATGTGTATCCATTTCCTGTTGCTTCTGACAAGTGTATCCATTTCCTGTTGTTTCTGTGACAAATTACTACAAACTTGATGGCTTAACATAATGCAGATTTAGTCATATAGCTCATATAGTCTACATGGCTCTTCCTGGGCTAAAATCAAAGTGTGGGTAGGACTGTTTTGTTGGGATACAGGAGGCTCGCTGGGATAATCCCTTTTCTCAGCTTGTCCAGCCTCTAAAGACTGCCCACATTCCTTGGCTCATGGCCCCCTTCCACTTTCAAAGCCAGCCACGGCTGGTCAAGTCTTTCTCCTATCACACAACTCTGACACTGACTCTCCTTCTGCCTCCTGATTCAGCCTTTTTTTTATTATTATTTATTTTCAAGTTAGTTAACATACAGCCAATTCTGCTTTTAAGGACCTACCTGATTACATTGGACCCACCTGTATAATATGGGATATTCTTCCTGTTTCAAGGTCAGATAATTCACAAACTTAATTCCATCTGCAACCATAATTCTCCTTCACCATATAACAGCATACTCACAAGTATAGGCATTAGGATGTAGACATCTTTGGGGGCCAATTATTATACCTACCACACAGTGACATCTAGAACGTCCTTTAAAATGAACAACATTATTTAGAGCAGAGACATGAAAAGTGTTTTGAACACCTGACCGGCATAGGACTCCCACACTGACATCAGGGGAGTGAGTGCGTAAGAGAAGGGAAAGGCATGGGAGTGAGGAAGCAGACACTCATCAAATAGGAGTATTATATCCAAAAAGGAACTGCCATGTGTTTTTGGACTGAAATCAAAGCGAAAAAAATCTGATGAAGTTCTTGAAAGAATTATCTTGCCCCCCCCCCCAAATTAACCTGAAATAAAAGAGAATATGACAGTTCACAACTTAAAGTAACACTGAGGCTTTAGCCATGATTTGTTAGAACGTAAGCTAAGAAGTCTGCCTAATCCCAAGGGCCGTATGTTCTCTGATACCCACTTCAAATGTGGACATAGAAGGTCATGGAAAGGGAGAACGGATTGAGCCATGGATCGTGGGTATAATGGTCCTACATTTTATCACTTTCCCCTACTGTCTACCCAGGGAGACTTCTGAGTAGCAACAACCCAGTAATTGTGGTATGCCTTCTGTCTGTTCACTACCCAAGCAAGAGTGGTCACTGAAATTATCCAGGTATCCAGGTCCTGCTTTACTGCTATCTACTGGGTGTTGGTAGGTGGGTGACTAAAGAGGTTGATAACCTTCATTTTTAGTTATAGGTCTCTATGTCACCAAGAGCTACATCTGGACTTGATGCAAATATCATGCATCATGTTTTGATATGAAACTCCTGGAGATTTTGGACTTTGTGCTTGGTGCTAGGGCTGGATGGATTTGGGGTTGTCTTCCTTACAGGAGCAGGGAAAGAGCATGTATTTTACCTGGGGGTAGGAGAGAGGAGCAAAAATTTGGTAACCAGAAGCAGAGAGTGTGATAGTCATTAGTACTGCTAATATCCAGTTCTTATTTCCTTTCACCCATGGAGAAGATGGATCGTCTCAACCATTTTTGGTTGCGTAGGACAAAAGGAGCAGTTCTGAACATTGGACCACAATTTCCAGATCAGAACACTTATTTCTTATGCAAGTGTCTCCTGAGTTCCCTTCCCCATACTGGAGTGATCCTAGAAGCATGTGTGAAGGCCGAGCTTCTACCAAACTTCTAGAGCTTCCTGACCAACCCACTTTGGACAAATAGTATAAGGAATAAATATGTTTGTTATGGCTGGGAAGTTAATTGTTAATGCACCATAAACCAGCCTATCCTCATACAGAATGCAAAGACTTTTTTATTTTACTTTGTAAAAGTTTTATCCTGATGTATCTTCAAATATCCCCAGTAAGAACTCATGTCCAGGCCTTCTATTTATACAACATGTTCTTAGAAGTACACCTATTGGAGAAAGTAAGCTTCTTCACTTATATACATTTCAATAAACATGTAACAGTGATGAAGAGGGGAAGAGTTTGTAAGAAAATCACATTCATTATATCTGGGCTAGCCCTGCCCTTTATCCCATTAATTAGGCAAGGATTTTTTTTTAATAGTTAATTTAGTTTGAAAGAGAGAGTGAGGATGAGTGGAGGGGCAGAGAGAGGGAGGGAGAATCCCAAGTAGGCTCCACTTTGTCAGCATGGGGCCCAATGTGGGGCTCAAACTCATGAATCGAGATCATGACCTGAGCTGATGTCAGACACTTAACTGACTGAGTCACCCAGGTGTCCTCAGTCAAGGATTTCTTAAACATGGATTATCAGCTTTATTTAATTATGAAACAGAAGTTTAAGGCTTGGGTCTGTTAACTGAGCACTTCTTGAAGGATGCAGGAAGAGAAGTGAAAAACCAACCTCATCAAACAGCCCCAGGGTTGGGTCACTAGGGGCAGGACTTAATTATGTTATATACAGGGGGAATTGAAGAGTAAATCTCAAAGTATCAAAAATCGCAGAAGCTAAATCTATGATCATGGTGAAGGTAAAGTCGGAAACAGTAAGGGAAAGTGATAAAATGTAGGTAACCGCACAACTGCAGCTAAATAAAAATGCTGACCCAGTGTAAGAACAAGATGAGAAGGTACAGGCTTCTCTTGCCATGAATAGAGCAGAGAAAATGGGACTTTCTATTATCAGGTGCTAGGAACTTGGTCCAGGTTAAATATGTAGGTATGAGGCAAATGGTGTCCAACCATTTGGACAATGCTCCTCTCTTAGTATAACGGACATGTTTCTACAGTGATTGCTTCAGATTGTCAATTAATATCCTGGGATTTCTGTGATTTCACCAGAAAAGACTGGTCTTCATCTCAAATGAAAAACTGATCATGGGGAAGCCAAAAGAAGTATAGGATTGTCACAAAGAAGGAAACAGGAGGAGGACGAGCAGAAGGAAGGGGAGACCGTAAAGGAAGAGAGAAGTAGCTAAAAAAAAAAAAAAAAAAAAAAAAATTAAAAGGAAAGAAAGGCTTTATTAGTTTTGGGAAATCTGAGGACCAAATTAGGGACACTGCTGAGAGAGCCAAGGGAAAGGACCCAGGTAGGGGCCGAGACACCTGGGAGCAAGAGCGTGCAGGGATTTTGGTGATGCAGGCAATAAGGTCTGGCCTGGGGATGGGAAGACTAGGTGGTCACATCAGGGTACCCAGGGCAGAGAAAGCTCAGTAAGAAATAGCTCCTGGCTATGCCAGTGCCCTGTTCTTCTTTCGGCCAGCTTTTCACAGCCATGAGAATGTCTGCATGGGCCTGAGTAGTCAGGCAGGCCCCCCTTCCCACACAGAAGAGGTTTATTATATTCGACACACAGAGTAACCCAAGCGTCCTGAAGAAACCACGAGAAGGCACATGTAGTCTTTTCCAAAGGTGCAGAACCAATCTCTCCTTGAGTAAGGAAAATTTTTAATTATTTAAACAAAAACAATTCATCTGCTTTCAAGTAGGAATGTCAAATGCCGTGGTTTCCAGTCAACAGTCAGTCTCACAGAAGAGTACAGCCATCTTAGCGCTATACCTGAGGATTTGTTCGAAAGCTGGCATACAACACCTGATTCCAAAACAGTCCACTTTGAACTAAAATTCATTTGCGGTCATAAACTGAAGAGATGCAAACACAGAGCTGGCACACATTTCCAAAAACAACAGAAGAGAGTGATGGCCTCAACCCAAGCAAATCTGTCAAAACGGTGCTGTTAAGGCTTTCAGCTGCTTTAGAAGGGCATCTCTCATTTGAAATATTTTTCTCAGGTTCTTTTCTTCTGTTTAATAAATATCTTGGCATTAAACATCCTCAAAGCATGAAGACCTATTCTTGGGGCCTTAATGTGTTTATTAAGCTTTTCAATGACTTAAATCTTTTTTTTTTTAATATTTTTTATTTATTTCTGGGAGAGAGAGAGAGCGAGAAACAGCGTGAGCAGGGGAGGGTCAGAGAGAGAGGGAGTCACAGGCTGAAACAGGCTCCAGGCTCTGAGCTGGCAGTCAGCACAGAGCCCGATGCGGGGCCCGAACCCACGAACCGCGAGATCACGACCTAAGCGAAAGATGGACGCTTAACCGACTAAGCCACCCAGGCGCCCCAATGACTTAAATCTTTAAAACAGCAGCCATGTTTTGTCATAATGGCATCTCCATGTGCATTTAAAAAATTTTTTTTATGTCTTTATTTTATTTGGAGAGAGAGAGAGACAGAGAGTGAGCAGGGGAGGGGCAGAAAGATGGAGACACAGAATCTGAAACAGGCTCCAGGCTCTGAGCTGTCAGCACAGAGCCTGACGCGGGGTGGAACCCACAAACCGTGAGATCATGACCTGAGCCAAAGTTGGATGCTTAACTGACTGAGCCACCCAGGTGCCCCTACTTGATTTGATTTGTGCAACACAAGGAGAACTGAAGTCAAGAGATGTGCCAAGTATGCTATCTGGGAATTAGATTCATCTGTATGAGCTTTGTTTCTTCATCTGCAAAATAGGTTCTACCCCTTCCCTGAGTTTTTTTAGGGAACACAGTGAATATTAGAAATTCAAGTGCTTGGGGTGCCTAGTTGGTTAAGCGTCCAACTTTCGCTTAGGTCATGATCTCGCGGTTCGTGGGTTCGAGCCGCGCATCGGGCTCTGTGCTGACTGTCAGCTCGGAGCCTGGAGCCTATTTCAGAGTCTGTATCTCCCTCTCTCTCTGACCCTCCCCTGCTCACACTGTCTCTCTCTCTCTCTCTCTCCTAGAAATAAATAAAAATATAGAAGAAAAAAAAGAAATTCAAGTGCTTTAAAAAGAGAAAAACACCATGGAAATGTAACACGTGTATTATTATTGGGGTTACAATGTTTCTTTTTAATTGCAGCTTTATCTGGCCAAAGCTCCAATGCAAGGGCTCATAGATTTGTTTCACATTCAGGCAAGTTCATGGACATCTGGAAGTCTCACACACATCACAGAGGGTTATAGCTGTCCAGAGAACTAAGACCTTTAAAGACACTAAGAAACTTCATTATTCATAACCACCGAGCCAAAAGAGAGCAGTTGGTGATGGAAAAGCTAATTTGGTGGCAATAACAGGGAAAGCATGAAGTTAATCTAATCATCTAAGGATGCTTCTCAGACTTTAATGTACTACAAACCACCTAAGAATCACATTAAAACACTAATTCTGATTCAGCAGGACTGATGTAGAGCCTGAGTCTGCAGTTCTAACAAGCTTTCAGATAATGCCTACTTTATTGATCCAGGAACCACATTCTGAGAAAGAGAGAGAGAGAGAGAGAGAGAGAGAGAATATGCATGAAGAATTCAGGTGGCCAAGAAATCCCAAACAGTAAATCTTGAGAAGTTATCAACATATGTGCTTTCCAGAGCCTATCACATACTTCACCTTCCCAAATGAGATATTCAGTCTTAAAGAACCCATGCTCTCCTTCTGTTCCTTCAGAAACTGTACATTACATCCAAATGATTTTCTACCATGGTGTGTCAATACCCCACATTGCTAAATCAGTGACAAAAGATGTGGAGTTACATCTGTGCATAGGAAGCTATGCATAAATCACAAACCATGACATTTATGTGTGTGCTGCAGCCTGTCAGTAAATGCTGCTAACAGGTGTGTCTGATACAGGAGCATTTCTTATTTCTTCAACCAATGATTTGTGACCTCTATGTACCCAGCACCGTGCTAGAAGCTGGAACTGCAGGAATGGACAATAAGACATACGCCTGCCATCATGAGGATTAAAAAATAGCAGGTATGGTGGGGGGGAACGGGGTAGAGAAGAAAATAAATAGTAAGAAAACATTAGTTATACTACTATGGGGGAAAAAACAAGGAGCTGAGCTAGTAGCAGAGAGTACTCCTTTTATTTATTTTCTTTTTTAAAATTTATTTTGAGAGAGAGAGAGCATGGGGGGGGGGTGGATGCAGAGAGAGAAGGAGAGAGGGAATCCCAAGCAGGCTCTCCACTGCCAGCATGGAGCCTGAGATGGGGCTTGAACCCACGAACCGTGAGATCATAACCTGAGCCAAAACCAAGAGTTGGATATTTAACCAATTGAACCAGGCACCCTGTAGCAGAGAGTACTTACTTTAAATACTATAGTCAGAAAAGTTTTTTTCTGAAGAGGTGATAGTGCAAGAGAACATGGCTAGAGACTGAGGACATGACTAGAAAAGGAGAACTTTCTCAGAAAAGAGAAGGAATTTGTAAAGTCTGAGGCAAAAAGAGATTGGTAAATATAAAAGACTGAAGAGAAGCCAACATGGTCAGAGATATCCAATAGCTTAAGACACGTGGAGCACAATAGAGAATAAAAGAGTCTTTTGGTCCTTAATTCACTTAATTCACTGAACACTCACTTACCACCGACTCCATCAAACACTTTATTAGAAGAAGTCAAACAAGCCCCGATGCAGCTTTGTCCAAGTGACAGAGATAAACACTCATGATGGTCACTGTAAGTTGATTTGGGAGAAGCACTAGAAGCCTTTGGATCATATAAGGAGTGGGGTAGGTACTTTCGAGGTACTTCCCAATATATTTCTTTTAACATCACTATCTTCATAATACACAATTTTCTTGGGGAAAATCAGTTATGTTACCTTAAAACAATATATACTGAAACATTGGATAATTCAACTTATTCCATTGGTTGAAATACACATTCCTCAGTTCCAACATTTGCACTCCAAATGGGAATATGTGTGAAAAGTTTGAAGGAAAGGCAGGTTGTCCTGATTATTTTTTTTTTTAGGTTTATTTATTTATTTTGAGAGAGACAGAGAGAACACAAGAGTGGGGGGGGGGTCGGGGGCAGAGAGAGAGAGAATCCCAAGTAGACGCCAAGATCAGTATGCAGAGCCCAACAAAGGGCTTGGGCTCATGTAACTGAAATCATGACCCAGAGCCAAAATCAAGAGTCAGAAGTTTAACTGACGGAGCTACCCAGAAGCTCCGAGTGATTCTTCAATTCTACTCAGCATGACACCTAGACAGACCAGATATTCTTTTTGAATTCCTCTATCATTTCTCAAGTGATCCATTCATTGAGCAGTTTACTACATTTTATGTGCAAACTATCCTGTCTACAGCAACAGATTAAAAGCTTACAAAGGGCAAAGATTCAGTATTCTTACCCTCTAAATAACCCAAGGTAATATTTTGAATAAATTAAGGTCCAGATAATTTGATTCATTCGGATTTATAAAATATTTCAAAATATCTCCAAGGTTCATTAAATATGTGATTAACTTGAAAAAAAAATGTTCACTACTTTCTGTTCAAGTGAAAATTTCATACGGCATTGTTTTAAATTAAATATGTGATTAACTTGAAAAAAAAATGTTCACTACTTTCTGTTCAAGTGAAAATTTCATACGGCATTGTTTTAGAGAGGAAATTACTTCATCACCACCTACTCTCCCCTTGAGCCTTTGGAGAAATGAGAGGAAATCTGATACTAAGTGACCTCTCTTCAGATACAAGGATAAAAGTATTTGATAAAATTATTAACAATAAAAATGGCTCCTCAAAATAGATATGCCCCAAAAGATTCTCTACATATTGTTTGACTTTTAATAGGAATCATATAATTTGTGTGCCAAGTGGTGTTGAATAATCTTTATTTAATTGTATTGGGAGGAAATGATAGAATTCATTGGTGATGGAAAGAACTCTTTTGGCCTCCATTCATTGTCAGTAATTATTTATTTATTTATTAACATCTATTTATTACTGAGAAACAGAGAGAGACAGAGCATGAGCAAGAGACAGAGACAGAGGGATGGAGACAGGAGGAAACACAGAATCCGAAGCAGGCTCCAGGCTCTGAACTGTCAGCACAGAGCTCGACGCGGGGCTTAAACCCATGAGTGGTGAAATCGTGACCTGAGCCGAAGTCGAATGTTCAACCAACTGAGCCACCCAGGTGCCCCATCAGTAAATATTTATTGACCATCTACTATGTGTCAGAGAATATACCAAGGACATAGACTACACAGAAAGAAAGTGATGATCTCTTCTCCCAAGAGGCATGCACCCTAGTGGAAAAAAATTGGTCTACTAGCTAATTATTTCATCAATTCAACAAATATTTAGTAAGCACCTGTTATGCACCAGGCTTGATTCTAGACCATAAGATACAGCAGTGACTAAGACCATCAAAGCTCCTGTCTCATGGCATTTACTTCTTAATCAAGGTCTACACAGACTATAAGAAATAAATGAACTAGAAATTCAGATACAGAAAAGTGCCTTGAAGAAAATAAGAGTGATGCGATGGTGAATGTGGATGGAGTTGCCACTTTAGACTGAGAAGGGAAGATATTTCTGAATAGCTAATAAGTGAGTTGACACTCAGTGAAGAATGAAGTCAATCCAAAATTGACTAGGGTGGTACAGTCTAGATAGCAGATGGATAAGAGGGCAGAATGAAAGGAGGGAGGATATCAAGGGGTACAAACAGCATACACAGTGAAATGAACATATAAAATCACGTGTTCTGCAAACCACCAGTGGGATTTGAGAGCCAACTATGGAGTGGTAAGACTCGCATGTCAGGCAAAGAAGTTGTATGGAAGGTGATGGGAAGCCCCTGACCCAAGGGTTTTTACGATGACCCTTTCTTGCTTTGTCAGCCTGTCTCCTGACTTTCTGAGATGGCTATAGGTAGGTTGATCAATTCCTGGTGCTAATCCTCCAAATGCTTTCTTCCCTACTATTATGTCACATGCATATCTTTAAATGAGCACTTTTGCACTAAACTGTAACTATCTGCTTCTATACTTATTCTCACCATTAGATTGTGAGTTCCTTGAGGTTAGGGACAATGGCCATTTGGTTTGACATGCCCAATACCTGGCACATTAGGTACATAATATGAGCTCAACAAATTTTAATAGGAGGTGGACAGATAAATAGATGGGTGGCTTAAATTTCATAATATTTTTGAATTAGTCTCTAGGACTGAAATCAAGACATTAGCACTATAGCATGAGCAAACAGCATTAAGATGAGGTTCATAGCATTTGTTTCTTGAATATTTTACTGGGAGTTTCAGATGCCTTTTAAGTCCACAGGTTTAGGATTAATTGCTCAGCTCCACCCAGTCTTGTGATGCTGCCTACCTTTAGAGCTTTCTCACTAGTTTTTGACCAAGCTCACAGTTGGTTTTCTCTAGCCTGACCATCAGCTCCTTCTAGAGGAAAGTCAGGAATTACTACTTAACTCATCATCACGCCTTTTTTAATCTTTTATAGAAGCTGATCAGATCATCTCTGGCAACAACTCAATGACTGGTTTGATTCCATGGACAACCCTTCAGAAGGGATCATTTCTCAATCTGTAACACATCAGTGTGTTACACACAGATTGCTTGTCATCTCTCGGAGTGCCCCTCTTCTGCAGATTATTCAGATGAGAGAGAGGCCAAAGCAGAGAGAGAGGGAAAAGGAGAGAAGTAGAGACAAACAAGGGTGGAGGAAGGAAAGGAAGAATAGATAAATGGATAGAGGGATGAACAAAGGAAAAAAGAGAATGTGTTTCTATGTTCAGAAGACATATTTTTTCATATGTTCACAGGATCATATTTAGAAATTACAGCACATGACATTATATAATCTGTATGTGGCAAGGTTTCCAGATCACGGGTCTGGGGACTAAATCCACAGCAAATTGGGATACGCCATGCTGGCTACATCTGGGCAGACCAGCATGGAAGCAAAGACGTCACAGTGAACTTCAGAAGAGGCAATACTTGAAGAAGTGGACAGTAGTTCCCAAAGTTTAGACTCCAAATTAGTCTTGAGTAGTGGCTACCCTTTATGTCTGATAGGAACTGGATGGAAGAATTCTAGATAGGAGAGGAATATACTCCCAGGAGAGAGATAATCAGGTACCAATCTATTTGTGGAATATTTGTTGGAGGTTGAAAGCAAGGAAAGATTTGGGGTGCAACCTTGAACAGTGTTTAACAAAACCATCTTTGTGTTTCTGCTCAGCCCCCAGGATCTTCTGAAGGATTCCCAGGGAAATAAAAGACTGAATAAGATGAAAAATCTGTATAATATGTGCAACTTAGAAATATGAGAGGTCAAAGCCATTCTGCTTGTAGCTTAATGGCCTGGTTTAACATTGAAGAAAAGAAATGTCTGCTTCGTCAGGTAAAAAACAATATGAGGATAAGAGAGGCATGTAGGAGGCAGTCAATAAAATTTAATTTCCTTTCTGCCTCCTTCTCTGTCTCATTGGATCTAGAGACTGGAGTAACCACAAACACATGCATGTAAGCATGCACTTGTGCACACACATGCACAAACATGCACATATGTACACGTGCGTGCGCACACACACACACACACACACACACACACACACACACCCCTTCTAAGGAACAAGACCCTGAAATGAGCAACTATTGCATCTTTGGTCTCACAGAAGCAAACCTGACCAGTAGTGGTCTCTTCTTAATTACATCTCCTAAAGGAAATTTATTTTGGCCAACTGAATATGTAATGAAAGAAATAATGAGTAATGAGGGGAGCCTGGGTGGGTCAGTTAGTTAAGCATCCGACTTTGGCTCAGGTTATGATCTTGTGGTTCACGGGTTTGAGCCCCGTGTCGGGCTCTGTGATGAAAGCTCAGATGGAGCCTGCTTCATAGATTCTGTGTCTCCCTCTTTCTCTGCCCCTCCCTGACATGTTCTCTTTCTCTCTCTCAAAAATAAAGAAAGCATTTTTTAAAAACTTAAAAAATAATAAATGGGCAATCTGGTGAACCTATCTATTCAAATCTATACTTGATACTCTAAGACATCTTATTCATTTAATCCTCAGAATACATACAGAAAGGAATTCTTCTCTCCCGTTGTACATGAGGGCACTGAAGCTTACAGAAAATAAGAAGCTTGCTTAGGATCACAACATGGTAACTACAGAGTTAATATTTACATCCACATGATATATTTTAAGTCCATTTGCTTTTCCTGTACAACAAAGCCTCAAGCTATAGCTGAATTCACTCAGTCACAGCATCAATCCTACTCATTTGGTTGCAAGAAGTGTCAGGCACTTTTGCATAGGTAACCGGAGATCCATTCCCAAACACCTGAATACCCACTGTCTCACATTCTTTGAATCCAGGAAGGGCCGGATACCTGACTTTTGGCCAAACGATTTGTAAGCTGAAGTTTGCTGGAGTACCTGGAAAATTTTGCTTTATGATAAAAGAAACACATGTCTCTAGCACTATGCCTGCCCCTCTATGTCCTTCAGGAATACAGGTATGATGTCTGGAGTGGCAGCAACCATCTTGATACAATCAGGAAAAGGTAAAGAAAATTATAGAGATACTGCCCTTGACATTAAGCTGCTCAAACAAGAGTAGCCACCTACTTTCTGACTCCTTGATGGGTAAGAAAAACAAACTATTTGTTCAGGCACTCTCAGACCTTATTCTGGTACTTACAGGTAAAAAAAAAAAAAAAAACCAACTGATACAGGAAAATGCCTACAACATTCTCTAAAGTATCTAGATTAGTGAGCTAATAGAGAAAAACAACTTTAATTTTATAATAATAAATACCTCTCCTTACATGAAAACCATATTTTCAAGGTCATAATTTCCTGCTCTGAAAAAAAAAATCATATATCATCCACACTCAGTGGATCCTTAACTCTGAGTAATATGAACGACACAAGAAAATTTTTATGAAAATTGAATTAAGATAGACAGTTACTCTGATTTTTCTAAACAGCATCTAACACATAGTTGATGCTCAATAAGGCTGAGTGGTTAAAATTATGTATCTTATTAGGAACACATCTCAGTACTATCATTTGGGAAAGTTCTTTCTCTCACAAATCAATATTATGAAGAATCAGGCAGCAGGTGGAGGATGTAAAAATGAATCATTTTTCAATAACTTCTTTCAGTGTGGAAGACTTCAGATGTCTAGACATATTTTGCTATTGAATCCCACACTGATATTTAAGGAGTTGCTTCTCCCCATTGCATACAGAATCACTCTAATTATAGCAAAGCATTTTGCTCACCCGCTGTCTGTCCTGAGCTAAGAGTGAGGTCCATCTGTGTCCCTTCTGGTAGCTCCAGCCACAGTGTCCAGCCACCTCAGTCATCAGGTATGGGTTGAGAAATAAGATGTTTTCTCTAGAATGTGATGATGAACATAGTAAGTTCTTTCATTTTCAGAATTGAACGGAAAAGTTATAAATTTCCCACATGGCATGTCATTAAAAGTTTAATCTATTACTGAGTAATAAAAATGTGGAGAATAACAAGTAACAAAGCTTTGACTTAAAAATTAATATTTAGAGGGTGCCTGGGTGGCTCAGTTGGTTAAAAATTAATATTTAGGGAGACAAGGATTTGGAAGCACTTTCATGTTCTCCTGGTTTCTTGATCATTCACAGATTATCAGGTGTCCAAAATTTGCAGACTTACATTCATGTCTTGTTTGACAAATTTTCAGAAAGATAAACCCAGCAGGGTGAGAAAGCTCATATGCAGAATCGTGGCAGGGACACACCCGGATCTGAGAAGAGAAAAGGGAACAAAGAGAGAAAAAAGGCCACCAGGAGACTGACTTTCCTAGATGGTGACAGTTACCTGGATAGGACCAGTAATAATGGCTCAGATCAAATGATTCCTGAAGATTATTTCAAAGGATGTTTGATAGAGCTCATGAGACAATCCCAAGCACATAAGTTCATTCTTCTGATATGTGTGAGAAGATTATGCTCATTAACAAAAAGGGAGGAATTAGATTTAAAAGTTTCTAACGGGTCACAACACTGCCATTGAACACCCCGTATCATGTCACTGCTCTCCACCTCACTGCATTTAACTTACTTTCAGTCCATACTTGCAATTACTTCCCATAAGGTGAGAACTCTAACCTGGGTTGTCTGTAGGTGAGGAGGCAGTCTTATCATTTCCATGTTGCCTCATGGGATTAGGCAGTTAGATACTTTGACTTGTTCCAGCAGCATTTGATGACAGCCTCCACTCTTTCTTTCCCCCAACCAAATCATTGCTTAACTCTCTCTTGAGACAATGTTATTTCAGGGGACTCTGTTGGCCAACAAGGTGGCATTTTATTGTGCAACTGCAATTAAATCCAGGCAAGTCCACACTGGCTTTCCTGAAGGAAAGGCTTTCTGGAATAATGGACAGTGTTCAGGACTGGCTATCACATGCCATGGATCTAAATCTTAGCTCTGAAATTACAGGTGTATGAGTATAGGGAAAGTACTTAACCTCCTTTTTTTTTTTTAAACATTTTTTAATGTTTATTTTTGATAGGGAGATAGGCAGAGTATGAGCGGGGGAGGGACAGAGAAAGAGGGAGACACAGAATCTGAAGCACGCTCAAGGCTCTGAGCTGTCGGCACAGAGCCCGACATGGAGCTTTAACCCACGAACCGCGAGATCATGAGCTGAGCCAAAGTCAGACACGTAACTGACTGAGCCACCTAGGTGCCCCAAAGTACCTCCTTGACCCTCAGTCTCTTGGTTAAAACTGGCGTCTTGATACCTGACTCACAGTACCCTTAAAAGGTAGAATGAGATGGTTGGTTGGAAAGTGCCTGGCTTCTAGTGGAGTCCGTAAGAAACTTTCACTGGATCTGAACTCTTTAGCTTTCCAGGAATATGGAAGCCCAGTAATTTCCTGGCACCCAGTGTGCCCTGCATGAGAATATGGATTCTTTTATGCTTATATATGCAATGCTACACACACAAAAACCCCACCTAGAAAATGCACGTATCCACCTAACAGAACAGCAATGACTGGCAGATAGCACGGACCTTCTCCCAGGAAATAGCAGATTTTCAAAACAAGCACTTTTTAAAATTACATAAGTATGCAGTATGAATCAGAAAAGCATGAGGCTGTGTTTGGTTGTTTGATCAACATTTCATTTTCTGCACCTTCCATGTTTTTACCGCCGGCCTGCTATCCCCCTTCGACAGGAGAAGAAGGCTACTGGGATATTTGTTACAATTGCCTGCTTAAGGTTCTCTGGCAGATCACATGTTTTACTTAATCAAATAATGTCCCAATTAATTGATTTGTTTGTAGACATTCTTAATTTAGTAAACGCTGAGCAGAATGCTAAAAATACCATTATATTTCTGACAGAGGCACCACTAAAGTCTGATAATTGATAGCTCTGCTGTTTTTTCTGATGGCCTGAAAAGCTTTTAAAGCTAAATTCTGTAATCATGTTCATCTTTGGAAATTAGTTTTGTGAAACCACACATTTAGTTCTTGCTGAGAAATCTCATTTTACTCATTTTAACATAATTTATAATGCATAAACTAAATTAGCTTTTGTAGCTAAGCCAGCACATTTTTCTTTAATTTTTATCTCATCCTAATATATTTTTGACCTTGAAAACTGTAATGTCTGTTGGATATTGAAGCCTCTGAACAAAGAAAATCATTTCCATTCCATCACTATGGTTACACTTTCTTCGCTCTCGAGCACTGAACAGCGCTGAAAGTGTTGAATCTGGATTCCTCAGGAGGGCAAGGGGAACCTCACGTAATATCATTTAGTTCTGATTAAATAAACACATATACATAATGGAACCTGGGAAAGTAGCAAATTACTCCACTCTGTTTACCTTGCATGTGATGTGACTAATGGCGAGGGGTAACATATCACCCAGAGTTACTCGCTGCACGTTCTGTTGTGTGTGGTTTCTCCCCAGGCAGCCATACATGCATATTCGTCTCAAAAAACACAGTCAAAATGCCAAGCAGCTCCTAACCCCTCCGGTCCTCCTGAAGTTAAAGCGGTTTCGTCCCTCCCTAACAACAGAGAACTCCGAGCGTGAATCATGCAGTTCCCTGTCCACCAGAGACATATTTCAAATGAGCTGGCGACTCGCCTCTCACCCTCCTAAAATGGCTTTGGCTGCCCTACAAAAGCAAGATAAGGAAGTGGTCATTTAAACAAATGCTATCCTTGCTGCCTCTGATAGAAAAAAAGAAATACTCTCTTTACAGAGGGCACCGTTTGGTAAAATATTGCTTGAATTTCTTTTCTTACACGGCTGGTTCTCAATGTTAACTACAGTAGGTTTCTGTTTTTTCTTCTTAGCCGTTCATGTATCAAAGGCAACTCGCAGAGAAGTGTTGGCAAGAGTCCGTATCTCCGAGTAGCCCTAAGTGCTTAGAAGAGTATATCCAATCAGTGTTGTGGCAAATGAAATCCATATAAGCTGAAATGGAATGTCTCATTCCTAAAATTCACATGCAAACAGATTTCCAGCTACCTTGATTGGGTTGTGCAAAAGCAATGCAGAGCTATTAATTTCCGCAGCAAATGATTTTCCAAAGTAGGGTAAGGGAGGAAACACTTGGCACTGTGCTAGAGCTCAGGTAGAAAAGAAATCTCCATCTTTAATAGCTTTTGAGTACAGGGACCAAGGTAATCACCCCTGTGGCCTGGCACACGGCCTGAACATGCCATAAATAGTAGTGGTGTGGAAGAGCAGGTAGATGGATGAAAAGCGCACTGTTCGATAGGATGTAAAGATGCTTTGATGGTGGGACACGACATGCTGGCACTCGGAGAGATGAGAGGCAGAACTCTTTGTAACTTAGGGTTCCAAATGAGAGAAGGCTGTCAGGCAGGGTCAAACAAGGGGTTCCACCCAGGACAAGGTAACAGCAAGCTGGGGCTGGAGGAGGCAGGTGGAATGGGGCCCCAGTTGGCTAATTTGAATAGTTCTGCGGGCTCCAGGTCACAGGAGCTGGTGGTCTGGTATGTAGCTGGGTAACTGGGATTAGTGCATAATGGCCTAGGGGCCCCGGAACATGAGAACCTGATGAGAGAAGTGATTGGGGTACAGACTTCATAAGGTGCTCAAGAAGAAAGGGGCCCTGCCTGTAACCAGCGCCTCAAATCTGGATCAAGACAGTTTTTTTTTTTTTTTTTTTAAGAAAACTTTTATACTCAGCTGTCCATAGAAGAGAATCCAGTCAACATTTAGGAAAGCATCACATGTCATTTAAAAGCAAATGGGGTGCCTGGGTGGCTCAATCGGTTGAGCTTCCGACTTCAGCTATGTCATGATCCTGCACTATGTGGGTTCGAATCCCATGTTGGGCTCTGTGCTGACAACTAGGAGCCTAGAGACTGCTTCAGATTCTGTGTCTCCCTCTCTCTCTGCCCCATACCCCCACCGTTTGCACTCAGTCTCCCCAAAATAAACATTAAAAAAAATTTTAAAGGAACTAAAATATCAATAAAGTATCACAGGGAGTGTTTTACCAAAAGCTAACCTGACCCTTACTTGCGCTAACTATAAACACAATTTCAAAATAATTTACTAGACATCTCTTGGCAGGATTATCAAGTTTTCAAAACAGTCTGAGTGAATAAAAGACCAAAAAAAAACTGGAAAGGCAACTCACAAACACTTTGCATAGTATAATAGCCTCAAATGTTTCCCCATGATGTGCTGGGGCACATCACATACATGGGCTGGGACATCTACGTTTTTCAAAGCAAAGGTAGCTGGGACTGTCCAAGTTCAGGAAGGGCTGCCGTCATATGGCATGCTGTGTCAGAGGCAGAACTCAAAAGCTGGCTGTGGCAGGCACAATATGAAAGTCCCACAGATGTCCCCGCCCTAATCCCCAGTGGGTGTGCTACCTGACAAGGGAAATGACTTGACAAGGGAAATTAAGGTTGCAGCTGGAGTTAAGAGTGCTAATCAACTGACTTTAAAATAGATTACCCAGGTGGGCCCACGGGTTCTTAAAAGCAGTCCAGGGAGACAGAAGGGGAAGTCATAGTAATGAGAAGGGAGAAGGGCTCCACCCACCATGGGGGCTTGGGAGACGGAAATGGGGCGGGGCCAAGACCTAAGGAGTGTGGGCAGCCTCTAGATGCTGAAAAAGCAAGAGAATGCGTTCTCCCATGGAGCCTTCAGAAAGGAGTGGTGCCCTGCAGATGGCTTGATGTTAGACCGATGACACTTACTGCTGCACTTCTGACCTACAGAACTATAAGATAACGCACTGGTGGGATTTCAAACCACTACCTTTGTGATGGTTTTTTATAGCAGCAAATATGAAACTAATGTCCAACCAAACTCCCAAAGCATAAAATCATTGCTTCTTTCTCCCAGATTTTCTTCACCCAAAGTTTTGTTTATTGTGGAGGCAAACCCTTAATGATTTGTCCAGGTTCAGCCGAGTTTTTGCTTGAAACATTTGTGTGTCTCATCTATAATTCATGACAGCCTCATTCTGAAAGCATTTTCTGTTAATGTACCATCCTTCGTTCTCAAAGATCAACTCTCTTTGAATATTTATATTTAAAAATAAAATCTAAACCCATTATGGTGTTGGAGAAGGGGACACTGGACCAGAAAAAAGTTGCTTCTCAGACCACAGCATCTACTTTGAGGACTTCAAATGCCAAATAACAGTCAAGGAAGAATGCTATACATTTTGCTATTAATGTAATTATTTTACTTTCCTTCTTCATATTCATTCTTGTATACTCAAAAGAATACATTTCATACTAACCCCCTTAGACGTGGAAGATAATAGAATTTACACCATGTTTTGAATAGAACACACTGAACAGTAAAGCCAAAGTGGTTTCAAGGTCAGTGTTAAAGAGTTTGACAGGACATGACAGTGGCTAGAAAAATGCAAGGTGGCTAACTTGTGGTAATAGTGATGCTTCATGAGCAGGCATTATTCTAAGTGCTTATCACATCTAGGGGTAAATATCAAGAGGTGCATAATCTAGAAAGCAGATCACTAAGTAGAGGGTGAGATCAAAGTGAATGTCAATCCCAGCTTCACTCCTGAGTACCAGTGGGCAGTTTTCACATAACCTCCCTGTTTTTGTGTGACCTCTCTCTCTTTTTGTGTGACCTTCCTCTGTTTCAACAGCTAAATCAAAATTCTCTGTATCTTGCAGGGATATACCATTCCCTTTACTTCCCATTTGTTTCCCTTAATGGAGTTTTGATTTTTTGATCTATCTCTTCTGCTTTTTTCTTTTCTGAGTTCAGAAAGCCTGAGTATCTGATTTCCTCTCCTTTTTCTCTTTTATCTTTCCAATCTGGTTTTTAAATGTCACTTTTAGTCAAGGGTCTTTCCGTTTTTATATTGGGCTTGTCTTATATCCCTTTTTCATGAGAGGAGTGTTCTTTAAAAATTCACTTTGTATCTGTTGTTTACCTTTACTGTTGTTGTTTTTAATAACAAAACTTTATATCTCAGAGGAAGTAGTGATAATAAAGTGTCCAGAGGCAAATTTGCTCCCTCTTTCAGAATCTTTTCATTGAATGCCACCTTACTTCATGATAAACTTCAGGGAGGAAAGAGAAAAAAATGAATAAGACAGTCATTATGCTCAAGAAAATTCACCCACTAGTAAAGAAGAAAGCAACTCTATTACAGAAAATAGCTCAAAGAATGTGATGACCGACTCCTGAAGGACCTGAGATATACACTCTACGATGCTCTTCCCCTCCTTTCTTACGATCTTTCTGGAACACTCAGAATAGTGTATCTCAGCCCCAAACTCCCGCAGCTGCATCCACCTAAGAGAAAGGTAACCACTGTCCCACAAATACCTGAACTTCAAAAACATCATCAGAAAAAACAGGGAGGGGTACCTGACTGGCTCATACAGTAGAGGATGTGACTCTTGATATCAGGGCTGTGAGTCTGAGCCCCACGTTGAGTTTGGAGATGGGTTAAAAATAAAATCTTAAAGAAAAGGGGTGAGGGTACCTGGGAGGCTCAGTCAATTAAGCATCCAACTTTTGACCTCAGCTCAAGTCTTGATCTCATGGTCTTGAGTTCAAGCCCTGCACTGGGCTCAGTGCTGGGCATGAAGCCTATTTGAAAAAAGAAAAGAGAAGAGTATAAAGCACACTAAGTACTCTTCAAGACCATTGTTGGTACACTCACAGTGCCAAAACACCCTTTGAAGTCACTGAAAATTGGCCCAGGGAAGAGACAAAAGAGGTTGAAACATGAAAACAAGTGAATTCTAGCCACCTGGAACCTTCAATGAATAAAGAAACTTATTTCAAGTTGAAAAAAAATGTTTCTAAGCAAAACTCAGAATCTTCATCTATACACTTATTCTCATCCCTAAAGCTTTTCTTCCCTTCATACATTTTTTTCCCTCACTTTCTCCTATCCTCTCAAGGCCATCTTTGGTCGCTAACTGATGCTGATTCTACCTGAGAGATGTCCAAATCTATCCCCTACTTTTAGTTGCTAACTACAGTTTCCTTTGATGGCTATGATACAATTTCTTCATTCTTTTGGTGGTGATTTGGGTTGTTTCAGTTTGGGGCCATTAATAGAGTGGCGATGAATATTTGTATAAAAGGCTTCTTGTGGACATGTTTCCATTTATCTAGGTAAAATACTCAAGAGTGGAATTATTTTGGTCAGAAGGTAGAAACATGTTTTAATTTAAAAGAAACTGCCAGTTTCCAAGTTGCTTGTACCATCTGTACTCCTACCAGTGATGTCAGAAAATTCTAATTGCTTCACATCCTAGCCAACATTTAGTGTTGTCAGGCTTTTTCAATTTAAGCCATCCTAGAAATAAAGTGATATTTTAATACTAACTTGCCTTCCCCAATGACTAATAATATACAATTTTCAAGTGTTTATTGGCCATTTATATATCTTCCTTTACAAAGTATCATTTGCCTATTTGTTATTGATCTCTCTTCTCACTGTTGAAGATGTTCTTTATATACTCTACATACCAGTCCTTTGTCATTTACTTATGCAGTAAAATGAATATTTGTTCCCATGATAAGCTATTCGCCTTCTTAATGAATACTCTGTGTTCTGAAGCTTATGATTTTGAATAACAATGTATCAATTCTTTCCTTCACGGTTAGTGTTTTCCAAGAAGAATTTACCTATCTCAAGGTTATTAAGATATTCCATTATTCAGTGATAGAAACTTTGTACTTTCAGCTTTTGTGTCAGATCCACAACCTATCTTTTTAAACGTTTATTTATTTTGAGGAGGGGGGAGGGAGAGAGAAAGAGGGGGAATGAGAATGAGCAGGGGAGGGGCAGAGAGGGAGGGAGAGGAGAATCCCAAGCAGGCTCCATACTCAGTGTAGAGCCCAACACAGGGCTTGATCTCATAACTGTGAGATCACGACCCGAGCCAAAATCAAGAGTAAAATGCTTAACTGGCTGAGCCACCCAGGCGTCCCCCTACAAGCCATCTTGAAATAACTTTTGAGTGAAAAACTAAAAAAAAATTAGGGCTGAGTTGATTTGGGGGTTTTGTCCTTGTTTCCTCACTGTGAATATCCAGGGATTCAGTATCACTTCTTGAGAAGAATTTCTTTTCTCCCACTGAACATAGCTTTGGCTCTTGTGTTAAAGATCACATTGACTATATAACTATTTGTCTATTTCTAAAGTCTCTGTCCTGTTTCATCGACCTTAAAGATCTATTCTTAGCCATTATCACCACTATCACACTTTCTTCATTAGTGTAACTTTACAGTGTGTTCTGAAATCAGGTAGTATGTCTCTTTTGATTTGTTTCTCCTCTTCAAGATATTTTTATTTTTATCTTTTTATTTTTTTATTTTTATTTTTTTTTTACTATTCTAGGTAGGTCCTTTGTATTTCCAAGGAGCCTTAGAATCAGCTTGCCAATTTTTAGAAGAAAAAAAGCCTTGGGATTTTGAGATTGCACTGAAAATCTATAGAGAAATTTTGGAAATTATACATCTTATATTAAATTTACATTAACATAATCCTCCAATCCATGAATATCATTCCTCCTCCAATCCATGAATACTGTTTATTCTCTTATGTAGATCTTTAGTTTGCTCAGTAATATTGTTTAGTTTTCAGTGAGGAGTTCTTGAATATATTTATTTAATGTTTTGATGCTATTGCAAGCAATGGGTTTTTAAAATTCAATCCTCAAACTATGTGTTGCCGTTAAATGGAAATGCAATTAATTTTGTATATCAACACTGTATTTGGTGGCTTTACTAACTTCATATGTTGGTTCTAGGATCTTTTTTGATATATGTGATATATCTACAAACACCTGAAATTTGTATCAGTACAGCTGGGACAACTCTCGTAAAATTGTCTATGTACATATTTATATTGCCATTTTTCCTTTTGTGTGTTTTTTATTTTTGCTTTATTACACTAGCCATTACTTTGAGAACAATGCTGAATAGAAGTAATAGGAGTTGCCTTTTTTGTTTTGTTCCAAGATCATATGGAAAATAATCAAGTCTTTCACGGTTAATTAGCTGTAGGTTTTATTGGAGAGAGACTCCCTCCAATTCCTACTATCCTGAAAGCTTTTATCACAAATAGGTGTTAAATTTTGAAGTTTCTCTGAATTTATTTTAAACATATAATTTTTCTTTTTTAATCTTTTAATGTGATATAGCACTTTAGTTGATTTCATTAATTTTATTAAATTGATTCAATTAACTGATTCTCAAATGTTGAAACAGTATTTCACTTGCTTGTGGGACAAATCCCATTTTGGCATATATACTATCCAATTATTTGTTTCTAAATTCAATTTGTAAAATTTTGTCAAGATTTCTGCATACATATATGTTCACAAATGATACTGGTGACATTGAAGCTTTGTTCACCTCATAAAATTGAGTAGCATTTCCAACTCCTTCTTCTGAATAAGTTTTTGTAAAACTGGACTATTTCTTTCTTAAGTAGAAATTAAACTTTTCCTGTTAAACAACCTACGTCTGTACTTGTATTATGTAGGAAGGTTTTAAATTTTATATATATATATAAATTATATATATATTATATATATGTTATATATATTATATATATAATTTCATATTTATAATTTATATTATAATTTTAGAGAGAGAGTGCATGAGCAGGGAAGAGGGGCAGAGGGAGACAGAGAGAGAATCTTAGTGGAGCCTGACATGGGGGTTCCATCCCAGAACCCTGGGATCATGACCTGAGCTGAAATCAAGAGTTGGTTGCCCAACCAAGTGAGCCACCCAAACACACTTAAATTATAAATTTAACTTATTTAAGTTCAACATAGTTAAAATGTTATTAGGGTTTTTAATTTCATGGCATAAAGTCATTCATAGTATTTTTCTTCCTCATCTTTGATGTCTGTAGCATTTGTAGTGATGGCCCCTTTTACATTTCTGATATTGATAGTTTGAAATTCCTATTTTCTTTTAAAATTTGTATCAGTATAGCTGGGACAACTCTTCCCAAGTAGGATTGCATAAAAGAATTAAGCCCTAATGCTCTAAAGCATCTATTGTATAATATGAAATAAACTCTTTTCTATTGATCTCTTGGCTATATAAGTGAGAACAGGGAAAACAGACAATCTAATAATATTCTTTAAGTCCAATTCTCTTGCAGAACCCTAGCTGAGAAAGATCAATTCTCAATTTTATTGATCTTTTCGGATAATCAATTTTTTATTTCATTGATTTGTTTTAGTTTCTGCTCATTTTATGTTTCATCAATTTCTATTTCTTATTTCCTTCCTTCTATTCACTTTGGGTAAAATTTCCTTTGCTTCTTCTATCTTCCTGACATACAAATACGCATGGTTGATTTAAAATCATTCTTATCTTTAATATAAGATTTACCATTATAAATTTCCATCTAAACAATGTTTTACCTGCACCCCACAAACTTTGATACTTTATGGTTTTATTACTATTTATTAAAATATTCCTTAATTATCTTTGTAATTTTTTTATATGGTGAATATACTATTTGGAAGTGTGTCTCTTATTCCAAATATTTGATAATTGTGTCAATATTTCATCATTGATTTCTAATTTAATTCTTTATGGACAGAAAATCTGCTCTATACGATTTCAATAATGTTACATTTATGAACACATTTTAATCGTTCAGCAAATGGTCTCTCTTGATACATATCCCATGTACACTTCAAAAGAAAATGTCCTAAATTGTTGAATAGTGTGCTATAATTATCTATTGGGTCAAGTTGGCTGATAGCAGTGTTTAAATCTATATTGTCAGAGCTTTTAGTCTATTTGTCAAATCAGTTACTGAGAGAAGCGTTAAAATGTCCAACTCTGATGCTGGATGTGTCTATTTTTGCTTTCAGTCCTATCACTTTTTGATTTATATGTTTTGAGGCTCTGTCGTAGATGCATTCACATTCAAGACTGTTTTGTCTTCTTGATGAATAATAATTAATTCGTTATTTATATCATTATGAAACAGTTCTCTTTATCTCTGGTAATACTCTTTTCCTTGAACTGTACTTTGTCTGTCCTTGACGTAATTACTGCATCTTTACCATGATCAATGATTTTTTTCCCTCTTTTAACCATTTATGTCTTTATGCTTAAAATGCATGTCAAATGGTGTGCAAAAAATAGTGACAACACTAAATACTGGCAAAGATGCAGAAAAACTGGATCACTCATATACTGCTAGTGGATTATAAAATGATAAAGCTACTCTGGAAAAGAGTTTCTTATAAAACCATACATGCAATTACCATAGAACACAGCAGTTGTACTGTTGGGCATTTATCCCAGAGAAATGAAAACTTATGTCCATAAAAAAAAAAAAAACCTGTCCACATATGTACATAACAGATTTATTTGTAACAGCCAAAAAGAGGGGACAATCCAGAGGTCATTCAGTGGATGAACAGTGAAACAAACAATGATATATCCACATCATGGAATACTCTTGGTAATAAAAGGAACAAATTACCAATACATGTAACAACTTGAATGTATCTCCAGGGAATTAAATCCAGTGCAAAAAGCCAATCCCCAAAAGTTGGCTACTATATAATTTATTACATTCTTGCAATGATAAAAATCATAGAAATAGAGAATAGATTAGTGGTTGCTAGGGGTCAGGGATGGGGGACTGGAAGGGAGGTGGCTGTGGCCAAAAAGAAAAAAGCAATAGGTCTGCTGATTTTAAGATCTGTGTTACTTCTGAGTCTGTTGTTATTGACTCATTTTTCTCCCAGCTAAGTGTCACATTTTCCTACTTCCTTGCACATATTCTCATATATTACGTATACTCAATTATGGATTCTATGCTGTTGTGTTTTTAAGACTGTTGTGTTTTGTTCTGGAAGGCACTTAATTTATTGACAGATCAGCTTTATCCTAGCAGGACTGGATTTTAAGCTTGTTATTGATGAGCCTAGAGTAGCCTTTCTTCTAGAGCTAGCGTAGCCCTACTCTTGAGTTATGAATTTTCTGGGGTCTCAGTTGAATGCCAGGGTATTTTTGAGGTCCCTCCATGTTGGACGGTTGTAACTCCATCTTCCTGTACTATGCAACGTCCAAGATTGTGTTCAGCTCACAGTTATCCAATAGCTCTTCTCTGCGTAATCTTACTGAATCTTGCTCTATGCATACACAGCTTTTTATTCACCCAAAAACTCAAGGGGATGCTGATATAGATTTCTGAAGCCATCTTATGTGTGCATCTGCCTACTCCTCAGTTCATCTATTCTGTAACTTCCTGCTACATCAGCAGCCCCAAACTCTACTCTCTCTTGCCTCTAGCCAGTGACAGCAGTGCCTTAAAAAGAAACAAACATACTTCAAAAAAATTGGGGGATGCCTGGGTGGCTCAGTCTGTTGAGCATCGGACTTCAGCTTCAGTCATGGTCTCACAGCTCATGGATTCAAGCCCCGCGTCAGGCTCTGTGCTAACAAACAGTTCAGAGCATGGAGCCTGCTTTGGATTCTGTATCTCCCTCTCTCTCCCCCTCCCCAGCTCATGCTCTGCCTCTCTCGGTCTTTCAAAAATAAATAAATGTTAAAAAAATTTTTTTTAAAAAATTGGGCTAACTTTTTTCAATTAGGCTTCACTTACTTGTGCTGAGGTTTGGATGGTGGCCCCAGCCAGAAAGCTGTGGTAAAATATGGTGTTTTCCTTATCTCAAGCATCACAGCCCTGTGCTATCTGTTGTCCAACATCTGAAAACAGTTTATTCATATGCTTTGCCCAGTTTTACAGTTCTTCAGAGCAGAAAGGCTGAGTCCCATAACCGTTTCTGCAGGATGGCTGCCACTGCATCTACACTTAAACACAATGCTTTATTTCTTTGTCATAAAAGCTCCACGAAATAAATACTCTTAAATCACTTTCTGGCTAAGAAGAAAGACCAAACTTAGATAAGTTAAACATTTCCTGTTATTCCTTAAGCCCCTCACAAGTAAAAGCAAAATGTATTCATTCTGTTCTTCATTGTGCTTTACGCGGCCTTGGTACACAACAGATGCTGAATAAATAAACATTTTCAACATTACACACACGGAAAACCTAAATCTCCGAGAACACAAGTTGGGGAAAGAGGAAGACACTAATATGGGTTAGGTGCTTGGATTTGCAAACTACAGATCACAGGCCCCAGAGCGACCCACAGGTTTTTTAAAAATAAAGTTTTATTGGAACACAGCCACACTCATTCTTTTACATATTGTCTCTGGCTGCTTTCATGCTATGATGACTAACTTGAGTAGTTAGGCCTGCACAGCCTAAAATATTTACTATCTGGTCCTGGGCAGAAGTCTGCCAACCCCTGATTTAGTGTATGTTATATGCCAGGCAATCTGCTCAGCACTGTTACATACTTTTCACCTCATTAAATTTCCTAGCCATGTTGTGAAATAATAAATAATGCCATTATCCAGATGTGGACTCTGAGGCCCAGAAAGGTAACCTGTCCTAGGTTTTACGGCTCGTGAGTGGTAGAGCACAATTTGAATTCTGACTTGTCAGACTCTGATACCTATGCTTTTTTTACTTCTAACAGTCAGAGAACCTTGCAAAGATATGGAAGATGCTAAACGGGAGGGCCCTTTTTGTGATTTGCATATCATCACATATGGGCAAGTGGAACTCATGCTAAAGTAAGCTGAAGAGCTGGCTTTGTATCCTGTAATAAAAATAGTTAATATCATTACTAGTAGAAGCGTTTTAGATGTCAACCCCTGTGCTGATTAAGAATAATGTGCATGTGGGGTGTGTGATACATATACATCACATGCACATATATAGGTGTATATATATATGTATATAAGTATATGTATGTATACATGCATAGAATTTGATTTTATTTCTTCATATTCTGTGAGGATATTTTAGGTACAGAAAGAAATGCCTAGAAGGTTTATATTACAAGTAACTAACTAGTTACAAGATAGTAACTAGTAAGTCAAGGGTTCAACCTGATTTTCCTAACTCACTAATGCTCTGTGTATACCTGCTTTCCATTCTTTCTCAATTCTTCCTTAGGTTTTCGTGACCTCAAATGCCATCTGAGGGCATAAGGGAGGAGAACGTCTTGTGGGTCCCCTCCGGTCACACAAAGCCCCTCTTGCCAGTGGCTCTTCGGCTTCCTTGGCAGTCTTCCAGCCCTCACTCGCAGCCCTGTCAAGATGTGATGCGTTTCTTTCCTCTCCCTTTTTAAGTGCTTTACACTCTGAGCCATCATCATTTAATTTTAAATTATCTTCTGATTTCCTACGTGGGCCGAGAATGAGAGTAGTCTGGGGAAAAATGGTAGTGACAATAAATGAGAAGGGAAGCATTTGTGAAAATCTTTTTCTTCTTTTCAAGAAGAGCTGTAATAGTATTTTGTATCAACATGACTCCTGTCTTCAGCTGTAACAAAGTTAGAGAAAATGTTGGTGCTATAAATTGAGAGTTCAGGAGGTAACTCTATTGACCCAGTCTTTTCAATGGGATTGGTATTATAGGTTTCCCACATAGAAACCAGTGTAGAAATATTTCTAAAGTAATTTCATCTTTGCCAGTAGCCCCTTCCTCCCTCCTTACACCACTTCTCTTTCCCAAGGTGTCCCTAAGTTCTTCAATCTCCTGGTGTCTTCTGTTCATGCTCTCCTTCCAAACCTCCATAACTTCCTGTGGCGCCTGAGATCAAATCACTCAGGGGGCAAAGATAGGAACATAACTTACCATTGGCCAAATTGGGTTTTCTCATAACTGGTTCAAAAGAGAGTTCTCTCATAATAGAGAGACCAATAAATGTTACAGACACAGAGAATGTCAAATCTACACGACAACGAAGGGTCTGATGGAATATAAGATGCCATGTCTATAGACCGTTTTGGGGGAGGATTTTTGTTCACATAAAGATAAAGGGACACAGGTCATAGATGCCCTCATGGGTGCTCTGAGTAGGTTGTTTTACTTTTAGAGATGTTCCAAAGGTACGAGATGGCAGTGGAGTAAGTGTGTAAAACCTGAATGCAAACGTGACATCTTCTGTAGCCAGCTGGAAAACTCCAGGTGCCTTAAGATTGTGCAGTCATTTCTCCAGTAAAAAAAGACATCACACTACATTCTATCCCAAAGGGAGCAGGATGGGGCCTGACAGCCTAGGGGAGACTGAGTTGAGAAATCACAGCAAAAGAGAAGTGAACCACTAAGTGGGACAATAGTCTCACAGGGGCTAGGAAGCTGGCCACCATTTCAACTACATCCTCACCAAAAGTTTTTAATTGAGTCTATTGAGGATATTCCTTTTTCCTTGTGGGGATACATCCTTGATTTTATAATAGCAGTTAAAGAACAGTTGAGTTCATTTTAGAACCAACAGCTGGAACACACCAATTCCATAAAGTGAAAGCTAACTGTCCTTCCAATTTAAGTCATCATGTAGAAGCTTCTACCATGACCTTTGGATTATGCCTATCATGAATCAGCTCACTTTCTTCCAGGCTGCCCATTTCCATAAATGCCATCTTTCTTGTCATCCAAACCCTAACGTTGCTTCCCCTTTCTCCTTCATTTCCCGAAATCTAGCCCATCGGTGAATGCCAGCCTTACTGATGGCATCAATAGCTGATCTGAGTTACCTTGAGAAGCAGCAACTGTCAAAGACATTTCCAACATCATCAGTAAATAGTTACTTGACGTTCACCATTTCTCTGCTCTCTGCCTCAAATGCCTGTGAAAAAGGTAGGGAGAAAAAAGAGTAAATGAGTACAGGAAGTTCTTCTTCAGTGCAGGTTACCTGGCTTAGGTTGTTGGGTCTGACCTGGACAAAGGAAAGAAATGAGACTGGAATTTGAGATTTACATGGGCTGGGCTTTGTCCTAAGTAAAAAGTCCTAAAAAGCAATGGAATCTTCTTAAGATGTTAACAGAGGACAAGAAAGGGGTAAACTGGCAGAGCATGTTTAAGACGGTTACTGAAAAACCATAAGGCCTTCCCAGCCTTGTACTCCACTGAATTCAGACTGAGAAACAGATTATACTGTTTTTGTAACTCAATTTGCATAGCCAAGACCCAACCCGAGACTAGTGAAGAAAATGTACTTCTTGGAATCACAGAAGCCCAGTTTCAAATCTCTGTCACTTAATACCTGGGTGAACTGGATTACATCACATCTCGAGTATGTTTTTGCCTCTGTAAAGTAACGACAGCATCATGAGGATGACTCAGGGCAATGCACAGCACGTGACTAGCGAATACTGGACATGAGAGACATTCAACAAATCATTCTATTGTCATGTATTTGATTATCAATGTAATGTCTGGTTGTCTCCTTTCCCTCAACTCCAATGCTATGGCCCTTCTTCATGTTCTACCTCTTTATGGGTCCAGCCCCAACTATATATGAGAGTTTCCTTCAAGTATTTGACAGTGATTGTCAGAAAAAAAAAAAAAAAAAAAGTAGACATTCTATAAAGCTCTGACAGGGCAACTTTATATAGACATTAATAAAAAGAAATGGATTCTAGTTCAGTACCTGAAACAGGTTTCCAACAATTTAAGCTAATCAATAACAGATTAGACATAGGGAGCTCATCTCCACAAATAGGAATGCTGCTGGATGCCACCATGTAACAGCATCCATAAGACTTAGGAGCTAATAGATGGAGGTTTAAATCCTGAGTCCACCACTTCTGGGCAGTAAAACCCTGGCCAAGTTGTGTAATGCCTCCACATCTGTCCCTTTAGTGTAAAAATCAGTCTTAATAATACCTGTGGTGTCAGGGTTGTTCTGAAGATTAAATGTTATAGGAACCTCCACCACCAAAACAAAACACAGACACAGCCTCTCTGGGGACCAAGGTAACAAAGATAAGGACAGAGACCTGCTGGACTCATAAAACCTTCGGAAGGCAGAGAGGCGTCACAGTGCCTGCCAGGATCACAGAAGCTGGCAGGACAATAGCCAAAGCCCAGAGCAGAGAATGGTATCTTGACACAACCTTTTAAAGACAAAAATCTCTTCCTACACTTGCAAAGATTTCATGGTATCCTCAAATAGTAGCCCTCACTGTGATAACATCCACACTCCATAATGGGAGAACAGGGGCACCTTCCAGAGGTAATGTGCTGACATTATGCAAATGGCACACTGCTTCTTTTCCAGATGTTACAGATGCTATAAAAAGTTCTAGGTAGATTCAGATGCTGTGTACCAATTATTTGGAACAATAGTGCTCTCTGCAACTTCTCTTATAGATATGTCAAAGTGACTGCCAATTTTACCAAACTCCTACATATTTTTCTACCTCTACGGAGATACAATTGACATCTAACATTGTGTAAGTTTCAGGTGTACAATGTATTCATTTGATACACTTGTATGCTGCAAAATAATTACCACAATAGTGTTTGCTAACACTTACATCATGTTACCTAATTATCGTTACTTTTTTGTGGTGAGAACATTTAAGATCTACTGTCTTAGCGACTTTCAAGTCAATAATAGAGTATTATTACCTATAATCACTAGCTGTACATTAAAACCCAGAATGCACCCATCTTTTTTTAAGTTTTTTTTTTTTTTTCTTTTGAGGGTGGGGAAAAGGGAAACAGAGAGGGAGAAAGAGGATCCCAAACAGGCTCCACCTCTGCACTCTCGGTACAGAGCCCTACATGGGGCTTGATCTCATTAACCATGAGATCATGACCTGAGCTGAAATAGAGTCCGATGCTTAACCGACTGAACCACCTCGGCGCCCCAGAACTTATCTATCTTATAAGTGGAAGTTGTACTCTTTGAGCCACATCTCCACTTTTCCCTACACCACTCCCACCCCAGCCCCTGCTAACTACTATTCTAGTCACTGTTTCTATCAGTTCAGTTTTTTTTTTTTTTAGGTCCCACATACACAGTATTTGTCTTTACCTGTCTGATTTATTTCATTTAGCATAATGCCCTCAAGGTCCATCCATGTTGTCACAAATGGCAGAATGTACTTCTTTCTCATGGCTGAACAATATTCTATATATTATTAGGTTGTTTCCATATTTTTGCTCTGTGACTAATATGCTGCAGTGAACTTGGGGTACAGGGATCTCTTCTATTTCCTGCTTTCATTTCCGTTGGATATATACCCACAAGTGGAATTTCTGGGTCATATGGTAAGTCTATTTTTAATTTCTTGAGAAATGCCTATACTGTTTTCCATAGCGGCTGCACCAATTTACATTCCCACCAATGGCACACAGGGTTTTTTCCCCTTCCCCTTCTCACCAATATTTGTTATCTCTTCTCTTTGATGATAACCATTCTAACAGGTATGAGGTGATTCCTTGTTTGTTATGGTCCGTGGTATTTCATTATAGCAGCTCAGGCAGGTTAAGACCGTCTTCCCTAGGATTCTTCAGTCAGATGACTTCTGTTTCTGCTGTGGGCCCTTATGCTGGTGTGACACTCCTCAGTGTAAGGGAGTCCCTTACCTTGGTAGTGGCCCAGTCACTGACTGATGGAAAAACCAAGCTAAATGTTTTTTTTTAATTTTTAAAAATGTTTTATTTATTTATTCCTGAGAGAGAGAGATAGAGAGAGAGAGAGAGAGCAAGCACGTGAGCAGGGGAGGTCAGAGAGACACACACACACACACAGAATCTGAAGCAGGCTCCAGGCTCTGAGCTAGCTGTCGGCACAGAGCCCAACACAGGGCTCGAACCCACGAACAGTGAGATCATGACCTGCGCCGAAGTCGGATGCTTAACTGACTGAGCCACCCAGACACCCCTAAATTTTTCTTTTTGTAGCTGTGCTTTTATGAATTATTTAACTGGGCTTTGTCCCTCCCTTTATTTAATTGCACTCACAGAGAAGAAGTACGGACTGTTGGCATTAAGAACCCTCTAGAAGACAAAGCAGTTGATTATTCTTATCATCAAAGTGGGCTCTCACATTGGTGCCATAAGAAGCACTGCACAGAAAGAGCTTGTTGGCAGAATTACGCTTTCAAGGGCAAATATCTTCAAGCCATCCTTGACTCTCTAGAGCAGAAAGGCAACCAAGTACAATGCTGAGGAGTGGGGAAAATGTTGAACTGAAGGCAGAAGGATCACCTGTGAAACTATGAGTGGCCTTCAATGATGCCTGTCAAAGATTCACAGTGACTCACTTTCTTTTCCAACGATGGAGCCACCATACTTAGGAAAGCCCTGTTCTCTTCCTGGCTTGAGTATTAACTGATGGTATGAATGAACACCATCTTTTTACCTACTTGCCTTTCAAGTGCTGTTTCCCTCTGTCAGGATGGCCTCCCTGGGCCTGCCCCCTCCCCCCTCAGTCCAACCCCACCCCTTCCAGTTCTTCTAGGGGAATTCCTCTGTGGCCTTCCAAACCTAAAGAATAATAGTAGCAAGCACTTATGTAAGGCTTACTATTTATCTGGTGGTGTAGAGGCTGGAGTGGGGGAGGGTGTCATAGGAGGATCTGCTTCAGATGAAAGAAGGAGTGGACTGTCCATAGAGAATTTAAAAACAATAATGAACCCCCCACCCAAACAAAAACAAGTCTGCTTTTTTTGAAGACCATATGTTGACAATTCTAAACAATGTCAGTAAGAAATGCTCCTATCCACTGAGGCAGACTTTTCCCCCTGAGCCTCCCTTCCTCCTTGGTACCTGCTGCATGTGCCCAGAACCTTTCTAAGCACTTAGGTACATTAACTTCCATAATCTGACCCCATTTTATAGCCGAGAGGACTGAAGCACAGAGAGACTGCGTGACTAAATCTGAAGTCATGCAGCTTGGTCATAATGCCTAGCAGGAAAGTAATAGGACCAAAGTTTCAGCCCAGGCAGTATTACGCCAATTTAGTCACCTAACCACTGAACACATGGCCCTCAGAATATCTAACACATACGAAATATACCTGTAGGACAACATCCCTGATGTCCTTGGGCTCCAATAGCTCCCTACATGTGTTCCTTAGCAGCTTTTATATTTTATGTGATAGCACTCACTGGCCTGAAGGCAAGTAGACAAGAGACCTGAGCCTAGCACAATGGCTGGCCCATAGTAGATGCCGAATGAATAAATGAATGAATAAATGCATGCAGTCTTTGGTCTGAGAGCTAGAAGGATTTATGTATATTATATATATATTATGTGTATATTATGACAGATTGGTGAAAAGCTCTGGGTTTTGATTTGGAATTCAAGAATAGCCTTCAGTTCTTTTTTTTTTTTTTTTATTTCTAGGATAGAGAGAGACAGCGTGAACAGGGGAGGGTCAGAGAGAGAGGGAGACACAGACTCTGAAACAGGCTCCAGGCTCTGAGCTGGCAGTCAGCACAGAGCCCAACGCGGGGCTCGAACCCACAAACCGTGAGATTATGACCTAAGCGAAAGCCGGACGCTTAACCGACTAAGCCACCCAGGCACCCCAAGAATAGCCTTCAGTTCTAACCCTGTACTATCTCTGATACCTAGAATCAGGCATTTACTAGATATAAATGTTTGTTTTACTAGTCTGTAAAATAAAGGGTTGAATACTATATCTTTGATATGCAATAGATTTTCAGTCTGCTCTCTTCAAACTAAATTCAAATAGATTTCTTTTTCCCTTGCCACTGATAACAAGCATTATTTGTAGGGGGGAAAAATTCTTTTAAGTGTAACATACTACAGAAAGCACGCAAACTCGAAGTATGGAGTTTAAGGAATTATCACAAGGTAAATACCTAGTTTAGGTGAAACCAGCTAGATCAAGTGAAATGTCCTAGATGAAGAAACAGAACATTATCAGGCCCCCAGTACTATGACTTCTAGTCAAATGTGAAGCTCTCCTGACTTACAACGTCACATATCAACTTTCTAATAAATGAAAAAAATTGCATATATTCTTTTGTGTAAGTCTTCTCAGTCAACATTATGCTTGTGGACTTCACCCATGCTATTGTGTATAACTGTAGTTTATCCATTTTCCTAGCTGTACAGTATTCCACTGTGTAAACAGACCTCACTTTACTTATCCATTCTACTATTCATGAATATTTTGGACAAATACAAAGAAAACGATACCTAGTAAGTCCTAATAAAACTGCTGAAAAGATCAAAGATCACTATTAGAAATTATTCATTTATTTGTTTTTCCAAAGAATGCTAATTCTCTCTCCTCTTTCTGGGAACTATTCCTTTTTCCTAACTCCAGCATATTAACATCCAGATGTCGTTTTTAAAAATATTTATTTTTGAGAGAGACTAGAGAGTGGGGGAGGGACAGAAAGACAGGGGAGCAGAGGACTTGAAGAGGGCTCTGTGCTGACAGCAGAGAGCCTGATGTGGGGCTTGAACTCACAAACCATGGGATCATGACCTGAGGTTCAGTCGGGATGCTTAACTGACTGAACCACCTAGGTGCCCTACATCCATATGTAATTTTTTGAGGAATGTTGAAGGTGGTTAAGTTTTGTCAGTATGAAAGAAGAAAAAGTATCAGAATCTGGAACTAGGTGCCGGCCCACCATGTTCTTCAGGATGGTCCTCCCTTCTATCTCAGAGTCCTCTCCCTGGAGTCTCTGTATCCGTGATCCTTGGTCACAGAGAATTGCTAGTAAAGGATGTAAGCCTATATCTGGCTTCAGGTACATGTGCCTGGTACTTAGAAGGAACTCAACAAATATTTATCTTGTGATTGCCACTCAAATTCAGCAACTCGCTACTTAGCTGAAAGTTCTCTCCTCATTTGCGGGTGATTAGTTAACACTTCTACCAATAGCTACTCCAAAATCTCTTAACTCTTCTGAAATCCACATTCTCTCTCTCTTTTTTTTTTTTTATTTATTTCTAGGAGAGAGAGAGAGAGAGGTAGCGTGAGCAGGAGAGGGTCAGAGAGAGAAGGAGTCACAGGCTCCAGGCTCCGAGCTGGCAGTCAGCACAGAGCCCGACGCGGGGCTCAAACCCACGAACCGTGAGATCATGACCCAAGCGAAAGTCGGAAGCTTAGCCAACTAAGCCACCCAGGCGCCCCTGAAATCCACATTCTTACTTGATAAATAACTTCCCATTCTATTTTTAAGAAGGAACTTTAGAAAGTCCCTTCTTTAACAACTTCATTTTAAAAAGATTTATTTCAACCTTCATTTTTACCCCTCTTGTCCTTCTCTCCAGATCAAAGGAATCTACATTATTTTTCTCTAAAGCTAGATCCCGTCTGAGAGATACTGTTGCTATATTTATTCCCCCTCTCTGGCATCTTTGAACTTTCCCTCTGCATAGACTTCCAACCCAACCTATGTGTTTCTCCTTGACCTTGACAGAAAATCTCAGTATGATCTTGGTGTCTGCTCTTGCCACCATGTTTTATTACTTCTCCTTACTGATACATTTCTTGAATAAGAAGCTCAAGGGTATATGGAACACCTGTCCTGAAGCCTTGAAATGGCCTCCACCCATTTCCAACGTAAGTCATCCTACCTCCTTGCTTAATCTGTCTCCACACCTGGATTTTCTTCTCTTTCCCCTAACACTGAATTCTGAACATTTCTGAAAATTTAGCCTGGATGCTGAGCTCTTTCTTCTGCTACAAATGTTCTGTCTGCTTCTTGGATCATGCCCGTACAAATAACACCCAAATTTATACCTTCCACCTTGTTCTCTCACTTGAGTTCCCGCTGTGTTGTCTTTGATTCCTGCTGAACACTCCTACTTGGCTGTTCCATTTCCTCCCCTCAAATGAACACTTGCCAAACCAAGCTCGTCCTTTTCCTTCCATCCACACTGGGCTCAGCATGCTTAATTCCTTTCCTTCATCAATAACACCAACGTTTCCCCACTTAGGCAGGCTTGAAAATTCCATCATCACTGACATTCCGATCTTTCATTACACATAGTAATCAGTCACCATGACTCATGAAGACTGTTCTTTGAAAGGAATCTAGCAACCATGACTTTTTCCTTTGTCCTATTCCCACACTCATCCATGATTTATATTAGCTGATGCCATTACAAAGCTCATAGAAAAATGTGGCATCTTCCGTTTCTCATGTTTTTCCTTCTTGATGGACCTATACATTTTTCTGTCTTTGAAACATATTTTTAGCTCTAAGCCATTTTCAGAACCAATATTTCTGATCAACATGAATTCATCTTCCATGAGTACGTCTTCCATGGCTAATTCTCCCAGACCTGTTCGTGCCCCGTAGGCTCTTAACAGCTTCTCATTTAGAAGATTCTCCCAAAGGGGTGGAATATTCTACTATTAAAATGTTATGAGTCATTACGAAAGACCTGAAACCATTTATCGATGACCACCATTCTCACCTAAAAAAGCAGAGATGGTTCTAACACATTCTTATCTTGATAGTCAGAAAAGCTGACCGGTTATATCTCCAGAGTAGAAGGAGCTGCAGAAGTGTGTTTACCATTCTGTAAATGCTATGGTGCCCAGCTCAAAACAGACATGTTTCCCATGGTTCTGAGGTCCTGTTGCAGACACTGCCTCCTTGCTATGTTCTCACATGGCAAAAAGGAAGCTCAGATGTCCTTCTCCTTTTAAGGGTATAATCCCATCATGGGGCTGACTACTCATGACCACATCTAACCTTAATTACCTCCCCCAAACCCCACCTCACCTTTGGGGCTTCGACATATCAATTTTGGGGAAATACCAACATTAGTCCACAGCAAGGATGAATGGAGGGATTGTTAACGATGTCAGACTCCAGTTCATCATACAGGTGACTCAGGGAAAAAGAAAAGAAAACAGAAGGCAAAAATCTCCACTTCCATCCAAATTCAAAATAAGCAATGAATTTAATTCATCTAAGAGATTAAATGTCACCTGGAATTGTAACTCTTCTCTGACTCCTTCTAAGACTAGAGGCCCCAAACTAGAAAGTGAAATGAAATAATACACCAAATACAGTAAGATTACCTAGAACCCAAACCTAGAATCATTCCCATTGGAGAATGTGGATTAGACAGAGGAATTTTTAATCCCTGCACTCGCTTTTGGAATCTGCAAACCTCAGAGCACTATGGGAAGTAATTTGGACCAAGTAAGGATTATTTTAACAACACTAAAATCCAATTGTAAGCCCCCCATCAGACAGGGAACTTGCGATTCAATTCTCTAGCCTGGGCCAAAGTAAACACCTAGGCATTTTTCTAGGAGCACAAGCCCTGGAGCCCTCCGTCTCAGTGTGCATCCTGACTTTACTACTCGCTAGTTACAGGACCTTGGATAGGTCACTTCGCCTCCAGGAGCTTCCATTTCCTCATTTACAAAATGAGATTAAGAGTACTACCCACCTTGAGGCGCCTGGGCGGCTCTGTTCATTAAGCGTCTGACTGTTGATTTCGGCTCAGGTTATGATCTCATGATTTGTGAAATGGAGCCCTGTGTTGGGCTCTGAGCTACAGTGCGGAGCCTGCCCAGGGTTCTCTCTCTCCCTCTCTGCTCATCCTTGGTCACTCTCTTTCTCTCAAAATAAATAAATAAACATTAAAAAAAAGGATACTACCCACCTTATATGGTTGCTGCTAAAATTAAATGTTTTAACAGAAAGCACTTGAAATCTTGCCTAAAACATAGTAAGCATTCTATTAATTAGCATTAGTTATCCTTTTTACTCAACCATGACCTAAGCACAGGTACATGACCAATGTCTTTGGGGAGGCAAGACCCCGGTGAAACTGAAAACTAATGTGAAATCTGCCCAAACTGCCAGGCAAGAGCCTCATGAGTCCTGTGGTGCCCACTCAAGCACACTTTATGTGGCAGTAAGATCAGAAACATCAGTCCCTAGGAAAGTCAGAGGACATGGATGGAATGCTCTCACACACTCTGAATACAACATGCCCAAAGCCTATCTCATTATGTCCTCAGCTCTCTCCCACCCTGTTTCCTATTTCCATGTCCCAGTCTTCTTCCTCTGGCTCCTCCTATTTCCTGTATCTCAGGAACGGTGTGACCACCCACCAGGGCCCAAGCTACACATCCACAAGTCAATGTATATGCCACCCTCCTGCCTGAGCCCACACATCACTGGGACCTTTAAAACATAAATATATCATTTGCATCCACTCCTCTCCAAGCACCCTGCTACCGCCCTGGGCTCGGCTGACATTATTTCTCAGCTAGACCACTGCAGTAGCCTCCTTCCATGGAAGTCTCTCTGCATCCACACTTGCTCCAGACCAGTCATGCTCCACAAACGCTCCAAAGGAACTTTCCAAAATGGCAAAACCAGTCATGACACGTCGTCAGTAAAATCTACCTTGCCTTCAAGCCACCTCTTTCTCCTTCCTCCACTCTCCATTCCTTCCACCCCCACGTCCTAGTTTATGTTCTCACCACACAGAATCACTGCAAGTCACCAAATGTCCCCTATCCCCTCCCACCTCTGTGGCTTAGGCTCAAGCTCCTTCCTCTCTCTGCTCGATCTTCCTTATCAGGTTGTCTATCCAGATATCTCCAACTGACCTTAGAAAACCCAATTCGAGTGTTGCTGCCTCTCGGGCACCTTCCCTAACCTCTGCAGGCCAACCTAGAGGCTCTATCTTCCACACATTTATGGCATCACACACAGCTCCAGGAATCAGAATGGTTTGTTTGCAGGAATAACGTCTAGCATGTACGCTAAATATTGCACACCACGACAATAATGATAACAAATAATAATACTGTTATAATATATACAATATAATAATAGATTATGCAATATATACTATATTAACATTATATATATTATGTTACTATATTATTAAAGATTTTTCTTTTGTTTCTAAAAATTGTTATTAATGCCAAATCTTTGATAAAATTCAGGTATCTTGCTAAGCAATTTATTAGTGTGAACCACATGAGACTGCTATCTAAAATAGCACTAAATGGTCAAAATAGGCACATATTGATGATTTCATGTAGCCCAACCTGAAACATGCATTTTCGAATCTCATTTTCACAACAACCCTATGAGGTAGATATGTTATGTTTATTACCCTCATTGTATGGGTAAGAAAACGGAGGTTTGGAGGTTTTAAGTAACTCTGACCGAGAAGTAGGAACAAGAAAGTGAAGGAGCCGAGACTCTAATCTGGAACTGCCTGGCCCTCGATGCTCCTACTGATGAGTATATCCTGATTCCCAGAATTGTTTAATTGTGTAATTGACTGATGTGGCAGTGACACGGCAGCCCCTGAGAGATGACAATGCTTGGTTACATAAAGATGTAAGTTTGGGTTCAGCAAGTCCAGGGAGGACAAACCTGAAGTTCCCGTGGCGGCTGTAACAGGTTTCTTCGCAGTAAGCAGAGGACGGTAAATACTGAAATGAGTTAATAAGGAAGGTTATAAAATCTCCTTCAAGGGAAGGATTTCTTACCCCAACGGAGGATAGATTCTCATCCGTCTGAGATGGTTTAAATATAATCCTCTGTGAAGGTCAATAAATTGGGCTCACAAAGTCCTTTTCAGGCTCCTTATGATACTCAGACACACCAGCTTAATGTGGCTCAGCACACAGCCTGAAAATGGGAGGGTGCTGATTCCCTGGCCAGAAACCATCTCCCTGCCTTTATCTCCCTCAACTCCCTGACTTGGCTTCCTTTGGGACATACAGAGCAATTTTTGCGAGTCGTTCTGCTTTCTTTGAGAGAAAAATGCATTGAAAGCATGAAATGAGTGGTTCATTTTGGTATCTTCAAACACAGTGTTTAACACTACGTTTAAAAGGTTTGATTAAGTGTAACTTCTTTCCTCCTCTAAAAGAATCCTATAGTATCAAGTGGAAAGAAGTCCCTGATTTTTGTCTACTCTATTATCAAAACTCAGCAACTCACACCATGAGAACAGAGCTTTCTCTAAGTGCGTTTTGGGTCCAATCATTGTCAGAGATAGCATAATTGTTTCTCTTCCCTTCAGCATTATTTGAAAATATGGTCATTTAGATGTTAATTCTCTTCAGGTAAAAAGTCTGGAAGATGAGGCAGCATTTTGGCCAATAAGAAAGAGATCTAACTACATTACTAATAGAAAATAACACATTCACACATGTAAGCAAGTGTTTAGCAATTCCCATAGTCAATACCCCCTTAAAACAATTCTAATGAAAAAATTCTTTCGATAATTGTCACTCCCTAGATGCATGACTTTCCACAACGATAAGTGCAATAAAAACTTGTTCTAGCCCCTTCGCAGTAAAAATGACAATAATATTATACAACATTAAACTCAAATAAACTTACCAAATGATCTAGCTCATTTGATCCATATAACAATCCTTACCATTTATGTCACCACTTGAGAAGATATTTACAGGAAACTTGGATCAGAGAGATGAAGAAAATTGCCGTGAGTCACAAAGCCAGGAATAGCAGTCTAGACTAGAACCCAGGCATTTTCCTGATTCCAAATCTCATGATCTCTCTCCTGCAACTTTCTGTCCACATGACAGAAATTAATCTCTTTTTTTAATAGCATTTCTAACTCAGCAATATAGAAAATCAAGATCCAACAAAGAATGACCAATTTGCAAAAGGAGGTATAGTTTCTTAATTTTGGTAATTAAGCTTGAACATTAATTACTCACATCTTGTAAAATATACTAACACTAACATTTATTGAGCACTGACATCTTGCTACTGTACTAAGTGCTTTCTGTAGATTATCTAATCCTTACAAGGATTATAAGAAAAGGTTGGCCCTCTTCTGATTTTACTAATGCAGAAAATAAAGTTTAAGTTGTAAGACCTTAGCTTTCCCAAGGCGGGGAGCTCTTACCTGAATCCATATCAACTGAACCCAGCACCAAGGCTCTTAACCACCATTCTAACCTCTGTGCCAGTCATCCTCAATTCTTGGTCCTGCACAAGCAGCATGGGCACCCCTGGGAATTTGCTAGAAATACAAATTCTCTGGCCATACCCAGACCTACTGTGGGAATGGGACTCAGAAAGCTACGTTTTAACAAGCCTTCTAAGTGCTTCTAAGGCACACGAAAATCAGGACCACTGTGCTCGACTGAAATGTGAGTAAATGGTAACCATTTGCAAGGAGTCAGGATATGCTCTATCAGGGAATGCAAAACGGAAGTGACAGAAGTGAAGACAACTAACACGTTTGTTGAAAATGAAAATCTTCAGGGGATGGTAAAGCCAGAAAGGGAAGAAATGACCTTAACTAGTTAATGCAGAAGCTGAAAACAGCAATGATGAGCAATTAATCAGGCGATATGTTACACTGTAATCAAGGATCAGAAAATTCCGGAAGGACTAAATGATACAGAGTTTATTACTGCACAGTAAATGATCATTAATAAAAGTGGCTGTTAAAAGAACTAAAGAGATGAATAATCACATAAGGAAATGTCAGCTGTAGAAGGAATAGCTCGTGGTCTTAATCACTTGGAAAAATTACAGGTATGGACACAGAATCAAAACAAAAAACTAGAGAATAGCAGTGCTATGAGAACGTATCACAGATTTGATAGATCTTTTTATACAAAATCAAAACAGTTACAAAGACACCATGCCCTTTGACCTGAGATTTCAACTGCTAAAAATAATAAATTTACAGAAATTTAGTAGCACATTGCCTCACTCCCTGTCTGTAGTAATGAGAAATCACTTTGTTGGAATTGGTAAAAGGTAGAGATTACTTGACTTGGGAATTATCTGGTTCTGCCTTGGATTTGATCTAGCTGATGACCTTCGCTGAGCTGTAACTTTCCTAAAGGACTAACTGTACGTGAGTGCTTCCAAAGAGAGGACCTAGCACAGGTCCCAGTGTATACCATTCCAATATCCTTCATTATCTCTCTTGAGAGAACTGCAATGTGGAGGGACTGAAAAGTGATATCGAGAATGAAAATACCCACAAGTGAGTATAAAAAGGATCCCAACAAGGACACCAAAAGTTATTAGACAACAAAACTGGGTTATTCCTTCTACTTGATGGCTACTGGTCTGAGGTCTCTCTTTCTTTTTTTTTTAACCTCTATTACTTTTGTAAGAAAAAGAAGCAAATCAAAGAAGATGCGTTAATTGAAACGATCAAAGGAAATCTTAAAATTGTCTAAACTGGACTTGATGAGAAGATGTCACAAATTCCATGGAGGGAATTAGCTAAAATGTATTGACTACTTAACATGTGCCAAGAATCATTTAAACTTGATACATACATTTTCTCCTAGAACTTTCATAGTTAGTCTATGTATTATTGTCTCCCATTTGACAGTCTACAGATAAAGAAACTGAAGGAAGAGTTAAGTCTCTAAGATGGCCCCAAATAATTCAGCTTCTCCCTCTACATACAAACTGCAACTCCCATAAAGAGGTAGAGCTTACACCCTCCCCATTGACTGTATGCTAGATCTAAGACTGATTTGCACAATACTGCGTAAAAAAAGAAATATTATGAGTCTTCCAAGCCATGGATTCATAAGTACTGGCAACTTCTACATCTTGAAATCTGGCCACCATGTTGTAAGGAAGCCCAACAACTATGTGGAGAATAATCAAGACCCCTGGCTGACAGCTTCAGTTAAGCTCTCAGCAAACAGTCAGCACCAACTTGCTAGTTGTGTGAGTGAGCCATCTTGGAAGTATATCCTCTAGAGCAAGACAAAATACTCCAGCTGATGGCAAATGGAACAGAGATAAGCTATCTCCGTAAAGCCCTACTCAAATTGCAAAATCATTATTGTTTTAAGCTACTAAGTTGGGGCATCTCGGTGGCTCAATCAGTTGAGCATCCAACTCTTTTTTTTTTTAATATTTTTATTTATTTCTAGGAGAGAGAGAGAGAGAGACAGAGTGAGCAGGGGAGGGTCAGAGAGAGAGGGAGAGACAGACTCTGAAATAGGCTCCAGGCTCTGAGCTGGCAGTCAGCACAGAGCCCGACGCGGGGCTCGAACCCACGAACCGTGAGATCATGACCTAAGTGAAAGTCGGATGCTTAACAACTAAGCCACCCAGGTGCCCCTGAGCATCCAACTCTTGATTTCAGCTCAGGTCATAATCCCAGGGTCATGGGACTGAACTGTGCATTGGGCTCCACGCTGAGTGTAGAGCCTGCGTAGGATTCTCTGTCTTCCTTTGCCCTTCTCCCCACCTCGTGCATTTTTATTTATTTTTAAGAGAGAGAGAAAGAGAGAGAGAGCCCACTAGGGAGGGGCAGAAAGAGAGGGAGACACAGAATCCAAAGCAGGCTCTAGGCTCTGTGCAAGGCTCGAACCCAGAGACCATGAGATCATGACCTGAGCCAAAGCTGGACACTTAGCCAACTGAGCCACCCATTAAGTTTTGAGGTAGCTTATTACACAGCAATAGATAACTGAAATACTGAACTATCCAACGTTACACAGTGAGATGATCCACCATCAGGGAGGCCACAGCTTTCACTCTCAAATAACTTAAGAAGCTGCAAATAAGGGTATACAGAGAAAGGTTTTCATAGAGGTACAAGTGTGAATAGATGATGTGCTTATATGGGCACTTTATTCAACAAATAATCCACTGAGAATCTGTGTGGTCTCAGGTACTGAGCCCAGATGCTACAGATACAAAGGTGAATAGTCAAGAGTTCTCAGCTTAAGCTCCATGCAAGGCCACTAAGACAAATTACAATACCAAGCAACATGATCAAATGGATGCAAAACAGTAGGTAGATAGTTGGGATTACTCTTGACTTTTTACATCTAACCAAAGGCAAAGAGTCACAGGGAAATATTTGGAATGAGCTTGGAGATAGGGTAAAAGAAAAGTGCAAATAAACTTGCATGATAGATCAACAAGAACACCACAAAAATGTGTGTGTATGCATGTGTGTGCATGTATGATGGGGTAAGGAAGGCAAAACATAATGGGAATTAGAAGGACAATTTTAGTCATTCAAATTTGTCCTTGTGCGCGCACGCGCGCGCACACACACACACACACACACACACACACACACACTTGTCTTTTGACAAGGTCATGCAAATATTCTGGCCAAACTGAATGTCAGAGAGTTCTTTAAAAATGGTCACAGGACCTCTAGTTAAAAGATGGCGTAGAGGCTCCTGGGTGGCTCAGTCAGTTAAACGTCCGACTTCAGTTCAGGTCATGATCTCACTGTTCATGAGTTCAAGTCCTGTGTTGTCTCTATGCTGACAGTTCAGGGCCAGGATTCTGCTTCGGATTCTGTGTCTTCCTTTCTCTCTCTGCTCTTCCCTCACTTGTGCGTTGTCTCCGTCTCTCAAAAATAAATAAAAATTAAAAAAATTAAAAAGATGGAACAGTCACATTTCTCCCTTTTGCAAAAGGAAGAGGTCTGCTTTCTCATAGGTAAGAGAATTCAGGAACCTAACAGCACAGACAAGCTGAAAAACTCCACACGGTGGGAAGAAGCAGACAGAATCTTGGGACTTGAGGCACCACACGGCACCCCCGCTCCCCCATAGACACCAGACAGGGTGCTGCAGAAGCTTCTAACTAGAAACCACCAACATGCACAGACCAAAAAAAGTACTCTAAGAAAAGCCTATTCTTCCTAGCCAAAAGACTAGGAAAAGGGTAGCTTATCAGCAGAAAACCTTTTTGGCAATACTGCCGTACTCTAGGAAATCGGAAACGGAAAACTGCATTCCTCCCACCCCCATGGCTTTGGGAGGGCTGTGTAGGGTGCAGATATTCTGCCACACCCCACTCTCCTCCCCACATCAGTACTGGTGCCACACGGATCACTCTGCCACTTTAGTCTGTGAGGTCCAGTGACCTGCAAACCCTCCCATCCCTACCAGGTAGTGAATCCAGTACCCTCCATCCCTGTGCCAGTGGAGCCCAGTGGGCAGCTGAGCCTTTATGGCCACCTGGCATCAGTGAGGTGGTGACAGAAAGTATGGGGGGGATGGGGGTGGTTTAGTTAGCACTCAGCTCTTTTCCCAGCTTCCAGTCCCTGGGTGCCCAGCAGGGAGCTTCTGCCCTGCCCTGCAGCAAAATGTAAGTGAGTCAGCTCTCTGCTTTCCTCCTCCAGGGTGTCAGCAGGGTACAATCTTACCACATTACACAGAGGCAATGGAGGTAGTACAAGCTGACGCCCTACCTTCTCCCGGAAGCGGTCTGTAGGACTAAATGGGGAGCTGAACTTCCACCTCACACTCTTGCAGGAGAGATATTGGCAGAGTATCAGGAAGGCATATATACCCATCTAGCCTTCATGTTACATCTCAACAGGGAGAATCCTCAGTGGGGGGTGGGGGAGATTAAATAGGATCCAAAGTATCATAAAATGTCCAGGATACAATTAAAAATTTTAAAAAATCATCATACTGAGAACCAGGACTATCACGACTTAAATAAGTAAAGGCAATCACTGGCCAACAGGGAGATTAATCAGATATTAGAATTATCTTAGACTTTTAAAGCAACCATCATAAAAATGCTTCTACAAACAATTCGAAATTCTCAATTCAAATGAAAAAATAACAACAATTATCAACATTATCGCTTCTGTTAATAAGTTTATGTAACTGGAAACTATGGTTATGCCACCTTTTCTTCCTCAGACTACACAAGTTGTTTGCCTCATAACAATACGCGTATCACCTCAAAGTATTAAAGTGCTGGCCCTCATTTTCCAAAGAACCTAAGAAATGATCATGCAACTCAATCTTGAGAGGGATCCACAGCCAACATGATGCTGTTAAAGAGGTCACTGAGAGGACATGACTGCCAGGTGACCTGATTGCTGGATCCAGGCAACTGGAGGCTCCTTGCCCCCTACCCTATCCTTGGAATGTATGTTCCGTTCACCATTCCCCCACCAGGAGCTGTTTCAAGGACACAATCTTTGACAGTGAGGTGCTGTTCAGACCATGAGGACTGGCCAGAGTTAAGGCTTCTATATGGACATATGGACTTTTAATATTGAGGCAGGGAGCTATAGAGATCTACTCATCTTGTGGCTGCTGAAGGGAAGACAAGTTTCCTTGCTTATTAAAACTGTCACCTACCAATCTGGAGTTACCTACCTCTTTCTTTAGTTTCTCCATGTCGTTGGTGTACCAGGGTCAGTACAGATTTCACCCAGGAAATTCAGTAGTGACCCAACAAATGGAAACATATGGCCAGTAGTTAATTTCACTGCTTCATGTTAGTTGCTTCTGAATTTCCCATAAATTTCATTGTATGTATTCATTTGGTTAACATCTAGTTCAGAACTTAAAAATCTCTAATAGATAGAACTTAAAAATCTCTAATAAAGATGCTCTAGAACATGGTAAGTGGAAGAAGTACTGAGTATTTTTGACTTGATACTGACTTTTAACTTTGACATTGATAAAAATGTACTTCCTTTTTCTCCGAACAAACAATTTATCAGATATTTACCGTGGGATAAGATCTTAGAGACAGAAATGCTTCCAATGACCTGCCTCCATTAAGGCTTCTCTGGTATGAATTAAGAGGTGACCCCCGCTAAAGTATCTTTGCCTAATTTCTGCCATAAGGCCTGAAATTACATGGCCAGACTCTTTACAGTGAACACTTTACAATCTTCTCAGGCATCTTTTGTAGAAGTGAAAGTACTCTAAGACAAAAATGCATCTCAGTGATGAATGTCCTGTTAGGTCTCAGAAGACAGGAGTTTGATCGAACTCCATTGCTGACTACCCAGTATGACGCTGGGCAAGTCTTTTAAAAGCCTTCTCCAACCCTGTTTCACAGGCAGTAAAATGTGGTCAAACCACATTATCTGGTCCACTTGGCAGAGTTATCAAAACAAACAAAATAACGCGTATGTGGCTACTTTATACAGTGTAACAAGCTATACCAATAGCTGATTACTATTAGCCAAGAAGTTTTTGGAGAATTTTATTCAAAATAGTTCTCATGCCAGAACAGACCGTTCAGTCAGAAAACATACAAATGGGATGTCAGAGACTGCCAGAGGGGGCTAGTAGGTGTTAGAGGACCATGAGAGAAAGAGGGAGGCCACCAGGGACATTATGCTACATCTGACACCTGCAGAGATGTTTGGCTGGAATAAGTAGTCCTCGTGACATGCACAGTGTAGTGTACACTCCACTCAGGACCGAGAGGTGGCCTGCAAGTAAATTACACACATGATACACATATCCAAAGATGTGGGCAACTTCCAAAAGTGCTGACAAATTTGACACTCTCTTTAGTTAACATCTTCCCGTAGTGTGTTAAACACTTTCCCCGCACAATCCGCTTTTGTTAAAAAGTTGTTCTCTGTTCTAAACTCTAATACCTGAAAAGCTGCAGAGGTATCATGAAAAGCGCTGGAAAGAACACCCCACGGGTAGATTCTAATTTGATTCCGTTATTAACTTACTGTGTGACCAACCATGTGCAATCTCTAGAACACTGAACTAATGTTAGACGTTATTTATTATTTAGGGTTGGGATACTTTATTCGGACTCACCCTTTCGTTGGCGTCTGCTTTTATAACAAAAAGTAAAAAATAAAAATGCTGGTCTTAGGAACTGTTTCCTGACAGAGTTTCATTTTCTTGCAGCCAAACTACATGTAACACCACTCAGAGTAGTGACTCGCACTATAGTTTCACAAGTGTGTATATGTGTGGATTCTGATAATTTTGTACTCTGTAGGGGAGGAAGAGAAACATAACTCAAGTTGAGAAAAAAAATTATCCTCAAAAATGTTTCTTTATGACTGTTTTTAGAGGCCTTTGTTAAGGGTAAAGTTTGAGATGGCGCTAGGGTGGTAATGTGTGCCAGAAAACAATGGTAAAATCTCAGGGTTAGCAGTCGGAAAGACCCCAGTTAAATGCTTGGTTCTGCCACCCCACTGGCCAAGTGACTTTTTTACAACCGTAAATTGGGATAATATCTTGCATGCATATGGGATTTTCTGTGGTGAGTAAAAATAATGCAAATAAAGTCTCTGCACCTATAAGAAGTCAATAAATGGTGCCCTTATTCTGATGAGAGTTGGAATTACTGGGGCCAGAGAGAAGGGGCAGGAGATCATCCTTTGCTACTACAGCAGCAAAGCCATCCTCAGCTCTGTCGAGCCTTCCGAGAGGGACTGGAAGCCTGCCGTTCATTTCGAGAATTCCAATCCGTGTCCTCTGGGCTTCTTTGCAATAGACTACAGCAGGCTTTCTAAGATGCCAAATTGTCCCCATTAAGCTTCTCTTAACTGTTTCAAAAAGGCCCACTTCTCAATTTCTGTGACCCAAGATGATGATCACATCTACTATCATCATCACCATCACCACCACCACCACCATCATCATCTTGATCATCATCACCACCACCACCATCATCACTTATTCATGTACTGGGACCTTTCTATATATAAGCCAAACACTGTGCTAAGTCCTTTACATACATTATCTTATTTAATCTTTTCATCACTTTTGTGAGGTAGATATGATTACTCCATTAAAAGATAAGAATCTCAAGGCTCAAAGAGGTTAATAACTGAAAGAGCCAAGATTCAACCCCACTTGCTTATTCACTATTCTGCCTTACGTGATGCACTAAAATGCTTAGCCTTGTTAATACTTAACCCAGACTCCCCAGCTGGTAGGAATTTATGATAATTGTATAATTAGAATTTCAAATTCAGGGCAGTGACTGAGAATTATTATATTTCATTATGTGACCTTACAAAAGTATTTACTATAATAAATTTGTCTGTACCATCTTTTGGAGAAGCCTATAGTCTTCTTAAGCAGACTCACACATACTTAAAGAGAAAAAAATACGAATGAGGCTGTATCCTCGACAAAGAAGAAAGTGCTCAAATTACATACTTGCAAATACTATCAATGCAAATATATGTAAAATTTATGTAACAGACACAATTATAAACATTTTTTATATATTATTTAATTTACTCTTCACAACAATTCTACAACATAGGTGCGATTAAAATCCCCATTTTACAGATGAGGAAACAAAAACAGAAGCTGTATCAATAATTTTGAAAGAGTTAATTAAACATCCAGGACAGGAAAAGGTCTTCTAGGAGTGAAGAACACAGAACAAATGCAAAGCCAAGAATCTTTCTTCCTTTTTAATTCAAAACAGTAACAACAATGAGAACAACATAGAAGTTGTGCCTTAAGGAGTGTTCATAACCAATTTACAAGTAAACTGAATTTGTATATGTCAGATATGTTGAACTTTACTGAACCAAAGTCCATGACCCCTTTTATTTTGCTAATACCTAGTCCTCAGACATTTTTTGCTACTGCCAAATCAGCAAGGCAATACAGACACTGTGACTGCATGCATACATCAACATCTGGCCTTAGACCTAGCCCACACATTTCTGTACTACTGGAATTATTTTCGGAGACCCATCACCTAGGTTTCATAATACATATAATTTGTCCCTGGTCCTTATTTTTCTCATAAAACTCAACAGATGGGTTGTGATGCATTCATGTATACAATGGACACATTCCTCTGTGGACTAAGTGATACACATTAAGTTATCTGACTATTCCACCGTTAACTTTCTTCTTCTCTTTAAATAAATCGGTACCAGCTTATGCAGCTTTTAATGAGGTTAAATGAGCAGAAGTCTGGCCTTCCTTTATAACAGGGAATCAGTAATTTCAGATATCCCAAAAGTGATCTTGAATCTGTGAGATACATTGTCTGCCTTTTATCATACTTAACTGGAACACTTTATTCCAATAATATGGGACACACAGTCTAAGTGGTGCTTCATTTGAAAATGAAATTAAACAGATTTTTTTAAATTAGCTAATTGCCCTTTCTGTTTTCCTAGAAATATTGCTAGCTTTAATATACATGTTTCGCAAACATAACTACTAAATGCTTACTAAAAGCCCAGGCTTTGTGCTCTGCGCTGGGGATACGAAGATGATTAAGACATAGCCACAAAGAATTGAACAAGACGGAGCATGAAAGCCATTCAGCTGACTGCCGTCTAGAAATTCTGGATTCTGTGTCATAACTTATCACTCACATTCTGTCCCAGCCTCTCGGATACTCGACATGAATTTCCCTTTTCAGAGCCCTGACCTCTCCTCTCCTATTCTCTTCCTCCCCTGCTGAACTGGAACAAAGGTCATTTGGAATGGAAGCAAAGCTTAGCTGTAACCAGAGGCGCAAAGATCAAAGCTGGCAGCTACACTGAAGTTCAGGATTAAGAGACTTCCTCTTTAAGATCAAAATTCCAGATGATCCAAATATAGGCAAATGAGCCCCAGCAGAACACTCAGCTTTCTGTGCTGCATCCAGGAAAGAAGCAGAAATCACCATAGAAGCAACTCAGTTTCACTCTTTCCAACCCCGTGGGCTCGATGCTAATTGCCTACCCCAACAGTGAGATCGCATTTCAAAATATGGTCAAACACAAAACAGCCAAGTCAATCAAGCATTAAGTATTCAAGCACAATTATCCCAACACATGCCCAAGTACCAGCAGTGAAGCAGCTTAATTTGGGAGCAGCTCCGTAATCATCTCTCTGGGCAGCTGAGATTTTAACCTCTCCCCTCCGGCCTCCCATTCTGGGCAAGGGGCTGGCTCCCTCGGTGTGAGGGATCACCACAGGAGTGGCCACCTCCCCTCCAGTCTTGGGGCCTCATTTAAATGCATGCTGGAGGCGGGGGAGGGGAAGGGGCAGAAGGTCTGCCCGAGTCCCCATTGTTGGGGAGAGACATGTGGAAGCAGATGGTGAGGCTGGTCACTCAGTCTGGCTGTCAGATGCGCTCTGTCAAGTTCCCTGGGGACCACTAGCCTTTCTTCCCACCCTCAGCACAGGTCCTGTGTGTTTTCCCAGTGTAAGCAAGGGATCCCTTTCTTTACCACCCCTCAGACTTCCAGGAGGCTGAGTTGTCTCGTCCCCCACACCCCCCACTCCTTCTTCTGCTTTCTCTGTGTTTTTTGGACTAGCTAGTTCTGAGCCTCTAAGGGCCCACTCGATGCAGAGAAAAGCAAGCGATTTCCTTTGTCTCTAATTGATGCTGCACGCTCACCCAGCAGCTTCTGACTGGCATGCTCACTCAGTTATTTAACAAATTACTCCACAGTCCTCATTAGGACTATTGACATTTACAACTAACCAACCCCTACAGTTAGGGACGATGTGGTAACTGACTTTGATGGTCCTTGGTCCTCCTTTCCCGTATTTCAGTCCTGGGTGACCAGACAGGGCTTTGGTTTAGCCTTATGCTCACCTTTTATAATGTGTCGGGATCTAAATAAATAAATAAAGCATGGGTTACAGATGCGCCTCTTATTTGCATCCATAAGGGACAAACACAGAGTCAGCTTTTCTACATATAACTCTGTCTCTAAAGCATTAGCTGTTGAACATAAATCTTGGCCTCAAAACCTGCTCCCTTTTAAGATTCCACACAGCTTATGCCAAAGCAGCGATTCCTTGCAGTTTTCGGTTAAGATTTCCTCCAGCTCAGGATGTTGTTAAATTTGTTTTAGTTTTTAAACCATCCTGGCAGTCCGGTGCTCGCTAATGATGCCTCTGTGAGCTGGGTAAAGTCAACACCAGCCCAGAGAGACTGGTGTCCGGGGCTGGGTGGCAAAGTTAAAGTCATTTATTCCCCCTCATCTGCCTGAGATTAATCTTTTCCTCCCTAGGGCTGTTCTCTAGACACAGATGCTTTCATGTTTCATTTTTCACTCATTGATAGAATTTCAGGTTCACGTTTATCTCCCACTCTCTGCAAAATTGTGAAAGCCTTCTGAAGGCAAAGATTGTACTATTCATATTTATCAGTTCAGGATTCAGGATTACTCCCTGGCACATCACAGCAGCTCAATAAATGTGGAATACATGCAGGAATAAAAAATTAACAAATGGTAGAAATTAACAAAAGGGGATATAGTGAAATCTGAAAGAAGACCGTCTCGTCTAAACGCCAAACCTTTCCTCCATACCCCAGCTATTCCAGATATTCCAGTATGCTATGGAAAACTACATTTTACTTGAAAGTAAAATGGCTGTGAGGAATTAGGAAATCTGGAATCACTAAATACTCAAGATCCAAAACATCAAAGAACTCTAACTATCTAAGGACTAATGTCCCGTGGAGACAGACCCATCAACTGGAAATTTGCACAAGTAGTTTCGGAAGAAATACAGTGGGCATACCCATGGGACAGGAGCCTCTGTGGCCTCCTGACCGCACCCAGTCCCATGGGTGATCAATCCCCCGTGTGACAGGGTCTGTGCGTGGAAGCAGAAGTTGTGGGTTCATTAAGTTCAGGGCTGCCTTAATGTTCAAGATATAAAATATGACACAGAAAGAAGGGGCCATTTCCCCACTGAATAGCACTGCTACCGGCCCTGGAGGATTTACACTTCTGGAGCATCAGAGAATGGTTGGTATCCTTGGTACCAACATCAAACTTCTTTCATGGGTACCGCTAGCAGCAAGGCACCATTAAGTGGCTTCCCAGCACACCAATGTTGGTGGAGGGCTGGAGACAAAAGGAAATGAAGAAATGAATGCATCCATAGTGGGAGAGGATACTGTGCAAATATCCCCAAGAAAAGTAAAGCACTGACTGAAAATTTTAAGCTTACATACCCTACTTTAGCAGACAGAGGTAAAAGCTAGGACATATTGATTATGTGCACTTGAATACATAGTTTTCTTTTTGTTGCCTATAGACATAAGCACCAGAAAACCCATCTTGCACATACAACAATGCACCCTCCAATTTGAAATCATAAAACACTCTGCTTGGGAATGGGTATCTCTTTAGTTTGTTTAGTTTCTATCATTTTCCTAAGAAAAGCTCCTTGAATCCATTCAGTCTGCCATTTTGTACCTTTAAAAAGAAGTTATTGTTTGAACAAGAATCAAAGAGACTGTAAAACAGGATAGGAAAATGCATCGTAGGTATGCTGCACTTACCCCTTCCATACCCACTACAGATATTGTTAATCAATCAAGGCCTTGACTGTAGCCCCAGAAGCCTAATAAAGTATAATAGATCAGCAGCCTCTACCAAGCAATATGTGCTGCTATTTGAGGTTGCTCTTATTTGTCACCTTGACTTTAAAGATAAGAATCATATACTCTAAACATTTAGGAATAGGGAAACGAGCTTCATTGTTCAAGAAGCACTTAGAAGACCACATGACACAACCTTTACTATTACAAGGCCATTGTGTACCACAGCTGCTTTCTCTAAGAAGCCATGGAATACAGCTTGTGAAATTGGGGTAGGGGGTCATTGATGGGAGGAAGAGTTTTGCGCAGGCACCAAATGGGTAAACTCACACTTGCCCTACTATGTGTCTCTGTGGTACTGGCAAGGGTTCAGCTGCATTGGGGAGAAGGAGGAGGCCTAGGATAGGCCACAGGATAGGAACAGAAAGTTCTCCACGGCCATCTCTTCCTATGGAAAAGCACTGAACCCAATTTCCTTTCTCCTGGCACATGACCTTCATAACATACGAAGACCCTCTCAGTCAGTATCCTAATACATAAAAAAAAAAAAAAAAAAAGTCCATCACAGAAACTAACAGAAAAATACCCCAACATAAACAATGCCACCGGCGGGGAGCATCTTCTCCACCTTTTCTTTACACTGCCTAGAATATGAAATATGAGGAGCAAGTTGCTTATTTTGTGGTCTTGGTTTTAGCTATCGATTCAGTGTAATGTGTTCTGCACACGTTACCTCATTTTATCCCCACAAACACCCTATGAGTTGTCCCCAGTTTTAAATGAGTGCACGTAGACTCGATGAGATGAAAGTGCCCTCAGTCACAGTGCCTGAAGTGGCCAAAACAGGATTCGGATCAAGTCTGCTGTCACTACAAAGACTCAGAGCAGGGACTACTCACTAGGAAGAAAGGTTTCAATGCTTTACAAACTGGTAGGGCCATGAAAGTGGTACAACAGTGGAGCCTTGGCCCTAAATACAGAATAAAGCATAACTTGACTACAACCTGATTGAATGTTTTAACATGTCAAGAAGAGTGTGCTGACCAGAAAAGGGGGGTTGTCAGTCACAGAGCATGGACTACAGAGGCAAATACCCACATCGGTGCCCATCCCGATGCTGATCCAGAACAGACCTTGGTCTACTCAGCAGGATTAATCGATGGTGGAGACGGACCCAGCTGGCTCTCTGAGCCTACCTACATCCATTAAACATTCAAGCTACAGAGCTAATACCTCACTCTGCTTCCATCTATTTTAAAATTTATTTTGTTTGAACTTCGTGCTGCTTTTTCTCTGTGAAATAGCTAAGATGAAAACATTTTTATACGATCAAGTGAATGTTGAGTGAACTTGGAGGCAGCAGTGGATGTCTGTTCCATCAGGTTTAAGTCCCATAATTGACCCAGATCTTGGGTAAGAGCATATTCTTAGGAAAAAGTCTGATTCGCCCATGCCTTGTATATTTAACTTAGAGTCTCAGAAGAACCGTCAGAGTGATAGCAGCCAAGTTTTACATTAAAGCCAATAGTTATAAGGAAACACCAAGGCAAGTGGAAATATTTGTTACCAAGTGCTGGTAACACTGAAAATGTAAACAGGTTCCAGAAGGGTCTGATAAGTCCAAGGATGTCAAATCTGAACAGATTAGTGTCTTCTCAAGTCCTTTGAGATTTATGTGATAGAGAGAGACTGTCTTTCACAAAGATGGGGCTGTCAAAGGGGATTATTAGGCTGGCTGAAGGATGAAGCTGACCCATCTGATGATATCCTATGGGACTGTGGAGGTCAGCTGCAGGCAAAGGGGCTGACAGGATCAACCCCACACTCCAGTTTCTAAACTTCCAATTTCTAAGTCTTCCAAATACATGGGGCTTGAACAAAGGCGTGCACAGTCATTGGAACGGCTGGCAAAGAACTGATAAGCATCACTGAAGATCTCTGCCTGCAGCAATGAAAACAGGTGGTTCCCAAGAAGCTATTGCAAAAGTCAAGAACGTCTTGGAAGTCCCTGCTGCCTAGATCAGCTGGCAACACTCAACCGAGGGCTCAGAAAGAGCCACACTGACTATTTCCACTGCCTGGAGCACAAAGCAGGTAATTCACAGGAGCTTGCCAGAAGCTTCTGTAAGCCGTGAGTCTACCATCTGTCCACACATCTGCCCAAACAGCCTCTGGAGTATAATGGCCTCTTTTTCTATCCACCTCCTAAATCTCACATGAGTAGTTCTCACTGGCAGACTCTGTCTTGGAACCGCGTAGGGAAGGGGATCCTGGGACTTACGGTTCCTAGCTTCTCCTCTGCAAGATGTCAGACGTGGATGGAGGTGATTTCAAGCTGACAACAGAAGACTCAGCACAACATAGTGGAGGCCATGCTTGCTGAATAAATGAATAAATGGACATGGACTTCCATCACTGACTACTGTCAAAGGGCCACATCTTCATACATACAGCCTTTTACAAATGAAGCAGGAACCTTCTAAAGTTCTGGTGGCAGAGGGAGACAGAATCCTATCTGGGGACTTCCTAAAAGACCTCAGCTGATCCCTGCACTGAATGGCTCTCAGAGTTATGAAAGGGAAGAACCCGGAATAAAGAATGCTCTTTGCAAAATGCCGTGCTCTGCCAACCACCTTAAAATATCACCGTAGTGAGAGCTCCATCAGAGGAAGCACGCACAGTTTTACTAGGAGAAAAATTCTATATGTGGAACCGGGAGCCCACATGTCCGCAAAGAAACAAGCTGTCAAACTAGGCAAGATCAACTGTTTCAGAATTTCCCCATTAATATTCATTTGCTGTTTGTTTGTTTCTTTGGTCATCTGCTAGAGCTTGCTACCACATCTGTGGTGGGGGGCATCAAACTTTAAGAATGACTTTTGGGAGGAAATTATCTTCTTTAAAATGACAATTATTCCTCTGCAGATTCTGCAGTCAAATGCTCTACCACTGAGCTATACCCCCTCCTCTGCAGATCCTGGATGAGCTGCAACTATACTGGACTGATGCCAGGCCAACACAGTCCAATGATCCACTGGGCAGTTGGTTAATATGCAATGGATTTGGATCAACCATGTGAAAAGAGTATTAAAGCACAGGCCTAACAAGATTTTAAAAAGTAAGCAAAATGATAATAAGTCACCACCCAGTTATCCTACTAGAAACAACATTTAAAGGTAGGAATCTTTAAGGAGCTTTTTAAACCTGTGATTCCATAACCTGTACCTCTCTAGAACTCCTGTGCCAGAAAGTTCTTATCAGTGGCTCAAAATCATGGAAACTTGCCGATCTAGTAGACGAATGTAAGCCATCCTACATTAGAAACACATTGATGGAAGTGAAAAGGATCTTCTACAAGGAAAGCAGAAAAAGTAGACATTTAGAGCTGAGAGAGCAAGAGAGAGACAGAGACAGAACATTTTATACGAGCATGTTAGCATGTTATACGAGCATGTTAGCATGCACTAACATTTTTAGCAGTTCGAGGGCATGGTCTGGAGTGGAGACACTCAAGTATCTCCTTCCTTATCTACTGGCATTAAGAGGGCAAGGAGGAATGGGACCTTGACTCATTCTCAGGTGAATGTCAACAATATACATTTAAAAGCTTGTGTGGGTTGTCCTGTTAGTAACCAAAAATCAGGTGATGTAAAAGGGCCTCGTGCAGCCTCAGAAAGGAAATTTTCCAGGGGGCAGGCCTCTTGATTATGTGAAGTGGAGCGGAGCTCCAGCCAAGGTATATTCCATGTATCCTGGAAGGGGGGCCACCGCCAACCTGCCAACCTGGTTCCAGGGATGCCTTTCTCTTGCCACGGCCTGCAAGATCCTAAGTGATCAGACCTCCACCCACTTGTCCAGGCTCCTACTGCTTTCCTTCCTACTCACTAAGCTCTAAGCTCCAGCCATCCTGGCTTCGTGTTACTCAAACACACCAACCTTACTCCAACATCAGCAGCTTGACACCTGGTACTTCCTCAGCTCCTCACCTGCCCAGAGACCTCTTCCCACCACCCTGTGTAAAAGTATTTCGGTCATCCTAACCCAATGACCCCTTCCCATTTGTCTCTTTCATTTCCTTCAAAGCACTTACCAGCATCTGAAATTAAAGAATGTACACACTTAAAAAAATCTATCTCTACCACTAGAATATAAACTCCATGAAAATGGGAGTCTTTTCTGGGCACCTGGGTAACTCAGTCAGTTAAATGTCTGACTCCGGCTCAGGTCATTATCTTGCAGTTCCTGAGTGGGCTCTGTGCTGACAGCTTAAAGCCTGGAGCCTGCTTCAGCTTCTGTATCTCCCTCTCTCTCTGCCCCTACTCTGTTCATGCTCTGTCTTTCTCTCACTCTTGAAAATGAATAAACATTAAACAAATTTTAAAAAAAGAACATGGGAATCTTTTCTCAAGTATGACATGAATCAGTTGGAGGAACGTACCGCCAAGAGAGAGAACTCTTGGGAGCCACACACGTGCCCTCAACTATTGGTTCATTTATTCTCACACATTCGAAAACCTTGTATTAATCACCTGCTCTGGGCCAGGTACCATTCTAGATGCTGAAGACAGAGCAATGAACAGAATCCCTGAACTCCTGGAGCTTATATTTCAGTATGGAAATACAGCCAATAAACAAATATAACATCAAGTATACTATGATGAAAATAAAGCCAGGTATGCCAAAAAGGTATTTAAGTTGGTATTGTATATGGGGTGTTCTGCAAAGGCTTCTCTAAGGAGCAGAGACCTCAAAGAAATCAAGAAGTTACTAGGTGATACCAGACAAGAATAGTTTTGCTCCATGTAGAATATATAGGAAGTCCAAAGGCCCTGAGGTAGGTGTATGCTTGGCATGGTCACAGAACACCAAGAGGAGGGTGGGGTGGCTGAAAGAGAGTGAATGGGTCAGAGTTGGAAATGATGCAGGATGGTTACTTGGGCCAGATCCACAGAGAGAAGCTATAAAGACTTATTCTTAGGTCTCCAGGGACTCGAGCAAGGCCCTGGGAAACCGGGAACATGAGGACTGGCTAATCTCAGTCTCTGGTGCTTTCTGGGTTTTGGTCTGAGTCTCATTACTTGCCCAGATGACCACATTATGGCGGACAGCCTTAAGGGCTACATCAGGTTTTTCATTCTCCTGGGAAGAGGCAGCAAATAGTCAAGGAGAAGAACTCCTTTCTACAAAAGCAGCAACCCTGGGGGACCCTGTGGAAATCTGGGGAAGAAGACAGGTGGAGGTAATATGCTGTGTGACTCTGAGACTAAAGAAACCATGGCCTATTGTGATCTTGTTTGGGTCATCTCAGATCAGTGAGAACCAGTTATGTGAGAAATGGACGTATGACTAGGTGTGTATGTGTGCATGTGTGAACACTCTGGTAAGCCTCAGCAGTGTTTTCTGGCATCTCAGCTGGGACAAATGTGGAATCTACACCAGAGCCTTCATTTTACACGGAGGAAACTAAGGCGCAGAGAAGCAAAGTCACTTGGGCACTAAGTGTGCACAGGTAGTTAAGAGTCGGGGTCTGGTTCTCTTTGTCTTCCCCCATCTGAGCCCTTCAGCACTGGCCTCTGAGAACATAAATAGTCGATACAGTTTAGGCAAGTGACACTCCCATCCAAGGAAGAGACAGTTAATTCAGCATGAGGAAGAACTCTCTGAGCTGTTGCCTTAGTACCAGCGAGCCAAAGAGGAGGACCGTGTGCAGCGGCTGGCCTTATTCCTATGGCCCTATACCACACTCTTCCTTCCTTCCGCACTTTGAGGCTAGTCAGGAACTAGGCAAGCAGTACCGGGTAGTTGCTTGAACTTTTCTCTTCCAAATTTATCCTTCAAAGCAGAGTTCATCCAGTGTCACCCAAATCATCTGCCTGTGCAGCTGAGGGGTGTACTGTGCATGTGTCTGTGTTGTGCACACAGGCCTGTCAGCATCTGACTTGTCACTTAGCATCAGCCTGCCTCCTTTGACAGTCTTAGGCCAAGCCTGGAGGAGATGATCGGCCTGAACAATATGATCATGTTCTTCTTCTTCTTACACATTTAAGTCAATTTGAATCTGGCTATCAGCAAGGATATGCTTGAAACAGAGGTGATGCTAATTCAGGAGTCACTAACATCTCTCGCCTTCTTCACACCCTTTATGCAGCATTAAGTTCCAGTGGTCTTTCCTCTTCATTTTTCACTCTCCCATCATAGCACAGGACAGATATAGATACAATGCAGATACAGACATAGATACAGATAAGAGAATATTTACTCTAGGAATTGCCTCATGTGATTATGGAGGCCATGAAGACACACATTCTGCCGTCTGTAAGCTGGAGAGCCAGGAAAGCCGGTGGTGTAATTCATTCCAAGCCCAAAGGCCCATCACCAAATTGCTAATATGTTACTCCCAGTCTGATGCAACAAGCCTAAGAACCTGCACAGGGGGATTGTGTGTGGGGGGGTACAAGAAGGTGGTATAAGTCCTGGAATCTGAAGGCCAGAAAACCAGGGGCTCCAAAGTCTAGGGACAGGGCAAGATGGACATCCGAGGTCAGGAAGTAAAGGGAGAGAGAGAGGAAGACGGAGACAGAGAGAAAGAATTTGCCCTTTCTCCACCTTTTTGTTCCATTCAGTCCCTCAACGGATTAGACAAGGCCCACCCACACTGGTGAAGGTGAGCTTTACTCAGTCTACTGATTCAAATGCTAATCTCTACCAGAAACACCTTCACAGAGGAATCCAGAAATTCTGCTTTACCAGCAGTCTGGGCATCCCTCCACCCAGTCAAACGGACACGTAAAATTAACCATCACACATGGTTCCTCTGATCTCTCATTTACCAAGTGCAAATCCTAACAGCCGACTTCCAAACCTAGAACTGTGTGCCTGAAGTCTGAGTGGCGCACGTTCTGCCTGATCCCTTCTCAGTCTGACTGCTCAACTCCCTCAAGAAAATCGGCCCTCTTCCTCCTATATTCAACAAGGAAGCTGCACCACTATCAACACAACATCACAAGCTGGAAACACTGCTCCCTGCATCTCTTTCATTAAATTGCACACTGCACCTTTTCAGTTCTCTCTCATGTCTGCCTTTGTCTCTACCGCCACTGCCCTTGCCTTTTTTTTTTTTAATGGTTTTTATTTATTTCTAAGAGAGAGAAAGAGACAGCGTGAGCAGGGGATGGTCAGAGAGAGGGGGAGACACGGAATCCAAAGCAGGCTCCAGGCTCTGAGCTGGCTGTCAGCACAGAGCCTGATGCGGGGCTTGAACCCATGAACCGTGAGATCATGACCTGAGCTAAAGTTGAACGCTTAACCTACTGTGCTACCCAGGTGCCCCTGACTTTTGCTCATCTCCTGCCTAGACTTTAACAACAGAATCCTAATCACTCTCTAAACTACTGGTCAAAGCCACCTGCAAGAAGCTATAACTCACTGTTCTTTTCTTTTCTTTTTTTTTTTTTAATGTTTTTATTTATTATTGAGAGACAGAGAGACAAAGAGAGACAGAGCAGGGGAGGGGCAGAAAGAGGGGGAGACATAGAACCTGAAGCAGGCTCCAGGTTCTGAGCTGTCAGCACAGAGCCCGACGTGGGGCTCAAACTCACAAACTGTGAGATCATGACCTGAGCTGAAGTCAGACGCTTAACCGGCTAAGCCACCCAGGTGCCCCGATAATTCACTGTTCTTAAGTCTGTTCAAAAGAATAAAGGAGATTCCCAAACAGGAATCCAACAATTTCTGAACATGAGCACTGGCTGTAGAATAGGCCTTGCCAGAGTCCTTGCTTTGAAGATGAGAGTCAAACACCTAAGTGCTGGTGTGTGTGTTCAAAGAGAAAATCAACCTCGTGGCCTTTCCAGGCACATGCTCCATGGAAGGGGTGTCTATACACTCCAGATGCTAAGACATCTTTTTGGGGACCCTCTCATTAGATGACTTTTAAGCCACATGACCTCTTGTGGAGCTTTGATCTCCTCATCTATAAATTCAATATTGATACTGCCCACTTGGCAACATGGTCGTGTTAAGTGTGCTAGTGTGTGCAATCTCTGTCTGCCCAACTCAGGGTAAATGACAAGAGATTCCATTTTTTTTTTTCTTGGTACTGCCTAGCTCTTCCTTATCCACACTCGTGCTTCTCAGCCATTCCGGACCGGAGCTAGAGAGGCTGGACGGTGTCCCCAACATGCTAAACTTGAGTGGGTTTTAAGGTAAGCAGCCTTCTCTTCGGAGTCCCTAGCCTGGGTGTCAGGCACATGCTCCCACCGGCTGGCTGACATATGTGGCCTGCTGCAGACTAATTTCTTCCGACATGTTGCCTTGAATGCACAGTCACAGAGCATGTGCTGAAGTGCTAAACACCCCCAAACTGTGCACTTTCCAATCTGTGAAAGCTTTTTGGAGGGTCCAGGCTTTTTTTTTTCTCAACCTGAGGCATTATAATAGAGAAGCACATGGATACTTCACTGAGGCAATCTGTCATCTTGTAAGTGCTTAATAGCAGCAGCAGTACCTGTGTGTCCCTCTCAGTGAGCTAGATGCTACCAACCAGCTGCTCTTGTGTGGAAGTTGTGCCTGCATTAATGAGCTTCCAGACAAAGAACTGACTGTGTGGTGCATGGCCCAGGCTCTGCACACACGCTGTGGGTAAAGCCCAGAACGAAAACCACACTCAAAAATCATAGGGCTTCATTTACAAATATTGGTTTGGGGCTCACATGAGCTAATATGGTTCTTGAGACTTCAGCTCTCGGGAAGGCGGAATGGTCCCTCTGCCGTCCCTAATGATCACGATCACTAGCTAGTGGTGCTCTGGCCCACAGGCTTACAGACTGTTTTCACACCTTCAACCTTCCTTTCACCCAATCAAGTTATTATTTCACAGATGACGAAACAGAGTCCTTGAAAGGCTGAAAGACACTCACAAGTTCATGTGGCTAATGAAAGGCAGGGTAGCACTCGAATCGAGCTCTGTGCAACTGTGGGTGTCACAACTCACTGAGGAATCATCACCAACCCTACTCCCAGCTCCTCTATTTACACAGAGATGTCACTGCAACAGCTAAAGAGGAAGCCTCTGAGAGGAGGAGTTTTCAAGGGCCTGGGCTTCTCCATGAAGATTTTAAGCCCGTTGTCTACCAGGAAGTAAAAGGAAAACGTTACGGCATCACCGACTTGCAAAAAGTCTTACCATCACACCATAAAGGAGGTCCCCCTCATGACTTGCTTGTGACATTGCTGCAGGAACACTGTGTAGCCTCATCAACACCTTACACCAGGGACATAGGAGAGTAACCCCGGCAAACCACAGAGAATACAGAAGAGACATAGAAACAAACCCCTCAACTACAACTCTTCTTCTACCACTACTAACACAATAATACAAATAAAACAGAACACAAATAATACTATTAATAAGGAGCATTTTCTTAGCCGCTGCCATGTGATAACACCTGGTGTTTACATTCATTACTGGATTCTCTCGACAACCCATCCTACAGGCGGTTTAATCCTATTTGTACAGATGAAGATTCTGAGGACCAGAGAGGCTGAGTAATCTGCTGGAAGTCACGGAGCTTGTATACGGCAGTCTCTTGATTCCAAGGCTGCTATTTCCACCAGTCCGTGCTCACCTCCTCTGAAGGAGACAGGCAACCTCCAGATTAGAGTGTAGTGTCCAGGAGGTTAGCCCATGCCCATAGCCCAGTCTGGCCAAGGCTAAAAGAGACTAGAGGGGTGCACCGCTGTTTCTTCTGTTAGTAACTACTATTCCCTCACATCTAGAATAGGGGTTTGCATCACCTGCTTTTCACCTTCTGGTTGCCAAGAAATAATGGACAAAAAGACAGGTTCTAAAAAAACCACAAAACCCAGACTGGCCTCAGGTGTGAGCTCAATCGAACCCTCTGACAGTTGTTTTAAAATGTCTGTGCATGTGCACACACACCCACATCTGTGTCACACGGCTGGAGGATGCGAGCAGGGAATGGTGGGCTGATTACGTGTCCTTCCCTGGCTCCTGACAGCTATGAAACCACAAGTGGGTAGATTATAGTTGAAGATAAAAATAGGCATTATACTGCCGCCTTTTCCCTTCCCAGCTTTGTAGCTGCTCCAGCTTGAAAGCATATTGTAGCATTTTATTGTAGTCTGGGCTCTTGTGGCTTCTCTAGATTGTGATTCCTTTTTGGAAAACCAGAAACATTCCCTTGCCACGGAGAAATGGAGTCGAGGGTGAGTGAAAGGCGACAGAACATGTGTGTGCGTGCGTGCACATGTGTGTGCACACGTGTGTGCGTGTGCATGTGCGCCTGTGTCCCTCCCAGAGCCTCTGAGATAAGAGAGGCTGCAGGGTGTGAATCTGAATAGAGCGGAAATTGGAAATTGACACAGCTGTTTTTGTTTAACTGTAACCATTTTTAGAATTTCAGGATGCACTGCTTCCAAACGAGGCAGCCTACTCAACCTTAGGATTCAACATGAGGGGGTGGGTAGGATTTGAAGCACTGGACGTATCATCCCAAAGTCTAAAAGATATACCTTAGCCCAGCCAGCACTGCTGGTCACTAGATACCACACACATTCATCACCCTCTAGGTCTGGCAATTCTGCAGTCCTTACACTTCAGGTCATCACCTCCATTCTTTTCCCTAAATTTTTATCTGAGAGTCACTTCAAACACAGCAAAGTACAGTGTTCAGCGTATCTCAGTTCAGGCTCCCTAAACCATGGCACCCCTAAATCACAGTGGGTTTGTTTTATATTAAAATGCACACTCCTGTGCCCCCCACAGATCCTCTGGATTTGAATCTATCGTGAATATGAATTTTAAACAAGCTCTCTGGTTTATTTTCCAAAACACTAAACTTTCCAAATGTCTGGTAAAGTGGCAAAGAAGAAAGACTTCGGTGTTACACTTGCCTGGTCTTAATACAGGATCCACCATTCTGTACCTAGGAAAAAACAAGAGACCCAGAGATGTTATATTCCCAACCTATTTATACAACCTGTATGACCTTGTTCAACTCAACGCTTTCTCTAGGTTCTGAATATTTATCTGCAAAACAAGGCGGAAATGGGATGTAATATATAGACTTGTAAGAATTGAGAAAACATGCAAATTAGTATCAAACAGTGGCTCTCGCCTGGAGATGGGAAGATTTTGCCCACCAATTACCCACAAATGGCATGTCTAGGGACATTTTCGGTCATTACATTTGGGGTGGGGGGGAATGGGGTATCACTGTCACCTAGAATAGAAGCCAGGGATACTGCTAGACACCCTACAAGGCACAGAGCAGATAATAAAGAATTATCATCCCAAAATGTTAATAGTTGACATTTTGAGAAGTCCGGGCATAGAGCCCAGCACTTCATGCCTGGCTTTGAATTCTGGGTGCCACCAGTCTAGCTGTGTGATCTTGGGCAGGTCGCTCAGTCATTTGAAGCTTTAATTTCTTCATCTACAAAATAAGGATACAAATACCTGCCTCACAAGGCTGGTGAGTGTTCAATGAAGTAATTTACAAGACAGGTTGGGTACATTTTCAGGAGGGTCCTTTCTCTTATTTCTTTACCCTTGCCTGACTTAAAAGGGACTGATTTCCACATTCACAAGAAGCGAGGAAGCCTAAGGCTTCCTCACCTTTAATTTGTCAAGTGAGGTACTTTACGAGCTGGCTCAAGGCAGGGCACAGATGGCCTGTCATCTGAGCGTGCATGCATGGCCAGGCCCTGTTACTGAGGTTAGGAATCACAGGGCCCCCTGCTGGGCCAAGGCTCCAGGACAGTCCCACAGACAGCCACAGGCTGGAACACTTGCCCTGAATGCACTATTAACCCCATGGTGTTATTTTAAAATAACGGAAGACCAGCTTCTTGTGAAAGAGTGGTACCAAAAAATAAATCCAGCTAAGAAGGTGAGGCTTCCTCCGATCAGGGGAGAACAAAAACACTGCAGCCTTTAACATTCAGGCCACTGGATCTAGAATCCCCCCAAACTGACATCAACTACTCAATTACCAACAAGAATGGAAGAGAGCAGAGATGTGTAATGACTTCAAGTCTATGTGTCACATCAGAATGCAGAAGGTCAAGGATATGCAAGCAAGACTTCAGTGTACGGGTCCCAATGTGCTGGGGTGCCCAGAGTCCCCCCTCACATCAGGCGTGGCTCTACTATCACTGGGGTAGGACAGGCTGGGGATTTTACTTCTCTGGGAGCAACTTTCATATAATGGTCACGCACCTAGGACCCTGGCCAGATCTATTAACTGACATTAGAAGAAGAGAGACACACAGAGACCTCCTGCCCCCTGCATCTCTCTCTAGGTCTCAAGGCTACACAAGTCATCCTCATTCCTCCCCCCACTTTCTAGCACAATCCATTCTAACCGACCCTCAGGCAACTGGACACACAATTTTTTTGTCCACCTAATGTGCTCAAGGCTCCAAACGACCAAAGGCATGGCTCAGGCCCTCGGGGATGGGAAGGGCAAAGAAAAAGACAACCCCCACCCCAGAAAATTAAGGGCTTGTTGTGCTGGAAGAAATGATACCACTCAGAATCCTGTTTCTTATTCTTTGTTGTCTGAGTTCAGTCATGCACCTCCCTCCAGGGAAGGGGTGGAAGGGAGCAGGTGAAGGACTCTGCTATAGGATTTTTTGCTCCAGAAAGAGACAGAAACAAGCAGACACCACAGGACTCTGCTGCCACAGCACGGAGCCGGCGATGAAGTCAGCAGGCAGGTGCCCCGCGCTCTCTGCCTCAGCCTTACCACACACAGCTGCATCAGCTCTTACTTTTCATTCCAGTCAAACAAACTGTAAATTCATCGCGCTCATCAGGAAGTCTCCCGTTAAGGAAATGAGACTCTGGCTGATCCCAGCAGAGCACTGAGGCCAGGGTGGCTACGCACCCCCGGCCAGCTCTCTCGGCCCAGGAGGAGATGGCCGCGCACAGGGGAGGCTGCCTTTGTCTTTCTCAGGCGAAGGCCGCGGCTGCAAACACAGCCACTCGGAACCTTGTGAGCCAGGGCCACCTGCCTCTGGTACCTCAGCAGCCATCACCTCTGCCAGGAACACGTGGTCTCCTCTGTCTGCTCTGAGCAGGGATGAAACACAGTCTTTACAACAGCCCTTGAGGTATGTGAGTAGTATCTTCATTTTCGTGAAGTTTAGTGGAACAAACTGAGTCTCGGAGAACAGAGAAGGGCCTCTTTCCCCAAGGAGGCCTCATCAACCATAAAATTCACTTTACCTTGAAATATGTGCAGGTGGCTAAGAAGAATCTGATCTTGTTACTCCCTTGCTCAACACCTTCCGAAAGCTTTCCTGTTGCCTGAGGCGATACTTCTCAACCCTGGCTGCACACTGGAAATACCTGGGGAAATTTCAGAAATGCCAATGTCCTGGCCCCAGCCCAGACCAATTAAGCCAGAATGTATGGGGGTGGAACTCAGGCTCCACACTGGAGGTTTTTGAAAGCCAGTGAGTGACTCAAGTGCAGTGAAGATAAAGAACCACTGCCCTGAGGGATGAGTGTCAGGCTCCTTAACATCTCTTGCCAGGCACTTGGCGGGCAGGCCTTTGCTTACCTCTTCAGCCTCATCTCCCATCACCTCCCCCAGTCATCTGCTCTGCCCCAGTTCTGCCTGCTCTAGCAGATTATACCCCCATGCCTCTGCTTCCACGCTGGGCCCTCTACCTAGAAGAATACCTAGCCCTCTTTTCTGCATCTGCCTAAGTTCTATTTTTTCGTTCAGACTGAGTTAGCATTACCTCCTCTAGGAAACCTTCCCAGACACTAGCGGGTGACTCCTTGGTGCGCTACTGAGCCTTCCTTATCACTCCAACAGATCACAATTGATCTTTACTTGACTCCTATTGAATGGAGTCCTATTGAATGGAATGAGTGCCTTGCCCAGGTCAGATCCTGTGCGTCTTCTCACTCCCAGTACACAGCAGCAGAACACACACATAGTTTGTTGGCCTAGAAGAACTAAAAGCGGAGTCTCACAGAGATACCCATGCACCGGTGTTCACCGCGGCATTACTCACAACTGCCAAAAGAGGGGGGAAACCCAAGTGTCCACCACTAGGTGAATGAATAAACAGAGTGTGCTATAGCCACACAATCGAATGTTATTTGGCCTTAAGGAAAGAAATTCTGACAGATGCTACAACATGGAGAAACCTTGAAAACACTAGTGTTGGGCGCCTGGGTGGCTCAGTCGGTTAAGTGTCTGACATCAGCTCAGGTCATGATCTTGCAGTTCATGAGTTCGAGCCCTTTATCGGACTCTGTGCTGACTGCTCAGAGCCTGGAGCCTGCTTCAGATTCTGTGTCACCCTCTCTCTGCCCTTCTCTCGCTACCACTCTCTCTCTCTCAAAAATAATAAAAACATGAAAAAATTTAAAAAAGAAAAAGTGACATAAACTGTACACAAAAGGACAAATGTTACATGATTCGACTATATGAGGAGCTTCGGATAGGCAAATTTAGAGAGACAGAAAGTAGAAGAGAGATGACCAGGGGCTGGAAGGGAGCAGGGAATGAGGGGGTTATTGTTTAATGGGTATGGTTTCTGTTTGGGATGGTGAAAAAGAGCTGGAAACGAAGAGCAATGATGGTTGCACAGCACTGTGGATGCTTATACTAAACTGTACACGTGAAACGGCTTAGTGGTAACCTTTATGTATTTTACCACAATAAAAAAAAATTATTGAATAAATCTATCACACTGCACTCAGAAGAGATCCAAAGCTATTCATGGTGTTTTAGACCCAATGTGATCTGGCCCCACCTTTCTCTTCTGATTTCACCTCCTGCCTTTTGCCCATAGTCATTCTTCTCTGACCATTTTGGTCTCCTTTTTATTACGTGACTACACTAGACTTGTTCCCTCCTCAAGTTCACTGCCATTGCTTTCTTGTGTTTTAAAGGATCTTCCCCACATCTTCACATGGCTCCGTCCTTCCTTTAATTAAAATGGCATGCTCATGGAACTGCTTTCCATGACCACTCCATTTCAAACTGCTAACCCCAGGGCACCTGGGTGACTCAGTCAGTTAAGCGTCCAACTCTTGATTTTGGCTCAGGTCATGATCTCATGGTTCCTGAGTTCGAGTCCCACAGATGGTTCAGTGCTGACAGTGCAGAGTCTGCTTGGATTTTTTTCTGTCCCTATCTCTGCCCCTCCCCTGCTCATGCTTGTGCGCTCTCAAAAATAAGAAAATGAATATACGTCAAATGGCTAACCCCACTCAAATTTCTCTATTAGTTAAGATAATGCTAGCAGAAGTAACACATAAACCCCAGAATCTCCACAACTTAGAACAGTTCTAAACTTGAGCATTCATCAGAGTCATTTGGAAGACTTGTTTAAACACAGATATCTCCAAGTTTCTGATTCAGTATGTCTGGGGTATGGCTCAAGAATTTACACTTATAACAAAATCTCAGAAGCTTAACTGACTGAGCCACCCAGGCGCCCCTATTACAAGATCTCATGTGATGCTGACATTGCTAGTTAAGGGAATCCCTGGCTTAACAAAATAAAGTTTGTTTCTCACTCATATAACAACAAATGAACTAGGCATTCATAGCAGGCAGCTTTCCTTCAGGCAGTGATTCAAGTATCCCATCCCATGTATGGCTCTGCTATTTTCAACAAAGGAGGTCCGGGCTGCTGTGGGAGTGGCCTTCTTCCAAGCCAGCCAAAATGGGAAGAGCTCAGAAGACCACAAGTGGGACGTGTTTATGGGTCAGGCCTGGAAGGGGCACATATCAGTTCTTCCCACACTTCTATGCCCAGAACTCAGTCAAATGGTCATAGCTGCAGTGGAAGGGAGGTTGGAAAATACAGTCTATCTTTGTGTTCATGTGGAAGAGGGAATGGGATTGGTGATCCACCATACCCAGTAGCCCGTTACACGACTACATTTGTCTTCACAGGCTTGTCTTCCACCTGAAATTATATCACATATTGACTTGCTTACCTTTTCGTTATCTTCTCACACTTGAGCAGAAGCTTCTCGAGGGCAGGAACTCTGTCTTGCCCACCACTGTTTCAGTAGGACCTGACACAGTGCCTGGTGCATGGAAGGCACCAATAATTATTTCTTGAATTGCTAAATTGCACTTTTTATGGAGTATTCTGTCCAATGATCTTCTATTATCTCTTCTTTCTGGTGATCCTGAAGCCATGTTCCCTTTCTTACTCATGTCACTAGGCCGCTGCCATTACACCAGGCCTCTGTTTACGCCAACAGTTAGGATGGGTTTTTCCAGTAGCACTAGGAAAAGTGTGTTGCCCTCTCAACTGCTCCATTCTGGGCACGCCAGTCATGGTATCTACCATCCCTGAGTCCCTTTCTAGTCTACCCCAGTGGTCTTCATTTTCAGTGAGAGAAAAGGCCCAAAGGATGTTCTTTCCCAGCAAGGCTGAGGAACCATGAGCTGGTCCAGCTCAAAACGCACTCTACATGGGGTTGTCATGACTAACACAAACACAGAGCTGCCCAGTGGGATTTGGACTAAAGGAGTTTAGAAAGTCATCAGGGAGAAATAAAAAAAGCAAATCTACAGAGAGAAACAGACACAACATGAAAGAGAAGTGGTGAGCATTAAGTAGAGAAGAGCTGTCTTGGATCCCCACAGCCTTCCTGTTTCATCTGAAGAATATCCTTAAAATAAACTCATTTTTTAAGAGGGTCAAAATGAGTCACTCTTGCTCACTTGGTTGGGAGCCTGACTAACCCAAACCAGTACCTGCTGGCAAAATGGCCAAGAGCTCAGTGAGGCAGCTCGCTGAGCAGTTGCCACATTCGTACGCTACTTAAATAGTGCCACAAAGTGATCCGCTCCATCCAGACATGGCATCTGGGACTACAACTATACTTCTCAAGTTCAGACCTTGTCATCTCATACCAAGGGTCATGCAGCAGTTCCTCTATTCCCTTCCTCAGCTCTTGTGTGCCATGCTACCAGATGCATCTTTCCTAATGCACAACTCTGTCACTGCCCTGTTTCAAGTCCTCCACTGTTCCCCATGGATGACAGAACTGACACTGCATTTGCATCTAGGTAATGGGAATTCTCCTGGGGATGTATGTACATTGTCTTGCTTAATCCTCAGAACAACCATGTAGTTAGGACCTACCATCTTTATTTTGCAGCTATGGGAACTGGGTCATAAAAAGATCAAATAAATTACCCACAAACCTAAAGCTAGGAACTAGCAGAGTCCAAGTAGAAATCCAGGTGTGCCTGTTTCTACAGTCTCTCCTGTTTATACCATCCATCCATCCATCCATCCATCTATCCATCCATCCATCCATCCTTCCCTCCCTCCAAACAGATACTGGTTGAGTGTCAACTACGTGCCAGAAATTGTGCTAAGTGTCAGGATTACAGTGGATAATTTACCAGAAGAGGATTTTAAGAGAACTATGATACAATGAAGCATGACCAGTGTTGGACAAGGCTTTGTGGATGCTAAGGAAGCAGACTGTAGGAGCCCCAAGCCTAGTCTCATTGGTGCAGGAAGGCTTCCTTAGGGCAATGCCATTTAAGTTGAGATCTGAAGTTGGGGAAGTTAACCTGATGGCAAGGGGGCTGCCCAGAGCCTCGTCTCTCACTCTGACTGTCCTAAACTGATGGATGGGTGGCCAGGGAACAAGGGAGAGGTGAAGTGGAAGAGATAAAGGGAGAAACCAAAAAAAAAAAAAATTCTGTTAATTGTCAATGATATTATCAAGACATATTTTGTGTTCTAACTCCTATCCTTGGGGGTTACAATAGTTCCTGTATAATTTGAAACTAAAACTTACTTCCTTACCCAGCAGCATCTCTTCTTTCTTACACACACACACACACACACACACACACACACACACACACACACACACCCTCATTGCTGGTCTATTGGCAGTGCTAATTATGTTCTCTATAACACATTCCTGATTGCATAGAATTAAATAAGGCAGGTGTGGAGGTGATGGAACAAAACAGAATATGACTTATATGACAGACTGATCTGTCTGGGGGACAGGGTGAAAACAGCAAATGTTATATATGGAGATTAGGACAAAAAGTAAAATAGAGTCACACTTTTATAAAGATAAATAAAGTCAAACTGAAAATAATTTTTACAGTTTCTATCATAAATGTCACCTGAGCATGCTGTCTTACTGTTTTTCTGCCTTTCAGAGGTTTTTGATTTACCTTCTAAGGGGGCACTAAATTAATAGAGAAAACTATTTTGATAGAATATTCAATTTTGCATTTACAACTTGAAGGCTGATTCATAATCACCACTTCTACATTAGAGGGAAAGTAAAAGGTATAAACACTTTTACTTCGTAGGAGCTTTACCAAGTAGGGACAAAGATGAAAAACAAATTCTAGGTAAAAAGCAGAAATAGAAACTCTGGGCACATAAGCCAGACTATAAGCTCACACTGAATTAGCTCAATTTCATAAATGATTAAACAGCTGTGAGCATGGGCTATCCCCAAACCAGAAAGCCAACTTGTAGTTCTGGTGATGCCTCCCTTCAAAGCCAAAGTTTTTCATAACCACAGTCCTACCCATGTTCGCTGTAACTGGATGTTCACCAAACCACATTTCTTTTCTACTGGGGGACACCTTCCCTCTCCACATTCCTAGCATACCCTAGAGCAGGCTTGGCCTTACGATGGAGTTTTGGCCAATGAAACATGAGTGGAATTCCTAGGGAAGCCTGGGGCCATGAACAACTGCATGGAACACAGTCATCCCACTCTTCCACACACATCTGCCCTGATCTGCTAGAGACTAAAATGGGAGCAAGTGCAGTTAAGTGTGTTTATACAGCAGCTGATCAAACCTAATACACACCAAAGGCAGAAATGAAACGGTCCTCTAGACTAGACTACAATGTGATGGGCCATAAATGGGTTAACTGCAGATGTCCTAAACAGCTCCACTAGACACTGAGAGTTGAGAAGCTTCATATTCAGATACTGTAAAGTCTGTGAGTGACTTTCCAGAGGGCAGGGCATTTAAAAGGAACCAGGTTATAAAACAGGAAAAGGACAGAAGGAAAGATGAGTATGGGTAGTCCAACTGGTACCTAAGATGCCCCTTCCAAGCTAGTGAGTTTATGAGAGTTGAGATCATGCCCCTGGCTTAAATGCCTTATTCATGTGCCAATGTCTACAGAATACAATCAAAACCTCTAAAGTTGGCACTTCACTCTCCACAATTCATTCCTGCCTCCCTCTTTAACCTTATCTTCAATCACTATCCATCCTCTGTTGACCCATCATGCATTGTATGTGTATCCTCAATAAGCAGCCCTCTAAGGCTTTATGCATAATCATCCCTCTATAAGGTATGCCCTTTGCCTACCTTATCTGCCTCCAAAATTCACAATCATTCTTCCAGGTCAAGCTAAAAGATATCTCATTTATCCATAGCTTTTGCTGAAATCTGTTCTCCCTAGGAAGCATGCTTCTTAAGCTAGGGTCCCATAACCCTTTACAACCATTAACTGTATGTATCACAGCACTTAATCACTAAAATTGTAACTCTTACTTTTCATTCTCATCCTTGGCTAGACTCACAGGTCCTCAGTGATGAGAACTATTCATGACTTGGTTCACTCTCTGTAGCCAGCTGAGTCCCCAGCACCACACACACAAATGCGCACGCACGCGGACCAAGCAACAGGGGGATGACTGAGTTGAACATAAGGAGCTTCCTGGGGTGAACAGCACAAATGTAACCGGAGACAGCGGAACCCTAAAGATTTTCCAGAAAACCAAGAAATATGCCATCAAAAGAACCCACTGCAGCTCCTGAATGAGGTTTTCTATACGCACGTCAATCAGTCCATCTTAAGGCTGTCCATAAGTACAGGTGTAAATGGAAAGCAGACTTGAATAGAAGCTTTAGAAAATGTATACAAACAAAAATGGAAAAATGACAAAAGGAAAAAAGGATTAAGATGCTGTATATCTGAAGTCTGATCTCAGCGATGTGTATAAAGCACAGTTAAATACTGAGGTGAAACACTGGGATGAAATGCAACACAATGTTGTAACTGTGGTTTTATCAGACTAGTTGAGGAAAGGGATCGTTTTGTTTTCTTCTCTAGGTTTCTAAAATATTTTCCAGGTCTTCTACAACGAATACAGAATACTTTTATAATTAGAAAGTAATGTAAGAATGCTCAGAAGTCAAACTGTCTAGATTTGAATCCTATTCCCACTTTGAAGCCATGTGACCTTCAGGCAAGTATTATACTTCCCTGTTGCTCCAGCTTACTCATCGGTAAATGACAATGGCATGAGTTTTCTTTTAGAGTTTTTGTAAGATAATCATGAGACGATCCATCTAAAGCACTTAGAACAGTGTCTGGCATAGGATAAACCCCGATAAATGTCATCCAGTGAGGCTGCACAAGAAGGAACCCACAGGTGTGCTCTAGAGCTTGAGCAGTGGGCACGGAGGCAAGATGGAAAGAGGATATAGGCTCAGATAATAAACTTTGCCTCCTACATGGTTTTACAAGAGCCCCTGCACTGATCTACAACGTGTATTTCCAAAGACCCCTGGTGGGTGCCCCAAGTCAAGGATAGTACAGAACTGTATAGTCACCAGGTTTTTTCCTCTATGTACATACCTATGATAAAGTCAAATTTATAAATTAGGTACAGTAAGAGACTAAAAAAAGCAGCTAGTAAAAAAACATACAATTACAACAATATACTATAATAAAAATTATGTGAGTGTGGCCTCGCAAAATATCTTATTGTATTGCACTCACCCTTCCTCTGGTGTTGATGGGAGATGATACAATGTCTACATGATGAGATGAGGCGAGAAGAATGACATAAGCACTGTGACATTAGGCTACTACTGACCTTCTGGCGCTATCTCAGAAGGAGCATTTGCTTCCTGACCATGGCTGACAGGGGGTGCGGGGTGCCTGAAACCAAGGAAAGCAGGACCATGGACAGTGACACCACCACGGATAAGGGGAGATGCTAATGTACCCAAGATTGCCCAGGGATTTGTAGTTCGTGAAATTACTGATTCTCCACCATGCAAACCTCAGTCTCCCCTTTACTAACACAGCTGCCAGGAGAATGAGGTATAGAGGAAGAAATGAGCAATTTTCACTTTATTCTCCATTGCTTTTGTCCACTTTCTCACCGCCTCCTCTCTTTCATATGTATTTTGTCTTAACTGGCAATTTTGGGCCTAATTGGTAGAACACAGAGAAGCTGAAGTAAACAAAGCTCAGTAGAATATAAAGAGAAAAGAAAAAAAAAAAAGGCTTGAACGTCAAACTCAACTCTAACAATAATCAGGGAAGCAGGCTGGTGTGGCACCGTAACATACATGACCTCCTAGTGAAGTAGACTAACGTTTTATTTACTGCTCTGATTCTCTCATAGCACAGATAATTTACCTGTGTTATGATTAAATCCTGTTTCCAGGCTCTCAGCAACTCTTGCCTACCGTAGTATCTCGAATTTGGGAAATCTGTATGTATTTAGACAAAGTAGTGAAGATAACCAGGGAGGCAAAGAAACCTCATTTCCCCCTCCAACAGTTGCAGACCTGGATTCAATCTATTAAAGTCAATTGGTAGATTTGCACGAGTAGTCTAATTAGAGATATTCAGATAGCAGGCAGCCGCTCCCTCTGCATTCTAGATTGAAAAAGAAAAATCAATGTCTATACACTCGAAAAAAAATTGAGCACTTATTCCGAAGCCACAAATTACAGCAGTGCCATGCACAGAAAACCAGTAGAGGGGCTCTGGGTCAATGCAAAAATACCACCTCATGGGGAAGAATGATTGGAAGGGATGGGCAGAAGTTTCACCTCCAGGTCACAAGCTCAAAATGCAGCCCAGCCCTGTCTGTATGATGTTTATAACCTACTGACAGTCCATGCGAAAAGAGCTGGCTTGAAGACTACATTTTCATCAGAAATCACCATCCTTTCCGCTGAAAGGCTGAAAAACAGTAGGATCCCCCAAATGAACTCACCTACTCAGCTCCTAGAGGTGTGTTCCAGCTGGCACGGCTGAGTCAAATTGCACACTGCATACAGTTCATTTCCAGCTTTCCTGACCCAGCTCTGTGGCTGAGCACTTTGGCCAAGTTGAGGCTTCTAGACAGGCATTCAGCCCACAGTGCTTGCCTCACCTCCTGACTTTCAGTCACAGAGTCAGAAGGAGGGAACAGAAAACATAGAGGGGAGTCTGACTCTCCTTCTTGCAGGCTCTTGGGGTCTAGACTCCTTGGCAGCACCAAGTCTGGTGACTAAAAACAAGACCTAAAGGTGAAGGATCATCTAACAATTTTCAGGCTTTGTTTAAACAGGAAACTAACAGTTACTAAGCCATAGGTGCACGCCAAGTACTCTGTTACACGTTTAATTCAGAGCCACTAAGGAAAATAACAAAAGTAAAAAATCAAGATACCTGAATGAGGAAATATACTCCCTTATGAAGGAATCTGCAGGCAACTTTACTTTTTAAGCTTGTGAGGCAAGTTTTACCACGGTCTCACTCCAAAAAGTATTTTAGGCAACTGAAAGTTAAATGGTGTCACCACCACGATCACCAACACCACCATCATCATCCTCGCCATCATCATCACCACTACCATTATAATCATCACCACCGCCATCATCATCATCGTTATAGTCATCACCATCATCACCACCACCACCACCACCACTACCATCATTATCATCACTACCACCATCACCACCACCACCACCATCATCCTCACCACCATCATCACCACTATCATCATCAGCATCATTACAGTCATCACCATCATCACCACCACCATCATCATCATCACCACCACTACCATCTTTATTATCACTGCCGCCATCATCACCATCATCAATATTCCCATTTTATAGTATTGACAACAGAGGCCAAAAGGACAGAAGTAAAATGCCCAAGATCACACATCTAGTAAGTGGCAGGGCTTTAAGTGAATGTAGATTATCAATCCAGTGCTTTCTGCTTTACAACATGCTACCTCTTACTATAGACCAGGAATGCTTTTCCCCTAGCCAAGTTTACCCCAAAACTAGGCTAGATCAACACACAGACAGAAGACTACCTGGTACTGTTCTAAAAACCAGGAGAAAAGAAAAAACAGCTTTTGGGTTTATTCCCCTTTCAGCACAATGACCTGAATCACAAATTGGTCAGTGCTACCTCTGGGAATGCCAAGTCCTCTTGACCTATCACCTAGTTTTTATGTTGGGTTAAAAATAATTAGCAGCATTCCACAATTTATAGAACAGAATCAGAACACAACCTTTCCACGTAGGTGGCCAGGAAGAAATACCCTTTCAGTTGATGAAACCGTTGATGAAAAGATGAAAAAGAGAAGCATCCCAGGACATGGACTGAACTCAGTCAATGGATGCTATTATTTCTGCTACTGGTCCAAAGCCTCTGGGAACTGATATGCAAGGGCAGTGTTACAGCACGTTCCCTGGAATTGCCCGTTCTAGCTGCCTGGGAACAGCATCTCGCTCATCTCTTGAGGTGCACACACCCCTCCTGCATCTGAGCGGTCCCTCACTATGCATTTCTATGGTCATCCATAAAAGCTAAAAAAAAGAAACCCTCTGAAGTCACTGAGAAGTTGTCTTTTATAGAGTGCGATTCTCTGACCCAAATCAGTCTTCGCCTTTGAATCAGTTTATGTTACCAGTTATTTAGCAGATTGATTGCTGCTATGGCAACTGCACATCCCTCTGCATAGACACAGGCATAAGTCCTTGATACGATCCTGGCTGAGTCTCTCTGGCTGCATTCAATACCTGCCAAAAATTAAAGAATATTGGGAAAATTAATCGCCTCCTGCACTATAGGCCCTGGGACCACACTGTGGCACAAAGAACAAATGAAGACTGGTGTGTAAAGCGAGGACTGTGCTCACTGCCCAGCAGCCTGGGAGGAAAGCGAGCTGAAGAGTTCCCAGCCGTGCTCTCGCCACACTGCTCACCTTTCCTTTCCACGGTTTCTGCCAAGTACCAATGCAGGATGTACCCAAAGACTCCAAATGTCATTTGGCAGTGATCTGGAGTCTTTCAGGAAAGCTGTTTTTCGCTAGGGTGGAAAAACAACAAGCTTTTCCTTGCATCAGAAAGAGTTGGATATAGATTCTGAGTATACTACCGCCTGGCTGCATGATCTCCGGCAAATCCCTTAAACTTTGTAACCCTGGTTTCCCCACCAACATGGAGGTAAGCATAGTATCTGCTCCACCTAGTTGTTGCGAAGACTGTAGGAAACCACAACCCTGGCACATAGATGGGAGTCTGAGGACTCTGTTCCTTTCTTCCTCCTTATCTTCTCTCTTCAGTTTCCTTTAGTGCTTTCTCCTTTCTGCCTGATTAGCAAGAGAGGTGATTAGGCTCATTAGAGGACTGTATGCTGTCCTCTATTCCTGATTTAGGAGCTTGAACTTAAAATTCTGCTAAGTGTGTCAAATCTGCTATATGACACAGATCAGTGCTTTTGGCTGGTTTCAACCCATAGGATCAGGCTGGGTCCTACAAGTGAGTTTTCCTGTGTAGGTTTCTCCCCTTAACCACTGATCAACTTTCTTTAAAATGCAATTGCTTGTCATGAATGAAGCTGGAAAACTAGAGTGCGACTACAGAAATGGGACCCATCCCCAGAAGAGCCCTTCACTTCCCATGTTCTGAGTACGGCTGAGGCTGTGATCTCTATTCGCTGACAAGCCCGTGTTATTAGCAGCCATGCTATTTCTGTATCAGGAGATGCCTGGAGCACTGATGGAAATTTTCTAAACCATATGTTGTTTTTATGTTTTAACATTGTATATGTATATATAATTTGCATAAATACAAAAATAAATAGCTATCCTGTATTTCTCTGAAGCTCGTAAACTCCAATGTAAGAGGTAAATCTTCCCACATAACGGCCTTAATGGCATGGAGCTTGGTACGCAGTGAAGAGTCAGCAATGTCGTCAGCCCAAACTGACTCTGGGATTTAACAGTAACAATTTATGATGCAAACATTCTCATTTGATGTACTTTTCACCCTTGAGAGTGAGAAAGAGTGGCACAGTCAGGTGTAAGACCAGAAGAACTACCACACCATAAAGCAATACCACTTCCACAAGCTCACTCTGAAGATCCCAGGTTTCAGAGTCAGGTGACAATAAAAGAATTCATTGTAAGTAATGCTCTGTTCACAAGGTATGACCAGGGTCACCTGGTGCCTCAGAGAGCAACACGGCTTTAAAGTCAGAGAGACTGGTTTCTGGACCCAAATCCTTTTTAAGCCTACATCTCATTTTCTTTAAAATTGATGTTATATTTATTTATCACGCAAGGTTAAAGAACATGATAGCCAGGAGTGCAAATTCTACAGTTATAAGTGTCTGAGTTGGACTCTCGACCTGGTCACTTAGAGCTGGGTGAGCCAGATCCAGTGACGTGGCCTCTCGAAGCCCCAGTTTCCTCATCTGAGAGCTGGAGGTACCCATGTTCTACCTCACGGGGCTGTTGTGAAGATGAATCTCAGGTTATCTATGTAAAGTGCTTAGCATGGGGCCTAATGCATGGACTACATCAATAAATGTAGCCCACAGCAGTGGTTATAGTAGTGAATGACATGATGGATCTCAAGAGCCTGGTTCTCAGTAGGGTTTTTAAAAAACTGGAAATTTAAAGCATCTGAAGAGCATGCTGTCCAGAAAATTCCAGACACTGCAAACTTCTTTAGGCTCAGGAAGTTGGAAAGGCACCTGTTACGAGAAGAAAGGAGTCATCTTCTAATGCCAGCCTTGCACTGAAATTGTTTCGGTGCTGCAGAGCAGTATGGAGAGAGTGAGACCTGGCTCCCGCGCAGCCTTCCTGGTTCAGAAACGATGCCTGCTGGAACACACAATGACCAGGGGCTTGTTGTGCTCCACAGCCCCGGGGGTGGGCGATTACTAGCTACTGCCAAGGACGGTGGGGATAGGAAACACCAAAGAAAATTCTAAATGAATCGATATAATAGGACAGTGCCAAAAAAAAAAAAAAAGTCAACTCACAGGCTGGCCAGCCTCCCCCTGAAAGCAATAGGGGTGGGGGTGGCGTTTCACCTTGAACAACGGGGCCATCAGTGAGGCCAGTCAGGCAGCTCCGTAAGAGTTAAAGCAATAACTAAAATAATGACTTTTCTAGACACCTAGGCCGGATCAGATTGCTGGTCATGCTTTTCTTGTTTTGTTTCTTCAAAGATACACCCACGCACCTTTGGCAGTGTTATCCTCAAATGACAAGATGTTACTTCTAAGCTGCAAGACCTCAGGCGCTATCTGTCCTCACCCACACCCAACTGTCTACCATCTTCGGCACCAAACATATCCCTGAAGACAAAAATGGCCCTTCAGTTCCTGAGTCGTTTAAACTGAAAAACCAGTTAAAGTGCCATTCCCAAAATAAAACAGAAACTTGGCCACTGGCATGAAATATTTACAGCTGTTGAGACCCAAGAAAAAAAAAAAAGAAAGAAAGAAAGAAAGAAAGAAAGAAAGAAAAGAAAAGAAAAAAAAGAAAGAAGAAGCAAGCCTTACTTGACCTGGGAGGCAGGGGACTGATGCAGTTACAGAAACAGAGAAGCACTTCCCTAAACCATTCCCTCTTCTTGGATCCCTATAGGCCCCTGTCAAAGACCCAGGAATTGTCTTCAGCAGCTTTCTCCCCTCACCCCTGTATCTAGTCACTCACACAGTTCCATCGATTCCATATCTGACGTGTCTCCTTGCCTGGGATACCCCTCTGCAGCTCAGGTCCTCCTCTCTCTCACTGACCAACACAGTCACACTGCTTACTGGCTCTTCTCTATCCCGTGTCTCTTCCTTTTCAACCACTCTTCACATAGCACAGCACAACTCAGAAGGTCCTTGAAGATCAAGCCCCTATGCGCATTCCCTGAGGCTCCCTCCCAGCCCACCACATCATGCATGTGTGTGCTGTCACACCACGGGACGCGCTTCTCCCTCTGCGTGGGGCTATCTCAGCCTCGCAAACCCTCGTGTGCGTACTTCAGCACTCCATGCACACATGTTCTCTCTTCTTTCCTTATCCCTCCTAAATCTACCTCCCCCCACCCCCGGCAGCTAGCCTCAGGGGCTCTCTACACTGTGCTCCCTGTCCTTGTGTGGACTCTCACCGTAGCATGTTTCGTACTATATGGCAATCATCTCTCTGTCTCCCTGTCCACTCCTGTTCACTGTGCTTTATGTGATGTAAGTGCGGCCATAAGAGGAGACACAGGAGAGGCTCAGGAAAACAAGGTGTCTTATACACAGGTCCTAGAAGCAGGAGGTACTGCACATCACACGGGGTCCCCGGGGACATGCCAGGTTTTAGTCAGGAGGCAGAAGATGGGGCCAGGGAAAGTCTAGGACAGAGCCTTGGGTAAGGCAGGGCAGGGCAGGGTAAACATTTCAGGACTGGCTAGTTTAGATTATCTCTTTAGATTTGAGGCCGTTAAGGTGGTTCCTAGCTACCTGGTCCCAGGCCCTGAGCTGGTTAGGGCAGAGGAGTGTTGCTTCCCAGAGCATGCAGGCTCTAGATTGGTTAGTCTGCTACTCAATCCATGCTCCCGGAGGCTGAGCCCTTTGCCATCTCTTAAAAGAGTTGGCTAGTCCCTGAAGGACCAGTCAGTAAAAAAATCAGAAAGGTTTTAAGATGTCAAAACATCATAACACACAGAAAACGTTAAAAATATAAACAATACAACTCCCAAGCCCCCAACTAAACCCTGGGCTCTTCCCTGCTACATTCTTGGCCCTGTTCTGGCAGGACTCATAGCAGCGCTCAAATTCCGCTGAGTAGCTGATACTGTACCAGTTTACTGGTTTCCTCCAGCTGATGCTTTTTGACTCATCAATGCCCTTACCTTACTGGTCAGTCAACATCTTGGATATCATCCCTGATAATACCAGATATATGTATTATCATGGAAGTTAAAGAACCCGATTAATTCACATAGTGACTAGCAGAGCCAGAATGTGATGCCACGGTCTCCCAATGCCAGACCCTATGTCCTCTCCTTTCCACCACTCCGCCTCTTTGCTTCTTGTTTTTACTTCTAGACTCAGGCACTTAGAACAGGCCAGAGCATCCAGCATTCATTAAATGCCAAATGAACCTAAGGCTTAAACAGCAGTGAAATCGAGTATTTTAAACTTTTCCCACAGCTGATCTACTCTATGAAACAAAAAGGTGGGAGGTCTATCCCCATGTTTTTAACCACAAGATACCACATAATAACAACAGCTTACTTCATCAAAATGCAGTATGTTCTTCCCTATAGGAGCTATCTCATTATAATAGCTACTTACTGAGTGCTTTCCATGGAACATGTACTGTGCTAAGAGCTTTGGGTTCATTATCTTATTTCATTCTCCCACCAACCCTGCAAGTGAGAAACTAGATCTTTATCCTAACTTTCTATGAGGAACCAGAGGCTCAGAAAGGACATGGAGTGTGTTTCACAGCTCACAGCTGGCAAATGGCAAAGCAGAGATCAAAACTTGGGTCAGACTCTCCGAAATGCCTGTCCTTTCCACCACGCCACACAACCGTTTTCTTGTCTGTTCATGTATCATCTGCAGGATGAGTGGATAGGGCAGGAAATGGGACTTCATACTACCTGAAGGTCTCTGAGACAAAAAGGTGCTATATCACCATTAAGTAGCTTCGGCAGTAATGGATTATTGCGGCTTCCGTCTTCCGGGCCCATCAGGAGGCTTGGCCATGGGCTCAGGACCCATCTCCTGCTAGAATCTTATTAGTGCTTCCTCTGTACAAATAAGAACTGGTGTATTGTGTTAAATTGACTGACACAAACAACCATGCTTTATCCAGAAATAGAAAATGCAATTTTCTTTAGCAAAATAGAACATAGGAAGTGGTGGGGGTTGAAATGTCATGCACAGAACAAAGGTTTGGCAGAGGAGAAAGGTTAAAATCAATCACGCTACAGGGGGAAGAAAGGTCTGCAGTATTCTATAGTAATTATCCACCCAAAGTCACACTGCAGAATTGAGAGCCACTGCTACTTAAAACTCCGTAAAAAGAAAAGAAAGCAAACTCCCCATCCCATCATGTTGATGTTTTACTGTTCATGAATCGTCTGGAACGCTCATAGGTATACTACTGAAAATAAAAGAGTGCTATTTAAATATTTTCACCTCTAGTGGTAGGAAGTGACCTTTTCATACAAGAGTGAGGTAGGGAAAAACCCAAACTGCTCTCTTAACAGAAACTACCATCAGCATATTACTAGTCTGACAGGTGTAATAGAGGAAATTACAATTTAAATTTTTTTTGATGTTTATTTATTTTGGAGAGAGAGAAAGAGAAAGAAAGAGGCAGAAATAGAGCATGAGCAGGGGAGAGGCAGAGAGAGAGGGAGATACAGAATCTGTGTGTTCACGTTCTGAGCTGTCAGCACAACGCAGGGCTCAAATTCACAAACCGTGAGATCATGACCTGAGCTGAAGTTGGACGCTTAACTGACTGAGCGACACAGGTGTCCCAGAAATTATAATTTCAGTAAACAATAATGAATTACCCATCATCCAGATTTGCCGGTCAATAACACTCTCCTCCAGTGGAAATGTCCACTCACATTGCTGTGGTGGTTTCACAAATAATTAATCATTGTATGACTTTTCTGGGATTGTTGTTATTTTTTCACAGCAAGGTTTTCATACTGCTTTCTGCCTAAAATTATGAATTCTTCCAGGTCCCATAACTGATGTTTTCATCTCAACCCCCACTGGTTTTAATCCCACGACATTCTCCACTTGGACCAAGGGGAAGCTATTAAGAGGAATCATAAAACAAACAACATAAAATGTTGGCTCTTGGGGTCCAGTGCTAAGATATAGGGTTAAAGATTAAAGAAATATAGTCCATCAAGGAATTGTCAAGAAAAGTACAAAGTAATGTTCTTTCTCTAACAAGGCAACCTGTACGCTGTCTTGGCCATGTCCAGCCAAGATTAAATGGTTTATGGAGACCCTGTTAACTGTTCAAAAGATGTAACAGAAAAAAGGACTGACACCATAGCAAAATATATGAGTTAGAGGCTGGCCTTTCTCTTTGTATGATACAAGATGGCAAACAGAACTATTAAGTCAGGGGCACCTGGGTGGCTCAGTTGGTTAAGCATCCAACTTCGGCTCAGGTCATGATCTGGTGGTTCCTGAATTTGAGCCCCAAGTTGGACCTCTGTGCTGACAGCTCAAAGCCTACTTCGGATTCTGTGTTTCCCTCTCTCTCTGCCTTCCCCTGTTCACGCTCTGTCTCTCTCAAAAATAAACATTAAAAATTTTTGTTAAAAAGCAGTATTTAAAAAATTTTTAATGTTTATTCATTTTTTTGAGAGACAGAGAAAGACGGAGTGTGAGTGGAGGGGCAGAGAGAGAGGGAGATACAGGATCTGAAGCAGGCTCCAGGCTCTGAGCTGATAGCACAGAGCCCAATGTGGGGCTTGAACTCATGGACTGTGAGATCATGACCTGAGCCAAAGTCGGACGCTTAACAGACTGAGCCACCCAGATGCCCCTTAAAGAAAAAAAAAAAAAAGGAAGAAGAAGCATTAAGTCAGAACAGTGAAACCATTTAAAAGCAAAAGGATGATAATATACAATGGAATATTACTTAGCTTTCAATAAGAACAAAATCTTGCCGTTTGCAGGACACAGATGGAACTAGAGTAGAAATTAGGTCAATCAAATAAAGACAAATACCATATGATTTCATTCATATGTGGAGTTTAAGAAACTAAACAGATGAACATATGGGAGGAGGAACTAGAGAAACAAGCCATGAGAGGCTCTTAGACCTCCAACAAATTGAAGGTTGATAGAGGAAGGTGGGTGAGAGATGGGCTAGGTGGGTGATGGGTATTAAGGAGGGCACTTGTGATGAGCACTGGGTGTTGTATATAAGCGATGGATCACTGAATTCCGCTCCTGAAACCAACAGTGCACTGGATTGTTAGCTAACCAGAATTTAAATAAAAATTTGAAGAGAAAAAAAAAATACAAGGAAAAAGACACATGCTGCAGCTTAGCCTTGATTTGAGTAGGAAGCAGGAAGATTAGGGTAAAGAAAAACTGGCTCAGGGTTCCATTGAGTCAAATAGGTCATGACCTTCAATGCCCTACATGACAGTGTGATTAATAATAGTGATTCCCCACATCTAAAGCCTCCTTCCTGCTGAGTATACTCTGGAAAGTCACTTCTGTTAAATATAGATTTGGTTTCTAAGTCCCTTCCAGCTTTTGTTCTCAATTCCTTTTCATCTAGAACAAGTCATACACACCTTCTGAGTATTAACTGTCCCCATGAACCCTTGCCCCTTATTTAATAAGAGTGATGTGAAATGAAAAGATCAGGGCTGTAAGGTGTACTGACTTCTCAGGAAAAATTAGTCTATAATAATGTTAAGGATTTTAGTAGAGATAAAAAAAATTACCATTTAAGAGGGACGGATCTTAGGGCACTGGAGTTTGTTTTTGGAGGGAAAATGCTGTAAAGACAATACTGATAGGAGCATGGCTACATTGCCTTGAGCAAGTAGATATATTCTTCTGGGGCCTCTATCTGCTCATCTGTAAAATAGAGGGGTAGAGCTCTGTAAATATCCCTAAGTCTCTTTCTGGCTGTAACATTCACAAATTAAATCAGAATCATATTTAGAACTCAGCATTTAAGGTTTTTAGGTGTCTGCTTAGGACAGTTTATTTTATTTATTTATTTTTTTAATGTTTACTTATTTTTGAGAGAGAGAGAGACAGAGTGTGAGTGGGAGAGGGGCAGAGAGAGAGGGAGACACAGAATCCGGAGCAGGCTCCAGGCTCTGAGATGTCAGCCTGATGCGGGGCTCAAACTCACAAATTGCGAGATCATGACCTGAGCCAAACTGGATGCTTAACTGACTGAGCCACTCGGGCGCCCCTGCTTAGGACCTTTTAAATAGCTGTTTTCTCTGCAATTGCTGTGTGTACCTGAGAGATAAATTCAATATCCAAGAGAAAAAACAATCTATCTCTTCCTTGCTTCCCCACTCACCCTCCCCCTCCTCCTCCGACCCCTGCCTCAGTCCTCAATCCACACCCCCTCCCCACCTAAGTCCCTAATAATAGACAAGATAGGGTAGGCCCAAGGCAGACTCTGAGACCAGCCTCTCCATTCAATGGACTCTCAGAATTATTCCAGTTTCTGAATAAGACAATTCCCTCCTTCACCCACAGCACTTATCTCTTTGGTCAACCATTAAAAGGGATGAAGCAAAAGCATTGCCCAGCAAGAAACTCGTGCAGCTGGCAGAAATGAAAAGCAAAGATCTTCCCTCACAGGTCAAGTCTAACTGACACAACATAGATAAAGCTAAGCTTCAGGAAAAAAGGGAGACTCACAAGCAAAGGGAACTAGGGAGGAAACTATTCTGAGTTCCTTTCACCAAAAATTGTAACATATTTGTGCTTTGTTATCAGAGCCTCCTGGAACTCTCTGGCTTTTCTTTATTAATATTATTGAAAGATTTTTTTTTCCCACTTGCCGACAAGCTATTCCCTGATTAGCTGAAATGTTCTGGCTGTCTTTAAAACCTGCTGTCATACTATAGCATTCTACCTGAGCCCTGAGGGCAACCTGAAACAAACAGCTTCTTTTTCTCATTGTGGTCTAGGAGTTTAAGATCCTGCTGGAATAGCACTGGAGTTATTTAAAAAGTCTCCTGTTTCCCTGGAGCCCCGGAGCTGTTTGAGAGAGAAAGTGACCTGGGATCTGCCACTTGGCATATGGTTTGGTTTTGAAAGTGCACGCTGCTTGCCCAGAATTGGCTTTCCCCTTCACAGTCCTGCTCAAAATGGGACGGAAAACTCTGAAGAGGCCAACTGAAATGAACATGCTCATGTGTTAGGTTTATTCAGTAGCGAGGGACACGCTGATACGCAGAGAGATAGCACAAAGAAGAAAACTCTGTACCCATGGAAGACAGAGGCAAGCTGGTGGACAATGGTGGGGGAGAAGGGTTGAGAGGCTAGAACTGGGAGGCTTTCAAAGCAGGAGATGTTTTCTATGAGGGCAATGGCTAATGGGGTGGGAATTCTTTGGGAATTTGGGAGAATGGCAAGCCTCCTTCCTGGTTTCACAGAAATGTGGAATTTAGGGGAAGATAGGCCTTCAATGAAAAGCAATTTGGGGAAACAATACCCTGAGGAAGAGGAAGGTATTAAATCCTAGCTAAAGAGCATTTGATGAATGGTTGAGGGTGTAGGGAAATTGTTAACAAAGCAAAGGATGTTTTTGTATGCACAATGGAAAGGATTTGAAGGAACGTTAATTTTTGGAGGAACTGGAGTAAAAGAATTGTGGAATGATCAAGGAATTTGGACTTCAGATAGATGGATAGTTTGACAGAAATGGAGGAGCAGAGCTTTTGTGGAAGTCACTAGCTGTAACTGGCCTAACTGGCTAATTAGCTGAACTTTCTAAAGTTCAACAGAGAGGGAGTCAGCACTACCATGCCACTGGCAAGGCAGCAAAGATGTCTTTAGTTTACTTTTAGAGAAAATGAAACACTAGTTGGGGCTAGAAGGAGAGGAATATGCCCATAAACATGTATATACAGGGGAGCCTGGGTGGCTCAGTAGGTTAAGCGTCTGACTTCAGCTCAGGACATGATCTCGTGGTCCATGAGTTTAAGCCCCACATCAGGCTCTGTGCTGACAGCTCAGAGCCTGGAGCCTGTTTCAGCTTCTGTGCCTCCCTCTCTCTGCCCCTCCCCCACTTGTGCTCTGCCTCTCAACAATAAATAAATGTTAAAAAAATTTTTAATGTATGTATCTAAAGCCAGAGTCCCTGCTTCCACTGAGCCCTTCCGTGCCAAAGAATGGGAGCCCACTACACTGTGGCCTGGCCCCAGTCGGGCAATAAGGTCAATGAGCTCTAATAAGGGCTTATAAAGATTAAGTGTGCTGCTCCCACTGAGGAACACAGAATGGGGTGTTACTAAACTTTTGACATTGATGGAATTCTGCATTCACTGGGCTCTCAGTGTGCTTTAGTCGAATGAGTAATGATCCCAAAGGTTGGAGACGTGAATTCTAGTCCCAGCACCCCTACTCACCCCTGAAGGAGAACAGTCAAATCAACACTTGACCTTGCCTCCCCTCCACAAGCTGAATTCTGCCCCCACCTTTCTGAAAAATCTGCTCAAGTGAAGGTCGCCCATGACTCCATCCTGACACAGGTGCTGGCAATGAATACTTTCAGTCTTAGTCTTAGCCTGGCACTCTCTTCATCCCTTGGTTTCCCATGAACCCAGAATATCTGCTTCCCCTCCACTGGTACCATCCCTGGCGCTAAATGCTGGTGAGGCAGGGTCCATTAGTAATCATCTCTGGACCTCAAGTAAGAGAATCATGACTATTAAAAAAAATAAATGAATAAAATACCTTTATCAGTAGGTCTCTGTTTCTTCGTCTTTTTCAAACTCTAAAACATATGACTGTGTGATCTTCTTATAGTGCCTTGGTGGATTCAAGAATCAAATATCCTCATTCGGGAAAAGACTCACTCGGCAGAAGATTCTAGAATCTATTACATGAAAAGGATAAGTGAGAATTTTGTCTCCTCTCTCTTACCAAGGTCCCCAAAGCAAGGTATCAGCAGTTTTAGGTTACTGATACCAAAGCTCTGCATGTGTAACACCATCTGCTTAATAAATAGATAGGTATTAATGCACAGATACATGTTATGTAGATGATAAATGGAATGGCTTTGGTGTTGCCATTATCTCATTCTCTTTAGAATGTGATCTGACTTATTATGCTGAATATTGTAATAAAATTCAACTTCAATTTGAGTAAATAGAACTGTTCTTTTTAGCAGTATCTGCTTATGATGCTTAATGATAATTATACAGATCTATTTATATAAACACATTAAAAATGGTTCTGCTGCTTCTATGTCAATTCATTTGTCACGGCTCAGTACATAATTCCCTACACTCATTCTTTTTGGAATATAAAAATAATACTTCCTAATTAAAATAAATTTAGAATAAAGTCAGAAAAGTAGAAAGAAGATCTGAATTCACACTAAATCCCAATACCCAATGGCATCAGATGATCGCTTCAGTGTATTAACTTTTTGGGAATCTCTTAAAATTTTATATTTTATAGACATTATTTAAGCATATAGTTTATGTGTAGTTTTTTTTTGTATCCTCTTCCTAGAGAATATTAATACAGGATCATAAAGGTATTTGGGAATAAACTGTCACTTCAAAAACACATCATAGAGAGCATTCACATGGTTTTTAAACAGAAATCCATAAATATTCACAGTTTACAGTGGTAATGTACCTCTTAAACAAATAAAGCTAAATAAAGTATTCAGTAAATTAATGCCATTTAACATTCCCAACACTATACTCACACCTCTTCTCTCTCAACAGCTAAATCACCAAACGCAGGAGCCACCACAACATCAGCACCACAGCCTCAGAGAAGCACGTGATGGGAGCAGAGCTCAGGTGTTAGGTCATCCCCGGCCACTCTTCCTGACACAGCTGTACTCTCATCAGACCCGTGGAAGCATCTCAGCACTCCGGCCCCTGGGGAAAGAAATGAAATGAAGAAACAGAGCATCTGACTTTTCCTGTTAGGCTGCTGCCTAAGGTTCTTTGGAACTTCAGGAGATCTCTCTGAAGGAAGGACCCATGTCTCACTCACCTTTGTATCCTGTGACTAACACTTCAGATGATACATGGCCAAAGCTCTACTGGTATTTGTTGACTGGCAAATAAAGGCCATGGGCAAATAACCAATTAGGAATACTTTCAATTCCAAGTAGCAGACAACACAAATGCAGTGATTTAAACAAACAAATGGGTCTTTTATCTATCCATCCCTCCATCAATAGATGATAAATGGAGCAAGAAGCCCATGAGAAGATAGACATATCAAGAAGTCCAGGGCAAGGCAGCTGTTGGTGTTTGTTCAATGGCTCACCAATGCCAAGGCTTATGTCTCTAAAATTCTCTAGGCCATCTCTTCATAGTCCCAGGACAACTGTATTTGCTTCAGTCCTGAATCACGTATAAGGCATGAATGGGGCTTGAAAAGCCCCTGGCTGACTTGCAGTTAAATGTCATTAGCAGTACTTCCTGACTGCTCCTACTTGCAAAAGAGCCTGGGAAGGTGATCCTCTTTCCTTGAGCTGGGCATACAGTCTGGATTCTGTTAGCAAGGAAGAAGGGAAAAGTAAGCCCTGGCTCGTCATCTAGCAGGGTCTGTCTCAACAAGTACTGTTCTCACATCTTCTTAAAGTCTCAATGATAATAGATGTATACACTGAAAACAGTGTAAGATATTCAAGAAAACATACTTTTCACTGCAAGTTTCTTTAGGTAAGAAATAAAGTGACCTCAGTGACTGGAATTTTTGATGACTGTGACATGGTGAACCCAAGCTAGCAGGTAGTTCAATTGAGAGGTCAATGGAGAAACCCCAGAATGTGCATGGCTCCAGTGGTGTCCTCAACCCCATACTATGTCAGCATTTCCTCTCTTTAGAAGGGGACCTAAAACAGAATTAAGTTTGATTTGTCTAAGTTACTTGAATTACGAATGTATTCCTTTGGTTTTGATGTGATTCTAATTATTATTAATTATATTTTTATATTAGTAATTAATATTAATTATCTATTTATTAGAGAGCAGGAGTGGGGTAGGAGCAGAGAGAGAGGGAGGGAGAAAGAATCCAAGCAGGCTCCACACCATCAGCAAAGAGCCCAACATGGGGCTCAAACTCACAAAACTGTGAGCTCGTGACCTGAGCCAAAGTCAAGAGTCGTAAGCTTAACTGACTGAGCCATTCAGGTGCCCCATGATTCGATATTTTAAAAATAATCTAGAGGATTTGTTGAGTGGGAATTGGAGGAGCCTGTATTTAACCTCCTTTCCACTGTATCATGCAGCCTGTGTTTGAAATTTTTAGCAATGAGGGACCTTTCTACTCCATAAGGTGGCCTATTCAACTCTTGAATTCTTCTAATTAACAGAAAAGTCCTTCCTAATTGGAACTGTATTTTACCTCTCAGTATTATAAACACACTGGTTCTAATACAATTTTCTACAGGGACTAGAATTAGCCTGTCTCTCCTCGAATATGACAGAACTTCACATATATCAACAAAGCTACAACACCTGTTCCCTTAGTGAAAAAATACAGGCCCTCACAGTCCTTAGCTGGCCTAGCTGTCACAGCCCTCCTCCTCCACCTCTTCTCTGGTGGAGAACTAGCTGTCCTTCTCTGGGACTGGAGTATAGTCTCTGCAATGAGAAAATAGTTGGGATGGACTCTGGCCATTACTGAGTGGGAGTCTACACCAACCTTGTTGTCAACACATGCATTAAAATATTTTCTGGGAAATTTTCCCTTTTTGGTTCTGGTCCACAGCTCTGAGCCTAAGGGAAACTACTTGAGAGCCTCACTGATCAAGTACGTAAGTTTTCTCTCCTAATATTTTTGCTAGGCAATCACTCTTCAAGTCTTTAGAAAAAGAAAGATAAAGTTCAGTAAGACTGGGATAATATGCTAGGAACACCTTCCCTTCAGGTAATCAAGCTATTAATATTTGGATGAATCTGTTGTTAAGCTATTAATATACTTCAAAAGATAACTCCACATTCCTTCATTTCATGCAGAGTTCCTGGAATTTTCCTTTCCATATCTTCACCAGGTAATTTAAAGCCATCACTAAGTCAGTGATTTGCCATGTTCTCCATCACATTCTAAACACTACCGCACAGATGGCTGCCACTCTTTAAAAATTAGGTAGAAAAGTGAGGGAGGGACATTAACATGTATGTTATTTAGATACATCATATTCTTCATTCCTCCTAATTACCCCTTGAGGTTTTATAATGCCCCTTCCCTCCATTTTCTAAACAGATTACAAAACAAAGTTCATTGTAGTTAAAGAAAACTTCCTTAAGATCCCTGTGGGTTTTTTTTTTTTTCCCTAACCAAACACATGTGATTTTTCCACACCACTTGTCCAATCCTCCCACACCAATTAGGTGTCCAACAATTCAGTTCTGACACGAACTACCCAAAGTTAGCACAGCCCCCACAGCTTAAGGCCTCAGTCCCGCTGCCCCCGCTAAGAAGCCAGCCAACAAATGGGGTACTCAGACTACCCACATTTCTGGCAAGCCAATTACAGATGCAAGAGTCCTCATCACTTCTTCATCAAGTTTGATGATTCCCTAGAACAACTCACAGAACTCAGGGACACACTAAAAGGTTACCACTCAGTAACAGGCTGATGGAAGAGATGCCTAAGACAGGGTTTGGAGTGCCAGGGGAGGGCAGTGCCAAGCCTCCAGGCTCTCTCCCAGTGTGTGCAATCTTCCTAGCACATTAACGTGCTTACCAACCCAGAAGCTCCCCGAACTCCATCATCCAAAGATCTTTAAGGAGGTTTCATTACGTGCGTATGGCTAATTAAATCCCTGACCATTTACAACTGAATCCAACGTCTAGTCCCTCTCCCTGTCCAGGAAGTCAAGGGGGTGTGGATTAAAGTTTTAGCCCTCCAATCATAAGACTGTCTAGAGCCTCCCCTTTCTGCAGGAGTCACTTCATTAGCATATAAAAGACAGTAAATTCTAAGGGTTTTAGGAGCTCTGGGTTAGGAACAATGGACAAAAGCCAAATATTAATTTTTTTGTTATACCACAAAATCACATTGTCAGTAATGATACAGCTATATTTCAAACTCAGGTCTGCCTATCGCTGAATTCCATATCCTTCTCTTACAACAAACTTCCTTCTGATGAATCAAGTCTTTAAAAAAAATTTGAATGAAAGGCTATATTAGTGCAAGATATTTTAGGATGTGCACCAAGTAGAAATATCCTGTGTCAAAGTCACATCATCTGAAAAATGGTAATCAAGAAAGTGAGGCTTGACAAATTTGTTTTTCTTATTCTGAATAATCATGCTCAGCGTTTTCATTGTCATATTTACCCTTCAGTGGCTGAAGCATGTCAAACAGGTAAGGCCTTTGTTCTCCATCAATTGTTTGTTTGTAAATGTAGGTTGAAGATCCACCTAATATTTCACATTAACTTTCACATTTATCATTCACCCATAGATCCACTCAAAGACACTCAATTATCAGAGGTTTAAATACTGTGCCTTGCAAACACTTATTAAAAGCAAAAAGGAAATATGTTTATCACACACACACACAAATTTAAACAATGAATAATGTGGGAAAATAGATGGTTATAGATTGAATTACTCGAGTGCAAAAAATACAGAGAGTTTTGTGTGGGTCTGTTCCTGTTAGCTGTAAAACTGTGTGGAAGGTGTTCTTGGGATGGGAATTAGAGTCTTTTTGTGGCATTCCATTTTCTAAGAGTTAGGTAGAATTCAGTTGGGTTGTAAATTTCCATTCCACATTTTTCAGCAACAATGTAATTTATACCATTTGTTGACTTCATTTGATGCCAAAGACTAATGAGGCAGGCCCTTTTCAAATCTTTAATTCTTGCTACCAACTCCACATGACAGAGGTCATATTCACATTTTAAGAAAACGGACTCAAAGGTTGAGAGGAAAACAACATGGAACCACTGTCTTTTTACTGCATCTTGTATTTTACACCCTCAACGCTCATATCTTTAAGAAATCTTCCCCAGAGCGCCTGAGTGTCTCAGTTGGTGGAGCATCTAACTCTTGATTTCGGCTCAGGTCATGATCTCACGATTCATGGGTTCATGCCCTGCTTCAGACTCTGTGCTGACATGCCCCTCCCCCACTCACTTTGTCTCTCTCTCTCTCTCTCTCTTTCAAAAATAAATAAACTTAAAAAAAAAGAAGTAGTCTCCAACCACTTCAAATGTATTTTCTTAGAAAGAAAAGGAAATGATAAAAAGAAGGGAAGGGAAAGTGAAGAAAGACAAGGGAAATGAAAAGGGAGGGGAAGACAGGAAGGGAAGAAAAATATTAGAAAGAGAAGGTAATGGAGGGCAGGACAGGGCAAAACAACTACTCTAAACCAGAGCATCCGGAGAAGAGCGAAATTTCTTGTCTGTTCCTCACTACACAAGAAAGTTCACAGTGACATTGCATCTCTACTCAAAAAAATGTTTCCAAATATCTTGCTTATTTGGTCGCCACATTTATCGAGCACTTCTCTATATTCAAATATCATAATGGGTAGGGAGAATATATACACAATCAAAGATGGTTGTCTCCCTTATGGAATTCACAATCTGCATGGAGCAGTAGGAGATGTCCCCACTGCTAAAGGGGGGCTAAAGGACATGCATCTCTAGCCTCAGCTATGAAGCCAGAAAGCATAAGTTCAGGAGTTAGACAGACTCATCCAGGAGACAGTCTTCTTGGCTAATCAATCTGCATTTGTTAAGAGAGCAGAAAGAACAATAAATGCTGCAGGTTCTTTATTTTACATAGTGCTGGTCTACACACAGATCATAGTAGACCCCACTTCCAGACCATTAAGAACAATGAGAAGTTCTTCCTGTGCCCTCTTAGCAAGGTAGTTGATCTTGGTCCTAAACATGTTACTCTAATGGGATTCACACTTCAAACCCAGAATCCCTTGCTGATAATGAACATTTCTAAGTACAGTCTTCTGCATGCATATATATACATATACATATATCAAGATTAGGGGCCAAAGAATGGATTAATGTCTACTTCTGTTCCCACAACACAGTAGCAGGCACCGGTAAAAAACGATATTGACAATAAAGTCACACTTCTTTACTATAAATGATTTCTTGATATCCCATTTCCTGAGGCCGCCGTATCTGTTCCTAAAACCAAGGTGACAGATAGGATGCAGACATTCACATGACAAACGGCTGAACTGAAACCTCCCCATGGGTCCGGGGCAGAGTACCACAAAAAGGCTCCAATTCCCATCCCAAAAATGTCTTCCTAAGCAGTTTTGCAACTGACAGGAACAGACCCACACAGAGCTGAATCTAGCACGGTTTATGTTGACATTTAAAACCCAAATTCCAAGAAAAGTTTGCACACCCATAGAAGGACATTCTTTGTTCAGGTCCCTTTTGGATAGACACAAATGACTTCAGTCATTTTAGACTGCTTTGAAAAATACCGCTATGGTCTGAATGTTTGTGTCCCTCCAAGGTTTATATGTTGACATCCTAACACCAAAGGTGACAGTATTAGGAGGTGGGTCTTTGACACATGATTATTAGGTCAAAAGGGGGGGGGGGAGAAAGCCCTCATGAAAGGGATTAGTATCCTTATAAAAGAGGCCCAGAGAGCTCCCTTGCCTCCTGTGCCATGTGAGGACATAAGCAAAAGATGGAGGTCTGCAACCCAGAAGCGGGTCCTCTCCAGAACCCGACTGTGCCGACCCTCTGATCTTGGACTTCTGGCCTCCGAAACTGTGAGTCATAACTTTCTGCTGTTTATAAGCCATCTGGTCTATGGTATTGTGTCATTGCAGAACAGGCTAAGATAGCATCCTAGTACACATCTCAAGGAGGACCAGTAATCCCCTCAGTGTCCTGGGATCTCCTAGCATACAGTGAATGCTTACTGACTGGTGCTATACAGCAACACTCCCTTAGAGAACGTGTCAGATAAGAATGTGAGCTTTGCCTTCATAGATTTCCATAAAATTCCATTTTTTATTTTTTTATTTTTTTCAATGTTTTATTTACTTCTGAGAGAGAGAGAGAGAGAGAGCGCAGGGGAGGTTCAGAGAGAGAGGGAGACACAGAATCAGAAACAGGCTCCAGGCTCTGAGCTGGCTGTCAGCACAGAGCCCGATGCGGGGCTCGAACCCACGAACAGTGAGATCATGACCTGAGCCAAAGCCGGACGATTAACCGACTGAGCCACCCAGGCGCCCCAAAATTCCATTTTTTAAAAACTCGATGATTTTTTCTGTATGGGCATCAGTAGGTTCATATAGTTCCACAAAACTCAAAGAGAAATTTCCTTTTCCTAATACTCTGTGCTAGATTCCTATTGGCCCTCTCTGTACTTAAATCATCTGGAATTCATTCATCTTCAGACTTGGTTGGCTAGCTCTCTGCGTACTTTGTTTTGATCCAACAAGCATTTACTGAGCAGCTACTATAATGTAGGCCTTATGTCCCATGTTAGGACAGACAGGTGAATAGGACCCAGATTCCCACCCCACCATTAGGCTGCTCACAATCCATTGGGGATGTCACACACAAAGGCAATCACAGTACCATGTGGGGAAGACTAAAGTACAAGGGGATGTGGCACATATGGTGTAGGGTGGAGGGGATATGCTGGCAGACCAGCCTTATGGCTTTAAAAAAGCCTTTCTTGAGGTAAATCTATTACTGAACCTGGTCAGAGATTAGGGCAGAATAGTAAATGCTGAATCAATGTGACTGACTGATTCTACATCTAAGAAGTGACAATCAAGTAAAATACAGTCTTATATTTTTAACTAGTGAAATGATTTCTACAATGACCTTGATGGAGCCTTGAGTTTATTACTGAATGACCTTGGTCAAGTCATTTAGTCTCTCTCTCTCTAAACTTCAATTTTCTCATCTGTGAAAGAAGGTTTATAGTGCCTGCCTCACGGGGTTGTCTTGAGGGTCAGTGTACAAGGATGTACATAAAGCATTTGGCACAGTGCCTGGCACATGGCAAATGATCATCGAATCCAAGTTTTTAATTATGATGGTCATTTACGACCCCCTCTTTGGTCTTTGCTCCTGGTACACAGAAGTTGCTTGTTCATCTAACAGTCTGCCTTCTGAGCTATCTCGATCTTAGTGTTGCTCATTTCCCTCAAGCCTGCTGAAGAAGAACCAGCTAATATCTGGGACCAAACTTCCACTTTAGTGAATGAAGAAAAGAACATCCGATCTTTTATGGATGTTGCTACTGATTCATATTTTTCCATAAGATTCATGGAGAGATTTCTCTTTTTGAACACTCTGACTCTATTCTTGTTGGCTTCCAGAAAGCAGGTATTATTCTGGGATGCAAAGACCAGACATAGATACAGAAAGTCAGTGACCTATATCAACTACCACTGGCCATCAGGGTAAGTGAACAGACACCTTCCCTGTTCTGTCAAGGGCAGACTAATGAATTAGGCACTGAAACAGACCAAATGAAATCTGATATCTTAGGTCTATGCAATCAGCTACAATAAAGCTAAGAGGTTAGGGAAAACATAGCAAGGCAGTAATCAAGCCTAGAAGTAACCAGAAGAATGAGTCTGCCAAAATAGAGTCTGTGCTTTTTCAAGAGGCCTAAGTCTCAGTCTGGTGGTGATTTATACAAAGCCTACTTGAGTGGATACACAAGGTCAGCCTGGTAATCAACATGAAGAGCCTGAAATCAATATTTGTAATTCAGGAATGGTAAACAAAGGTATTGTATATGAGTTCAACGTGCCACTTTATTAAGTATAGGAAAATAATTTTTCTAGAAGGAACTGGAATTTGACTCCTACTTAATAAAGGCTGTGGCTGTGCTGCAGAAAGAAGGGAAGAGTTAATCCCCGATTATGCCCACATGTGCAGTGGCAGCAGAAACCGGCAGAAAGAGCCCTGAACTAGCCTTGAGTACTATTCTTGTCTCCGCGCTCTCTAACTGTGGGCTCCCTGCCAATAACTGCTTTTGTGAAGCCACTAGGAGCTGCTGACTGGCTGCATTTTCCTTGTTCATCCAAAAGCTATATTTAGAGTGACAACCCCGGGAGATTTGGGGGACCCTGAGATAGGTCAAGGGATACTGTCCTCCTGTGATCAACAGTCACCTTATAGGAAGCCTCTCTTGACACAGACCAAGAGAGTAAACTCAGTGTTGGGGTATAGGGATGGGAAAATGGGAAGAAGGAAGGGAAAGAGTCACCTCATAGATTCTCAACACTATGCCAGTACTAGAGCTATGTGCTCTTCCTCACGTGACCTCATTTAATCTTAACAACTATGTGAAGTAGGTATTATCCATTTTTCCTGTTCTGAAATGCTAGGTAACTTGGCTAAACTAAACATTAAACAGAGATTGAAACCTAGGGCTCGAAAGCCTACTCCAGGTCTTTCCATTACTATGGTTCACGGATGCTGCATAGAGTGCCCTCTGGTGGTCGGGAGCGGGGGGACATGTAGCCTGAAGGTCTCTAGACCCTTTTCTCTAGAGACCCTGAAACGACCTGTCCCACCTTACACAGGCCAGGAGTATGCCTGGGTTTGAAAGGGACATTGAGGTAGCTGGTGATTTTGGGGCCACCCTCAGTGGTTCTAAGTACATTAGTGCATTGGGCAAAAATTCCTATCCTTAAGGAATACAAGTCCTTTCAAGAGAGAGAATATCTATTTGGATAAATGTAAGTCTTCGTTCTTTTCTCCTAGTCTTCTTCATAAAACAGAATTAGTGGTAGGTAACATCCATCTTAAAGTGGTAAATAGAGGATGGTAGACAGTATTTCAATGAAAGAACTATAAACTCTTTGTAAAGGAAGAGAAACACAGAACCCTGCAACTTCCAAAGATATCAATTCACATAACTCTGGTTCTCACAGACTTGGAGATACAAATTTATCCCCATTTTACAGAAGCTCAACAGGTTCAGTGAGATGCTGAAGATAAAATGGTATAGAAACCATGCTCTGCTACATGTTCTGACTTCAGAAGGCGTTATCTTTCTCGTTAAAATACCCCTCTCTAATTATGCTAAATAAAAAAACTCCTACCAGCTCTACATGAAGGGGGGAGGTTATATAAAATTAAGCCATTGTCTTATCCCAAGATTTCAGTCATATGACGTAAAATAGAGGAAAAAGATACAAACCCTTTTGCCCCAATGGAAGGAAAGGCAGGAAGGGAAGTGGTACTACACCAACAACGTGACATAGGCTACACCTGAACTGAGTTCTGTGCAAAAGACATTAAGAGTTCAAACCAAGAACCAGGCAGATTTGTGAAAAGGCAGGTCAGGAGAAATCAGAAATCTGCCGGACTACAGGTTGCATGAGAGACAAGAGTGGACCATAGTGCTGGAAAGGTTGACTAGATGGTCCTGAATGGCCAAGCCAGATAAAAGTGTTAGGCTTTTATTCTGCCAGCGACAGGGAACCAGTGGAGATTCTGAGCAAGGATCAAACAGTCTGACCTGTCCAAGTCTGGGGTTCTTATAACGGGCTGGTTGAAATGGGGAGACATTAGTCAGTATTTAGGAAACGTTCGCTCCAATACAGACAGAACAAGGGAGCCCTGGCAGAGGTGCAACACCGGGAATGTACAGCTCAGGAGAAATGCCAGAGAAATGACGTAGGTTGAAAACTGACAGAACCCAGACTAGGTATGAAGGCAAGGTGGGGGTTGAAATCAAGAGCTATCAGGATGGCTTAAAACCAGCTGATATAAAGGATAATGGCAAAACTAAGGAAAACAAGGAAAAGAGGAGGAGATGCTGGTGTGGAAGGGAATATGGTAAGTTTTACACAAGCTGAGTGTAAATAGTTTTAACCGATTATTCAGATTGAGATGTGAAGGTAGGTCTGGAATATGGTTAGAAAGTCAAAGCTGGTGACACAGGAGTCAAAGCATAGGGTAGACAGAAGTAGACAGAAGAGCCAATGGAGACAGACAAGAGTCAAATGCAGAAACTCAACACTGAAAGAGATAATGGAATAACACTGAGAGGGACAGAAGACTATGAAGAATTCGATGCCACAAGATAAAGAGAAAGAGAAGTATCGAGAAGCAGATCATGGCCCATCATATCCGTTCCCACAGACATAAAGGAGGCTAAAGTATTAGAGAAGTTTCTGGTGGTCTTTGAGAACAGTTTTAATAGAGCTGTGTGGGCTTACACCAGATTGAAAGAGGTTGCAGAGAGAGCGAGCAGGAAGTGGAGGCAGGGAAAGTGTAGGCTACAACTTTTGGGAAGCAGACAGCCTGAGGCTCAAAGCCAACCATCTGGTTCTAAACTACCTTTCCAACTTTATCTACCATTTTGCTCCAAGAAATAATTTTCTCCATATAGCCTTGTCACTTGTCTGTCACCTGACCACACAGGACACATTTTACACATCCCACTTTCTCGTCCCCTCCACACCTCTGACCTCCGTGCCCATGTGAGTCTTCTGCATTTTCCAAGACTCCTTCCTAATGCCTCCATGGATCCTTCTGCACCTATTTTACCTCAGTCTCAGGTCTCTGAACTGCTAAAGGATCTAGAACAACATGGAATATGAATATTTCATTTCACTGTAAGGAAGTTTATGTTTCTGTTGAAAGAATTTGCATACAAAGCAAGATAAACTTAAGGGTCCTTACAGGACAGAAGGTAAAATTATCGGCCTTTACACTGTAAAATTTAGGCTCTGAAAATGGAGCTGAGCAAGGAACGAAGGAGGCTGAAGGAGAGAAAATGAATGAAAGGAGATTCCATCGAAAGTGGACACAATGGAAAAACACAGATTCAATTAATTATAGAAGTAATCAGTAGAAGAAATAAACATAGCGGTATAATTATAAATTTAGATAGGAGGAAGTAGGGAAGTGAGCTAAATCTTATGTCCATAGGGAACAATAAATAATATATAAGGTTTACCAGTACTTAGTAAAGATAGTTTTTAGTGCCGAGATCATAACTACCAGAAGATCTAAAAATAAAAGCAGTGAAAAGAAGGTGACTCTGGGCAGTGAGACTGGAAGGAAGGCCTGGCTGGTCAGCAGACTGTGTTTCACAACCAAAGTCTTCCGTGTTTGTCTTGCTTTTACCATATGCACATGTAGCACTTTGATAATGAAGTACAAATACTTCTGTGTATTTGTTATATTCTAACATATCCTGCCTTTCCCCTAGATTATACATTCTTCCAAGTTAGAGATTTTATCTTTCATAGTCTTCACAATGCTGTCATGATAAAAGGTACTGAACATAGCCCACTCTGATAAGCCACATCCCATAAACATTCCCATGTATCTGTTATTGCCCTCTGTGAGCCCTTGACTTCAACGGTCAGGTAGAACCCAAATGGTCCAAATGGCCATCTAACCCAAAAGGTGAGGAGTACTTCCACTTGGAGATTTGTATTTGCCATTTATGATGGCTAGCTTATACAACACAGCTAGGGTATAGCAAAAATTCTATTTCCATACAGTAAGATTTGGGTATCAACTTCCACCTTCTTAGTGAGAAGAGGTCGAATCCTTAGACCAATGTATCTAAAAGTAACATCAGCCCGGTGCAGTTGGGATGGCTGATGATCTTTTGCACTCCCAATCTGTCCTCGTCCCACCACAGAGCATACTATGATGCTGTTTCATTGTATCAGAGATCAGATATCTAACTGCACAACTATTGCTCTGTCTCTGTTTGCAGGGAACCAAAGTTCTGGTTTTAAATCAACCACACATCAATTATACCACCACAGAGACTTTGCTTTCCACCAAACCCATGTGAAAAATGCCATTCTGTCTCCTCCCTCTGTCTAGCCATTCTTTACTCAGCTACCCTCTGTTGTTTGTGTCACAGAGGTTGCTAGGAGGAAGGTCTTCACTTGCTAGCTCTTTGATGGGTACTAAGCTTCTAGTTGTATCAGAACTAGAAGCTGGTCTCCCACTGGGCTGAAGTGTAGCATCTTTGTTTCCTTTTACATGCTCTAGACTCCCCACCCACCTATACTTCTGGACCTTTTCTATTTGGCTTATTTGTGCCCAGTGCCACGCACATCACCGACATGGTACCAACAAAGTACCAAGATACAAGAAACTATCAGCACACTCCCCACTACTCATAACAGCAAATTGTTATAGACCAACTTGGATTCTGTTTCCTGGAAACGAGGCAGACTTTCCAAGGTTGAAATGGATGTTTTAAAGAAGACAAAGAGAAAAGGCAACCCTACACTATAGCAACAAAAAGGAATTTCAAGATGTGTTTAATTTAAAATAACATATATGCTATTTGTTACACAGGGAAAGGTCACTTGTTGCTCGTTTGTGTTGTCTTCGTGATTATTTTTCTTTGTTTCATTTTGATAATCCAGGGGCCTGTATTTCAAGTCCTAAAACTTGTGGCAAAGACAAGGAAGCACCCGGCCGAGGTAAGGCTTTAATATCTGAGTGGGAGCAAGAGAATCAGGAGGATGGTAAAAACAAGTCAGTGTAACACTGCTATTTGCACAGGCAGCTGCAAAAGGCAGGCGAGAGCTTACAGATGTGGACGTCTGACCTTTAATCCAAAGAGTCTCACTAAGGATGGAAAATAGATCACTTCAGTCTAGCAGGAAGGTTTCAGGCAGGTGTGCTGATGGAAGAAGAAAGTCTGACATTAAATTGTAGAGGTAGCTGCACACCAGAAAAAACATAGCCTCTACAAAAAGGGACTGAAACAATCAGGTCTACAAATAACTTTCTGGCCACAGGGCTGGGGAATGGGATTGCAGATGTCAGCAGAGAACTACATTTCCAAGACCCGGTTTCAGTCACTGGGCTCTTATGGCGTGGAAAGGGGCACAGATCCAGGAACGTGTCATTTATACGTGTCAACTTAGCACAGGCTGGTGTTCTGTCTCAAGATGAATGGTATCAATAAAAATAATAGCTTCAATATAAAAAATAATTGACATCGCCAATTACTACACACCAGGCTTGATGCAAGGAGCTTACATCTCTTTGGATTCTCAGAGAAATACAGAAAGTAAATTAATCTCACTTCCATTTTACCGACCAACTACGGTTTAAGTAACCTATATAATAACAGTCCTGCGTGTCCCACTCCCCAAAAGGAAACACTTAAACCTAAATTCTTCAGATTACAAAGTCAGTGCTCTTTTAAATCAAAAGAAAGGTAGCAACAGAATAAAATAAATTTGAATTTGCCTCCTGACTCTACTGCTGCCCAGCTATCTGATCTTGAGCAAATCCATTTTTGTAGTCATATGACCCTATTCTGCAAAATGGGATGATTACCCTACTTTTTGAGGCAGGGGATGGGTGGGGAGCATTCAATTAGATTAAATTAATTAAACAATTTGCAAATTAACTGGTTCAGAGTACTCAATGAAACACTAGACGAATGGTTTTTCTTTCTTTTTCTTAAGCAATCATAAGTACGAGTTATATTTTAGCATTTTAATATGATTTTCAATGGTTTCAGTGGTAATATTTTGGTGGTAATATGCACTAGGTGTGTGGAGCTAGGTGGATAACATTATCAAAACAGAAGGTGAATAAGGAACCAATGAGATGCCTCAAACAAAGACAGATAAGACAAACCAGTGGGATGTCTGTAAAGAGGAAAAATGCAAAGCCACAAGGAATTGGTCAAGGGGAAAATAAGGAACAAAGGAACAAGTGCTTGGCACATTTTTGAAGAAAATTAGGAATTCAAATCCATCTGCTCAATTTCCGACAAAGTTAAAAAAAATTCAACAGAAGGCTAGGTCCGCTTTAATAGCTGGATAAGAATTAAATACAAACTGGAAATACCATTTGGCATCCTAATGCAGGCTAAGGTGACACCAAGAGAGCCACTGTGTGCCCAGAAATGAGGGAAACCAGAGACAAATCCCAGGAAAATGCTGGAATAGGAGGTACAATCACAGTTACGGGAATGGGATTTGCCATTTCCTTTTGAATACTGGTCCCTGCTTTTGTAAAATGTTGAATGAGGACTGGACTCAACTGCATTCTGCCCTTTGATTTCCATATGCCTGCTCACATGTCTGCTGCTTTTAACTGCCAAGAACATAAGCCATCAATTGCCAGGGAGAAAAGTCAAAGAAGGATCTTTTTTTCTCTCCTATCTTCCAGCTTGGAGTATGTAGAAAGGGACTGATTGCTACAATTCACTTTTATTTTTGTCTGATAGGAGAATAATGGTCCTTTTCTCAATTCCTCCAAGTGCTTTCTAACTAGGAAAAGAAAGAGAGAGTTACCAGTTCTGACGTTTTAGTAAAGAAAAAAATAGTCCCCCAAATTAAAAGAATTCTCATTTCTCTAAGTCTGGATGATTTACAGGGTTTTTAAAAAACTACTAATTGACTATTTTTTAGAGCGGTTTTAAGTTTATAGATTGAGCAGAAAGTACAGAGAATTCTCCTATACTCCCCCCCTCACAGCCTCCTCTATTATTAATATCTGGCATTAGTGCAACACATTTGTTACAACTGATGAGCCAATGGACAGATTATTAAATGAAGTCCACAGTGTACATCAGAGTTCACTTTGGGCTGTGCAGCTCTATGTGTTTTGACAAATACGTATTATCACAGAGCACCATCGCAGTGTCATAGATAATTTAGCTGTCCTCAAAACCCTCTGTGCCCAAATATTTAACCCTTCTTCCTTCCCCCTAAACCCTGATACTTTTTTAAGATCTTTAGAGATTCGCCTTTTCCATGATGTCATATAGCTGGAATTCTACAGCAGATGTAGACTGGCTCCTTTCACTCAGAAACAGGCATTTAAGTTTCCTCCAGGCTTTTTCATGGCTAGTTGTGGGGTTTTAGCACTCTTCCTATCCATGATAGAGTTGATTAAGTCATATACATGTTCATGTTGAAAAGCCGGCAGTTACCTCTGACATTTAGACTAGAACAAGTCTAAATCATAGAAGCCTCTCAAGATGCTACACATTCCCCTCAGTTTTTAGTTGAAGGGGTAATAATTTCCCACCAAAACCCAAACCTAAACCTAATACACCTTCTTTGTATCTACCCTAAATTGCTGGAATCTACTTGGATTTCTATGAGAAAACAAGAGAGAACTGTCCTCTCTCATTTAACAAGCATTTACTGAACACTAATTGTGTTCCAAACCTGGTACTCATAGGTGCTAGGGGTTTAAAGATGAATAAGACCCAGACCTTACCCTTAAAATATCTAAATGTCTTTGTCACACCTAACATTTTTTTGCATTCTTCCAATGTAATAGCATTTTTGCCTTGCCAATCCCCCTTTCAGAAAAGCTGCAATCATTCTGAGTTGCTACATATATCAAGTCAAAATCTCCTGCCATCAACTCAAAGGTTCTACCATATTAGCTTACCTAATCATCTTCCATTGTTTCCCAAATAATGCTACAACCATCACACATTTATGTGATGAGGGCTTTTTTTTTTTTTTTTCTTTTAGGGAGGTTTAAATACCCAAGATTATGCTATGGCCATCCATCTGCTAAGATGTGGATGTTCCCACCTGGTATCTACCATTTTTCTTGTTCAGCTATGAAGCTTCTTCAGCTCCAAGCTCTTGGGTTATCTCTGCACCACTGTAGTCACTCAGGCAAACATTCCGCTGCCCTATACTCCAGACTATGAAGGGATGGGAACTCTGAGGCGGCCCCTTCTGCAGCTACTCTAACCTACTACCCCTTCCTACTTCCTGGAAAGCAGAATTCCCATGAAGCAAAACCCCCAAGGCTATTTGGAGGTATGTCTGTGTCTCAAAGTTTCAAAATTCAGTTATGAAACCCCAAATTGGAACACTGTCTCATCTATAGTTCTACATATAGGCTGTAGCAAACCTACCTCTAGGAGAGGGAACATGAAAATTTCACTACTGCCTGAAAGGGAACATGGTAAATTCAGAATATATGAAACACAGTTGTAATATTTTGAAATATTCTTCCACGAAACAAGTAGAAAATTCTGTGTTTGTTTCTGCTTTGGTTGATAAAGAGGAGGCTTGGTCAAATCATGGTCAGTTTGGGTATCTCCAGTCGCCCTTCAATGCTATTATACCATTTCTGCTGGAAATACAGATGTGCATTACTTGGTTGTGGAGGAGTGGGTGGATATATTTAGAAACATTCAATAATTAAAATCACTTTCTACTTACCTTCTGCAAACACATCTTAATGATAGAGTTCCCTTCAATTCCATTAAAGCACAGTTTTAATGAAATCTGTTATCTCAGCTTCTTTTTAGGAGATATGTTCCCAGTAATTCTATTTTAAGGAAGGCTAGCTTTTCTTTCTAGTGCTTACTGAGAACTCACACACATGCGCACACACACACACACGCATGCACGCACATATGCACGCACGTACACACAAGTTTGCTGTGATCTCTCCAAAAAGAAATGAAGGAATAGTAACAAAAAGGGAGTTGGATAAGGAACACACCCAAGGGAGGCTACAAGCTCTTCTCAAGTCCTCAGGAAAACATAGCATAAATGAATACACCTTTTTAGAAGTATAATCTTTAAATAATCTTAAACATTCACAATTCATTTGCAAGAACAGCTCCTTGTACTCTACTTGGTGGCCAGGGTCCCATTGCCTTATGGTCTCCTATGTCCAAGGGGCACTGAGGTCATCACAACTTTAGACTTTTTTTTAAGTTTATTTATTTGAGAGAGACAGAGAGGATGAGGGGAAGAGAGAGAGAGAGAGAGAAAGAGATACAGAGACAGAGAGAGAGAGAATCCCAAGAAGGCTCTGCACTGCAATCAAGCATTGGACACTCAACTGACTGAGTCACCTAGGCACCCCTAGACTTTTTCTAGCCATAATCCCACTTCAAAGAGTGATGTATGTAAAACTGCTCCTTAGCTTCTGAAAAACACATAGGCAAGAAACAGAAATGGCATACTGACAGACCAACAATGTGCATCATTTCCATTTCTTCATGTGCAAATCCATGACTTTCTTGTTAGCTAGGGGGTCACTGTCCTAAAGATCTGTCAGACTTTGTTGGAAGCTCCGTGAGATGACAAGAGAAGTCTAAGGGGATGTGGAGGATAGAGGTCTAGGACCCAACAGACAGAATAGAATCAGTTCATGTGGTGTACCCAGGTCTCTGCTTCCCTTTGGACTTTGAGATCTGCTAAAGATTTATAAGAGAAATAAATAGTGGTAGCATTTTTTCCTTACAGCTTGGCTTAGAAATTCCCAGGAGATGTAACTTGGTGGTAGTGGTGGCTGGAGTAGTAACAGTATAAGGACAGTAGCACCTTTTACTGTTTTATAAAATGAGCACAAGAGATTCTTGTATCAAATCTGAAATATAGCTATTTATAATAATCTTCTACAGGGGACCCTGTGTGGCTTAGTCAGTTAAGTGTCCGGCTTTGGCTCAGGTCATGATCTCACAGTTCGTGAGTTCGAGCCCCATGTCGGGCTCTGTGTTGACAGCTCAGAGCCTGCAGCCTGTTTCAGATTCTGTGTCTCCCTTTCTCTCTGCTCCTCCCCTGTTCATGCTCGGTCTCTCTCTCTCTCTCAAAAATAAATAAGGATTAATAATAATAATAATAATCTTCTACAAAGAAATAGAGGCTCAGAAAAAAAAGGGTAAGCGATTTGTCTGAAATCACCCACAACCACTGAAGGGCAGTCAGATTTCAAGCCCACACATTAGGACTCTAATACCCCAGGTCTTTCCTTGATTTTCCTACAATGTGTAGAATCATAAGATGAAAAACTATAATCTCAGTCTCTGAACACTCCATTAAAAAATAAAAAGGAATGTAACTGTTGCTTCATTAATATTTTGCTTGTAAAAATACCACTCAATAAATGACATCTGTGGCATCTAGTGTTCTCTTCATGGTATTAGAAAACTCCAGCACAGAAGTTATCATTAGTCCTAGAACACCCTCAAATGAGTTACCATTTTTCCAGTCAGATTCAGCTAGATTCAGATTTATTTAACAAACATTTATGGAACACCACCAATGGGCAAAGCCTAGGATTAAGTACCACCACATAGACATTCTTATTTAATCCTATTAGCAGATGAGGTAGACTGCATTATTGCCATGTGTCTAAAGAGGCAATGAAAAAATACACTTATCCATCCAATAATTTATTCACTGTGTCAATATTTACTGAGTATCTACTATGTACCTCACACCATGCTAGGCACTGGGGATGCAGCAACTAAACAAGGGACCACGACTCTGCTCAACTAAGGTTTAAGTCAAGAGAGATGCACGGGGTGCCTGGGTGGCTCAGTTGGTTAAGCGTCCAACTTCGGCTCAGGCCATGACCTCACGGTTCATGGGTTCGAGCCCCGCATCGGGCTCTGTGCTGACAGCTCAGAGCCTGGAGTGAGCCTGCTTCAGATTCTGTATCTCCCTCTCTCTCTGACCCTCCCTTGCTCACGCAGAAATAAATAAAACATTTAAAAAATTTTTTAAAAAAGAGAGAGTTGCACAGACCATGCCAAGTACCATGAAGAAAATCTACACAATGTAGGGATAAATACTGAGGTGGTGGGGAGGGTGACAGAATTTTAGGGGAAAGCCTTCCTTTATTCTGCTACTTAGGCAGAAACATGAAGGAAGTGAAGAAGTGGATCTCCAGAGGAAGCACATTCCAGTCTGAGATGCATTTACTGGAAACCAACTTTGTGCCAGTACTTTGAGCTAAGTACTGTAGATGTAAGGATTAATTCAGAAGGGCCTGACCCACCAGGAGCTTTCAGTCTATTTGTGGAGACGTAGTAAATAAATTATTTTAGTATGATACTTGGTCAGGGCATTATGAGCAGGATCAGGAATAGGGTGAAGCAAGAGAAGAAGTTCCTTTTAAATGAAGACAGTATCAGTATACTGGGCTTTTCCTTTTACCTGGTTCCAGTACTGCTCTGTGTGGCACCAATTATGAGCACCTGTTTCGTACTCAGTTGTCTGATAGTCCTGGTATTGAGAAAATCTGAGTTGAGTCTCAACAAATAGCAGGAGATGGCCAAATTCAGTGCTTTGCCAGAGTCATGGAGCCAGAAAGAGCAGAACAGGATTTAAATACACATTTCTACATTCAAGACTGTGGTTTTCTACCTGACCAGAATTTCCTAAAGCATGCTTGCAGAATAGTAAATCCATGGGATATTAATGGGTACAACTGAGAAAAAAATGGCTTTAGCAATCAAATAAGTTTTGTGAATATTCAGTATTTAAACATCTTAATAGGTTTCTTTATTGCAAGACTTTTCAGAGCCTTTCTGACTCTCCAGAATAGAAAGATAGTATATGGAATTTCCAAAAAAAGTTTTCTTTTTTACCATATATTAAGCCTTCTCCCTTACACCAATATCTTTAAACAATAGCCAACACTAAGACTAGAATTGGTACATAACATTAATGCATTATGTGGGGATATATGCATATATACATGTGTATGATTTCATCTTCATAACCACCCTGGAAAACAACTTATGCCTATTTTACAGTTGAGGAAATGTAAAGGACTTAAAGAATCTTACTAGCCCAAAGTCATGCAGCTTGTAAGTGGCAGACTCCACACTTACATGCAGACTTTGACTCCAGAGCCCGTGACTCAGGGCCACTAAACTACACTGCTGTCCTGAAGTCTAGGCAGTATTCAGAGACTGCACAAAAGCTGGCTCTAAGAGTCTCTCCAGTGGACCAGGGATTTGAATAATAAATCAGAACAGTATTAATTCCAAGTGATTTGGGAAATAAGCCTGCAGAACAAAATGAACTATGAATATGCTTAACTCTGCAAAGTTGATTCTGGTTTGGTTTGGTTGTTTGTCTTCTGAGCCTAGTGCATATGCAACTATTTTGCAGATTTTTAGTAATTAAGAAAAAATATATCATTTCCTAGGGTTTTTTTCAGAGGCCATACTATTTTACTTATTTTCTCTTCTTCATTCAACAGAGGGCGTATGCAAGAATCCTTTGTACACAGAGTCCAAGTGCAGTCAGGATTCGGGGCTGCACTAGCCTCACCAAACAAACGTGCGGCCAGGTTCAGGTTCAGCCTTTCCACGGCACTGCATCAGTGTACCCAGCCACAAACACTTGACCCAGTCAAATTTCTTCCATGCTCATAGGGGCTGACCTATTAGCTTGAACTCTATGAGCAAAATGCATAAAAATACAAGATGAATATGGAAGGGAGACCCAGGTGCCAGATTCCATGTGTTATTTTTAGTCAGAACCGCCAAAATCTCTTCACCCTCATAAATAGAACATATCTGGACTCAGCCTTATTCCTTTGGAGAAGCTGATTAAATAAGAAAGGAGTTTTGCCACTAATAGGCAATGCCCAGCAAAAATGAGGCTCTTGTGGCTCATCTCAAAAGGAAAAGCTACAAGAAAGCACTGAATTTGCAAAGAACTGAACCTCATAAATTGTGCACAAAAAGGTTTTGAAGATTCAGATAAAAAGCTCAGTTCCAGCATGGCCATCTGTTATTTCCCCCTAAAAGAAGATAGCTTAGTAGTTTATGAAAGTAATAAAACAGTTCCAGAGCTCAAAGGCAAGAGCAAGGACTTCCAGTTACAAACCAGGGAACATGCAGACTGATGTCCAGCTGAGTATGTTTCCTCTACCCCTCACCTCCTCTCCAGATAGAATCAAAGACTCTTCTAGTAACTGGCATCTGATACACTCTTTCTTTTCCCCCTCCCTCAAAAAGATTATGATTGGACACCAAACGTGCCTTCCCTCTTTTCTTCTGTTAATGTTCATAGCTTAATTCTTTTTATCATGCAATCTTTTCCATACACATACATCATCTTTGACCCCTTCCTCATCACTGTGCCCTGCCTGGCCCCTTCCAATTTGTATCTAGTTTCCTTAGAAGATTCTCTCCTCTCCTGTTTAAGGAGCCAAGAATGGAGCTGAACCCTGACTGGTCAGTATGAAAAGTTAATGACTGCTTGGATCAAAAAGAAGCAAGTGTAACCAGGAACCAGTGGCAATGAGTCCTGAAGCTGTAGTGCACATTCTCTTAAGTGTCTTCCCAGAGCCAGCTTCCAGCTCTTTTATGTAGCATGATGGTTAAGAGTTTGGGCAAAGACTCATGTGCTTGGACTATAATCCTGGCTCTGTGCTTACCCGATGACGGGGTGAGGTATTTGACCTCTAGAGCCCTCCATTTCCTCCACAGTAAATTATACATAATAATGTGCTTTCCTCACAGGGTTGTTGGGATTAAATGAAAAGATTCATTTAAAGTCCATAACGTAATGCCTGACATATTTTTAAGTCCTAATTAACGTTATCTGTCAGTATTAGCAGCACCTACATTTTTCTCTAATTAAACTGTTCTTATTTGACCTTACCATCCTGGTGGTAGTAATTATAAGATGGCAACTGTATTTTTCCTATTGTTTTATTACAAATATACACTGGGAATTGCTTAAATTAACAATAGAACCCTAAGCTTGGCCAATGATAATGTCGAAGGAGGTGAATCAAGGGGGTGACCCAGGTTCCCTGGTGAGTCCGTGGTTAACTGACTGACCATCAGCCTCACGGCCTCTTTCGAAGACCTGGTTTTGGTCAGCGTGCGCAGAATGGAGCCCTAGCTGAGGGGTGTACTGGAATTAATCAAACTCCAGAAACCTAGCTTTTAATTTACAAAAACAAAAAGAAGTGTGGAGGGCTGGAATACAGTGCTGGCAAGACCAGAGGAGCCATTCCCTGTAGGCAGACCTATATGAGACACTATATTTTAAACAAAATTTCAAATACGCAAAAACAGACAAGAACAAGAGAATTAGCTGATGCTAACTGGATCACCCAAAAACACCTGATGCAACTCTCTTCCAAAGACTCTTCAGAGGTCATTAAGCTAAGCTCAGAGCCAGTGTGGACTCTACCCATTGCCTGTCTGGGGCACTCCTTTCTTAAGTTCTTCCAGAGCTAAGATCTTTCTGTCTTCTGTCTTTCTTTTTTGGTTAAATCTTAGAGGACCGGGCTCTATGTTGCTTTTTATATTTTTTAAATTAAAAAAAAAAATGTTTATTTTTGAGACAGACAGAGACAGAGTGTGAGTGGGGAGGGGCAGAGAGAGGGAGACACAGAATCTGAAGCAGGTTCCAGGCTCCAAGCTGTCAGCACAGAGCCTGATGCAGGGACGGACTGTAAGATTATGACCTGAGGCAAAGTCGGATGCTAACCGACTGAGCCACCCAGGTGCCCCATACTGCTTTTTAAAGATACAACTTTGTGTATCCCTGCTCTGATCAGTTTTACACTAATGTTGCAATTGCACTTGCTGGGGGACATTTTCTCTCATGAACAAGCTTTTAGGATACGCCTCAACATACTGACAACATTCAGTAGTTCCATTATGTTATGTGAAATAGAGGCATGTGCAAAGAGGAGTGATGTTGAAGAGCCAATAATGTATCACTCTCTTCCCAGGGAAAACTAATTCCCAAGTTCCAAGTAAATGACTTTACAAATTTATTTGGCACTTGCCCTCACCTCTTGCCTCCATGCGTAATGTAGTGCCAAGTTAATTTCACTTTTAAGGAAAGGGGCATCTAGTCCAACATGATTCTTTTCAATGATAAAGGAGCTCATTACAATATTCTGGCATAAATGTGTCCCCAAACAAATGATACTTGTGCTCCCCATATTTGCATTGAGGAGTCATCAATAACATGAGATATCTATAGTGAAGTCATCAATACCATGAGAAAATCTTTGGTTTAAAGGGGTAAGTGAAAAAAATCAAGCTTAAAAATAATATATTGAGAATATAGGCAGTATAGCATAGGACTGAGCTATGCTCAGAAACTTAGTGCCTGAGAGGGACTCCTCTGCCATATCCTATAACAAATGTACAGGCAGTGTATCTTCTTGCCTCAGTTACTTTATCTGTGCAATGGGACTGCTTATCTTATAGATTATAATAAGGATTAAAGGAGTTAGTATTAATAAAGTATATAGAACAGGGCCTGGCACATACTAGTCATTCAATAACTCTAAGTCATTATTATCTCCACCATTAAAATATTCTAAAAAACCAGGACAGAAGATAGCCAAATTTTACTAGTCGCCTCTGGAAAGTGAGACACAGATACCTGCTTTCTTCCTTTTTATAACGCCCTTTGTTTTCTCCAAATTTTGGATCATGACCACAGGCTACTTACAATAAGCTTTTGAAATGAAAACAAACAAACATGATGGTCTTAGTCAGTGATTCTTAGCCTGAAATAATGTTTGTTCAAAAGCCCCTTTAATAATGCCATTTGAGGTTTATAAGTGTGACTTACTTATGGCGTAACAAATCACCAAAACCTCAGTGGCTTAAAACACCATACATCTGCTCCCTTAGGGCTCCAAAGGCCTGAAGTCCAACACAGATCTCGCTGTGCTGGGTTCAAGGTGCAGACGGGGCTGTGCTCCTTTCAGGACACTGGAGACCACTAACCTGGACTCGCACTGTCCGATGTGGCTGTTAGCGGTACTCAAATCTAAACTAATCACAAATCCAGTTCCGTGGCTCTAGACACACTTCAAGTTGTCAACAAGCACATGTGGCTAGTGGCTTCTTTACTGGGCGGCAAAGATAGGAAGCATTCCCATCACCACAGGAAGCGCTACTGGGCAGTGCGGATCCAGAGGCAAGATTCGTCCTGGACTCCTGACTGCTGGCCTAGTGGAGCCCTGGGCACGGGTACTCTCCCTCCAAATACAGACTGGCACACAGCCCTTCCCTGCTTTAGAATTTTCTTTGGTCTCCGTTACCTGTAATGGATTTTTTTCAACATTTTAAAACTATAATATCCTTAATTCAAGCTAAATCTTATATATAAATCATAAAAGGTAGCTGTCCCAGCTGAATGTTGAGACCTCCACTTCCACAAGTGCTCCATCCCAGGCCTGATGCTCTGAGACTGTTAGTCATTAAAGACAGAACAAAACTCCTTAGCAAGGTGTCAAAAAACCCTGCATCTAGTGTCAGCCTGGCTGCTCTTCCCTAGAGAGGGCACCTGCCAGCCCTCACTTTCACTCTTCTGTAAGCTTCGCCATGAACTCCCCTTCCCTCTTTTCAGTCAACAAGACTCCTCCTCAACCTCCAACCCTGTCATCCTCACTGAAGAAAGTGCCTGGTGGAAAAGCATCACAATGCCCCTGAGGCCTTTTTAACAGGACGTGTGCTCCTAGTTTGAGAGCAGACTCCCATATTTCCAGGATGTTTCTGTGAACCCCAAAACCATGTGCATAATTTTGTGTGTCTGGGCGTTGGGAGGGCAGAGGTTTCCTGGCTTTCCTACAATTATCAACCCCTCTGTGACCCTAAAAGTTTAAGAATATTGCCAGAGAATGTCGGGATTCAAACAGGAGTCCTTTCAGTACTGTGTGATCCTTCTTTTCATCTCAGTTCCCAAATATACTTGATTTTTAACTTCCTCACACAAGTATATATGACAATACATGTATTTAGTCAGTTCTATAGTCTTCCGTACAGCTTAGACGCACCTGTCCACTCTGCTTCCTTCCTTCATTACCTAGAACACCAGGCCCTCCTACACACACTCTCTGTAAGAAAAGAAGGAGAAGAAGGTGAGGCAAGGCACATCTCTGAGCTAGGGAAATGGTCCTACCATTATCAATTCACATGGTGTACACTTTGGAAAAAATTATTAATAGCACCTACAGAGCTCTTACACATTCCAGGCAAAGTGCTAAGTAGTTTACATATAGTATCTTAATTAAGCCTCACACCCCTTGAGAAGCAAGTAATATCCCGATTTTCACAGATGAGAAAACAGGCTTATGACATAGAGCTTGTAAATGGTGTGCTGGGATTTCAGCCCAGGCCATTGGGTAAGTGGGTATTGAGATCACTGAGTTCATGTAGTGTTCCTAGCTCTACCTGAATGATTCCTTCAAAGGATCTCTCCTAAAGTTAGGATTGCAATGATCTAATCTGGAGGTTTGACAAAACTGGGAAGATTCCAGCCTAAATATGAGAATCATTCCCTTTTTAAAAAAAAAAATGGAGGCAAAAGCCTGCATTAGATAGTGACTACATTTTTGATCAAAATATATCACGAATCCACAGATAACCATGTCACTCACTGGCTGTCTAACGCTGGGGACACTCATTAAGTTCTCAGAGCATAGTGTCCTGGTCTGCAAAACAGGGATCATAAAAATGCCTGCATTCTTGGGAGAATAAACCCAATAACACAGGCAAAGTATTTAGTGGGTTCTAAGCATTTAATAATGACTAAGTATTAGTAATTACCGTTATTATTGTTGCTGGAAAACAGGTGTGAGCCAGAAGAACGATCTGATTAGTCCCCCTAAATAATCCAAGATAGCCGAGCCAAAGGTAGTTAGACCACCTAATTTCTCTGCTTCTGTATAAGAAGAAAAGGAGTCAGAGAGAGAAGATCCTTGCTTTATATGTAAGAGCTTTATGGGAAAGTGACCAAGGACAAGCGTGTTTTTCTCTGACAACCTGGAGTCTGTGAGCAGGAGGCAGAGGAAACCATAATGCATGTGAGTCCCCAAACAGATGAGACTTGCCGCAGGTGGCTTCACATCCACTGGACTGGATCCCAGACCTGGCTCCGCTCTGGCCTGGATACACAGGAGCCCAGCCTCTGACCTCTGATTCACAAGGACGCACCAACACTGGTATCACCAAAGCCACCCCGCAAATTATTCCCTAATTCCTAAGAATCTTCCGTCCTGGGGCTTGGGATGGGTCAGAGCAACGGCTGAGTGACAACTGGATTTCTACTTGGGAACATGAAACCAATAAATGGTCTCACATTCTGGTTTTATAGGTGTGGTATTAAAGACTGTTTAACGCAGAAGCACCACACAGACCGACAGGAACTAAAGCGTGTGGCTTTAACTTGTAAAACCAGCCCATAAAAGATGTTTTACAACTTTTGAGTTAGAATGAGACGATCCTAAGACTTCCAATGAAGAATTTTTCCATACTTATATTCATGTTTGGCATTCTAAAGCAGAATTCAGCCATGAAACACATCTTCCATTTCACTACACTGTCTCCCCCAACTGTCTTCTTACAGTTCTAAAAACATATTGAATTCATTCCTGATTCCTAGATTTAGCCCACGCTGGCTCTATTCCCCACCTGGAATACTTTTGCCCCTCTTCATGTAATCACAAGTCACCCAACCTTCACATTTTATCCCAAGTCCCATCTTATGTCTAAATGTTAAGACTTCCCCAGTTCCTGCCATCTCCAGTCCCCTAGCTCATACTTGTATATATGCCACAAATACCGAATGTATTCTATCTGCCAGGCAGGGTGCTACACTCTAGAGTTACAGCAGTGAACAAAACAGACAAGTGGTAAAGGAGAAAGAGCAAAAACGCCCACAAAACTCAAAAAGCTATTTCCATAGCAAAAGGTACTGTTGCAAGATGACTACTGAGGAAGGATATCACAATGAAAAATGATCTCCCCAGGTTCCCTGGGATCTGGGGTGATGCAGGATTGGGTCACGCTTCACTGTAAGCTGTCCTTGAAAAGTACCAGGAGTGTGCGCACTTGCTCACTTGCTCTCTCTCTCTCTCTCTCACACACACACACACACACACACTTTATGTGGGTAAAGTCTGGAGCTCACGCAAAGACTATCTTGTCCTCTGAAGATCTAGCCTGCTATACTGTTAATGACATACATATGTTGCCTTGCCTTCTTTATAAAATGAACAGGTGCTTCAGAGTTCTGGCAACTACGGTTCTTTCAATATATCATATCAATACTATCTTTCCTCAAGCAGCATGGAGTGAATTTTGAAGTGTTTTATTCTGATGCCATTCCTTCAAAGATATCCATTTATTAAGCATCTCTCGCATGTCATTTTCAGGCTAAAGTCCATCATCTATAGACAAAAGTGAGGCCAGCACAGTTGGAAAGAGGTCTAAAGCTGTTATTTTAAACAAACAGCTAGTTACAAGTGCTGGTAAGGGAGAGCTTTTCCATTTGTCTTTTCCTATATACACCAGTTTCTCACCACAGCACTCAGGTCCCTAATCTGATTAGCTAGAGGGGTGTCCAGAAATCCCTCAGCTACAATAGCCACTTGCAAAATCCAAATACATCAAAACAATGATTAATAAAATATATCTATAAGCATGTTTATAGTCACAGGGGGTTAAGAGGGAAATGAAACAGCAGCTACTGCAAAGCTCCTTTCCCCCGGAATTCATAATTTATTTACCTTGTCTGTCCTGCTCCCGGTGTGACTGCAATCAATTGCATTCAATGTCAACTCCTCGTACAACAGTCTACTGTGCCTGCATTTCCAGCTCCACGAGCTAAAACGTCTCCAAATACATTTTTAAAAGCATCAGCATGTACATCTTAGTTATCCAGGTGAAATCTAATTGTTACTAGAAGATGATCTGGGGGTCTAACACTCCCCTCACCCTCTGAAAGTATTTTTAAATATATTAGTCAGGGCAGGCTAACTGGTGAAAGGACACCTAAGCCTCCATGACTTAGCATAACGAACATTTTTTTCTCATTTATACCAAGACCAGGGGGGATATCGTGATCTGGCAGCCCTCCTGGGAGGCGCTCCTTTAAGTACAAATTTAGGGATTCAGTTTCCTTCCAGCTTGCATCTGCAACATGACCCTCCATTATTTCCATGAATGCATAAGAGAATGTTGGCATGGCCTATCATAAACTTACTGATTTCCAAAATTACACACATGATTTAGGCTCATATTCCATTAACCAGAAGTAGCCACATGGGCTCAAGCTAGACATAAGAGCCTTGAGAAATAAACGTAAACCCAGTTGAACAGTGCTTTATAGTTCTATGTGGTGGAAGGGGAGCACAGGGTGGTGATCAGCTAGACATCTCCAGCCTGAGGATCAAAGCAGACATATTATAAAAAGTTCACCTGATCTACCAAATCTCAACTCTACTGATATTATAGCAGATACCAATCCATGGCTCCTAAGTGTGGGATCTCAGTGAGACCAGCAGGTGGTACCAGCTTAAAAGCAAGTGTGTAGGAAGCAGAAAGAACTAGATTCAAATCCTGGCCCATCCCTTGGCAGCGGTGTGACCTTGTGGAGATAACTCATTCATAGGGTTGGTATGGGAATTAAATGGTGGAATGTATATAAGTAAAGACCATCTAAATGAGAACAAAGAGAGGCTTGCTATAGCAAAGAGTCAGACAACCATCACTTACCTTTGTCAGAAACTCAAAGACAGGCAGAGAGTGAGAGACGTTTATCATGAGAAAAAGGGAAGGATCCAGGTAAATCTGACTGGCAGCTCTTAGTTTGGGGAGGCTGAGATGAACTAACTAGAAGTAAAACATCTTAATGACTGGCTTAAGAAGCACATTTGATTTCTCTGGGTGAACGTGAGTTGAAAGTGGGGGCAAAAACGGGATCTGGCAGTCATTGACCAAGTGCTGACTTTAGAGGGCTAACTCCTGAGGAAGCTATGTGTCAGAGACCCAGCATTGTGTATGGTCTGGCCACTGTCTTTGTGCATTTAATCCCTCATCACCTGTTATTATTCCAGAGCAAGAGGCGGGCCTACTTTTTTTTTTTTTTTTCACACTAATGGAGATAATCTGCCCAGGTTGTCACTCCTCCAGAAAATCAAATTTTTTCAATGTTTATTTATTTTTGAGAGAGAAAGAGACAGAGCACGAGCAGGATAGGGGCAGAGAGAGAGGGAGACACAGAATCCGAAGCAGGCTGCAGGCTCTGAGATGTCAGCACAGAGCCCGATGCGTGGCTCAAACCCATGAACTGTGAGATCATGACCTGAGCCGAAGTTGGATGCCTAACTGACTAAGCTACCCAGGCACCTTGAAAATCAGAATTTTTATATTCTTTTTTTTTTTTTTTTAAGAATTTTTATATTCTTAAACTCTAGGCACTATGGATAAGTGATGAAGAAAATACAGGAAAATAGCTTTATGTTCTGTGCTCTGAGGCAAAGCCAGGTCTAGCACTACCCTGTACAGAGCAAACCTGCCCACAACCAGATGAAGCCTCTGTTACCAGGCGATAATGTGCTCTACAGCTCTACATAATGTGCTGTGAGTAAATGAGCTTTCCAGGAGGCCGGACAGCTGAGGGCAAAGGGAGGCAGCTCAGAAAGGCCTACACTCTGACTGCCTTCCTCCCAGATGAGGATGGAATCCCCTGACCTGAGCTTAGTTCAATAACCAGCAAAGCTTAAAGTTTGCATGGATCCCCTTAACATAGAAGAATTAAGCAGAAAGACTTTATTTTAAAATAGAAGAATTATGCAGAGAGTTTTTACTGACTGTGTAAATTATTTCTGAATGGCGATGAAAGATATGATATAAAGTGACTCTGGCCCAGCACTAAATTAAGTTTCTTGGATCCTGCGAGACATTACTTTCAGTGGACGGTGTTAATGGTTGCAGTGGCCCCCTCCACACCCACTGGAGACTCCTGGGAGGCAGGGAAGCTGCTGGAAGATATCCCGCAACTAATGTTTGCTCTAGTGGCTGGGTGATTTTGATCACTTAAAACAGATATTCAGCTATGTGAGTGTCCTGGTCAGACCACAGGTGGTGCCCAGTCTCAGTCACAAACCCTAAAAGAGGCATGAAGTGCACTTAAAGTCAGCAGGACATGAGGCACACTCAAAAAATGCCCCATGGGTATGAATAGTTGATGAATGAATGAAGAAAGGAACTGGAGAAACCAACTTCATGCTAACACCATAGTCCAAAAATTGAATTCTTCCTTGGGTTGGGCAGAGAGAAGAGTTATTTATTTATCCCTGGAAACACTAAAGCTAATGCAACAGATACTATTTTTGAAATGTTAATGGACTCTTTCCACCAATCCCCAAGAGTTTTCTTTTTCTTCTTAACCACTTCCTTCTATGTTTCCTTCTCAGCAAGGATGCCTTGCTCACTGCCTCAGGGAATGGACAGAGAAAACTGGAGCTCTATCTTGCATTTGCATTCCAAAAGCCCAGGATCTTCAGGGAATAAGGAGAGGTTACAAAGGAACAAAAATCGCCTACCACACAAGACAATAAATCCTTCTTAGGCAGAAATTAGAGACAGACACTAACATCTGTGAAGTTTATACATTCCTTACCCAGAGAGACCCTGTAGACAAGAACTGAGTCTACGTTTGCAGATGGTCCAAGTTGTCCTGGAAAAAGGTGCACACACAGCCTGCGCCTCAGGGTGCTGCCAAGGGCCTGATTCAGTGACCCTGATGGCACCAGCACCACAGGCACCTTGCTGCCCATGAGAAGAGCTCATGCATGTCCACAGACTTTGCTTAGCCCGTGAGAAAACTCTCATGCTGCAAATGTCAAGGTCCTAGATGCTATAAGCTCCAGAGATTAAAACATAGAAGGTGGAACCCTAAACACCTGGCAAGACCATCTGTGCTAAAAGGTAAGGTCTAACCATTATACTTTAGTAGTGCTCACCAGGCCCAGCCCTACCTCCCTCTGACCCAGGAAGAGTGGAAAACTTTGTGATTACACACAGACCTGAATGATCACTGGGCACAGAGGCAGGTAGAGGGCATCTCATCAGGGGTCTTTATGAGGGCTCTCTAGAGAAACAGAGTCAGCACAGCATGAGAAGGGAGAGACAGTGTGTGTGAGTGTGTGCGTGTGTGTGTGTGTGTGTGTGTGTGTGAGATAACGATTCACCATAAAGAAATGGTTCACACACACTATTAAGGAGACTGACAAGTCCCAGCATTTGCAGAGTGAGGAGAGTTCCATTCCAAAGGGTGGCAGTCTACCTACTGAAATATTAAAATCATCCAGAATACTCTGATAGACAGACCCCGAGTAATGTCTCACAATTATCTTGGCACCCCGTGTCACCCAGTCAAGTTGACACATTAAAATGAACCAACACAAGATTTTGATGAGATCACATTTTAAGGCCATTTCCAAATCTCAGATCCTAGGGGCATCTTATCAGGGAGGGCATAAGGCTTTGGGAACTTGAAAAAGAAGAAAAGGTAGTGGCAGGATTTGTTAAGGCTTGTGCTTAATCTCGCCGTGGGCTGAGGTTTCTTACAAGGAATATTCGGTGTAGCATCCAGGTATGGCATGGTTTTGTAGTTAAATCGTCATCATCCATCCAGCATAAAATAAGCTTTTTAGACACATGAATGGCACAAATTGCCATGGCTATAAAAATTGTGCTGCTTCCCTATCTTCTGCTGAGCCACTAAGCGTTTGGTCCAAGTTACGTCAGTACAATGTAGTGATTACCATGTGTTCTAGACACACAGGCCCAGATTCAAACCCAGGCTCTGCCAAGACATACACAATGACCTTCAGCAAATTCTTTAATTCTCTGAACCTCAGTTCCCAATTCTGTGAACATGAGGATGACACGGCTTGTCCTCATTAAATCAGAGGCTCTAGTAAATAGCTTAGCTCAAATACTTAAGATATATAATAAGTGATTATTTTAACTCAGAGTCCTTTAAAATGTGCTGCTAACACAGCCCTGACATCTTTTTAAAAACCCTTACTTCACTCATCATTTCTCTCTCTTCCATCCCACACCTTAGCACAACAAAACTACCACTGATTTTCGAGGTTAGCAGAGTGATTGCTGGTAGAATACTGAGTGGTAATTTCCTCAGAAACCTAGAAACCCCATTCAAAGGCAGGCCTTTGACTTGAGGCCAAAAAGTTGGGAACCAGAAAACAAAGATAAATAATCCGATTTCCTCCTTCAAATTAAAGCTTTGTGTGCACTAGAAAATACTGACTTAATCAGAAGCATTCAATTAAGATTAGAAAAAGTAAAATACAGTGTCAGAACTATAGGACATACAGTAATCAAGTGGTTATTTCTAAAAAATCCAACCTCATGACAATGCTCAATATTGCTGAGGTGTGGATATAAGCCATTCTAGAAGGAAAGGTAATTACACAATTTGACAGTAATGCAAATTTTCTCTCCCTATGCCATTTTATCTCCAGCTGTGAGGCCAGAATTTTCTAGAGAGAAGACACACTCAGGAAGATTTTGCCTGGACTACTTCTACACTTCATCTTAGCCAAAAGGCCAAGAAGGGATATTTCTAACAGAAATAATTCTGTAATAGAAAAATATATACTTACTAATAAGTTTTTACATGCAAATTGTCAGTTAAAAAGAAAAAAGCAGGACTAGGTACAATTTGCTATAAAATTACATGATCTTAAACTACACAGGTTTCAAGCAATGGTTTCAAGAGTCAAATAATTTTGAGAGGGTACAATAGCAACTAGTTTCTTTAGAGAGAGCTTATGGATATAATGTTGAGGAAGATGGTATATGACTAAATATAATGACATACTCCACATTCCGCATCTATGTGGAAGGTCATTGTTCCACATAGAAATAACACCTTTTGTGCACAAGGAGTTCACAAGGAGTTCAAAACACTGTGTGAAAGAAGTTATACAAAAAAGAGCACATACCATATGCTTCTACTGACATAAAATTCTAGAAAACACACATCACTAATCTCTAATGACAAAAAGCAGGTCAGAGAGGTTGCCTGGTAAGGGAGGGGTCAAAGGAAGGTGCTGGGCACCATTCAAATAGGCACCTGGAAATTTATGGAGGTGATGGAAAGGTTAGTCTTCTAGATGTAGTGATAGTTTCACAGGTGTACACATATGTCAAATCTAAATCATACTCTTTAAGCATATGCAGCTTATTGTTCTTCAGTTAAATATAAAGACAAAAAAATGAGACTGTGATATGAACTGTTATGGTGCCTAGTAAACAGATGCTCCCAGAAAGGTGAATAAATGAACTCTCATGGGAAGACTGTCTACCCATACCCTATGATTCTGCAAGTGTTGTGTCCCATACATGTATGTATAGCTATATTCTATATGTCATAATTAAAGGATTTAGATGATGCTTGTGCTGCATTAGTCTTTACGATAGAATCTCTCTCTCTCTCTGATTTGTCTTCACTGTGCCATCTTTTCCTGTTCTTCCTCTGTCCTGTAGTTCTTTCCTTTACATATGTATTAGGAACTTCTGCTAACAGCATCTTCATTTCCCTCTGAGGAACAGCTAAGAGTCCTAGGCTAACACTTTTCTTCAGATTGTGAAGACAGGAGTGGTGAGAAAGTAAGCAGGGACCGTAGGCAGACATCTGGCCCCACCAAGGGGAAGCCTACCTACAATGGAGCAGAGAGGAGAAACAGAAGAGTATCTATCATGTGAGTCCCCGAGTCCACATGGGTCTGAAGTCAAACCTGTCTCCTTATTTTCGGTTCTGTAACCAAGTTCACTTTTCAGTAAGTCAATTTCATCTGGGTGTTTTGTCTTCTGCTATGTACCCCCTATGTTTCTCCAAAAAGACCCATGATATCCTGGGGAAAGCATTATTTGGTAGTCTGTCCATCAGTGAAAGACGGATGGAAAAGTTCACGTGCTAAGAGTATTTGAAACCACTAAGCGGGCTTCTGTAACTATGAACATTGGTGTATGAACAGACAACTTGACAAGCCACAGGATGCTCACAGGTGGGGTCCCTGCTACTAACCATGTCTGAAATCAGTTTTAGTACTGCAAGATGAGCACAAGAAGCAAAGGGCGTCTTACCAGCTGTGCAGCTGTGTGACCTGAGCTACATTTCTTGAGCTAAGTCTCCGTTGTGACATTTTAATAGGGGGTTAACATTCGATCTACTTCTTGGGCTTCTGAGGCAGTTACGTTAAGCTATACACTTTAGTCCTTAGTACAAGGTCTGGCACAGAGTAGGCCTCGAGGAGTATCAGTTGTTGTATTATTGTCACTAAGTAAGACGTCATTAATCTTTATCTACACTACAAAGCCATAATGGCTTTCCCTTCTCATCCTTAACGCAAATCCTGTGCATTCTTCAGGCCCCGCCATCTCCTCCAGGAAAATCTTTCTAGATTACTTCAATATATTATATAGTGATTATTTCCTTATCTGAATTTCCAAACCATTTATTCTGTACATGTGTCTGATGCCCCATCATACTGTGTCATAAAATGAATTTCCAGTAAGTGTGCTGAAGCCAGCTTGTATCAGCTTGTGAGAGCCAAATGTTAAATTTTTAGGAATTTTGAAAGGTGGTTGTTAAACACAACCATTATTAAAAATTAAATTACATTGGGGCACCTGAGCGGCTCAGTCGATTTAAGTGTCTGACTTTGGCTCAGGTCACGTTCTCATAGTCTGTGAGTTCGAGCCCCACGTCGGGCTCTGTGCTGATGGTGCAGAGCCTGCTTGGGATTCTTTCTATCTGGCCTTCCCCCCACCTGTGCTCTTTCTCTCTCTCTCTCTCTCTCTCTCTGTCAAAATAAATGAATAAACTTAAAAAAGTAATCTCAAATTATAATTAAATAGTAATAAAAACAAAGGCAACAAACTCAAAACATAACACTTCCCAGTTGTTTATATTACATTTTACTGTCATCTATGCTCAAGGTTATTTATGTCTGTTACATAAATGTGGAGGAAATACTATAAAATGGAGGGTTAGTGCACATCCCCTTCCAACTCCACGTGCAGCGACAACTTGCTGGTAGCTTGCAATCAGTCATGGGGAGAGAATTTACACCACAGGAATCAGAAAATGCAAATGAGGGCTCTGGCTCCACTCCCGGCCCATGGAGGCAGCTCTCAAACACTGATTGGCGTACCACCGGTTTTAGCTTTATCACATTTGTCTGCCGCTCTGAGTTCATTAGCTCTTTGACAATAGGGATGTTTCACATTTCTCTCTGTCCTCTGTGTTGCTCAACATAGCATTCCATGCACAGTAGGTGCTAACCATTCTGCCACTTGTTAGAAGCCTAGAAAGAGGCAAATATGCACAAAGAAGACTTTTCTATGCCTCCGTCTACGTGACCCAATGTATTTAAAAATACCCCTTACACAAAAACTTTGCAGGTCAATCACTGCTTGAGTTGTAAACAATGGGGAAAATGCCAAACATGAAAGTAGAGTAACAATATTATAGTGTGACAGTCAAAGGAAATGTGTACAGACACATCCCTATCCCATAACAAAGAGCTGAGATCACTCAAATTCATGTCATAGGGAATGGTCAAACAATCAGTAATGCTTCACTTAGAGAAAGGAGAAACGGTAGGTGCATGGAGGGTAATAAAAATGTCTTCAAATAGTTGAAAGGCTATCACAAAAGAAGAAGATTGGATATTTTCTGTATTGCACTAGACAATAATACCAGAATCAATGTTTAGATGTTACAGAGGCACACTTTGATATAATGAGGAAGAACTGTCCTACAGAGACGACTCAAGATGGATGGAAGAAAAAGTAGTGAATTCCTGCTCCAGTGTTGCTCGAATATGCGGACTGATCCCAGGGCTTGGCGCACAGAATGAACTCATGAATAAAGAAGTTAATGGGCTTGCTGTGGTTCCCATCGGGGAGGCCACTACTGTTCTCCAGGGGGTGTCGGGAAATACACTGATACACTTAGTGAGGGGGCAGGGATACAAGACAAGAGATGTCCCCCTGCAACAAATACTTCTACTGCCCAAAATGCAAACTGCGCCCTCACAGAGACATAGTGGACTAGACTAATCCCTAAACATAGGGGATGTTTTAATGTTCAAGATCAATAGATGCAGCAAGTATCTATTGAGCAATGAACTTCCAAGCACCTTGCTAACCTCTAGAGTTAGTGCACAAGATGGAGTTTCTTCTTGCAAAAGGCTCAAGACTAATAGAGGGAAATTAAGGGAGTGAATAACCAGTTTCAAGAAAGTGATACATGGCTAATCTAGAAATGTGATCAGGTGCTGAAGGAGCAGAGTGTTCCTCTCACTCTTGTAGGATGGGGTCCTTCAATGGCTGGGAAAGGCCTCTCAGAAGTGGTGGGGCCCTCAAGGTGGGTTTTCTAGAATTAACGCACAGGAGTTCACACACTGGAGGAAGGAATTCCAGGTGGAGAAAAGAGTATGTATGAAGGAACAGAAATAAGAGAGAACAAAGCACTAGAAGTCTGTTCTGGTGCCAATAAAAAGATTTTGTTTTTGCAATAGTTACATTAGGCACCTGCTGTATTTTTTTGCTTGTTTGCCTAGCTAAGCTGCTACCCACCTCAGGCTATATTTGCACAGGCTCTTTTCTCTCCTCAGTACACTCCTTCTGAGATACACTTCCTTCTCAACCTTGAGACCTCATCTCAGCATCCTCAGCCTCAAAGAGGCTTTCCCCATCTATTTGATCTAAAAGAGCATTATCTAGATATTTCATTTTCCTTTATTTGATTACGGTCTGTCTTTCCCACTAGCATTTAAGTTCCAGGAGTGCAGTATCTCTTCCTATTACCCGTGTGCTACAATGCACACCTGGGCCTCCCATCCTGTAGATATCATGTAACCAACAGGAAAACAGAGAGAGGACCTGGGATGGTTACATGATATGAAGGAGGGCTGGTGTGTGTCCTTCCAGTAATCCAGGATGAGACCAGAACTAGGAAACCATGTCTTCTGAGAGCAAACTGTAGGATCTGCGATATTTAGCTCAGTGAAAAATACTCTCAAAAGGTGCACACTTTTTTCAAATATCAGGAGAGCATCTTGTGGATGGAGAATAGGAATAACTGAATCAATACCTAAGGGGAAAGACTACAGGGCAGAATTCACATAAGAGAGAGATTTTGGCTTCACACCAAAGAAAGGCAGTGATAGGCAAAGCAACAGTCAAGGTTCAAAAGGTTCAGGGTTTCATCAGTGGGGTTTTAAGCAGAAGCTGGCCAACCAACCCAACAGAGACAAGAGCTGAAGCCTCAGGTGGCAGAGCAGACCGAACCACCCGAACATTTGTGTGTCACTTACTGCATGCCAGGCACACTATTCCAGGTACGTGACAAAATACTAACTCATTCATTATTTACAACAACCTGAGAAGGCAGGTGCCACTGTCATCATTTTACAGAACAGACCAAGCTGCAGAAGTCAGCTAACTTGGCCAGAGTCTCCCTGTCAGTAAGTGGCAGACCTGGTTTTTTTTTTTTAATGACCTTTTAATACTGCTTCTAAATTTCACAGTAATTCCTTCTGTGCCTCAACTAGAAATGAGGTGATATCCTATTTTCATCATCCCTAGGGAAAAACATAGAAGGTCCAAGCGTGACTGCCCGACACCACAGAGGCTAAGACTGTAGGGGGACATGACACAGTGCTTGCACAGAGCAGACCTCCAGAAAACCTGCACCGAGAGAGGGAAGGGCTCAGCACCTGTAGGATCCCCTATTTCCTTTTATTGTCTACATCCTCCTATACTCCGACTCACAAGGGAGGGGTTTGTTTTGCTGAGTGCTATATCCTCAGGTGTTAAATATTTGTTGAAAACAGAAACTAAAGCAAAGTAGGGAGGGAAGAAGAAAGCTGGCATCCTCATGGGTCCTCCGTCCTGGGCTCCACATCTGGCCCTTTGTGGTCCTGTTCATTTGAACCCACCAAGAGAAAGAAACCACCAGGAGACCCAATCTCAGACAAACTAAACACGGAGCCCTTGTGGTTTTCAAAAGAATCCCTCACAGTTTGGTTTCCACGTTAAAAGGAAAACAAAAACAAGCGTATTCTAAGCAAGGTAGCTGAAGCACGGGTAAAAGTTTAGAGTACATCTCTGGGTTGCTTTCAAAATCCCATTCTGATTAAATGTAATAAAACAGAGTCAATACGAAAATGTTAATAAAGTGCTGTTTTTTCCCTAGTCAGTACCATCTAATAAAGGTGTTTTGATCCTATTTATGAAATAAATTATATTACTTAGTACCCACGGGAGCTATTTTGGCTGTGGGAGGTAATCATATTCTAATTTAATGACAGAGGGGAAAAAATACGCAGGACTAAAATAGCTATAACACAGGCTATCCAGCTTCAAGAAGACTACATCTTGAAAGGGGCTACAGACATGCCAGTGCTTGTGAAAGTATTAAAATTAACATGTTTAAATTTTTTCATTTACTATATATTCAGTTTGCCTTCCTCCAGATCCCATAAGCCCACACTATCTTCCTCATGAATATTTAATTTTTTTTTCCCCCTGGGAAGTCAACTCCACAACCACCCCTCCAGAAAAAGAACTGTACACAAGGCTGGAGGGAAAAGGGAGACGAGGGAGATGAAGCGAAGAGCAAATGCAGAAGGACAGATGGCTAAGAAAAGCAAGCGTCCCAGAGTCACCCTCCAAGGAAGAGAGAGAGACAATTAGAACCCAGAAGTGAGCAGATTCATTGTGGAGGCATTTAGCGCTCTAATACCTTATCCAAATGAGGAAATGGGTTCTATTTTGAGGCAAAGGAGAGGCTTATGAATACTTTATAACGTTTGCAGTAGAGAGCCTGTGTCAGCATGAATAGATTACATCCTTTGGGTGAGTAAGCCACTCCCTGGTCAGTGGTTAGAAATTTTAAATCTTTCCTGAAGCAAACTTCCTGGGGGCAGTTGAGTCACCAATCAGGTGATTTCGAGGCAGAGAGAAAACCTTCAGCAGAGTGATAATGAACTACCCAGTAAGCATCCATTAGGCCCAAGAGTGCACTCGTCCTCGGAACAGAAGTGAGCGAAAAGCCATTAGTGTAACCACATTTTAAAGCCACATGAAGACAACCGTGGAGAGCCCTGAAGAAGGAACCTTGTCCTCACCCACACCGTCCTTATCTTCTACCTTGAGCGGGGATGGGGCTTCTGGGAATTGATTTGGCCAGGAAACACTTAGGGATCGACACGATCTATTAAAATTCAAACTGCTGAATCAAACTTTTCAGAGAGAGGAACATCCTTTTCTAAAACCGAGGCACCATTATATTCTTTATTGTAAGAGATGTGCTGCCTGAGTCCTGGGATTCACCAGTTGTGCAGGAGACACATGCTTTAAGGGCTAACTCAATTCCACGGTTTTATTGGTTTTTATTAAAATGGCATTTGGTTTGGGGATATTTTATAGATGGAGGATCCCCCAGGAGTAGATCTAGGGTGAGTATTTGAATGTAAGTGGGAGTTGATCCAGGGAAATGTCAGTCAAAACATGAGAAGGGAAGGAGGGAACACAGGACAAGCTTCATTATCGGCGGTGCACCAGCACGGGCAAAGGACGGTCACCTGGCTGAGGAATTCCAGGAAGCAGCACAGAAGACAAGCCTGGCATTACCTACCTGAGGAAAGGAGGAGCCGGTGTTTTCACACACCAACCCCCCTCTCGGACTGTTGGACAAGGGGGGAGGGGCAGGGAAGAAAGGCTTCAGCCACTCTTCCTTCCTGCCTGCTGTGCACTAGCCTGTGGGGCTGGTGAGGGGCTCTGGCAGCCAGAGAGAGTACAGAGGGGATGAGAAGCAGGTACAGATGCTGGAAGTCAGGCCCAGTGTGCACTGAAATAGCAAAGGCCTCGCAAAAGTGCAGCTCCTGCTGCAGGAAAGAATGTCAAAAAGGAGGCAAGTGCCAGCACCTCTAGGTGGACTACAGTGAACCAGAAAACAGGGGCTGTAAGCGTCCCAACATTCAGATACTGACACATGTGGCTGGATTCGGCCACAACTGGAAAAATGATACTTACATCCGTTCCCCCACTGCTGAGTGCCCAGCGTGCTCAAGAGCAAGTCAAAACTGGACGGCTCTGCTTAATAAAGGGGAGTGGAATTTGAAGAACCCTAAGAGAATCAAGGATGGGGACCAGAGGCCTAGGATCCTGAGTAGGTAGATGCAGGTTGAGGAGGAGAAAATATCATGATCACCTCCATTCTGCCCCTCACCCCAAGCAAAGTAACTGTGTAGAAGGCTGGAGAAACGGGGGATTTTCAATAGAGCTTTCTTTGTTTTTAAATGTGGGGTGAGTATATGTACATACAATAAACTTCCCCTCTTTCTATTATACTCCAAAATCTTCACTGAAAACATTATTTACCAATGCTTTGGTATGAGTTGACCCCTAGGGATGGTCAGAATGTCATTGGTCCACATCTTACTGGGATAGAGATTGACAAGGGAATAGGTACATCCAGATTATATCACTGTTCATAGCATGTTCTTACATATCAAAGTTTTAAAACAAGTGACCTGCAGGTTAATTCAGTCTCAGATGTAGATTTTACCCTATAGCTCCCGCTTCCTAAATTAAAGAAAAAAAAAAATTTGGTACCATAGATTTCATGTTAAATTTCTGACCTCCTGGAAAAATAATTCGTAAGTTATTATTCATTGGAATAGTCACCTAGCAACAATGAGCCAAGGAGTATTCATTATTTAGATTGCCACAATCCCCACCACTCTTTCTTGTTCCCAAATACCACATGTGCACTGACTTTTTCTAGCTAAACTAGGCCTATCAAAAATGGAAAAAAAGTTAAAAGGTAAAAAGAAAAAATAATAAGTATGATGCATGGTTGAGCAAAACCAGAAAACAGCTTACTTTTGTCTATGAATTTGTGACCATCTCCTGAATTACTAGGAAATTTAAGGTGACTTTAATAAATCTGCATGTAACTTCCTTATTGGGTAGTACTTGCAGAAAAAAAAACCTGGAAGATAAAATTGCATTGCAAGGATCTATTTCATAGCTGATTAAAATAGAGAATTATTTCTAAAAAAGAGAAAAGAAAAAGGAAAACTATCTGGAGCACTGCATGATTCCAGGAAAAAAGGGAATGCATACTTTTCTGTGAAAGTGAGGAACAATTCTATGTTTACAACAAAAAGTGTGCACTAAACGTAAGGTTTCTAGAGTCCTTGAGAGTGACCTTCATGCTCAAAAGAGATTAGTCTGATGGCACTTTGGTTTTAAACATTAATATTTGACTTATTCAAGTTACAAATTTAAAAGCCTAGTTTTTCCTTAAGCTTCTCATTTCAGCTTACAAATTTAATTCTATTTATAATCTAGTAAATTTTAGCAATTGCTTTTAAAGGGACTTAGAGGAATATTTAGCTACATTTATAAACAGTTATTTGAAGCTCTTCAAACATTTTAAAATTCATTTATAAATTTAATATATTTGATTTCCCTTAAGTACTTCAATTGTCTGACTTAAAACCTTCCTGAGTAATTAGATAAATCTCTTAAATCAAATAAATTAAATTTATAAATGTAGTGAATCAAGTCCTTTTAAATATTCCAACACTGTAGATCAATTTAGTAATATTTCAACCTAAAACCACAAGTCTAAATCAATTACTCAATTATGCATTTTATATTAGAAGTATAAGACTGATTCGTTACTCTACCACAAGAAATTTTCTTAAAACATTACAAAAACTTTAAATACCAAATAAACACAGGTTTCTTTTTCAACAACAACAACAAAAAACCATTTTGTGTTGTGATTCTTTTAAGTATTTCTGTATTTATGTAAAGCCTGATCTGGCTAAAATAGATGACTGCCATGTATCTAGCTAATGAACACCACTGCTGATTTTGACCAGTATACTTCACTGGATTCTGGATGTCAAAAGGAATGGGACATCCCGAGCCCTATTTATGAGGGACTTCAATCTAAAGTAGGTGGTCACATAATTAGGTTCTTAAGATTTCAGTCACATCATTACTAAAAATCAAATCAGATTAAGGTCTATAAATGTCACTTGGCTGGCTATGCCACTTTGATTGGGCTAAGTGTTTCTTTGGCTCTTAAGATAAACATCTTCCCCCTTTAAAGCTAAAGACCTGTGTCCTAAGGGCAGAATACTCATACTTTTCCTGTATTTATCTCTGTCCTGCTCCTTTTAAAAACATTAACATGTATTAAATGTTTCAAAATGATAGCCAAATGTATTCTGGATATTTCACGTATGCTTTTGTGGATTTGTTTGTGATGTCCAAGACAGTTCTATGGCTCATGTTATGTGGAAAGACTATACCAGGCTCTCCTGCTCCTCGGTCACTGGTAGGAATTTTCTTCAGCCAACTATGAGGTATACCACACTGAGATTAAAAACCCAAATGCTGCTGGGGAGCCTGGGTGGCTCAGTTGGTTAAGTAGCTGACTTAGGCTCAGGTCGTGATCTCTCGTCTGTGAGTTCGGGCCCCACATCGGACTCTGTGCTGACAGCCCAGATCCTGGAGCCTGCTTTGGATTCTCTGTCTCCTTCTCTCTGCCCCTCCCCAACCTATGCTCTCTCACTCTTTCTCAAAAAATAAATAGATGTTAAAAAATCTTCTTTAAAACTCCAAATGCTGTTAACATGGATCTCAGGCAAGCTGTAAAAAGCCCTGAAGTTAAAGTGGGGGTGGGAGGAATATATTCTTCATTCTTAACCCTTTAGGAGTCACCAACCTTTTAGAGAATGTGATGAAAGTTACAGATCCTCTGCCTAGACAAACACACAAACCCTTTAGTTTACAATTTCCAAGGTTTCATGTTTCCTCTGATCATCACCAAGAGACATCAAGTTAAAAACATAAACAAAAACCCTTAGTCTAGTAGATCTTTAAGGTTGCATCCCAACATGGGCTTGAAAACACATCTATCAAACTGACGTTATTACAGAAGTGATATCAGAAATTTGGTTCAGAGGATTGGTTTTCAAAATGAGTCATCTAGAGAGCTTGTCATGGTCAAAATAGAATAGAATCCAGTGGACATTGGCTAGGGTGATTTTCTTTTCTAAAAAAGAAAATTCAACAGGGTGTCCAATTCTCATTATACTGAGTAAGGTATAATGAAAAAAAAGAACCTGCAACGTTAAAAAAATTTTTTTTTATTCAGACTTCAGGGGCAGTAGTGAGGAAAATCTGAATGATGGGTTTTCCAAATAGATGAAGGGCTTTTCAGCAATAGAAGGTAGTAAATGCATGCCTCATCTTTCTACAATTTCAGGATATAGGAGGTTTTTGTTAGGTTATATTTTTGCTTGATTGTTTTTGGGGGGTGAGTTACTAAAGACAAAACAGAAACAACTTCTCTGTAAGTCATAACCTTCAGTGTTCCTTATCTGGCTGGGATAATTACTGAATAACAAGAGGAAGAACCACATGTTTTATGAATGACAGATGAATGAATAAGTGAAGTCTTAATATTCCTTCCAAACTCATAATTTGACATATGTCAGAGCAGATCATGTAGTTTTCCATGAGCTTTAGCAGGTGTTTCCTCCAAACACATGATACCATGATGTTTAATAAATACAAACAATTCAAATCATATTATTGCGTTTTTATCCAGTAATGTCAATCTAATGCAGCTGACACTCCACATTGATAGCACAAGTTTAAAGGAAGATTTACAGCTACTTTAGACTCTCATTGTGTCCTCCACATGCTAAAAGCTAAAGGCAAACTTCTAACACAGATTTTACCTTCTGGAGTATTTTTAGAGGTGCAGTGAGTTTTTGAAACTATTATATCTGTACAGCCCCCAGAACCAGGGCTCCTGCACTGAACACATTTAAAGCTTACATTTAAGCTGCCTGGCTTTTAGAGTAACACAGAAAACAAGGGCCGTCATGAGGCCCGTCAACTAAATCAACATGCTTTCTTTAAAGTTTCAGTTCAATAAATGTTTGCCTTACAGAAAATGTCTTTGCTTTTTGAGACTTTTTTTCACTCAAAAGTTCGCGTTTTAAATTATGTTTTCTAAAGAATATATTTATTGTTTGGCAGAGATGCAATCACCACAGTGCCGACAAAATGAGGGGTTTGTAGCAAAGTGAAAGACAGGAGGCTAGAACTCTGCAACCTTGGGCAATCCTTAAACCCTGTTTGGGCAGTGCTAGTGGGAGTAAACCTAACACAGACAGGGAGTGGAAGGAGCGAACATCTTCAGGCTTTGGACAGCGACCGGAAATGTCTGGCTCCCCAGGATTCATGCCTCTCTAAAGGAATTCAAATTAGAATTTTCAAAAAAACGCAGCAGAAAAAATGTCCATGAGGTGGAGGAAACCCAGGGATTCCAAGTCTGAGGTGCTTCTGTCACCTCCTATACAAACATTCCTAATCAGTGAAGAAGCTGGCAAATCTTCATGCATCTTTCTCCTTGCAGGAAAGGTGGCCTAGAGGTAAAAGCTTCTACCAAGGTTCCTCAGTACTTGTTGTAGCCAAGTGGGTCAATATTTTAGTAAATGTTGCCTTTTTACCCTCCTTTTCTTTAGGGCCAAGTCCCTTCTCTCAACACTACATAGTTTTCATAGACCCCTCTAGTTAGCAATTGAAACAAAATGTTGCATGTTTATGTTGAAGTGAAACACACCATATATCAGACAAAACTATAATCAGGATATGCAAACCCATAAAAAAAGCAAAATGACTAGCGAAGATATATTGGAAGATATATTTTAGTCCAATCACCTATAAAACGCAGAAATGATATGAACTCAGCAATCCCTAAAAAAAATGCATTTATTTATGTATCCATTCACCCAATTAGCCACTCACTCCTTTATTCCATCATCATACACTGAACTCCTGTTATGTGCTAAACACTAAGGGCAAAAAGGTGAACAAAACAGACGCTCTTTCAAGGAGACATTGCCTGGAATGCAGAGACAAGGCACTGATGGTAGGAGAGCATTAGAGGATTACAGTTGATGTTCTGGGAACAAAGACAAGGCACACCCAGCTCAGAGGAGGGAGGGGTGGGAGCCCTAAAGGCTTCTTCAATTAAGAGTCTTAAAGAATAAGCAGGGGTTAGTTGGGTAAAATGGAGAACGACATTTTAAAGTTAACAGTATTTTCACACATAACAACAAAACACATTTCTAGTAGGTGAAAGTTTTCCAAGTCTATTATATCCATGTAAGGCTCAGATCTGATCTGAGCAGAGCCAATCAAATCATCTTCCTGAAGTTCATGGGAAGTTGGTGTGAATCCTCCTAACACAGGTCCGCAATTCCTCTGACAGCGCAGTGGACATGCGGCACGAAGTCTCTGGCATCTCAGAGAAATGCAGCTAGAAGCAAGCAATTAAAATCCCCCTTCTCTCACGCACAGTGTGCATACACAAAACCACACAAACACCAAGGCCCCAGAATCCGAAAGCCTCATCCTTGCAAAGAACATTCACATCCCTTTCAACCGGTGAACTAAATTAAAAAGCAAGGGAAACTGTCTTAGAGAAATAGTTGCAGATAGACTTAACAAAGGAGATTAATTCTTCGGATGCCTTACATTTTCCAAGTGAGCACCAAGAGCTGTCCTTTGTCTTTCCTACCTGCTGAAGTCACTTTTGTTTTCAGCTAACTGTACTTTTATCAGTACTAATTAGAACATACTTCCTGCCAGGGTTTAGCATTTCCAGATTTTTTTGTAGGCACTGATTTAATGGCGCTGACATTAAGGTTTCTATCTACTGGGTCACATAAAAGCCAACTAAAATGGGCTGCGAAAGGAGAAGAGTGTTGAAAATCAAAAAGAGTGGGAGGGCAGAAAGAGGACTGTCCATGTGCTCAGCCCAGCTCGGAGGCCTGATAGCCGGTGCTACCTTTAGTTATTAGCACAGCATGATGAAGGTCTACTGGGAGTCTCTACTGAGCCTCCTCCTGATGGGAAAAAGCTCAGAAAGGAGGAGAAGGCTACAGTCTCTCTTCTTTGATCTCACAGACAGTGAAACAAATATCCCCATCTTAGTAGAAAACAGACAAACACGCTGGTCCCCAAATCAGCTCTCTGAACCCTTCCCAAGGGCTGAGGCCAGTCTGGTCACCCTAGGGAAACTTGTGCATTTGCACAGAAAGCATAGATTTGTAGCACAGGAAAGAGGGAAGGCATGAGGGAACAAAGGGTTTAGGTTTTCTAAGCCCATCTGGAATTGCTGCCTAAACTCTGTAGGAACTAGAGGAATAATTGAGGGAGGGAAGCCAGTGTGGGCATGCTAGAGAGCCAGGGGGACGGTGACAAACTGGGGTCCAAGCTCTAAGGGGCACCCACTATTCAATTTCAGCCCAGTGTCCTGTCAGAACAGCATGTGGGTCCAATGGCCAAATCTTCTGATATTTCAGTGGAAATAAAAGTTTAAAGCGAAATTTCCCAATTTTGAAATGTTGGCAACAAACGTAAATCACATCCAGGTGAAACATGGTGCCAGATGCAGCTGAGAGATCAGAGGTCTGTTAACATCTGATCAAAGTTTTAAGGTGAGAGTTTGGAGATCATCTCAGCAGCAGAAAGTAAGACAAGGTAGAGACCCCCGCTAGAGGTTAGGTCCCTGAACTATGCGACTCTAGTCCAGAAGCATATAAGCTGGCCTTGGATATAAATACCTTTTATGTTTTCAACTCTTTTCTCAAAGCAAACTTACTATCAGGTTCAAAATTTCCTAGCAAGATAAATAAAAAGAGGCCCAGTTTTGATACTGTGGTTTTGTTTTAAAAGCCTTATGGGGAATGTGGCACTATCAAATACTTTGCATTGGATCTCTATATTCAGTCTTATTTACTAAATAAATTTGCTGGTTTGGTTTTCTCTGATACTTAAGATGACTCAACTTTCACAGATGTTAGAACCAAATGACCTGAGTCTTCTGATTAGTTTTATAGACAAAATGAGGACTTCTTAATGTGGCCTTCCTCAGCATTTCACGGATTGTAAAGAACAATTTCAAAACACTAGGACATCCCAGCTGAATTTCATACTGGTCAAAAGGAATTCGGAGCTTTAAAATCATCATCATCATCATCATCATCATCATCATCATGTTATAAAACCAGATAAGGGCTTCTCAGCCACTGGGTCTTTTCTGTGAAGTAGGCAGTCAATGGGCAAGAATTCAAGTGCTCTGCCCTGGATGGGCAGGGGTGGCCTTTCATAAAATCTCCAGCAACAGAAATCACAGACTTAAGCAGCTTGAAGTAAAAAGAATTAAGTGGATTCTTATGTCCATCTGGTAAGTATTTATTTAATGCCTTCCACAGACCAGGTATTATTCTAGAGACTGATGATAATTAGCAAATTAAACACATTTTCTGCCACCATTAAGAAAACTCTTGGGGTCCTGGGTGGCTCAGTCAGTTCGGTTAAGCATCCCATTCTTAGATTTTGGCTCAGGTCATGATCTCACAGTTGTGAGATCAAGCCCCAAGTCAGGCTCTGTGCTAGGTGTAAAAGCCTGTTAGGGATTCTCTCTCTCTCCCTCCCTCCCTCTCTCTCTCTCTCTCTCTCACACACACACACACACACGTGCGTGTGCACACACAAATGTATATACTATAATGTCAGACACTGCCAGGTGCCACAAGAGAGAAAGGAAAGAAGAATAAATGAGTCATGACAAAATAATAAGGCTACTTCAAAAAGTTTTCTCTAAGGTCAGAGAGTGCATTTCCTGGACACAGAAAGGAGCAAGAAACATTTTCACACTTGTATTCACATCTCCTTTCACCCTGCAGGGGGAAAAAAAAAAGCACAATTTGAACCCCAGCCAAGCTAGTTAAAACTCCTATTTTGGGGCAGACTTAAGACTCTCTGTGCCTCCATTTCCTCACCTATAAAATGGGGATAATATTAGCCACCACCTCAAAGGATTCAAAGTAGATTACACAGTACAATGACACAACATGTTGTGCAGAGATCACAGTGAGCCATGATCATGATCATCATGGTAGCTGGCACACAGCGAATGCTTCCAACACAGATCCTTAGCTGAAATCTGTTCCTCTTCTCTTTTCACCTCCCTCAGTGCATCAGCATGGAGTGGGTGTGGACATGCACATCTATATTCCAGAGAAGCTCATGGTCAACACACAAACTTTCTTTTTTTTCTAATCTTTTTTTACATTTATTTATTTTTGAGAGACAGAGCATGAACAGGGGAGGGGCAGAGAGAGAGATAGATACAGAATCTGAAACAGGCTCAAGGCTCTGAGCTGTCAGCACAGAGCCTGATGTGGGGCTTGAACTCATGACCGTGAGATCATGACCTGAGCCGAAGTCGGATGCTTAACCAACTCAGCCACCCAGGCGCCCCAAAAACTTTCTATTTCCATGAAAAAAAAGAAGACAAAATTAACAGTGGTGTGAAACAGAGCCTTTCAAAATGGTATTGCTATAATGGAACTTTAATATGATTTGTATGGGTTGATGACTGCCAAAAAGTTGCATAAAATTCTCTAATGCAAAAATAATAACTTTAATAAATAAAGTGGATGAACTGTTCCCAACATTTATTTGATGAATCAATTCTACCACTAGTTGAATACTGACCATGAGATTTTTCAAAGGTTGCTGAAAATGGGTCCCTTTAGCAATGCAGGTGAGGGGAAAGTAGAGAAATTGATTTCAAATTAAATTTGCAAACTTAATCCCATAGCTGCTTACCTACATTTGGCCAAATATGAATTTAATAGATTTTTCCCACTCCCCATTAAAAGGAAAGTATGTGCTAGTCTCTTGAAAAACGGCCCCTAGGAAATCTACTTGAGAAATAATAAAAATAAAGAAACAACCATTAATTTATGAAGAACAATTAATTTCTAGATGTGCTATATAGCATTATAGCCAGCATATTAGTAAATTTATTCCAAATAAATTAGATATATTAAATCAGAAGCTGCATAAATCACAATATGTTACAAACACTAATGTTTATTTCTAGATCTAATATATCTGTGGAGAAACCACAGCCAGCTAATTTCCATGGACTGTTACAAACAGAAGGAAAACAAGATTGGCCTATCTCTGACGTACAGCAATGACTTTGCACTGCCATCATCAGTTTTCACTATGCAGAAATTATAGGTCAAATAAATGGGCCGAGTATTAAACCTAGCATGCAAACCCTTTGTTGAGCTGTATTCAAACTTTTAGCAATGTCCATTATAATAAGTTCAAGTAAATCTAATCCTTTTATAACTCAACACTCCTCACCCTGACTCTGGATGTCCCTCACTATTTTTTATCCACAATACTTCTCTCAGTTCTTCTATGTGTATACGTGCATACATTATACATAGTATTTATGGCCTATTTTCCCTCAAAAAACTGTAAGATTCATAAATGTAGGTCTCTTTACTTTGTTCAGTGATATGACCCAAGCCCTAGAACAGTGCCTGGCACATAGTAAGCTTTCAATCAGTATGTGTTGTCTAGATGAATCTAAATGCATTATAATAGCTTGTTATTTGAAGCATACAATGATAGAATTTTTTTAATAAGATGAATTCTCCCATTTAATAAGGTACATTCATTTCCTAATTATCAGCTCCTATTTTCCTCTGCCAGGTGCTCTGAAAAAATTAACTGCAGTTTGTTTATCAAGAGGAAAGAAAGAAAAGGTCACCCAAGCACAATGTGGGCACTCACATTCTCATAACCAGTCATTCTCGTATTTAACAGCTTCAGGCCAAAAACTTACAAATGCCAACATACCAAGATATTTGTGGCCATACAAACTTGGTCTGGCCCAGAAATCAAAAGCATGGAATTGAGACAATAATGTAACAAAAGCAGGTTTCCTGCAGGAGACCACCCTTCATGTCAGACCAGTCATTCAGTTACAGACACAAGTTCATCTATATTTATATGCACCTTATCTTACTCTTTAAAGGCAAAATACAAAACACTTCAACCAAATACTCTGAAATATAAATACAATTCCAGTGTACAAATTTCTCCTTCAAATGGCCAGCCAAAATGACTTTTCTCTTATTTTGAGTCAACCACCAAAATATCTATTTTTTCAACTTTCCTATAAATTGGTACTAAAGTCTCATATATGAAAAACAGCCCTTTTTTTTGACCTCTTCATTGATGAGTGGGATGTTCCTGCATCTATCACTTATACTCCTGGAACCTCAGCTTCATCACTTTTTTTTTAATTTTTAAAAATGTTTATTTTTCAGAGAGAGAGAGACGAAGAGCATGAGCGGGGAGAAGAAAGAAGAGAGAAAGGGAGACACAAAATGCGAAGCAGGCTCGAGGCTCTGAGCTGTCAGCACAAAGCCCGACATGGGGCATGAACCCATGAACCGTGAGATCATGACCTGAGCCAAAGCCGGACAGATGCTTAACTGACTGAACCACCCAGGCACCCTCAGTTCCCTCAATTCTTACACAGGGTCAGCACCATGGAGAGTTGTCAAGGTTTAGAGGTACTGAATGCAAAGTTTCACACATAGTTTCCAGCATGTAGTTCTGAGGCATAATTTCTATTGAGGTAATAATTCGAATTTTACTTACAGCTGTAAGCAGGAAAATCATGAGCAATATTTTCTCCCATTATAAGAATACAGCTATGTCTCTGTGATCTGAGTTCTGGGGTCTTGCTTAGGGGATGAAAGGGGTAGCAGGTATCAAGGGAAGAGAGGAGGGTTAGCCTTTATTTGAATGAGAAGGCAAAGAGTATGCCCACATGCATCTTTCGAATGAGACTACATGGTACCCAGAAAGGGTGAACCAATTCCCGGAGTTCAGTACCTTGACAATTAATGGCTATAACTAACTTGCCTTCGAAATGGATCCTGTTGGCTTAAATAATGAGTTGGTGGTAACCAAACTAGAGAAGTAACAAGGACACTTTCATAGAGGCTGTGTAAGGCCTCCAGAACTCATGTAATAACTTAGGAAGATCCCCACTCCAATAATAATTGATGCTGGGTATCGACCTACTTTGGCACATAGAAGTTTAGACTGGTTGAGTTTTGAACGATGAGGAAATGTAACAGGTATGCATCCAAATGTTATAGAACAAATTCATACCCATCATTCAAATGGGGGACCTACATTAACTCTACAGAGGGATTTTCTCTTTGAGTGTGGGGTAGTGGAAGCATCTTCTTATTATTAATCATGGCATCTTTGGCATTACTGCAACATGCCTTCCAGGCCATAGGATATCCCAACATCTGGTCTGCGTGACAGAGCGCTGGGACATCGTCACCAGCTTCTTTACTAACTGTGCTGCAATTCCTCTGCAAAGCAACTAACCATTCTAAATTCAAGTCATCAAAAGATGCTTTCTCCTTAAAATGAACTTCAAAAAGGTGAGTCACTCTTTTTCATTGTCAGTAAGTTACCTGCAGGTAGAAAGAGAAGGGATGGTCACTTATGCCTCGATGTGGAAAATATGGGTTATGAAATGCCTCTTCGGATGCCTTTCGAAACTAAGGGACTTGAGTTACTGCAGCCACAGATGTCAAAAGGCACTCCCCAGGGTGAGTACGCAAGCAGTGGTGGCATCGAAATGGATTAACACTTAACTGAGAGCTTGTTCATGTCCCAGGCACTGGCCCTAAGCACTTTTTTTTTTAAGTTTATTTATTTTGAAAGAAAGCATACTCGAGGGGTGGGGTGGCAGAGAGAGAGACGGAGAGAAAGAATCCCAAGCAGGCTCCACAGTGTCAGTGCAGAGCCCAACACAGGGCTCAAACCCACGAACCATCAGATCAAGACCTGAGCCAAAGTCAGATGCTTACCCAACTGAGCCACCCAGGTGCCCCTGCCCTAAGCACTTCCTAAGCATCATCTCATTTGGTCCTGACCACAATCCACTTGATCCTATTATCCTATTTTTTTTTTCAGATAAAGAAATTCAGATTTAAAGGGATTAAATAAATTGCTGAAGAAAGAACTAGTAAATGGCAGAGCAGCATTCCTTAGTCCCAGTTCTGCATGTCAGCAGCGCCACTACCACCTCTGCACCAGAGGATCTCCAGGGTGCTGCTTCCCAGTCAGGCTGATCAAATCCCAGCCGACAGCCAGCCATCCTATCTTTTGTTCTTTTTTTGTTTTTTGTTTTTTTATTTCTAGGACAGAGAGGGAGAGACAGCGTGAGCAGGGGAGGGTCAGAGAGAGAGGGAGACACAGACTCTGAAATAGGCTCCAGGCTCTGAGCTGGCAGTCAGCACAGAGCCGGACGCGGGGCTCGAACCCATGAACCACGAGATCATGACCTAAGTGAAAGTCGGCCGCGCTTAACCGACTAAGCCACCCAGGTGCCCCTCCTATCTTTTGTTCTTATACCGCTTCTCCTACTGATACTGCAATTACCAAATCTCCTGCCCTGTGTCAGTTGGGATCCTGGGAGGAAAACAAAACCACACCAAATATCTTACCTGAGAATTAGTTAAATAGGTGTCGTGGAACTGCAAAAGTGAACAGGAAAGACGGAGGCAATGCAGAAACAGAAACCGAATGAAACCGACACCACCCCTAGGGAAGAAAGGGAAGAGACGGGGTCATCAGGATCCGGAAGCTTGGAGAAGGGACTTGGCAGAGCTGGGGGAATGCTTCTGAGGAGTGGGTGCTGACCGGTTGGTACTGGGTGTGCCAGAACCAACCAACAAACTAGAGACTAAAACTAAGGACTCCTGCCGGAACTACTACAGGAGCAGTGAACACACAGGAAGAAGCAAACCATTCCCCACTCTTCAGTCTTCCAGTCTCTCTTTACTGTCCTTGTGGGCAGAATCTAACAGGAGCCAGCCTTAAGGACTGCCCATCTAAACACTGTAAGTCCAGTATAGAAGGGTGGGTTTGGGGGCACCTGGGTGGCTCAGGCAGTTGGGCACCCGACTTTTGATTTGGGGTATAGATCATGATCTCACAGTTCAAGAAGTCAAGTCCTGCATGGGGCTCTGTGCTGACAATGCAGGGCCTGGTTGGGATTCGCTCTCTCCGCCCCACCGCTCTCAAAATAAACAAACAAACTTTAAGACAATATTTTTTAAAAAGGGTGGGCTTGGAGTTTGGGACCAAGCTTAAGGACTAACCAGCACATACCCCATCAGGGCGCACTGGCTAATGGAGTGGACAAAGCAGGTTGCAGGGGCTCATCACTGGCAACCCTGCACCCCCTGATGAAGTGTGACCCACAATAATGCCAAGTGAAGAGGCTCCTCCCATCTGATCCGGCCTTCGGCAAAGGGTTTCATGAATGGAAGAAAATCAGTCCATGTTCACGCCCTCAGTGTGTAAATACTAGTTTTTTAAAAAAAATTTTTCAATGTTTACTTATTATTGAGAAAGAGCATGAGCGGGCAAGGGGCAGAGACAGGTGGAGACATAGAATCGGAAACAGGCTTCAGGCTCTGAGCCGTCAGCACAGAGCCCAACATGGGGCTCGAACTTGGGAACTCTGAGATCATGACCTAACCCAGAGTTGGATGCTTAACCGACCAAGCCACCCAGGTGCCCCGACACCGTATGAATATTGTACTGAGAACTGAATCACATGCATTTTACACAACAGTCCATTCTGCTATAACTCCACACAGGCACTCTCAGAAATCACCACATTATGCAAAATCACACCGTAAAACCAGAAGGCTCGTGGGAAAATTCAGGCTAAGGTACAACACTCAGAAACTTTTGTCAGTGCCATAGAGGAACCTAATAAAAACAGTACACAATTTTATACATAGTAAATGATTAAGACATGTGTAAATATTACAATATATTTGTGGACTTTTTTGAAACTTGACCTTGAAAAAGCCCAAAGTTTATATGTGGAATGAGCATCAGATGCCTATAGTTTGTGGGTTACTTCGACATGGAAGGACAGTCACCTGAAATCAGAGGGACAGTTGTGACACCAGATGTGGGTGGGTAAGGCTCACGACCCAGAGAACTGAAGCAGTTAGTAGATTTCTGAGCTGTGGTTGTGTGATCTGTGTATCCCTACACAGCCTGGTTTAGCTGGGTATAATTTTCTGTGGTAACTAAATACAAAATCCATTTTGTGACAAACTGTTCTTTAATATACTGATATTAGAATAAATTAATGGTTTCAAAATAATTATACCAGAACTGATTATGTTCTGTAGGCCAGGCAGTATTAACTCCATTTTACAGATGAGAAAATTGACTGAGAAAAAACAAACTTCTCTTTAAAAAAATAAATAGGGGCGCCTGGGTGGCTTAGTCGGTTAAGCATCCGACTTTCGCTTAGGTCATGATCTCACGGTTCGTGGGTTCGAGCCCCACGTCGGGCTCTGTGCTGACTGCCAGCTCAGAGCCTGGAGCCTGTTTCAGTCTGTGACTCCCTCTCTCTCTGATCCTCCCCTACTCACGCTGTCTCTCTCTCCTAGAAATAAAAAATAAATAAATAAATAAATAAATAAATAAATAAATAAATAAATGAATAAATGAATAAATGAATAAATGAATAAAAGCATAGTATCTTTCTTGGGGGCATCACTACGTTTTCTCATCTAAGGTATATCGCATGACAGTATGAAGTCAAAGCAGTAGAATGTGAGGGCAGCTTTCAGTGTAGTTTTGCCTGTGACCTTCTCCAGTGGGTATAGTGCCCCAGGATGGAATGGCCGGTTATCTCAATCTTCTTGGGTTCAAAGTTTAAAGCAGAGCTGCGGAGCAAAAGAATTCATGTCTCTCCCGACATGTTCTCATAAATGAACTTCTAGACCCATGTCACAGTGATCCTCAAAAGATGTCTGACAATAGTTGAAACCCATGGAAATAAAAGTCCCAACTTCCAAGGTCCAGAAATAAAACATAACATGAATTCCTGTTTGTTCTTCACATTCTGCCAAAGTGATTTAACGAAAATGCAGACATCAATATCATTTCCAAGATGAATATCCTTTGAAGGTTCCCCAATGCCCAAAAGATAAGGTCCAAGCTTCTTAGTATGAAGGACAGGGTACTTCTAGATATGGTTCCTGTTTACATAACCAGCTTCATTTCCAACTAAGCACTCACCTAAAGTCTAGGCTCCAATAAGCTGAAAGGTTTGCTTTTCCACACACCCAAATTCATTTCAGAGCTACATAAATCTGCTCAGGCTAATCCCTCATTTCAAAGCCTATGTGCTCTATGCCCAACTTCTGAACACTACCCCACTGCTGCTTACCAACCCAACCCACCCACAGCTCCTTGGACTGGATCCCCTCCCCATATCATTAGCTAGAACAAACAACCCCTTCTGTTGGACCCCCAATGTGTCCTACACTAACCCCTATTATAGCACTCTGTCAGGCATAGTTGTATAAAATTTGACTTTTTTTTTTTTAAATCACAGTTATCTGTACATATTGGCCATATCTAAAAAATCTCTACATCCCTAGAACCTACCTCAGTGCCTGGAAACTAAATGTATCATAAATGTTTAAGGGCTAAATGAATAAAAGGCTATGTTACTATAACAGGAAAAGAAATAAACCTATACCTTTTTCTTTCCTCCATCTTAAATCTGGAAAAGGCCCTTGGCTCCAGTAGGTTTCTGTGTAGGGTAAAACCTACTGAATTGATAAAGGCAGACATCATGAGCTGAATGTTTGTGGGCCCTGAAAACTCATATACTGAAGCCTTAATGCTCAATGTGATAGTATTTCGATATGGGGCTTTTGGGCCCCATGAGGTCCTCAGGGTAAAGTGCTCTTGATAGGATTAGTATCCTTACAAAATGGACACTAATTAGTAGTGAGCTCATATCAAGAAGGTCGCTGTCTACAAGCCAAGAAGCAGGTTTCTCACTAGGAACCAAATCCGTGTCAATTTGATCTTGGACTTCTAGCCTCAAGAACTGTGAGAAATTTCTGCTGTTTAACCCACCTAGCCTGTGAGATTTTGTTACAGCAGCCCAATAAGACTAAGGCAGAGTATGATCAGTAGATGTTATCAAATGATTCTGCCAAAATGAAGACAGCCTAAATCCACCATCTTATATCAAAGTGTAAGATTCTTGAAGACATGAAACACACAGTTACCTCACAAGAAAGGCCTATTGAAACTACAGATAGTACCAGGAAAATCAAAATTAAACAGCAGGAAATGCTCATCTGGGTTGAATTGTTAAGTGAGGTACCTACCCAAGAAGTTATGGAAGAAAAACATAATTCTAACTGCTGTAGATAAGGGCGGCTGGGTGGCTCAGTTGGTTAAGTGTCCAACTTAGGCTCAGGTCATGATCTCACGGTTCGTGGGTTCAAGCCCCGTGTCAGGCTCTGTGCTGACAGCTCAGAGCCTGGAGACTGTTTCAGATTCTAAATCTCCCTCTCTCTCTGGCCCTACCCTACTCATGTAGTCTCTCTCTCTCACAAATAAGAACATCAAAAAAAAAAGTTGACTGCTGTAGATAATAAACACTTCTTTATAGAATCTAAGGACTGTAAGAAAACTACCCTCTGCCCCTCAATATGAGGCTGACAAACTCTCTGTTTAAGTGGCCAGTCACCCAGTTCCACACTGAGGCCAACTTAAATCAAATACAGTAACAAGTTTGCAGACACCAGATCTATGATGTTATAACAAACAGGGATTGCTCAATGGCTTGCCTGGAGTTTTTGTAGATCTGCATTCTGCAAGAAATCTCCTGTATTGAAGGGTAGCTTGCTGTCCTTGGGCAACAGTGGAATAAATAATGAATCACTGATGATATGACCAGTGCCAAGGAATCATAGGCATGATATTCCTGAAAATGCATATTCTAAACAAAGAATATCCATAAAAAGTCTAGCCTTTCCCCTCCATTTGGGTCAGGCATTTCTTATCATGAAGAAGTGGTAAATCCTGAGAATCATATTCTTTCATGGATGTCAGAAGATGAATACAGGCACACTCAAAGACAGATAACTTGTGTCCTCATTTAGAAAAGTTGGCCACACTGCAGTGCTAGGTCTGTTTTCCCATGCACCTAAGGAAGATTTCCATGGCATATCCCAAAGTTACCTTAAGCTCTTAAGCCTAAAACACTCTTCTTTGGTCCTTTCCATGCTGACCTGCCCCAAAGCCCTATTCCCACAATGGTATGATCATCAGCCCAGTTAAGATTCCCTAGTTCAAATCCTCAAATTGTTCTTTCACTTCTCCTACTTACCTCCTCTGTCAACAAAATATCATCGCTTTTTCCTATAAAATATTAGGGACAGGCAAAACATCTAAACCTTCCTCTGACCATACTTTGGAACCAGAGCATACATTCTGGGATTGGCTATGGTGCTGTTGGGAGGTGGCTCCCATCCAGTGGATCCATTTCTCAGCCCTCCACCTTGGCAGTAAGGTTTGACCATGTGAGTTAGTTCTAAACCATGTAGTGTGAGCAATTATAGACACCAGTTCATGGACAACTCCTCATAGTGCTCCTTTATGCTTCTCCCTTCTCTGCCAACAGCAATGAAAACTGAGGTCTTAAAGGATGGGGGAGCCACCAAATGGAAGAAGCCTGGATTCTCTTGTCATCATGTGCAGGATATTTACCCTCTGCCCAACATCACCCCATTTAATGGCTGCATCGAGAAATACATTTGAGGGGGGTCTGGTGGCTCAGTTAGGTGAGCATCCTACTTCAGTTCATGACATGATCTCATGGTTCCTGAATTCAAGTCCCCCTTTGGGCTCACTGCTGTCAGTGCACAGCCCACCTTGGATCATCTGTCGCCCCATCTCTCTGCCCCTACCCTGTTCACACTCTCTCAAAAATAAGTAAACATGTAAAAAAAATACATTTTATTATAATAATCCACTGAAATACTGCAGCTTGCTATTTTACAGCACAAAAGAACAAGAAGACTGGAACCATATAAGGTTAAAACCAGTTCTGTAGGGGTTACAGAATTGACCTTGATTATATGATTCAAGCCATTTTTTTTCCTTCAGGTGCACAACAAATTGACTCAACAATTCTATACAGTGCTCAATGCTCACCACGGTTAAGTGTAGTCAAACACTTGATTCAAACCTCTTATAGTGATTCAAGCCTCTTAAAGTTTACTACTGCTCTGTGAAAATAATTGTTATTGTACTACATATTACGTTAAAAGAAAAGTCACCATTTATTGACCTCTTTCCATGTGCTAGGCAGGGATCATGCTGTGTGTTTTATGTATTTTAATCTTATAAATAGCCTATAAAGTAGATATAGCTATTCTATCACATTTTATAAATGAGACACTCTGGCCCAGCGAAGGTAACAGGGACAAGCCTGGGTCACACAGCCAGAGAGAGCACGGCCAGAACTCAAGCTCTGTGCTGTCCTTCTTCGAAGCTCCTCAACTGCTTGCTGCCCTGCTTTAAGACAAAAAAATAAAATAAAATAAAATAAAACAAGGTAAGAATGCTAATGGCTTTACTCCAGTGACCACATGAAACTCTGCATTTCACAATGTGAATGTGAATTCATTTTCTGCTAAACAAAATAAACAACCTAGTATTTTAGCAAGCACCACTGCAGAGTCCCTCACGTCTAGCATCAGGGTTCCCCAGCCTGATCTTGGCAGCTGTATGATGAAAGGGTTGCTTTCTGCTGCTCTTCTCCGTGTGCCATGCACCCCGCCAAGTGTTCCACCCTTCACCCTAGGAGTACCACACCCACCTCACGTAGGCACCTCCAAAGTTATGCCTGTACCATCTCTGACCATCTCTTAATTCAATCACCTGTTTGAAAATAACAGATTTCAGACTTGGTTTCCAAAGCGGTAAACCCTCCCTAGGGTGGGCTAAAGTGCTAAGTCATCCCATCAGAACTTTAACTTTCTGTCTCTGTCTCTGTCTCTCCAAGAAAATCCAGATGACAGATAGCTTGTACCAGACCTTTGAACAGTCTCGAGAACTGAATCAGAATCCTAAATAAATCCACTATAATGAGCTGGGGTTTTTGATTAATTAATGATCTTTACATAAACTGCCTTGTTTATGACCAACTGCTTTCCAAATGTTAAGCTGATGGGAGGGACATTTATCAGTCACTGAGTCTCCCTAAACAGAGCAACTTTCATGACCAGCCATGACTGACAAAGCCTCTCCCAGCAGACTACAGGAGAGCTGATTTATGAAACCGGCTAACCAGACAGGGCTGGGTCATCTCTCCAAGGGCACTGACCTCCTAACCCACATGAGATTCTGGACAGGTATTTTATGTGCCAACCTTGGCACAAAATGTAACTTTCTGAGTTAAAATGAAGGCAAAGACAAATTAGGCACTTCCATGAGAGCACTGATTTTTTTTTTTTCTATTGCTATGGTAACACTACTCTGTTTTAAGAGAGGGAAAAGGAATACTGGGCCTTAAAAACTAAACTATACAATTTGTCGATGATGTATCAGAAAAGGCTAAAAAGATACTCTTTTTAATTACTTCACTGCTAGGAATTTATCCAAGTGAAATAGTCTAATAAGTGTATGAATGTGTACATGTAAGAAACTTAATGACAGCACTTCAGTGAACACAGTTGAAACTGGAAAATCAAAATGTCCAACAATTAAATAAATTATGGTATATTCATACAGAGGAATACCCGGGAGCCATTACGAGTTAGGATGCGGATGTGTATTTACTGACATGGGAGTGTGTTTATTGTGTACCTTTAAGACAGTATGTAAGTGACAGGACAGCATACAGTATTTGGCTCCATTATAAAATTTCCCCAGGAAAAAATATCTGAAGATATGTATATCAAAATAACAGGAGTAGTTATTTCTAGAGAGAAACTTGGGGTGACTGAAAATGTCTGCTGTGTGCTTTTCAGTATTTTCTAGGATGACATTTCATTATTTGTGCCATTAAAACCAGGGAAAGATATAACCATGGCTGACTGTATTATTTTTTACAAAATATCTGCTGCTCTTCCTAGGGGGATCTTGCCTGGTGTCTCTTCTTTTGAGAGGAATATAATTCTTGTCCCCAAAGACCTCAAGCTTCACTATGTGTTTTGTTTAGACTAAAAAAAGATAAAATAAAACAAGGAAGGTCATGTGTGATTCCAAGCAAAAACTTTAATAGCTATTATGTGTTTCTACCAATTTTTATTTTCCTTCTCCCCTGACATAGGAATGTTCCAGATAGGTTGCTTTTTCTGCCTATACCACAAAAGAAGATGTAAAACAGATTTGAGCTGACTTGCTATAGTCCTATTATGAGTGAGAAATAAATCTTGGGTTGTCATAAGCCACTGAGATTTTTGGAGCTGTTTGTTACTGCAGCATAATAAATTCTAAGCTGACTGATACATGGATTTTTACTACTACCTCCCCAAAAAGACTATCATTGAAGTGTAACAGCCTCTATCTTTGATTAGTTCTAGAATTTCATGTTTAGCACAAACCTCCCTCTTAACAATATTTTTAAACTGTGATTTGTGGCAGAGTTTACTGCACCCAGCCTTCCCTTTATCCTGTCTGCCTCTCTACAGTCTCTCAGTCATACCAAATATTCCTCTGCCTTTCAGGACCATTTCTTCTAGGCCCCACTCTTCTGCCTATAGTCCAAACCTTGCGCATTTCATGTCTACATACAGTGGTCATGGACAATGATACTATCCCTCAAAGGTCTCTATACAGTATTGTGAAATTCATCTTCCTTTTAAACATTGCTTTGCAATTTATCACCACTGCTTCAAAGTTTCCTGACACTTTAGCTTGAATTCAGGCCACCACAGAAATTTCTAAAACTTACTACCCTAACACAAACCCTAAGCACTAGCCAAATAACAACTTTGTTATTTCCTATGCACACCTCACATATATCCTAAATCAGGGCCTCCCTGTGATAATGTCAATAACTTGAGCCCTCTGGAGAAAGGGTAAACTGGTGGTAGAATGAAGGAATGATTTCGTGGGTGACTCTGATATATGAAATACAGGTAGCATGCCCGTAAGATACAGGTGACAAAGAGAGCAGAGTGACAAGCATGGTGATAATCTCCAAATGGCCACCAACAATTCCTCATATCGCTGAACACACCAGACCTATTTCCTTTCTCTTAGAACTGGGCTAGCTTTGTGGCTTTACCAGCAATAAAATGTGGTCGAAGTGATGTTATGAGACCTCCAAAATCATAAAAGGTCTGGAAGCTTCCCCCACCTCAGAGCCCAGGCACTAAGCTATAAGGAAGTACAACAGAGACCACAGAAGGGTCCAAGCCATGGGGACAGGCTCTGGGGGACTGGTGGCCACCTTGGACTTTCCAGCTCCAGCCAAGGTCCCGGCCAAATGCAGCCACCTGAGTGGTGCCAGCCAACAGTACATGGAACATGGTAACCACCCAGTTAAGCATAATCAACTCAAACATTTATGGGGAGAAACTATTATAGTTTTAGGAAATAGTTTGTTTCATAGCAATACATAACTAAGACAACAGCTATTCTCCTTACTACTGCTCTGCATATAACACCACTCCAGCCTCTTGGGAGATAGTGGTTTATGAAGGCTGTTTATGGCGCATTCCTGGCCCAGTAGCTGCAATACGGTACCTTCTGGTGACTAACAGGCAGTGAATCTGAACATTAGAATAAGGAGTAGGGGTGTACATAAAATGATAGAGGAAATAGATGGTAAATAGCACATAAGTCTTGCTAACAGACTAACTTACAAGATATAACTAGATGGGGGGGCACCTGGGTGGCTCAGTTGGCTAAGCATTGGACTTCAGCTCAGTCATGATCTCACAGTTTGGGAGTCTGAGCCACACATGGGGCTCTGTGCTGGCAGCATGCAGCCTGCTTCAGATCCTCTGTCTCCCTCTCTCTCTGCCCCTCCCCTTCTCATGGTCTCTCTCAAAAATAAATAAACATTTAAAAAAAGAACTAGATGGAGCGCCTGGGTGGCTTAGTCGGTTAAGCGTACGACTTTCGCTCAGGTCATGATCTCTCGGTTCGTGGGTTCGAGCCCCGCGTCAGGCTCTGTGCTGACTGCCAGCTCAGAGCCTGGAGCCTGTTTCGGTCTGTGACTCCCTCTCTGACCCTCCCCTGCTCACGCTGTCTCTCTCTCTCTCTCTCCTAGAAATAAATAAAACATTAAAAAAAAATTTTTTTTTTAAATTTTAAAAAAAGAACTAGATAAAAACCCAGAGGTGATGGAAGATCCCTGTCAAAGCTGTGGGCAAGAGCGAGTACAACGTAAGTTATTCTTTCTATGATCCTGTAGGTTTTCTCAGGCTAGTCAGGACTTGGAAAGAGTCAGAAGCATTAATAACAACTAAATCCATATACCTCTTTAACTCCCACCATGCACTGTTTATCAGCAGAGAACATAAATCCATCATGGGCAAAAGCACAAACCTGACAACATCAGAGCATTTAAGTCCCAGGTGGAAGAGACTGCCAGCTGATCACCAAACTCATTTCCTCTGGTTCTGGGCACAGAGACAGCATTCTCCAGACTCCCCTGACACTAAGAGTGGCCATGCGACTGAGTTCCAGCCAATAGAATAGAAATGGAAATGACAAACACCACTTCCCAGCCTTTCTATCAGAAACCTCTGTGTCTCCCCCCTTACTGTGCCACCATAGAAGGCACACATCAAGAGTAAAGCCCCAAGAGGACAAACTCTGGGTCTCTTATCTAGTGCTTGCAGGAGAGCCATCACCCAAACCAGTATATTGACTCTGGTGACTGAAAAGGTGATCCATTACTAAGATTTGGGCATGTATGTTTTATAGCAGTTTATCTTTTATACCCTGCTATTTATCTTTTATACCCTGCTAATACATCGTAGTTGCTGCCTGGCAGCACTCAGCAACTGTATCTGAAAATGTCCTTGGTTACAGAGATATCCAAAACAAGAGGTCACCAGACACTTGAAAACTATAAGGAAAATCCTTGGTTCTTTCTAATGGCAAAAATGCTTTACAGAAATTCTACATTTAGTTTACAAGCTAATTAAAATATTACATGTCTCTGGCTTTTGCCTGGGCTATGTAACCTCAGGGTAGCAGTACTGGCACTTTCATGACTATCAGGAGCTCTGCACAGCCATAATGACAAGATAACTAGTATTTTAAAAGATTCCTTCTTTAATCAACCAAGTCCTACCACATGAAATAGCAAAAGAAACACCTGGGTGTACAAAGACTTGAAATCACTGCACTCATATACTGCATACACACAGTAGGTCCCCTGTATGTATTTTTCTCTACGTAAACAGATAGCCCAACAACATACTACAAAAACACAGTCAAAGCCTGCTAAGCTATCCAGGAGTATTATCTCATCTTTTTGAAAATATCAAAAATAAATCTTAACTACACCAAGATGTGACTTTGGGCACATTATTTAACCCTTCTGAACCTCAATTTTTTCAACTGCAAAAGGAGGCTTCTTCCATTTACTAGCAGTGGCTCTCAAGCATGGGAATCATCTGCATGGGCTACATGGCTCCTTAAAGCAGATTGCTGAGCTACCCCTATTGTTTCTGACTGGCAGGTTGGGGGTGGAGCCCGAGAATTTACACTTCTAACAAGTGCCTAAGTATATTAGTCAGAATTCTCCAAAGAGAACCAATAAGGTGTGTGCATGAGTGTGTGTGTACAAGTTTAATTTATGGAAAGTCTCAAATTTAACTGTCATGGCAGGCCTTGCAGGCTGGAAATCCCAGCAGACGTTAATGTGAAGTCTGGAGTCTAAAGGCAATCTATAACAGAATCCTTTCTCATTTGGGGATCTCAGTCTTTTGTCTTAGGCCTCTTCAACTGAGTGGGTTGAGGCCCAGCCAGATTAAGGAAGGCACTCTGTTCTATTCAAAGTTTATTCATTTAACTGTTAATCACTCTTTAAAAATACCTCCAAGCAACATCTAGGCTGGTGTTTGACCATGTACCTGGCATCTAACCAACCCTAGCCAAGATGACACCTAAGATTAACCATCACACCAGGAGAAGCTCAAATCTTGGTGTTCCTAGAAGAGTCATTACCCCAGAGGACTAGGGTGAAGACACATACGCTAAGAGAAGTACCTGGCTTCAAAGAGTTTTCAATTACAATAACCTCTCCTCTTTCTGACAGACCTATTTTTAAGCAACCAGGGAAATTAGGTTTTCGCTCCCAAAATATTTGAAAGTTCTGTGGTGGCTTCCTAAACTCAAATAAGCAATTTCTATATTCAACACTTGATGTTACCTGAGCCTCATCTTGATCCTATAGGTATAAAAGCCGAAAGTTTAGTTATGGTGCAAGATGACCATTTGCCTTTGACAGACATGAACTTAAAAAAGTTAGTGTGGTCTTCCATCCACCCCTAAGATTTCTCAAATCTCCATAGTTAACAGTTTAGAAACCTGAACTTCAAAATTAATGCTGGTATTATGACCAGGCGTTTAATAATTACATGTTACATAAACATGATGAATAATTTTGTATGTTGAAGAGTTGTAAAATGAGGATATAAATGAAATGCTAATTATTCTCTTTTAAGAGAGTTGTTTCCTACTAGGATTAAATTCTTGCTTTTTTGACACATTTTTAAAATCTGCACTTCACAGCAGTTAGGAAATAGCTGAATTCGGTTCTGATTTAATCAGATGAGAACTAATTCAGCTTCAGGCCAAAATGACACTTGGTGGGAGAGGTTGGGAAGCTTTCACACTACATTTTTTTAAAACACAAATTTCTTTCACTCTTTCCTTGAACTTTCACTCTGTTTGACACTATTCCTAGATTTTAATTCCTAATTCCCCAAAGGGGGAAGAAAAGCCATCTAATGTAAGACATCTTTAGTTAAAAAAAAAAAAAGGAAGGTTTTCTAATACTAGAATCAAATAAGCCACTTTTTAAAAACTCTGATTTTGGCAAAGAGGACAATAATATTTATATGGAGATACACACACACACACACACACACACACACACACACACACCATTTTGACTGGTGTCAAAACACCAAAAACACTTGGATTTCCCTTACTTGGTTTCACAAATTATACTCCACATAGTTCTTTGTAATAGGCATTAGAGAAAAAGAATAAAGCAATCACCTGTAGGAAACTCTGGGTTAAACAGGTTTCTTTATCCTAGAAAATCTGTTAATATACATGATGACTTAAAATGCACATGTGTGCGCCCAGGTGTGCAAAACATACATGGTTTCCCAAACTCACCTGTTCATGAACGACTTCTATCCCTCCTCTCAGAGCATCTCTCAGGATTTGTGTTCTACTAAAACAGGCATGAAAATGGCCGAAAGAGGCATCCAGGAAGAACTAACAACTGATAACCTTTCATTTCAGAATTGCTTATAAATATCAAGCTCTCTGTATCAGACTCAAACCCAGTGTAAGGCCCACTCTTGAACTGAAGGAAGAAAGTAGTCTAGCCTGAACAAGAGCAAGGCTTCCATTTCCAACATTCCAGAAAACCGATTTCCCTATAAAATAATGGTGGTCTTTCACAACACTATGGACGAATGACTGGTAAACAGTCTAGGGGAAAATTAATGCAATATGATAAAAGAAGTCAAAATTATCAATACTACTCATTTCAAGGTTGTTAAAATTATGGGAGTCTTTTTCCTCATGTTGTTCAGTTTTCTACATTTCCTAAAATGAGCTATATTTGCTAATTAGAAAATAAATTTAAATGTCAGTTTAAAAAGTAGTCAAATATATTTGCTTCTCAGGGGAGCTTTTTTTAAATAAATGTCAATATTTACAATGACAACATTTTCATCCTTATAACCAATACAATATAGAAAGCCAAGACCAGAAATTAAAACTAAAACATGAAAAATGACCAAAAAAATGCTAAACTTGCCTTTGTTTTTTTCAGGGTACATGAGCTGCCTTCAGCAAGAAAGGAGAGTCTTCATTTTTATGAGAGATACAGAGCATACCACCACAAAGATAGATTTCGCCTAACCAAAACTCAGATTAAAAAGCAAAATTCAACATTAGAGTCAGTAAATCATTTCCAGAACAGTCACTTCCAAAATAACTCACATGCCTGTGGGAGTCTGAAAAATGTAGTCCCACCCCTCAAGATATCCACATCCTAATCTCTGAAGCCTGATCGGGTGTCAGACTTCTGGCCTCCACAACTCTAAGAGAATAAAGTTCAGTTGTTTTAAGTCACCAAATGTGTGGTACCTTGTTAACAGCACCCGCAGGAAATGAGTGGAATGCTCCAAGTCTAAAGTAGGCAAGTGGTCTCAATTTATTCCAGTCTGCAAACGAGTCACCTTCTGGCTGACTAGTTCCTGAGGGCAATTCCCACCTTGGGTGGCTGTCCCTTGGTCCTGATTCAAGGAAGACCAGGACACTGGTTTGCAAACTCTGGAAGCAGCACATATGAGTTAAAGTGAGTAAACTCTAGGGGACAGAGCCCAGGCAAGTGAATACTACCTGGGGTAATGTGGATTTATTATTAAATACATTATTTCCTGAGATCTTTAGTATGTGCTTAAAATCTCTCTAGTCAGGGTATTATTAAAACATGCACCTAACACAATTACATACACACCTAGCATCCCCATGTCCAACAAAAAGCCCCACAAATCTAGAAACCAGCAAGTGTTTTAAGCAGGAAAACAGGGGAGAAAGAGACATTTCACTTACCTTATTGATTAAACTTTGAAAGAATAAAACATATACTATGGAAAACATCAGCAATTGAAGAAAGAATTGCTGTACTTGTAAATCAAATTCATTCCGCTTAAGGGCTCCATTATCTCCTAGTAGTACCAAAATTGAAAAGAGGTTATTGCTTTTAAAGGTTTAATTTAAATTTAGGTCCTTCAACAGCAAGTTCAATGACTTATCACACTGACTGAATTCTAATTCTCTTACTATGTTGAATTCTAGAAAGCCATTTCCTTCAAACATTAGTACCACTGAGATACATACCACACTTACAGGAACTCCTTAATCCTCCAAAAACTAATGTAATTTATACAACATTTGATTAAGGAAGAGAGTGTTACTGTCACATGGTGATTAAAGTTGTGGTACTATATACAAGCAGTTTTGATGAGGCATGGTACTTTTTTATGCAGTCTTCTACAAAATCTGGTTTTGCAAAATGGTAATCTTGATAATTTAGTGCATCCTCACATGGAACGAATGATATGAAAACTAGAACACAGAGATAACCATCTAAACAACTCACTTTCTTCAGAAGGGACTTCATCGGCCTTCCCTCTGCTCCCTCCATACCACATCCTACCTAAAAGTGGCCATCTCAGTGGAAAGACATGAGAATTCATAGCTGAATGCAGATCAGTTCTAAATAAACACTGTGGCTGAGACTTGCTAGCTACTGAAACACCATTTCTATCTTCCCCATGGAAGCCTAGGTAAACTAGACTTCCAAGCCTCTCAGGAAGTTAGGATTAAATACAGGATGGAGATTTGGCCAATCAAATACAGAAGCAGTGATGTCCATTTCTTCCAGGCCTGGCCTGTGAACCCCCAAGGTGGCCCTGCACACTCCTTATTCTTCAGCATTGGCCTTTGGATCCATATGTTAAAGAAGGCCAGCAGACTCACAAAATGGAAGGAGCCTGAAGGAATAAACTATTGTCATTTATTTCTTCAAGCAGCTAGCATTAGCTTAACTAATGCTGTGGTTTTGCTTGATTTGTTCATTCATGTGTCGATTCAGTTGAAACAAGAATACACTGGCTGCTCCAACATGCCCAAAAATAAGGGAACAAAGGACTCGACCCAGAAAACTCACCAGTAGAGGAAATAACACCAATAGACAAAATTCCAATGGTGCATGGTCCTAAGTCCTATGAATAAAATACATGTAGAATTCTGGAAGTTTTTGTGGAAATTGAAGAGTGGCATTACGGGATTTGGGGCCATGATTCCCAAGTTGATTCTTAAAGTGTGGACTTGGCAGGAGCTTTTCCAACCAGAGAGAAAAACACATGCAGAAGCTATAAGGGGTCAGAGTTTGCAGGGCCTACAGAGAATGGAATGGGCAAAGATGAGGCAAGGGAGTGATGGCCACGGGCCTGGTACTCTCTGCAACACCTTTCAACGTTAGTACTACTGACTAAATAATGCTAGTATCTTTGCTGAGGGGAGTGTACTTTATCTCCAGGCCATGGAAAAGTTACTGGTGGTTTTTACAGTAGGCACAAACAGACTGTAAACTGTTATGTGGGTGGAAACACCCACATTTTAAGTAGAGAATAGGTTTTATCCTTTAGGAAATGATGTGGTTAGTAAGGAAAGGGACGAGCAACAGAGAAGTCAGCTTTATAAGCTACCAGAATTCTTATATCGCAAATGAAAGGTACTGCATGTGCAGGGAGTCCCCATTATAACCTTTCTCCTGTGTCCCACATACAGCTTCTCCTATTATTAACATCTTGAATTAATGTATACATCTGTTAGAACAGATAAACCACTATGGATACATTAACCAAGGTCCACAGGTTACATTATGGTTTGCTCGTTGAATGGCATGGTTCTACGGATTTGACAAATACACAATATGAACCACCCTTATTATCATAAAGTTCACTGCCCTAAAAATCTCCTGGGCCCCACAAATTCAACCTCTTTCCTCTCTCTCCCTGAACCTCTGGCAACCACTGATCTTTTTATTTTCTCCATAGTTTTGTCTTTTTCATAATGTCACATATAAAATCATAACATTTTTAGCCTTTTCAGATTGTCTTCTTTCAATTACTAACGTGCAAAGTTCTTCCAAGTCTTTGCATGGCTTGGAAACTCATCTACTCTTACTACTCAAAAAAAAAACCAAAACAAAACAAAACCAAAAAACAAAAACTGCTGTTGTATGAATGTAGCAGAGTTTGTTTATCCATTCACCTGTTAAAGGGCATCTTGGTGGCTCCCATGTTTTGACAATTATGCATAAGGTGGCTACAAACATTTGTGTGCGGGTTTTGTGTTTTTAACTCATTTGGGTAAATAACTAGAAGTGTGACTGCTAAATTTGATAGTATGACTACATTTAGCTTTATAAAAAAGTGCCAAATTGTCTTCCAAAGTGGCTGTACAATTTTGTGTTTCCAACAGTAGTAAATGACAGTTTCTGTTGTTCTACATTCTTGCCAGTTCATGTTATCAACATTTAGAACTTAAGCCATCCTAATACGTGCCTAGTGGTATATCTTGTTGTTGTTTTAATGCATAATTCACTGATATATGATGTGGAACATCTTTTCATCTGCTTATTTTCCATCTGTAGATCTTTGGTGTCTGTTCAGATCTCCTACCCATTTTTGGTTTTTTAAATAATTAAAAAATTTTTATAATGTTTTATTTATTTCTGAGAGAGAGACAGCACGAGCAGGGGAGGGTCAGAGAGAGAGGGAAACAAAGAATCTGAAACAGGCTGCAGGCTTTGAGCTAGCTGTCAGCATAGAGCGTGACACAAGGATCGAACCCACGAACCGTTGAGATCATGATCTGAGCCAAAGTAGGATGCTCTATAGACTGAATCACCCAGGCACCCCTCTCCTACCCATTTTTGAATGCGACTGTTTCCTTTTGTTGAGTTTTCAGAGATTTTTGTTGTTGTTGTTGTTGTTTTGGGAGTTTTTGGTTTTTAGGGTTTTTTGGGTGTATGTTGGACACAAGTACTTTATCAAGATACGGGGTTTTCTAAACATTTTCCCCAGTCTGTAGCTGGTCTCTTCATTCTCTAATACTGCCTTTTATAGACTAAAAGTTTTAAAATTTCATGGAGTCGAATTTACTAAATTTTTCTCTCATTGCGCATTGCTTTGGTACTGTATCTAAGTCATCTCCAAAGCACCTAGATTTTCTCCTAGGTTATCAGGGGATTTTCACAATCTAAGTCTGTGATCCATTTTGAATTAATTTTTGTGAAGGGTCCAAGGTCTGTGTCTAGATTCATTTTTTTGCACGTGGATATCCAGCTGTTCCAACCATTTGTTGAAAAGACTATACCTTCTCTACTGTACTGCCTTTGCCCCTATAGTCAAAGATCACTTGACTATAGCTGTTACTGATCTACTTCTAGGCTTTCTATTCTGATCCACTGATCTATTTGTCTGTTCTTTCACCAATACCACCCTGTCTTGATTACTGCAGCTTCACAGTGAGTCTTGAAGTCAGGTAGTGATTAAAAAAGAGAAAACAAGACCTGCTATCACCTGCTATCATGAAGTTCATAGGCAACTCACTGCATATATCTAAGAGAGAACAGAGTACCCAGAAGTTCAGACTGTTTAGTCTGCATGGATCCCAGAGTGCAGACCAAGTAGGGCAGAGACCTTAGCTAACCCATCATGAATCTTATATACATGCGGAAAGGAAATTTTGCCAATTTTTAAGCCAATGAAGGTTCTGGCTATATTTTTTTTCAATGCCACATTCATGAGCCTATTCCAGGCACAGAGCCCTGAACTGGGAAAACTTTCCCAACTTTAATGAAGAACACTACTCTGATCTCTGAATCCTTAATCACAAACAAATTAGCACAAAAAAATGCTCCTATAAGTGTACTCACAGAATATTAGATGTGCCTCTGTTAAGAAGAAGTAAAACCCTCAGCTTTGGCAGATAAAAATAAGGCTCCTAATAGTAATAATTCAGACGTTTCAGTGTATGGTGTATCCAGTAAAGGAGCTTTTCGGTTGGAACCTCCATTAGGCATGGAATCCTACCACCCAACAGAGTGGAATGTGACTGTGTCCCCCAGGGCAGGGTCGCTGAAAGCATGGGCAGGAAATCTGAGCAGAAAACAGGTAAAGCTACCACACTACAACACGCAGACAGCAGATCCTTGACAATCAGTGGCTCATTACATGTATTTTGTAGAGGAAGCTGGACTCAAACTAACTGAAAAGATATTGTACCTGAAGGAGGTTTCTATCAATTTCATTAGTGGGGCTTGAGAAAACTATGCAGTGAACGGAACAGATTCCAAAACAAAGATAGATGCCAAATGCGGGAAAGAACAAGGACCGGGTAAGAAAATCAGCAGAACACAAAACGCGTATCCAAACTGGGCCAAAAGGAGACTGTTCTATGCCATAGGATGTTATGTCCCCACCAGATCCTTTGTGAGGAAGAGCCATAAGTTCCTATCACATACCATCCTCTGAATGGCCTAATTATTGGGAATATTCACATTTTAATATATACAACACATTTTAACCAACAGTAGAGTGGATGCTGGCAAACTAGGGTATGCAGTCTGCATTCAGCAAAGCTGTAGTGGAACACAGCCACACCCCTTTGCTTACGTATGGCATACAGCTCTTTTAGAACTGCACAGACAAAGCTGAGTACCTGTGACAAAGTACTTGTTCCATATGTGAAATTTCATCAAGCTATACACCTAAGTGCATGTTTAAGAGTAGATGCATACATATGCGCGCGCGCACACACACACATACATTATAGAGCTCAACAGGGAGGATTCTATAATATACCTCCCTTATAGAATTTCATTCACTCATTTGGCTTTTATCAACTACCACCCACAGACTGGACTCCATGCTATGTATTAAAGATAAACAGAATACATATTACAAAGCTTGGTAAGTATGTATACAGTTGGATACTGTATATAATGCCACACAAATAATTACATTTGTACACGTATGTTAAGTTGCAGGAATTCATTTACAGGTTCATAAATCTTCAACTAAACTAGCTTAAGCAACCCCCAAAACACTTGACAATGTCTAAAGACGTTTCTGGTTGTCACAACTGGAGAGTGCTGGTGGCGTCTAATGGGTGGAAGCCTGGGATGGTGCCAGACATGCTACAATGTACAGAATGGTCCCTCACAACAAAGAATAATTTGGTCCAAAATGTCCATGAGTGCCAAAGTTCTCTCACAAACCCTGGGCCTTTTGTTACTACACACGTGGTCTATTGACCAGCAGCTCTAATCAGCACCTAAAAGCAGGTCACAAATTCAGAACTGTGGTCTCAGCCCGTATTACCTCAATCAGAACCTGCACATGATCCCAAGTGTCTCAGGTACTGAACTCTGCCAGGCAAATGGCTCCACTGGCATAAGAGTTTGCCTCACACAGGAATCCTGGCTGCTGTAGACTCCTGAGGAACATACCTCATAGTTCCTTCCACATGAAAGGCACGGACTCTCTTCCTCAGGTAACAGGTGGCTCTTCGAACCACAAACAAAAATATACGGTACCCTAAGAGAATCACCTGAAATTAAGATCAAGACAGCCCACACTGAAAATTTAAGCCAATTTCTGAAAAGCAAGGACACTTAGTGACAGAAGACAGTGCTTACATATTTACTAAGCACTTCTGTTCCAGACACTGTCCTGACTCTGGGAATGGAACAGTGAGCCTGCCCTTGAGGAAGAGCTTACATTCTGATGCACAAAAGCAGACAGACACAGAGATAAAGGCAACACAATTACAGAAGCTGATGAATCCTGGGATGCAGAAGGAAGCAAAGAATCTAAAAAGTAAGAGATGAGGTGATAGAATGCCCAGGACAAGAGGAAAAATATTTTAGGGATTCTCTAAATGTGGCGAAATTTGGACGGAGACCGAAAGGATAAGGAGCCAGAAGCACCTAGGGGCAGGGCACTCCATAGAGAGAGATCAGACACAAAAAGGAGGAGAGAGCCTGGAGAACTCAAGGATGAAGGCTGAGTTTTGGGAAAGGAAGGCAGGAAGAGAAAGGGACTAGCGAGCAGCGGGGAGGATGGGACTAGAGCAGCAGAGAAAGGGACAGAGCTGAGGGTGCACAAGGAGATAAATGTACTGTCATTGACATTAATGATAATGACCCACCTTCAGGGGCAGCTGGGGCCTTGGTGTGAATCTGGGCTCCTACGCTTACTGTAAGTGTGACTACCTCACACGCTTACCTATTAAATCATGTATCACAAGTAATATGTGAAGATGCCTTGAACAGGCTCACTGCCTAAGAAAGTTTTCTCTTTACACTATCTATTCATTCATTTATTTTTAAGTTTACTTATTTATTTTGCGACAAAGAGAAAGCATCAGTCAGGGAAGAATGGGGGGGGTGGGGGCGGAAGACAGAATCCCAAGCAGGCTCCACGCTGTCAGTGCAGAGCCAGACGTGGGGCTCGAACCTACAATCGTGGGATCATGACCTGAGCTGAAATCAAGAGTCGGATGTTTAACCAACTTCTTACATTCTTAAATCATTACATTAGAAATGCTTATAGAAGTACTTGTATTATATCCTGGATTTGCCCTTGGTCCACAAAGCCTCAAAGATTTAGCATGTGGCCCTTCACAAGTTTGCCACAGACACAGGTGTGCATGCACCGGTTGCTTGGGGGTGGAGGAGGGGGAATGGGTAGCCATCACTGCCCTCTGCCATCTCAATGGAGCAGGTGGATCTATCCCCAGCCAGAACTAACTCAAGTTTTTCATGTAACACCTCCTAAAATAGCCACTGCTTGATTTACAGTTAAAACACAGGCAAGTAACTTTCCAAGAATGCACAATTTAACTCTGATTTTTTAATTAAAATCCAGTTCTTCATATTCTCAAAACCCATGGTCTTTCAGTTTACCATAAGAATTCCCTTACAATTAAGCCTTTATTAATTTGTTCTCTAAGTCAGATATTTGTTTCTTGCATATCTGACACATACAGGCAGTTAAGATGGAACTGAAAGAATTTATATCACGTTGCTCATTGTATGACCAAAAAGGGGTGCAGGGAGGAGAGGAGGTAGTTGTTTTTGATGGTGAGACTTAATTTATTGTCCCTCTTTTTACGTTTTTCCTTTTCCAATTTTCTATTAGCGTGTTACTTTTGTAATAAGGGGGATATTTTTTTTTTGGTAAAGAAAAAAAGAATCAGTCGTCGCAAGTATCTACATTGTATTTTTTAAACCCAGCACTATTTTGACAGCCAAAAAATACATTTAGGAATGCATTACAAATTCAAGATCATGTCTATGAACTTGGCTTGAAGAAAAGCCCTCTACAAAAATACAACCTACCATCTGTACAATGTATTAAAAAATGATTAGCATAATATAAAAAAATAATGCTGGAATAGCAGAAATTTTTTTTTATATTTTAAGAATGCCCCTGGTTCAGTGTTCTTTTCAAATTTCTCCACGAGGTATAAGCAAAGGCAAAATGGAACATCAAGTCACGAAGACAGACACAGGAAGTAAACAAAGATAGGGAAGGAACAGTAAATGCTCTTTACGGAGGTCATGGCACTGCTCTAGAAATTTCACTGAGCCCAAGAGAGAGAGAATCTTTGTCTGCATGCTCCAGTGTCGAGAGCTGTCTGGGGAAGCCTCCCATCTCTGGCTTCAAATGTTAAGCCTGAGTCCTCCTTATAGCATGTCAGCCATCAAAAGCGATGCAGCCCTTTCTCTGACAGCAGGGCTCTCACTCTCCTGTCACGAAAAGTGAATCAGCAGAGCTGGGACAAGTGCCTCGCAAGTGACCGTGCAGAGAGAGCAAAGGGAAGTGTGGAGCAGCCTGTTAGGCTTGGAGAGTGGCCTTGTGGACTTGGGTTCAGCTTTTTGCTAATCAAGACATAACCCTGCACAATTCTCTCAACCTCTTTGAGCCTTAGCAAAAACAAGGAGTTAGGCCAAGACCCCAGAACCAAAAAGCCATACTATGCATTTGTGATGTTAAAAAATGAAGTCCTGTTCTATATAAGTACATTTTAATACAGTGACTTTCAAACAATGCCAGTTTTAGGAAATTATGTTCCATAGATGTTTAGATATTTTTCCTCCAATGAAAAATTTTTAAATGTTTCAATTTCATACTTAGTACGGGATATTTAACATTTAGGTGTAGTGCCCCAAAGGACTCAGAAACACTGCCGCCTGCATCTAAAAAAGCAGGTTAGGTGCGTTTTACTCCTATCTTGTCAGCGGGCTCTGGAGGATCCCTACTGATGAGCTTGTTTCTAGAAAAAGTAGACCACACCAACGGCGATCAAGAGAATGACCTGTAACTATCTATGGTAGCCAGGAGCTCAGTGCCTAACAAAGCTTCACCTCTCAGGGGCCAGAACAGCTCAGTTAAGGCAGGAGGCAATCTCTGGAAAATTTTGAATTTAGAAAAGAAACAGGTTAGGTATGAGCTGCTATCCTTTCCTCCCTTACCTGATAGTCTGCCCCTCCTCCCTTGGGGCAACCAAAGCCCTCTAGTATATTTTGCCTGTGACACAGCCCACCTGGTCCCTTCTAGGACAGAGAAGATGTGTGGACAGAGAAGATGTGTTAAGGCCCAGGAGAGAATGCTGTATTCATGATCCTTGCTCCCGATCTCAACAGTCTCTTCAATTTCACAAACTGCCTTCCTTAGTTGTTGGAACAGGTCAAGTCCCTAATGCTGGCAAACAAAAAAGCCCTGCTAATGCTGACTGTTCAGTCTGCAGACAGAAAGAACAGGAAAAAAAAAAAAAAAAAAAATCACACCTCTGAAAGTGCCCCTGGCCAAGAGGGATCCATCCAAGGGTCGGAGGAAATGGACATATGAACACCAATATGTTTTTCCAGATTGCCAAATAAACTAGCACAGGGGTCGGCAAACTTTCTGTAAAAGCCCAGGTAATAAGCAGTTTAGGTTTTGCAGGCCACAGTCTCTGTTGCAACAGCTCTGCTGTTTCAGTGCAAAAGCAGCAACAGACACCATGCAATGTCCCATAAAACTACTGATGGGGGGTGAAATTTGAATTTCCTATCATTTTACAGGTCACAAAATCTTTGACTTTTTTCAACCATATAAAAATGTAAAGATCATTCTTAACTTGTGGGCCATATAAAAATGGGTGGGTTGTAGTTTGTGGATACCTAAGAGAATGAGACAATGTCACATTCAGCATCCCACCAGAAGACGCAATTTGCAGAGCCTTGCTTCATGGCTTTGGTTATACTTTTCTTCCCCAAATCCAATTCTTCAAACTATTCCTCCAGTGGTCTCCACCTCCTTGGTCTGCACCCACCTCCTGGCTCCTTGTTATTCTGCTCAAATGTCTCACACCCCCAAAGGAGCCTACGCCCCCATGAAGCGATGATCTTTGAGAGGAGATGGGATTAGGTCAGTCCTTGTGAAGCTCCCTCAATAGTCCCCCCAGTCCTTCCAAACTTAACTCTGAACTCCTCACGAGGACTTGCAAGGCTCTGTCTCTCTCTCCAATCTCATTTGTGCTTCTCTCCGTGACTTTGACCCTGTGTGATGTGTCATCCCGACTGGGCCACAGGGTGTCCAGATACTTGGCCAAACATTGTTCAGCATACATTTTGGGTAAACATAACACCGGAACCAGCAGACTATGTAAAGCAGATTGTCTTCTGTGTCAGCCAGGGTTCTCCAGGAAAAGAGAAACAACAGGAGACTAGCGAGCAAGCTTAGAAAAGCAGGAGAGTCCCATGATCTAAGTCCCAATTTAAGGACAGGAGAAGACTGATGTCCCAGTTCAGCAATTAGGCAGAGAAAGTGGGAGAGAGAAAGAGACAGAGAATTTAACCTTCATCCATCTTTTTGTTCTATTTGGGCCCTCAGCAGGTTGAATGATTCCCACCCACACTGCGGGGGCAATCTGCTTCTCAGTGCACCAATTCAAATCTCTTCTGAAAACACCCTCACAGACACACCCAGGTATCTGGGCATCTCATAGCCAGACAAGTTGACAGACAAAATTAACCATCACACTCTCCTTGATATGGGTGGGCCAAATCCAATCAGCTGAAGGCCTAAATTAAACAACAAAAATGACCCTCAGGTAAATAAGAAGAAACTCCCACTGCCTTTGAACTGGGACATCCATTTTTTCCTGCCTTTGGACTTGAACTAAAACATCAGCTCTTCCATGGCCTCAGGTCTGACAGCCTTCAGACTGGAACTATATAACACTGGCTCTCCAGTTTGCCGGCTCATCCTGAAGATCTTTCATAATGGCATGAGTCAGCTCTTTATAAAAATGGACACACAATGCACACGCACACACGCATGCATGCACATGCATGCACACACGCACACATCTTCTGACTCTGTTTCTCTGGAGAAACCTAATACAACCATGAACTGTTTTCACTTCTTCACTCACTTCCCCAAACAAAAGATATTCTTTCTGCATTTGGGCCTTTATGTTTCCTTTCCCTGGAATGTTCTTATTCACACCCTTTACAACTACCTTCTCATTCAAGTCTCGGCTTATATTTCCCCTATTCTCCCATATTCTTTGAAAAATAGCTTCCTTTCATCCTCTGCCAATGCTTTTCTATTTCAGTCTCTGGTTTTGTTCAAAATATTTATCATCAATTATGATTTTGATTATTTGCATACATACCCTATTCATTAGGATAGGCACTGTGTGTGGGCTCTTCACTGTATCCTTGGGCCCTAGGGCACAGCCTACCATAGCGTATATTTTTAATCAATGTTGCAAAATGAACAGCCCAGAGTTTACTAACTCCCACTTTCTTGTTTGGGTCTTCTGTCTTCTTTATCAGAAAATGCCTGTATGAGCAAAAGGCTTTTGGTGATTGACGACAAAAGTCTCCCCACAAGGTGACGCTAGTTCACCTGTACCACAGTCAAGTCCTCTGCCATCTTTATGCTGTTCTTACTCTTTGGAACTATCACCGAAATGGAGACTGGGTCTCACAAAGTGCTATGTCTTACTAGTCAACTGGGTATTCACACTGGTAATTCAGGTTAACAATTAAGTCACCAACACACATAATCCATGCTAGGACTGCCACTCCATCAGACTGTATGCATACAGGTACTTAAAGGTTTATTGAATGAATCAACTAATCTAGATTTCCTCATTTACCAGGTGACTTCTGAATTGGCAAGACCCAGAGTAACAGTGGTGGATCAGTGGCAGGGCACAAACGTAATGGGCACAAGCTTCAACAAGAGTCTTCGTTCAGAAAAGTAGAATTTGAGAGCCCATTGACTAGGTATCACCTTTTACTAACTAGTAAACAGCTTTCCTCCTATTACTTACAGCCCCTTTCTGCAGGTTCCACCTCGTCTATGCTTGCTCTGTTTCCCCACACTCCCCCGCGAGGAGAGCTTATCCTTCTACACAGTGCAGAAAGCAAAGAGCAAGTAGGGCAGTTATTCACTGATTTGTCTGTGGTTGGTTAGTGGGGAAGCCCATGAGCTTCTGTGTCTTGCCTCCTCCTCCTCAGAGGTTCTCTCCTGCTTCCCAAACTGTAACAGAAAGAACATCTTTAACTTAGGTAGTACAATCCTGATCTCAGGGCCTGCTACAACTTAACTGAAGATAAAATAACCTGTCAGCACTAGTTATGTGAGTTTGTCTCCCTACACCTCAGAGTTCCCCAGTGAGACCGGACATGGTTATCTGAAGCCTGCCAGCATTCTGGGGACCCAGCCCTGGGGTATCTTCCTTTGCTAGAACTGCTCTATCACAGGGAACATCAGACCATCAAAGATCTTCAGGCCCACTTGAATGCCCGGCATAGCATTATACTCACGGAGTTCTTTACTGCAGAACATGTGATTCGAGTGTGAAATGTGTTCATTTCCTATACAGCCATTTTCTTTCCAAGTAAGAAGATCCCTCGTACCTGCTTTACTGAGAGAGGTTTAATCTTGTCCCTTTTTCCAGTGTGGATTTCCAGTTGCAAGGGGCCAAGTTTGGGAAAAACAAGGCAGTTCTATATATACCTGCCCAACTTTCTGTTCATACAGACGAACAGGATGATCGGTGCCCATGCCTCCCTAAGCTCCTGAAGGAGATCCTTGACTCAGCAGTGACTTCCATCTGAGCACTCCCCTTTGAATTTAGTTGTTTTCACAAAGCAGCACCTTGAGGTGCGAACTTCAAAACAGCAACTAGAGCGAAAGTGCAGGCGTTACTGTTTCTTAGCTCCAGACCTGACTAGGTCCACTGTTTATTTTCCAGCTCTCTGATACAATGTTGGGGTGATAGGTCTGTCATATGGCAGTTAAAAAAAAAAACAACCAATTATGTGGGTCATACTCTCAAGTGATTAAGTGCTGGCCGGTGAAGCCAGAGCTGCTTTTGACTCCCTAGAAATACATTTTCCATCCCTGCATTCTTACGAGGCAATGCGGCTCAGTTTGTAGTGCAGTTTCTTTTCATACAACACTTCTTTATTTGATTCCAAGTACGTATTTGTGAGATACTGCTAAGAGTCACAAAGGGAAGTAGGGCATTAATCGATCGTGCTTTTTCTAAGCTTTATTTCCACAATATAGGGGTAAAGTGCTAGAAATGAAGAAATGTCTCAATTTGCCTGAAAACCTCCAACATGGTTTTCTAATAATAAGTACAACTACCGGGTAAAAAGCATTTCTCAGTATTTGACTAGTGAAGCCTCCCACGGTTGGCAAGATTAGGTTTCTAGCAGGACTTGCCCCCTGTTCCTCTTCAACTACAGGAGAGAGAAATACAATAGTCTCTGCTTGAGTCCAGCTATACTTAATTCCTGAACTCACACTTTGGTTTTCTTTAGGATAGAGCTGTTTAGAGTTGATTGCAACAGTAAAAAAAAAAAAAAAAAAAAAATTACTACTAATGACAATGCCCTGAACATTCTTACTGAAAACCCACTGCACCTCACTGAGGCACCAGAACATACTACTGGTCTGTCCAAGGATGCAGGGCCATAGAAGCCATTTCATGTGACAAGAAACATCTATCCTCACAATCAGAACAAATTGGCATCTTCAAAAGCATGATTCATTAAGTGGGGAATAAGTTTTCTGAGAAAACAAGCACAGGAAGTATAGAGTTAAGTAAAAGTGAAATGGAATACTTGTCTGCAGAATTTCTCCTCCAACATGTATTCTGAATCTTAAACCTTTTACCACTTTTTCAAAAAGTGTAACATTTTGTAGGGTAGCATTCCATGGAATAAATTTTTCGAGTCTTTGGAATAGGACAATTAAAAGCGTCTAATATTTTTACTACCTTTCCTATCATGTGTACTCTTCACTCTTTCCTATTTGTCCACAAGGATATTTCACACAGTGCTGTATAAAATACAGCATATTTCACTAATAGAGAAGATACAGGGCAATGAAGAGGTTTCAAAATGCTCACTGGCATTATTACTCCTCTTTCCTACTTGGCTGGTATTTTGGCCAATTCTGGGATGGGTCTTTCCTCTGAAGCACATGGTGATCTGAAGAAAGCATGAATGAACAAAATGAGGGGCTGTACAGAAGTGTGACTGCCACATCTGTTAGCAGTGCATTTGGTAAGCCTTCCCCTGTCACTAGATATATTCAGAAATAATGACAAAGAAATGTAGTTCCTCCGGGCAAATAAAATGGAGGTGCAAATTAGAATCACACCTCCAATCTCATTTTGGTATCACTTCTTGTCTGGATAAACAACACTTACTCTCACTTTCCTACTCACGGCAAGTAGCCACTGTTAACACTTGCATTAGGGATCAGTCACAACAAATTACAGTTAAGTTTCACACCACACTGTAGGAGGCAGCTTGGGCCCCAGGGGAGCACCGAGTTAAGCTAGGCCGGTTACCAATTTCGAAATAACTGTCTTTGGGGCTGAAAAGGCCCATGTGCGTCAGCCACATGAAGTGGTTAAAATTCTAACAGTCTAAGTGGTATCTTAATATTTCTGTACATGGTCGTTTATTATTCTCTGCAGAGAGCAGCAGTGGGTAGCTGCTTGCAAAAAGGGTGATTTTAATCACCAATCATTTTCAAGAACACAAGAGATCAGTAGTGCTCGACTGGGAAAGCTTTATTATAAAGGGAAGCTGCCTGTGTGGACTAAACACACAAACAGATTTCACTTCAACATAACCATGTTAGATGCTAAACTTGTGGAACGTGGGCAGTAGGTACAAATCTTGCATCACATAAAAACATCCATGGGCAACAAGAGCAAAATACAGACTATAGACTCATCACTTTAGTGAATTTTTCTTATCCAACAGGTAGACAGAAGAAAAGGGGGTTTTGTAACCCAGACGCCATAATGGAAAGTTTGTAAGTTACTCATACGGCGCTTTCTAGTGAAGCACAGGAGTGAAACATGAAGAAAAAGCCTACAGAAAAATCCACACAATGAACCTCTTTTAAAGAAGAAAACAGACGATCTTAAGAAATCCTTAAGAATCAGGTTAGCTATGTTTAAATAGAAATAAGCACTATTAACTGTTCTTTAAATGAAAAAAATTCAGATGAACTCATTCATCACCAGATTTGATGAGGTTTTTGGCAGATTACTCATCTAGGGCCCCTCTAAGAAGTTCCTGAGTGATCCTGACTTTCCAGGATGGGAGGGAAGAATCAAGGCTCTTTGTGATATGCAACCAGATGATTTTCCTAGATCTGGGAACAGAATTCATTCTATATTCTAGTAGATTAAAAAGGTAGCTGGAGGGCAGGGGGAGGCGGATTTTTATATGCTTTTATCCCAAATAAGACATGGATGGATTTATGGTATTTGTAGATCTCTCCTCCACAAAGCTCCTGTTGATAAGTTTCAGGTATCTGCTTCTAGAAGTATAGGAAAATTAAGAGACTCCACCATTTGGATGTCTCCTCATTCCTACACCTTGGGACATCCATTAGTTTAGGTGTCCCCTTACTGAAAAGAAATCATTTTGTGAAGCACCTCCTTATAAACCAAGATTCACACTGCTATCAGCAGCAGTGCTCAATAATGGCAGCTTGTCATGCATCAAACTCCACACTAAGTACTGGATATTCATGATCTAATTTATCCCTCACAATAAATCTGCAAGTAGGTTTTACTATGCTTAATATTTTATTTATTTCTAGGAGAGAGAGAGAGAGAGACAGCGTGAGCAGGGGAGGGTCAGAGAGAGAGGGAGTCACAGACTGAAACAGGCTCCAGGCTCTGAGCTGGCAGTCAGCACAGAGCCCGACGCGGGGCTCAAACCCACGAACTGCGAGATCATGACCTAAGAGAGTCGGACGCTTAACTGACTAAGCCACCCAGGCGCCCCTTATTATGCTTAATTTATAAGTGAGGAAGTTGAGGCTCAGAGGGATTTTGAAGTAGACTGCTCCAATACCATAGCCAATACATGATATAGTTCAAACCCAGCCTGTTTGACTCCAGTAAGCATGTGCAAATCTTTACTGAGAAACTAGTCAGTACGGTAGAAGGAAAACAGACATGTGCAAATCAAGACATACTGTCAACAAGCTTAAAGCTTAGGAAACCAGCATGAAAACCAGTAACCAGGATAGGCTACAACAGACTTCAGGCCAAGAGGGGAGGATGCAAAAGGTAGCTTTTGGAGTGAACCTTGAGAAGAGGAAAAAGTTCCCTTTCCTTATTGAAATGCTGTTCTTCCTTCCAGGCTCAACAGGGTTTGATAGGTGGGACAAGGGCATTTCAGGTAAATAAATAATGTAAGGATAACACACAAAAAATGAAGTTTACATGTTGGTGAAATTGCAAATTCTCCAGGTTAGCAGAGATGTAAGTATAAAGAAGGAAGTATAAAGTTAAGACTGGACAGATGTGATTGGGCCAGTAGTGCTAACAAAATATGCTTTGGAATTGGACTGACCTCCTCTAAAGCCCTATCACCCTGAATGCGCCCGATCTCATCTGACCTCGGCAGCTAAGCAGGGTCGGGCCTGGTTAGTATTTGGATGGAATTGTACTGACCTCTTCCAGGTCCCTGCCAAACTCCATCAACATTCATACCCTTGCATTTGCTTGCAAGTCTTTTCTTTCCATTTCCACAGGCCTTTTCTACTCCTCTCACTTGGCTGCATGCAAAGGCCACCTGGTCTCCTACTCATTTTCCAGCACTCAGGCTCTCCTTCAAACATAGCTCACGCTCTGCCACTACTCCTCACCTGCAGACCTGACCTCCTGCAGAGTGTTCCTGGTCATTCCTGACTCAGTCCCAAGCCTGTCTCCTGCTCTGTCTCTCCATGTACTTAACATTTGTTAAGTTCAATTTAGGTCTCCTCCCCAAATGGCTTTAATAATACACCATTAACTCATCTCCTCCTCCAATCCCGTTCTGCCCTCTCTGTTCTCCATCTCAACAAAAGAACAACTGTGTATGAGGCATGACCAAGTTAGAAATCTCATCATCAACGAAAAACTCCTACCATTCCTTTGCTCTGATTTTGAATGTAATTTTTAAAAAGATTCTATGGCCACTAATTCCTAACTAGACAGGTTTTGGAATTGGATACATCCTCTCTCATCAGCTTTACAGCAATGGTATAGTTGATCTCCTTTCTTCATATCCTCATCCCCAACCCTTCATCCATATTTTTCGTAATGATCAAATTTAATCATTATCACTCCCATTTGAAACTTTTTTTTTTGGGGGGGGGGGGGATCACATTGGCCCTAGGAAAAAAACCCAATCTTCTAAACACAGTATAGAAAACCTTTCAAGAGCTGGCCTCTGTTCATATCTGTAAGTCTGGCCTCTCATTACTCTCTCCTTTGTCCCTATTCTGTCCTTAAAATAAACTACTGGAAAACTGTAAAACTCACATGGATTTTTTCCTTCTTTCTAGACATGCCAGGCTCTGTACATGGCATGTCTCTCACTGATTTCCACATGGACTCAGTTAACTAAGTCCTGAGTCTCAGCTTGTACGTTACTTCTGCCAGAAAGATAGATCTGTCTCTTCAAGTCTAAGTTAGAAGCTTCTCTGCTGCCCCTCTACAAACACCCTGATACACTCACCCTCACCATCCTGTACTGTAATTGCCTTTTTGTCTTTCTTGCTCATTATCGTAAGAAGTTGTAGAAGATCTCATTAAACTCCTGAAATCTCACAGATGAAAAAGTGGGTTTTTCCATAATAAGCCAATATTACTGAATTTACTCATTTACATATGATTTACTCATTTTTTCACACTGCTTCTTCCAGTTCTGAAGAAAATACTAAGGGAAAAAAACCTATATCCATATAATTTTCTCCACTCTTTTCCTCTTACTTCCTCTGCTTTTAGAAAGCAACCTTAGCTACTGGTCCCTTTGGCAACATCACAAACATGTCATTAGGAGAAGGTGAGTTAACATAATACACAAATGAGAATCTAACAAGCAATAACTCCAAGTACTGTTTTCAGAGGACAATATAAACTCTATTAACATCAATTAATGGTATCTGGAAGCTTATAGTTCCCTGGATTAGGAACAAGATGGGAAAAAAAAATGTCAGTACTTCTCTCTCTCACTACTGTTCTTCATTTCTCATTCATTCTTCTCTGTTGACAGTGAATTCACCTAGTAAAACTGAGCTCTTGGTTACATAAATGCACTACAGGTATCTGAGGCTTCCATTTATCTCCAACAAGACGTTTAAGTGGGGCCCAAGTAGTTGCCCAACTGTTTGACTCATTCAAAAAATTTAAGTCTTAAAACCATTAACAAAATATGAATATTGCCTTTCAATAGCCAAGAGGCCAGTACCTGTTCCTTATTACACATTCCTGATGAAAAATAAAAAGGCAAATGCTGCATGTGTCTAACAAGGCAGTGTCTCTTTAAATTGGGCAGTAAAAGCAGAATTTTCAGATGGGCACAATTGCAACCCCTTCCCATGGAAAACAGAGAGAGGAAATGATACAAAATAATGCAGAAATATTTGACTGGTATTCACATTCTAGCTTGTAAACAATTTCCAATTCACTTGCCTCGATAGTTAGCCATCAGTCTGGATGTAAAGAATTAAGCCCAACCAAGAAAACAGGAAGCATCAGTTCTGACACATGTGTGTTTATTTTGGTGGCTCACATCTGCAGCTTTTTCCCCTCAATGTATCCTTTCAAAGACAAAATGGGAGAGTTACTGGGCCCACATCCATCACTGTGATTATGATAAGCCGAACCACCCACAGCATCTTTGGAAGGAAGTTATTAGTTTTATGATGAAGAACTCCAACCCATATGGAGGCAAAGTCTAGAAGTAAAGTAAGTCTATTCAGTATGATTGACCTTATTCAGCATACCCAATGGTGTCCCAGGACTGAACTAGTCACATTCCGTTTAGAAGCAGCATATTCAAATGGATGTGTTCAGACTGATGTTCAAAGGCATCTGGCGCTCTTCTCAGAGTCCAACATCAGCAAGATTTTCACGTCATCGGGTTGATGATGAAATTACTTCCAAATAATCAGGACCTCTGATAAATAGTGAATACCATAGAGGTGGAGGGCAAAACTGCCATTACAAAATCTACAAATCTAAGGGTATAAACTTCACAACATCAGCCTTGACAACTACAGGGCATGAACCCAAATCCCATGATGAAAAAATCTCCCACATATATTGAATTCCTCTGGTCTAGAACAGGGATTGGTTGATAAAAATTATGGCCTCCTGGGTAAGTCTTGCTGACCAATTAAGTTTTTGTAAATAAAGTTTTATTGAGACATAGCCATGACCACTCATTTATGTGGTATCTACCACTGCTTTTGTGCTACAATAAAAGAGTTAAGGAGCTGTGGCAGAGATCACATGGACTGCAAAATCTAAAATATTATCTTTCTCTTTACATAAAAAGTTTGTAGATCCTTGGTCTAGAATGATGGGTTATTTACCAATCCTTGCTCTCCAAAACCAGGTTCTGGATCAAAATTATTGTCTTGATTCCATAATTCTTTACTTAAAAGACCCTAGCACTTAAGGCTTTGGGTTGGCCCAAAGACAACCCAAGCCTCCACTTGGAAACACTATAGGAATGGGTCCAAATGGCAACCCTACAGATCCGAACAGATGCCTATTTTTCTTCTGCCCATGAGACAGATGGTCCTCAGAGAGGGGAGAATAACTCGTCCATGAGAGAGAATTCTCTGTGCAGCACTAATTTTGGAAATTTATCCCTGATCCATCTGGCTAAAAAGGATTCCTTAGGAGTACCTTTGCTATTTGAATTTGCTTAACATTCAGGAGGGGAATCCTAAGTACCAAGGCTAGAATATCAGGTATTTTCTCTCTAAATGTCAGTAAGGCTTTCAAAGTCTGCCCTTGTGATGAGAAATCTCAAGTACTTCTAAGGACAGAAAATGATCATAAGGATGAAGAACAGCTAACCACTCAAGGGCCCCATTTCAAAGAATTTGTTCACTCCTCTGACAGTAAATAACCCCTCTGGTAAGGAAAATAACACCCAGATATTGCCGCCACATGCAGAAAGGAAGAGGAGCAATGCATACTTTCTGATCTGAGATACCACAGTGCTTCTCCTTCTCATTAACCACTCTAACTCATCTTTGATACTCTGTGTTTTCCTAAAGAGTGTTTCTCCCTGGGTAGAAACCATACATTTGCAAAGTTAATTAATTCAGCTGTGATGTTGTTCTCCATTTCGTTCCTAATTCTGCTTTACAGTGTAGAGTGTTCATTGGGTCTATTCCATCCACAAATACGGAGACAAAATTAAGAACTGACCAAAAAAAAAAAAAAAAAAGGCAGGCAAGGGGGCAAGATGGGAAGTAACAGTGGAGGGGTTCTTTCCATTCAGCTTCTGCTGAAAGGCTTTTAAAATCTGATGGACTTGAACTTCTACCATTTATTACCCAGGTAATCTCAAGAGTCCTCACTTATGAAACAAAATAATATTCTAGTTACATGAGGAGTTATCATAACAACTGAATAAAAATGCATGTAAGTCATTTATTAGTGCTTGGGTAGCAGTAAGTCCTTAATATGTACTTAGGTCTTTAATATGTATTTAAGGATCTTTACTGATCAAAGTTCCTTCTAAGAGGATAGTTGCTGTCAGAAACAGAAACAAAGGTGGACTGGGAAAAAAAAGTCACAAAGGAAAGTTATCTTTCTTGACTTCCTTCTAAGTCATAAAAGGAAAATTCTTTTTTTTTTTTTTTAAATGTTTTATTTATTTCTAGGAGAGAGAGAGAGAGACAGCGTGAGCAGGGGAGGGTCAGAGTGAGAGGGAGTCACAGACTGAAACAGGCTTCAGGCTCAGAGCTGGCAGTCAGCACAGAGCCCGATGCGGGGCTCGAACCCACAAACCGCGAGATCATGACCTAAGCGAAAGTCGGACGCTTAACCGACTAAGCCACCCAGGCGCCCCATAAAAGGAAAATTCTTAGAAGAAGAGAGGTTATTAAATTCTATACCCACTCTTCGTATCATTAGGAATATAATAAAACTCTTAGTCTTAGAGTGCTTTTGGCCCTAAAACATCTGTGAGGTTGCTTGTGAGCCTGATATGCCATCCAATACTGCCTCACCCAGTCACAACATCAAGGGGAAAGAAGATACTACCTCAAATGATTGAAAGCCTCTGTAGCTGTTGCTATGCCATATAAATTAATCAAGAAATAGTTATGTGACCAGTATTATTTAGGCAGAGTGGGTTGTAGAAGGAAAGAGTTCTTCTACAAAGAAATCAGCTGTAACATTGGGAAAATAAGATTACTGACCCTGATACGGTAAAACACTTACTTTAAATTTAGTCTTATGAGATTTTCTTACAAACCTATTTATCTGTTTACAGAACTGTAACACCTTTTATGTGAGATCCCAGACGTGTACAAAAACGTAAGAACAGAGACAATGAACTAACAGTAAGCCAAGGAGTGAGAGTCGATTTTCAAGGAAAGCAGTCTGGGGACGAAAATGACAAAGGACTTTATAAATGAAAATCAATACCTGAATTGTATCTGGAGGCAAATGGGCAGCCAGGACAGACCACCAAACACAGCTGCAATGACTTCTAGCTGCTGTTACTCTTCCGGAGCTCACCTCTGGGGCAACTCCCTGAAAGGCAAACAAGATTACCCAGCAGCTCTTCACCGGATGCTTCTCTTTCTCCAAGCTCCACGGGTTTAGGTTACATCTGAGCTCACTTTCACCCATGTTGCGAGCTAATTACAAAGAATCCAGAAATGTGGGAATGACCTGGGAATACTGGAGACTGCTTCAACAAACCTTGGCACCATCTGCTGAAATATTAAGATGCTTGTTTAGGAAGTTGGCTGCCAGAGAAGGAGGTCACAGCGCTGACAGTGGGGGAGCTCTCTTTAATAATTACTTTTTACTTCTCTTTCCGGCACATAAGCAGTGGGGCACTGAGCCAAAGGTGAACTGTCCAGAGAGAAAAAACCGTCTTTGCTTACCTTCTTCTTTTGGTCCAGGTAACAGCGGGAGAGAACCTAGAGAGCCTTGGTCATCAGAGGACAATAGATATGGTCAAAAAGATTGTGGTATGTTTATATATTTCAGTGAACAACAGTCATTTGGGAAAATATGTAGGAAAGTCATTAAAATCCCTCTTTTGTTATAATGACTCAGCAGAGAGACATTTAAAGTGTATATGTATTTATGGAAGACATCATATAAATATGATTTTATCCAGGTATAATCATCCCTCTGATACTCATGGGATTTGGGGTTTCCGTTGCATGCTAGATGTTTCTCTCTCACAGAAGCAGTCAAAAACAGCCTCAGGTTTGTGGACAAATTGAGTTTCTAAGGGGATAAGGGAAGGGACGGGAAGGGATGGGACGGGGCAGGACAGGACGGGAAGGGAAGGGAAGGGGAGCCATACCAGTGGAAAGACGTGAACAATAATAGCCCTAGCACTTCATGGTCTTTCAGCAAAGGGAAGAGTATTCGTCAGTCTTTGGATGAGAACGATGATGACAACAACAACAGTAACAAGAACAGCCACCATCTCTTGACCACATACCATATACTAGGTACTATGCTAAGTGCTCCATCTTCTAACACTCTGAGGCAAGTACTGTTACCTCATTTTATAGGGGGAAGAAAACTGATGTTTTCAGGGGGTGATAATCTCAGCCAAGAATTCGTCAGCTAGAAATGGGTAGAGCTGGCATGGAAGCCAAGCTTTCTGACTGCACGTGGTACTGTGCTCTAGTGCCCATGGACATGGTATCATGGAGACCAGTCACATAAGGAAGGATCCTGAGGAAGACAGAGATCTTACAAGACTTCGACTACGTGTTTCATGGAGACAGTAAATGGAGCTGAAGTGACTAGACATGTTCAAGAACCTTCACTCTTGTGGCCACAATTACTGGGACTCAGCTACTTTGTCTGCTTCTCTGCCCTCTACCAAGTAGCTTCCACTCTGTAACTGGCCCAAGTCACTCACTGGCTAGACTACACATTGGCTGTTCTTGAGTCAGGTACCAATGGTCCAATTAGCAGAGGCCACGTACAAAAGCCTAGGCAACAGGGTCACACACACGGCCATGACTTCGCATGAGTTACCAGAGAGGCAGACAACCATGGAAGGAACTGGGTCTGAGAGAGCAACTCTGCAACCCTACTTGGATCCTGACTCACATCTTAGCATTTATGGAGATTATTTATACCTAAAAAGCCACACAGGTTTATTTCTCAGTCTCAGTACTTTCCGTGTAGTGAATACATAGATGAAAAAGTAAGTACGTGGAGATCTCCCACTAGTCAGCTCAAAGAATATCAACAAAAACAGAGTGGTAATCTGTGAAAGGTTTTCCTCTCCCTTCTCCACTTTGTGTTTGTTTCAATGTCCTTTTTGTCAGAATTAAAGGTGCATGGGTTCTGATTTCCACTTACCAGGAGACTGGTCATTTTTCATCATTATGTAGAGGGGTGGCTCCGAGTTTAGCTCAACCATCTGTCGTCCCTCACAAGCCTGAGGGATTCACAGCGGGACCAGAGAGTCTGCCAATCCTCCTGAGCAGGCTCTCAGGGCAGGGTCGACAAGTCACTTCTCAAGCCTGTGTTGACCAGACAGGAAGAGCACATGACCAGATAAAGCCAGACATGGGGCCTGGTAGGTCGTAACAAAAGCAAAGTAACTCTGCAGGAGGAAAAAACCCACCCCTGCAACATTCACCATCAAAGCCACAAGTGCTCACACTGGTCACTGCCTTCAAACACCAAATGTCTCTCAAGCAAAGAGGCGAAGAATGGTCTTATGGTAAATAAGACCTTTTTATGCAAACAAAAACTAATGAGGTGAACATTAACTGGCAACACAAGCCGAAAGATGAACAAACCTCTACAGTAAGTATAACCAATCCACCCATTGGAAAGAATACTTAACTTTTAAAGGGGCTGGGCTTCCAAAACGTCTTCCTAAGAAAACTAAGTTCTGAAGCCACGGGTGTTAAATTTTATTAGAGTAAATCCCCAAATATTAACACATTTCCATTTTACAAGTCTTTTTTATGAGGATGCTATGATCCTACGCTATGCTGCTAACAACTCTTCCAAGAAAGCCTATCAGGTCGGAAGGCTATATGAGTGTTTGACCAAAGGCTGTGCCATTTACCAACCTTGTAAAGTTCAACAAAGTCCTTCCACCTCGCTGAGTTTTAGATTCTTACCTATCCACCCCAATCCCATCTATAAATGCACACATCAGCACCATCTTATCTACTTCACAAGATTATGAATACTTTTACAACTTTAAAACCTTGAGGTAGGCATGAAGCATTTTCATTTTTTTAACAGCTGTATGGACTAAATCTGTTTTACTTAGCTTTTAATAAAATAAGGTGCATGTTGAGGTAGGTTCCAGACTCCATGTTAAAGTCCAAATTTAAATCTCAGCTCTGCACATAAATCCTGGGAATTTATTCAAGGTTGTGTCTCCCCATGTATAAGAGTGGAACACACAATTCATTTTATGGAATTCTGAGGTGCCTCACACAGGCGTTCAGCTAACAGTGGATACTCGATGAAACAATGGTTTTCTTCTTCTAATCCCATGAACCCTTCCAACTAAAATTTCTCAAATCACCTGATGGCTTTGTGATACCATAATTTCCTGTAATACAGTAAATGCATATATACGCCATGCCAAAATGAACACAAAATCCCATGTTTTCCTAGGACACGTTTTCCAGAAAATAACCTTCCAACTTTTAATTCTTTGTTCCAAAAGCACAAAGAGTTGCAACAACAGAAACTGACAAAGAGGATGAATTTTAAAATCCTAATTCCTGTAATATAGGAACTTCTACTCTTAGCAATTACTTTATAGATCTAAAATAAGTTATCTTTCATTATTACAGGAGTATGTTGAAGATTAAGAGCAAATGACCAAAACCCCCACATACCCAAGCTCCACCTACAAATTTAAAAAGTAAAGTTTGCGAAGTATCCCATCCACAAGTAGCTAAGCACCCTTTTTTTCTTTCATTAGGACGTACCAACCACTTAATGCCAACTGACGAAAATCAACAATGGTTTAAACTGTTGCTAGAAAAAAAATCCCCTAGGAAATGTTACTTTGGGTGTATGTGTGTGTGTGAATTTTCCAGTGCCAGTCCTTTTTAAAAACTTCATGATACAAATAAGAATATAAACTCCAAGAGTTTTCATTTTGAGACGAATATAAACATATCTATTAATACCCATCCAATATCCATGTCCCTGCAAATTCAACAGTCTTACAAGGGTGGGGTACACTACTTCCTGGCCACACTGATCAAATGAATCATTTAAAAGCCATAAAGGTACCTAGGCTTTCAGTGGATAAATGCAGACAAACACTTCGAGGCAAAGTAGTAAGCAGTCAACCCTCCATGCACAAGATTGGCCTTTCATCGATTTAAAACGGAAAGACTGGCTGGCCATGTGGGCTGCTGAGTTCTGATCAGTGTTTGTGGTACTTGGCAAGAGGAGCGATGAGAAACTATCAGAGTTCTTAGAAGGAAGTGGAATCTCAGAAAAGCTGAGATACACAATTTTTCCTTTTTTGATGGATAAAGAGGGCAAGGCTTCTGGCCAACTCATTCAATGGCTTCCTTAAAACTGTAAACATCATTTCCCTGTTCTGTTTATCTTTATATATGAACACACACACACACTCACACATCCCTTCTCACAATGACCATGGAACACTTTCCCATCAACCTCAGTCCTTCACTAGGTAACCTTAAAATAAAAGTCGGTGTAGAGCTGTTGTGGACTCTACCTTCAGCCTTTGGTAAATATACCCAGAGAACTGGCTACACAGGTTCTTAACCCCCCGGAGTTCAGCCATCCAAATGGTAGTAGAAATAACCCAGCACCGGGAGCCAGCCAACCACTGCTGCAAAGTATGCAGAGATAGGACAACTCCCACTGCCTGCACCCCAGACCTACTGAATCAGTCTCTGGATCTAGCAATCTGTGTTTTAACAAGCTCTCCAGGTCTATCTTAGGCATGTTCAAAGTGGAGAAACACTGTCTCAGAGTACTGCTTCTCTAAGTTTAATGTGCATATGGATCAACCTGGTAATGTTGCAAAAATGCAGATTATGGTTCAGTAGGTTGGAGGACAGAGACACAGTACGTCTGCATTTTTAACAAGTTCCCAAGTGTTATCAACGCGCTGATCCACGGACCATATTTAGAACAGTGTGATATTAGAGAACAGAGACCAATACTCTCACTCTGTGTACTGTAATAATTTATTAGCCATCTAATCTGGGAACCAAAATTGTATGATGTTGAAGGGGGAAGAGTGGTAATGGTAAGTAATCAGACAGAGACTGAGATACTGTGCATTTTGGTAGAACCCATACCTTCCATTTTTTATGCACTTCAATTTAGATAGCGAGCACTAATACAAAATGTATTTCCAAGTATCATTTCACCTGATGCTGCTCAGTTTCTAAATCACAGCCTGGTACCTGGAGGTCTGAAATTCTAATCACATAGCAAGTGCTCATCATTAGTCAAGCCAATCGCTTCTCTTTTACTCAAGTTCCTCACCTGCCAAAGGAAGGTGTTTATACCAACTAATCCACAGGCTTATGCACTCCTTACAGTTACAGGAGCATGCATGACCAATAGGAAACATGAAAAGCAGAAACTGCCACAACTGCTCTGACAAAATTTTCTACACACAGAAAACAGGAGGATAACAGTATATGTAACCACCAAACAACACATATTCTCTGGTCTCTGAAGGCAGAAAAATAAAGACTTTCATCTGAAATAGGTTCCATTAAAGCTTGTGAGCTTCCTGATTTGTTAGAGGTGTATGCCCTACAACTAAGGGAATAATCGGAATTCCAGTCCCAAAAGGAATTCCCCTGACCATACTTTAGTTACCAAATACATAATGTGGGGTGTGCCTGAGTGGCTCAGGCAGCTAAGCATCTGACTCTTGATTTTGGCTCAGGTCCTGACCTCATGGTTCGTGGGCTCAAACCCTGAACAGCATAGAGCCTGCTTGGAATTCTCTCTCTTCCTCTCTCTGTCCCTCTCTCTCAAAATAACTAACTACACTTAAATTTTTAAAAAAATACATTTTATCATTTACCCACCTAAAAGTGGAGAACTCTACATTTTATTTAGCAATGATAAAAGAAGCTAAAACTTTCTTTTTTTCCATCAAGGGTTTCTGTCTCCTCAAGCCTTGAATTTTCCTATCTACAAAGGTGTGTGTGTGTGTGTGTGTGTGTGTGTGTGTGTGTGTGTGTGTGTGTGTGTGTGTGTGTGCGCGCGCGTGTGTAATATCATGAACCTTTCAGAATTATCATGGAAATTAGCAACAACTCACATGAAATGCCTAGACTCATGACTGGGTCATGGCTGACACTGAGCGGAAGAAAGCCATATGACAAGACAGTTTCCTATGTTCAGAGTCTGACAGGAGACAGAGAGATCTCTGTCCACGTACACCCTAGAACTCCATGCACATGGTGGAATCTAACCCCGGTATGATGATTGGAAATAGTGTCTTCGGGAGACAATCAGATCATGAGAGCAGACTCTCAGGAATAGGATTATTGTCCTCGTACAAAGAGGCCAGAGATCCGGCTTGCTGTCCCTTCACTATGTGAGACAACAAGAAGCTGGCAGTCTGTGACCAGAAGGCAGACCCTCACCAGAACCTGACCACGCAGGCATCCTGCTGATTTCTGGCCTCCACGACGATGAGAAATACACTTCTGTTGTTTATAAGCCTACTAGTCTTTGGTACTGACTAAGATGCGATACTTAACATCCTCATATTCTTGTATGACTCTCTCAGGACTTGGGTTTAGTCAAGAAATGACATTAGTCAAGCTATAAATTCTAGGTAGGGAATATTCTATTACTTAGAGGAAATTCAAAGAGGCCAGGTTACTCTTCTTGCTATTAACACCATAATATTTCCATAAAAAGGGGAAGAGCTGTGAAATCTTGTGTTTATAAATGGACGCCAGGTCACCTGGGACCCTTGAGAAGTACAGCCAAAGACATTTCAACTTCTCTTCACATTTCTGCCTCATTCTTACTAATCCACACACTTTATAGGAATAGGACCAGCTTATACATCGTCGAGGAGAAAAGACAGTGACTGTTCATATCCCTAACATTCACATTTAGAACACCTTTTGATCCAAGGAGAAGAGAAACAAAATGTGCAGCACAAGTCCCTGGGAGCACTGCCTTGCACCTCCTGGAACACTGGGATTTCTTTCCCATACTTTCCCTGGACTCATCCTTTTACAATGGGTACTGTTTCCAACCCTGACTTACCCTCAAAACAAGCAAGTAAACCTGAAATGTTTATGAAACACAGATATTATAAGCATTTATTTCCTGATAGAGAAAATACACTGAAAAATAAACTAGGTCTCCCACCAACTCTAATTTTGAGTAGGCAGCAGCTCCTCAAACTTCATCCTTCCCTTTGATCTGTCCTTCAAGTATGCTGGACTCTCACAGTGTACAAGGTGCTATGGTGAACACAGAAGAAAAGAAACACTAAGTCAAATCACAGAAACATCCTACCCTAAGGAATTTCCCAGTCTAGAAAGTGAGCAAAAACATGAACAAAACTATCTACATATTATGGACTTTGTACATATACAGGCACTCCCCCCCCACCCCACCTCCCCACCACACACACACCAGCTGGATTGTTTTCCAAGAGGAGATGCATTTGCAGCAGCAAACCCAAACTACCTCATTTTAGGGTAAAATCAAGTTATTTCAAACATGGCTGTCCACTATTAACCATCGCAATAAACACTGTTGTTAAGACTGCAGCTCTGAGGTCACATGGCAAGCTGTAGCCCTCACTCAACTTACTAACTGTAGTCCTTGGAAAACTTTCTTTACTTCATATATTTATGTATGAGAGAGCAGGGGAGGGTTAGAGAGAGGGGGACACAGAATCCAAAGCAGGCTTCAGGCTCTGAGCTGTCAGCATAGCACCTGACACAGGACTCCCATGAACTGTGAGATCATAACCTGAGCTAAAGCTGGACACGTAACCAACTGAGCCACCCAGGCACCTCAATTTAGTCTCTATATTTTTAATGCTTATTTATTTTGAGAAAGAGAGAAAACACAAGTGGGGGAGGGGTAGAGAGAGAGAGGGAGAAGAGACTCCTAAGCAGGTTCTAAGCTGTCGTGAAGAGCCCAAATGGCAGGCAAGATCTCACAAATCATGAGATCACGACCTGAGCTGAAATCAAGAGTCAGATGCTTAACCAACTGAACCACCCAGGCACCCCAAGTTTCTTTACTTCTTTAAATATCATTTTATTTTCCTAATAAATAGGGATTATTAGAGAACTTCTCTTGCAATGTTAAGATTGAGATACTGCATACAAATTGTTTAGCATGGTGATTGACTCAAATACTCAGTCAAATCTAAGTTTTCTAGGTGAGAAATGAGGTAGGATGAAACAACCATAGGCTTCCTGGAACCTGAAAGGAATACAACAAAAAAGGAATAGGAAAGAGCCAGAGTAGGAAGACCTTGCATTCCTGTATTTTCTACAACTCATTAACCATTATACCAAGATGTTTCTATCTTGGCTGGAACACCTCCTTGCACCATGAAACCCATCTGGGTCCAGCCCTAAAGCCAAAGAACCAGAATCTAGGGGGCAAGACTCAATACTAATGCCGCTAAACTAATAAGCCTCAAAAGTGAGTGTCCTGCATACCTAAGCTTGAGAACTACTGTGGAAGACAAAACATTTTATAAGTGCCACAGTTTGTTTGAAACATGTTTCATTTAAGATCTAATGCTTTCCTTTGAGGCTAATCTGCCAGTCTTCAAAATCTCAGGATCACTGTGCTAAATTCCATCAGGAAGTCTTCCTATAATAGGGGTTTTCACTGATTCATCAGCACAACCTCAACTCCCCAACCGGGAGCTTCCATTAATTTGTGACAGAAAGGAGAGCATCACACAGAGGTGTCCTCAACTCCTCCGTCTAGGTATTCTGGCCAAGCTGTCTATCCATGTTTCCACATTGATCTTTTCTCATTTACCAGCATCTCTGTATAGTCTTTAATTATTCAAGATAATGCTACCACACTGCCTTCAAATGTATTTATAATCAAATCTGAGTATTAATAAAATCTTTGTCCAATAAATATACTTCAATTCTAATGGTTGTAGTGCTCTGTTACATACTGGTTAGATTTCCAAAAGGTTTAACAACATAAGAAATGGTCTCAAGATGTTTCCAGAAACAAGAAAGCCATCAATAATTCATACTACAATTAATCTTATTCAGAAGGCAAGGCGGGACAAGGTCTTGTATTTTGCTGACATTGTTGTGTGTTCAATTCAAATCACGATAGTTTAGGAGACTATAATAAAATTTTTATCTCTCCAAAGAGATCTATCTCTCCAAAGAGACATAAAAATTCACGGAAAAAATTATGAAAATTAGTAGATTAGGGAAGCCTGGCTAACTTAGCTGGTGGAGCAGGTGATTCTTGACATAAGGGTCACAAGTTCAAGCCCCATATTGGACAGAGAGCTTACTTCAAAAATAATACTAGATTAATTTTTAATTTATCAGTGTTCACACCTCTACAATTACATGGCAAATTCTACTGGAGGGAGGAAGTGATTAAAGAATACTCCACTTGACTTAGTAACAGATCGGAGCTGGCTGATCAAACAGATTGCCATCTGGTCAATCAATTGCCATTTGAAAGGATGCTCTCAAAATAGCTTCATATAAGTGTCTGAATCTCAACGAAATGTAATGAATCCTAATTCACTTATGCTATCAAGCAGGAAACAAACTTTCACTGTACATTTTATATTCCCATTTACAATACAATTACCAAAACCCTCCAGTATTCCCAAATTATTTCCCCAAATAAAGGTAATAAAACTTATCCTGATTTCTCTACTACCTTTCTGAGAAGCCACTATAAACTAGTCTTGAGCATTAAAGTAATCTCTAACAGCCTTTAAAATAGAGCAAAGTCTATCATTCTGCTTTAGCTCAGTATTCTAGCAGTAAAATACACAAAATATATATGTTCTCATTTACACCGAGGTAAGTGGCTACAGTAACATAAGTAGGTGGCTGTCTACCCACTAATCCTATCTATTCTTCTATAAAATGGGAACAATACAGAATTCTCTGCCTCACAAGTTTTTGAAAGATTCAAATGTCAAAACATATGTAAAAGCATATGGTGAATCCTAAAGCAATATGATTATTAAATATGTACACACATATACACTCTTCTATCAAAACTATAATCAAAAGCAGAAGTGCAGACATGATAAAAACAGTGAAACTCCCAACCCCTTCATTTGAGCTGCTGTTTCTGAAAGTGTCAGGTATCACACTGGAGCCAAGGTTTTATAAGAAGCCACTCTCTGCTAAAGATATAAATCAGAGGCACCAGACTGCTCTGTGAATCTCCCTCTCACACTTGCCCATGTAGATTATCCCACAAAAGCCCCCAAAAGTCAAAAGCAACAAACAAGGAGTAAAAGCAAAGGACAAATTACTGAGAAAACAGCATGATGCTGGAGGAAAAATCATCTTCAGGTTTGCATGGGGAGGATTCAGAGAGAAAGGAAGGGTACAGCTTCTTCCCGCATACAGCAGACACAGCCCTCCTGGCTTCCACAGAGCAAGGTGTTTAAGTGACTCTGATCGGCACAGCATGCTGACGATCCCATTGTACATTTGATTTGGCTCAGGATCACCCAATCGAATTTGCTAACACAGTAGACTCCAGAAGAATCACCCATTAAAAACAATCCAAATACAGACTCTAAATGTGCATAAGGCCTTTTGTGATCTCCGCTGGAGCTTATAGTATCTAACAGCTGCAACTGTGACTGTTCTAGCTAATTGCTCTCAGCAACAAAAATAAACAATCGCTCCAGGAAGAAGACTGTACCCGCCAAATATTAATGAATTTTTTAACAGTCAGAAATCTCAAATCTTGGTTTAAAAGCCGTGCTACCGGAGTTAAAAAAAAAAAAAAAAAGTCTCACAGAACAAACGGGGTTGAAGAGGCCCAGACAGAAAGTTCTTATTTTGCATTTAATCCTCCCACGCACTCCTACCCCCTGCCTCCCCCCCCAATAAAAAAGGAAAAAGGAAAGTGCCTTGTGTCTGGAAGAATTTAAGCAATCTGAGATATTTTAACTCATGTATAACTTTTTAACATATGGGGGAAAAGAGTCGTACTGATTGGAGCTATTTTTAAAGTGCAGCTCTACCATAAAAATAGACATTTACTCATAAGGATGCTTGAATAGAGAACAAGCCCAATCTACGTCTCATTGTTAAGAAAGGGGTGAAAAAAGGCTGCTGTGCGTTCTGGAGAGCCGTTTATGGTCCGCCTGTGATGTCATGGCAGGATCCAGGTGCACTCTAACAAGCATCTTTCAGCCTCCTCAATCCTTTTAAAAGTGCTCTTCTGCCATCAGCTACTTCTCTGAGCACATGCAGTAAGGAGCTAGTATTTACTCAGACCCTTGCAAGAGAGATCACTGCAATCAGAGATGCCTGGAAGAAGGAAGAGAAAAATTACCTACCCACAATTAGGTTTCTTCTCACCCTCTCCTCATCCAGATTCCAGAAGGGACCATTTCCTTTTGCTAAGGAAAGAAATGATAAAAGCAGTTGATTTCTCAGTGCTCTGGGACAGCTACACATCCTCCGTCCATAAGGAGAACTGACTGTAGAGTTCTCCTCTCCCCATCTAGGCCCTGCTGCTCAGGTGAAGCTTACTAGAAATATCCACCATACACAGTGGCAAGGAGGCACTGAGGCATCTCTATAATCGGAGGCTTAGAGACATCACCCCAGTGATGGGCCTCAATTTGTCTTTAGCCTGGAGGATTGGAATTGTAATGGGAAACCATGTAGAAACCCTGAATTTTATACCTCCCTGGGAAAATGTCAATGGCAATCAATACAATAAATACCAGGTAATGGCCCTCATGTGCCTTGTCTTAAACCAAATCAGAATGCACTGGTTTATGTCTGTTAAAAAAACATTTTCTACATATACACATGAAACAAAACAAAATAAGGGAAAATATCCTTATAAAAAAAATCCAACAAACCAAATTTGAACGTTTAAAATGTTTACGAGAAAGATTATATACATAATCATGACTTTAAAAGAATCAGAGAGACACCTGCGTGGCTCAGTCACTTAAGCATCTGATTCTTGATTTTAGCACAGGTCATGATCTCATGGTTCATGATTTCAAGCCCACATGCAGTTCTGTGCTGACAGAGCGGAACCTGGTTGGGATTCTTCCCTTTTCTCTTTGCCCTTTCCCGCTCTTTCTCTCTCAAAGATAATCAAACATTAAAATAAAGGTGTCAGAGAAAAAAGTGCTCCAATATCTTTTTCAGAAGACTCAATTTTGACTTGTGTTTTTTATACTATATAAAGTTTTCTACAGGGCTACATTACTGTGGAACTGAAATTATACACAGGGATCAAAATAATACTGAGTGGCTCATAATAAAATACATGTATTTACCAATGTTCAACTTCTATATGCCATATATGTCCTGCAGGATTTAAGAAATCTAATCCTGCAAAAGGACATGATCTATAAAAATTAATTTAGCATGTTTTAGTAACTCAGTGACAGAGAAGGGCAAACATCCAAGAGTTAGAAGAGGGCTGGATTCAAGCGCCAGGTTTCACGTTAGCAAAAGAACCTTTGAGAACCTTAACATCTCTGGGATGGACTCACACATCTGCTGAACAAGACCCCTGAAGTGTCTTCCAGCTCAAAATCCGGGGAAAACTAGACATAAATTAAACGTTCCGCCCAGAAGCACAGAACAGCTATGGGTACAGAGCAGGTGCTCAATGTATATTTAATGAAAGAATTACCAGAAGAGAAGTTATACAAAAAATATTTAAAATGGAGCATCCCAACCTGTGTGCTACCCTGTCACAAAGGGGTTACAGGTGTGTCGAGATGCGGATCTCCTCAGGACTACAGCCCATAATACAAAAACGTTTGTGAAGTGTAATTTTTTAAGTATACTTCTATTACACCAAACAGAAGTCCTCCTTTATTAGAGAGATCGGATCAATGTACAAAAAGTTCTTGCGGACCTTCATTAGGAAAGACAGCTTTGCATGCCCCTGTCACCTGATACTCAGGCTACTTAATCTTAAAACAGAAAACATGAGTAGCAATTTCCTTGAAGAATATTTGAAATGGTCTTTCTTTATGCAACATATAGGTATAAAACAGGTACTTCTCTAAGAGTAACTTCTGAAAACCCAAACACTTTCAACATATACTTGGGTGCATATGGAGAACACAACCATTCTCAAAAGATGGAATTCTGCTAAAGAACAAGTAATACACTAGCAACTGCCACATGTGGCCTGACATTTATGACAACAGCTACTTATCTTTTTAAGAAATAAGTCAGCATTATTTCTTGCAATTATTAAAACGTGCAACTTCCTAAAACCTAGTTTTCTGAGAGAGGAAAAGATCTGGAACATGTCTGTAAAACACATGGCGGTTTACTTTCAACAACATGCTCAACAGGACTTTCCAATCGGGTGCTTTTCCTTCAGCATCCTACAAATGAAAGCTGTGCGTGTTCTGGATGCGTGACCACCTGTATTTATGGGTCATAACCTTCCCTTTCCCCATCTCACCTTGGTCACTTCCCCTTTGCCCCAAGTGCAGTGAAATCCACAGAAGAAAGCCACCTTGGCAACTGTACTTCATTCCAAAGGGTGGGTCACTCGGAAGGTGGTTGCCAGTTTCTTCACATCTGCAAGGAAGTCCATGGTGGGGCTGACTGCTTCTGAAAGTGTCCAGGGTGGATTCTCGGAAGGAGTGCACAATGAAAATCAGAGTTAAAGATGGCATGTTTGTCTGTGATCTGTAGGCCAGAGGGTCCTTCACAATAAACAAACAAGCCCTCCCCCCTTCAACAGACACTTAAATGGTCTCCCTTTCCTTCCTGTGGCTCTTCATTGAAAGGGAAGGTGTGGCAATTAACTGAGCTTCCAAAAAACCAGAAAGGTAAAGAGATGTCAAACTAAAACTTCATCTTGGAAAGACCTCAGTAACATTTGGATTTTATAATGTTTCCCCCACCTTCTATGAAGGGGATTCTGGAGTGATAAGGTTTAAGAAAAACAAACTACAATCCAACATTAAGAGTATAATGGGTACTGTAGCCCTAGAAATAGTATAAATACTAAAGAAGGATTACTTTACCACCTAAAATCATTGAATTTGCAAGGTATACACTGTGAGAAATAGATGGTCCAGTATTCTGGGGAGATTGCTTGGGAAATTTGGGGGGGGGGGTTGTTTTGTTTTTGCATACACTGAACAACATGCTCCAAATAAGTGAAGGTCTCCCTTAAAAAGAAGGCACTGTCCTTCCTAGAAACTCGAAAACCCACATATTATCTGTCACAGCAAATATTTTTAGTGTTACAATAGAAATGGGCAAAGGAATACAAAGTTTCATTTAGTTTTTATTTCATTATGGACTCAGATTTCAGACTCATCTGAGATTTCACTAGTTCTGCACACAAAAACGTTTAATCAACTCATAGGCCTATATTGAATGATTCAACCGCCCACAAAATACTACACGTAGACAGAAGCTTACCCACAGGTCTTTGGTCAGCGTTCTCTTCTTGACCTTCCTCCCATCTCTTTCAAATCCCACTCAATGCCCCAGCTGAATTGCTACTGCTGTGTGGCTTCCCATGCCCACCCAACTACCCTCCCAACACACATGCATGCGCACACACACACACACACACCATTCTCTCCTTTTCCTTTTAATGTGCTTTGTGCACAGCACTCTTGCTCTTCTTTGTACTGTACGGCTACTTGTGGATGTGAACAAATCCTCTGGAGCACAAGACAGGCTATGTGAGAACAGAGAAGCATGTGTCATCCAAACACTTATGTCTGTCTCTCTGAGACACTGTATACTGCAGAGGTTCATGCTTGGTAGCTAGAAGATATTTGAAAATTTAACACCCGTTAAGTATTTCTGGGGGTTAGTATAAACTACTAGATCTTAACCTACATCTTTGTGTAAACTAAAAGTTAATATTGACTCTGAGACCCTAAGATTATGATATGTCTTAATTCTAAGTAGAGTAACACCAGTCAGCATACTTTTAATATTCAGGGTATTTCACCATTAGTGCTTTGCACTAATTAGAGAGGGCAAGAACATCCAGCCAATTCTTCCATCAACCCAGCTCTTCAGATACACAGTGTCTTATTGTATAAAATAACTTCTGTGTTGCTTCAGAAAGGATATGGACAACTTAATGCATATGAAAGCACTTCTGGATTCACTCAATGATACTAATGTCAGAGTATAAATTACACAAATGAGCTAATAATCAAATCGAGGAAGGAAAAGCAGAATCTAGAAGATGGGGAAAGCTGGTTCAATTTTGCAAGTTTTAACTGGGCTTTTAGAAACTACGGCAACTTAGCTTGAGACCTGCTCTGGGCTCTCACAGCACTTAGGACAACTGCGGTCACAGCCTTGTCGCTGGTCCGTCCTCCCTTCTAGATGACAGTCTCCAAGAAGTTAAAAGCCACACCTTGCTCATTTTTATAGACTGGGGCACAACACACAGTACACAGATAACCAATAAACCTGTGTTCAACAGCCAGAAAAACTTCTGTTTATTTCAGAAGGGTGAATTTCAGAAACCCTACATCAACTGGCTGTTATTAATGGTGTAGATGTTTTTTAATCCTTCCAACTCAAGGGAACTGAGCCCACTTCTGGGAATTCTCAAAGAATACAAAGAATAGTAGAGAAAAATGAGCCATTTGAAGCAATGACTGAGACAATAAATGCTCTTTGAACAATAATCATTATGATTTTAGCAATACTTTTGTTTTCTTCTGTTTGAGGTTCCAATATAGTAACAGAGACAAAGGATCAAAACCAATGCCTCCTAAATAGATCTTCTCACAATAAAAGGTATATATGCATATGTTGTTCTGGAAATATTAAAATTTCAACATACTTATTGAGTCCTGGTTGGATGCTCTGTGCTGACACCCCAGAGCCTGCTTCAGATTCTGTGTCTCCCTCGCTCTCAAAAATAAACATTAAAAAAATAAAATAAAATGTAATATGATGTTAAGATTAAAACTTTATGTTGTTGGCAATCTTAACAGTGAATTGCAATACTCTAGGTGATTTGCAAGCATAAGGTGGAAAGGATTCTAAGGAAAAAACATTTTTCCTCAAGTATACCAGGAGTCTTATCAACTTCCTTTCCTGACAATTTTTCCACTATCTGCTCAAATATGAAAGAACTGCTGACATGCAAACCAGTCAAAATACGGATAAGCATACAGGAGGAGAAGGGTGAGGGGAGGATGTTCTGACATCACAAAATTAGAGTATTAAATTCATATAATAAAGAAGGGGGTATGGAGACTTGAGATTAATTGCATGTTGGAAGAAAAGGAATTGTCTTGTCACTCAGCTAATCTCTTGACTACTAAGTTGTGGATTCAGGACAATTACTCTTAGAATGGCTTTAAAAAAAAAATCCCTGACAGATACAATCAAATTTAAAAGAGCCATTTAGTATACTTCGTAGGAAGAAAAAAATAAAAAAGCACTTACTATATCAAATTTTCTTAAGCGCTACAGAAGCTTCTTACGCATCACATAAAAGATGAGTAAGAAGTATTTGTCTTCCTCCACAGATCTGGTAAGAATGTATAACAAGATCTTAACATGCATGAGCAACACAGGGTTGGCTCAGTTTGAGATTTGGACACATATGTTACACATATCAGCCTTAACCTAATGAAAACTGAGCCTCTGATTTCATAAAAGAGTCTCCTGACAATCTGGCACTTGGGCAACAAAAATAAATCTCACACACTAGGAGTTAATCCCATGGTTGAATTAAACCTTTCCAGCAGAAGCAGAATAAGTTATCTTCTTTCTCTTTGGTTTCTCTTTAGGTCATGTAAATGTGTGAGAACAATTCCCATTTGTTAAAAAAAAAAAGGGGGGGGGAGATTATTAAATCAGAGCAATAGAATGACGTCAGCATCCAATCCAATTATCCAAACTTTACCACTAGCAGATGAAAGCACGTATTCCTATAAAAATTACTAAGTAATATTTGAAAGCTAACTATCAGAAGTGTCATTCAAAAAACTTTTTTTGCACCTTCTACTTCAATTAACATGCTTTTGGAATTCTGACTTTAGATACAACATTGCTTTCAACTAAAGATCTGAGAGACTCTCTTAACTCGAGAGAGTAAGTTTATCGGCCTGAGCACAGGAGCCCCCAAAATGTGTATAAAGACCTACTCACCACACTGTTCTTTCCCTTCAACTTTGTTTATTGATGTACTGAACATGAAAAAGTACAAAGAATCCAAACACAAAAGAAAACATGTACAGCCTCTTAAATACTCAACAGAATATATTTTCTATTCCAACAGATGTGAATTAAGTCATACTGTACAACTTCAAATAAATACCAGCCTTACATTTTATTAAGTGCTCTGATAAACACTGTAAAGTGAAGCACAATTTGCATGCCCTCTCATCAATGCCTTGGTTTGCTACAGTAGTATAGGAAAGAAGCACGTAGCTGCTGTTTTCCCGTGAGGGAAACCTTATTTTTTTTTTTTTTTTAAGTATATACATGTATTTTGTTTTTTAGTTTTTTTTTTTAAACGCAGAAGGTTAACTCTGACAATCTAAATGCACCTAAGGATATGAGAAAGTGCTAAGCCAATTGATTTCTGAATAGCATTGAGTGGGTCAGCATGAAAACTCGCTTATTCACTTTAGCACGCGCCTCACAGTATATGTACTGTACTATACTGAAAAATTTTATAACTACAATTTTTAAATAATAAAAAATAAAACTCAACGCAACCGCAAAGATAATGTACAACTATGTTATGCATAGCACATTGCCTGTTCTAAGGGGAAGCATGTGAGCATCTCAGTTTATACAAAAAGCAGGACGTAACTATATAGTTCTCAGTGCATCCTGATGAAGGCATTTTTGCCTTCAGCTTTTTTGAAAATTTATTATAAGCTAGATGCTAATCAGAAAATATTTTGTATTTTTTAAAATTTCTTTCATACATGGTAAAGACTTATTTTATTATTTCCCCAAATAGTGGTTTAAGCATCATACAAAGTTAAATTTCAGTAGCATACAGATATTTATGATTTTTGTATGAAAAATGTAAGGAAATTTGTTCAAAACCTATGGTTATACTTTTTTTTTTACCACAAACATATTTATAAACGAAAATGTAGCATCACCATAAACAGCTGAAGCTAGACTATCTACAGACAAAATTAGCAACAAATCTGATGCACTGTAAATTCAAGTCCTCAGGACAACGAAAGTGATTAAGCAAGACCTCAGGTAACAATGTTAATGCCATTTACAAAGGAAAAAACTGATACAAAAACATTCAAAACCTGAACATCACTTGGCATGTAAGGGAAAAAAAAAAAAATCAAATTAGCTGAAAGGTTCATAAACACAAGGTCTTATTTACATTACACAAAGCTCAGGTGTTAGCCTTGAACGTAACTTTCAAAATACCTTCAAATATATCCAACTCAGATCACTTTTGCCGATTTGCTGCAGTACAAATCATGTGCAACATCTTTTTTCCTTAAGACAAAACAATTCTTCAAACAATACTGCAAGTACATCACTAAACACCATGAGCTCTATCTGAAGGGATTTCTTTAGGAAGAACAGATTTTTTTTCCCCCATCTCTTGGTAATTTAAATTTCTTGCCTGCTCTTATATATTCTTTTGTAAATTTTTTTTATTTGTTTCAAAATCACAAATCAATGTGAGCCACCTATCACATAATAACCAGGATGATCAGACGCTCCACTGGTGATTACAAAAACGAAACCAGCAGTGTTTCCCTCATTGATTCTACTCCTTTCATACAAAGATCTCAAAAGTAGTATTTTCTACATCATAAATCTTTCTAAATTTTCCAACCACTGCAAATTTCCTGGTAAATTTTAAAAGCTCACTAGGTGTCATATGAAGAGATTTCTCAAAGTATTCAAGTCAAAATATTTGTTCCAGGACCAGTAAAAAGTTTCTCCAAATTTTCTTTTTTATAAAAATAGATGCTTTTTTTAAACCCACATCAAAGAGGCTCTTATCTCTTTGGCAAGGTACTGCTTTACGAAAAGTTCTCCAGTATTCTTACAATAAGCGTTTATAATGTAGCCCCCCCCTTCCCCAACCCAAATCATAATTACAAAATAAATACTGTTTTTAACTTCATAAATAAAAATGTAAACTTCAAAATACTTTTCTTAGACATAACAGTAATGCTTTAAATGTAAACCAAACACAAAGCTAATCAGGAAAAGAAATAAAAGGGGGAAAAAAGACACAACCAACTGAAGAATTACAACACAAAGCCTCAATATTTACTCACAGGTTCAAGGCAGTTATGTAAAAAGAAAAGAAATGTCTTCCCTTAGCTGAAACACTTTAAAAGGTCCACCTTCTTCAAAGAAGGCAATAGAATGCAATGTGACAGGTAAAAACCCTGTACCTCTTGTCCATATTCAAACATAAAAGATATTTAAGAAGTTTTAATTCAAATACTAGCAATAAAAAATCTCACATATTTCTTAGGATGCTAAGTAGTCGTTTTATCCCCATCTCAACACTGACTTACAAAGACATTTACTAATGTATAAAGTTTCTCTTAACTTGCCTTTGTTGTATAGTTTTCATATATAAATGGACTGAGGACAAGAGCTCATTAGGCTTTGTGCGTTTTGTTTGTCTTAAAGGAGACCTGCAGTACTCTGTCTCCCAGACGGTATCCATTGAGGCTAGCTATCGCCATGGCGGCCTCATCATAGTTGGTCATAGTCACAAATCCAAAACCTTTGCATTTATTGGTGTTAAAGTCACGGATGACCTTCACGTTGGTGACAGCTCCAAAAGGCCCAAACATTTGCCACAGGATACTCTCATCTGCGTCAGGAGCCAGGTTGTACACAAAAATACACCACCCTGTTCCTGGGTGCCCAGGGATATTAATTCCAGCCAAACTGGTCATTCCATCAATGGTCATTGGAGAAAACCTACTAAACAAAACAGGAAACACACATACGGACACACATACACACACACATGTATGCGCGCATGCACACACACACACACACACACACACACACAAATAGAAACAGAGATTGGTTACAGCAATGGACGTTATTTCTTTTCCCTCTCCCATCCCGAGAGTTTCAGTAAACCTCCCCCCCTTCAACAGATACATATAACTATTTGATGTTTCAATCAAGGCTTGCAATGACATGCTCTACTGACGAGATATTAAGTTATGAAATGGCCATTATATGCTGTATTGAAATAATATGACTCATGAAAGCAAAGAAATATATTTAGAATATATTTAGAAGTGGCTTCATGAATTGGGCAGGATTGGGGAGGGGAAGGTACCAACACATACATAAACATGCTATAACGTCGCAGTGCAATACACAGCAAATAATGGGGTTTTTAAAGACCAGGTGGCATCCAGCAGTATAAAAAATATTCCTTCAGTCAACCGTGCTTCAAAAAGCAGCTTTTCATTAAGTTGTACATGCAAAAGAAAACTGAACACAAACTTATGAAGGGGGTCACTCCCAAAATCAAAGAAACTAATCAATTATGGGAAGGGATTATGAGTATCATGAACCTCTATCATTACCTCTTTACTCCATAAGCCATATTGAGCAGATTGTCCAACCTGCAAAACACATTTAGCAAACTTCAGTTTCTCATTTTCCCCTGGATGTTCAAGAGAGCTGGGTTTATTACTGCCATCTTCCAAGGGGATATCTGCATGTTAATTCTATGTGAAGTCTCAAAATTTTGGGTCTTTTCATAGTCCTGAGAGAATGGGTACCCATTGGCATAAGACACTAGTTTTTCCAACAGATACAGTTTATGGCTACAGTGCTCAGTGCCACACAAGGGAAATGGTTGTGGTCATCTGAGGAAACCAGGGAGGAAATGTGGAGGCTCTGGAACAGTTAATCTTTGAGCTCTCACCTACTGCCAGGTAAATTCTAAGTGCTACACAAGCACCTACATGTACTTCATACTACTGTTAAAAAAAAAAAAAAAAAAGAAAAAAGAAAAAAGAAACGGGCCCCAAGTGGAACCGCCTGTGGAGCCCCATGTCAGCAAACCAAGACTTGATATCTAATATGCTTTAACCAGTCCATCTGGAACTACCTGGTTAGCTCTAGTGAGGTAATCTGCTGGAAAGACCCCCACCCTTCCCCCAAAGGAAGGGGAGCCTGCCTGAAACAAACCACTCTGTTAGAAACCTCTCTTCTCCTGCTCCCTTCTCCCTTTAAAAGCCGTCCATTTTGTATATAAAAAAGCCTTCCATTTTGTACATCTCCTTGGAGCTCCTTTCTGTTTGCTAGGTGAAATGTTATTTGATCCATGAATTGTTCAATAAAGCCAATTTGATCTTCACATTTACTCAGCTGAATTTTGCTTTTTAACATTAATTTTCATAGCTCTATTGTTCCCTGAATATACCAAGGCACCCAGAGTAAGTAACTTGCCTAAGACCATAGGGCTAGTAAATGGTGGTACCAATATTCCATAATTTCCTTTCAGTCTACCAATTGTGAAGGACTTTTATTTCTTACATAGTGGTATATTACAGATAAAAAGAGCCTTGCAGAGAATAGCAGCTAAATCTGCCATTTCTCAGTGTGCTCAACTAAAGTCCAGAGAAAGACAACAGACTCACGGCTCCAGCAGGCAACAGGGCAAAGAGTTCTGACCCTGAGACTGATGCTTATTTTGACTCTGTCACAGGAAGTGTAGCCCTACTCAAGGTGTAAGTAGCCAGGTAGAAACAAACCAACCAATCTGAGCTTCCCTTAAAATTTTTAAACTAAATAGTTGGGGGTGGGTAGGTACTCTGTAAACTCCCCATCCTTTTCCTATTTCAAAACTTAAATTGATCTTATAATACTTGATTCTTCTTTCTTTGTCAGTTTCAAAGAGTCCATTCTCACGTTCCAATTTCCAGAATGCATACCAATTAATTACATGTTTAGAGGATGCAGGCATAACTTAATTCATCGTAGCCAGACCACCTTCAACGGCTGCAATGTTCGATACTGTCCAAAGTAAGACCGTGAGGCAGGAGGAACAATTGTTTTTCCTTAACACCTATGAAAGGTTAAGTCTGAAAAATGTCTCAACATTATTGTCTGACCTGTGGCCGGGAATGGGGGCAATGAGGCTAGGGCACACTTGAGAGAGCAATTCCTTCTCGTTTTATAAAAGCCAAAAAAAACCCCACAAACAAACAAAAATATCTCTTTCTGGTCTTTTGGAGTTGGAAAAAGAATCTTCATACATTCTTATTCCCAATCACCCCAGGGCATTCTGTGTGCTTTGTGAAAACAAAGAAATAACTGAGCTGATGTAATTCAAAGTGTAAGGGAAGAGAACAAATCACAATGACAATGGACCCTCATCTGTGTGTGTGTCTTGTCCCAATACCCTCTCAGGAGCTGGGACGCGGTGTGCCACTGTGCCACTGCGCATCAAGCACAGGCCTGGATCACAGCAGGTTTACAACTACCTGGTGATGAATAAAGCAATAAGGTTACCAATACTATCCTTAACTACTTAATCCAGAATGAAAACTATCAGGAGGGCTGGTTGGGGAGCTTATCTGAACCTGCAAGGAGAAAGCACATATGTGGAAAGAGCACATAGGTGGGAAGGCTTTGTATGTCAAAGATGCCATGCCTTTATAATCCAAAAAGGAAAGGCCAGGAACATCACAACTAAAGATACATACAAATTAGAATCACCAGCCCTCAAGTAATCTAATACAGATAATTTCATACAATTGCTACAATGATCAATAAAGAATGTATTTGGCATAGGACACTTGTAGAAAAGAAAAGCATATTGAAGTCTCCATCCAGAATGCTGAAGGGGCCAGATGCAGAGACACCTCATCGATTCACTCAAAGTAGCGTTAAGCCTTCTCTAGCGGTCCAGGCAGGGACTGTCACGCTCTGCCACTATCAGCTTATATACCAACCCACAACCTGAAGTTCAGAAATGGAATCTTCTAAGCAAGTTTCCAGTATTTTCAAGATAAGGTAATAACCAAAACTACCCCAGGAGTGAATTCCACTTTTTAGAGAATCCAAGGATTCTCCAGGCAAGAGGCCCAGGATCTCGAAGGACTCTCTCAGTGGGCCTCATATATGACCCACCTGTGAAGTCCTACACTGTGACCTTGACCACTTATTTCTTTACTTACATTTCCAGGAAAAATTCAGTCCTTTGGAACTTAAGCCAAGTTTTCTGTCAAGCCCCCCCCCTCACCCCCACAATCTCTTCCCACCATCTCCCTCTTCTCTCTCACATCCTCTATTAACAAGGAGATCAAGGAGGAGGACAGGATCTAAGAAACAGGACCTAGGCAGTGCTGAAAACTCCAGCCTACATGTAGTTGGACCTAGCATTTTCCCCTGATCTTTTGGTGCCACATGCTCACTGTTTCTCATGGGAGCTAGGAGAAAGCAGTGGGCACTCTACATAGACACTGTGCACCCCAAACCCTGTAGCAGTTGGGAGACTGTAAATGTGGCAACTTCTCTTGCAATTGCCTAGTTTACAGGTTTCTCAGACACAGGACCACTATTACTGTCCAGAGTTATACATCTTTGCTGGTATGTCCAGAGCTAAAGGGCAGACATTTTTTTTAATTTATTTTTTTTTTAATATGTGCTCATTTAAAAACAGAAGCCGAGGGGCGCCTGGGTGGCTTAGTCGGTTAAGCATCCAACTTTCGCTTAGGTCATGATCTCACAGTTCATGGGTTCGAGCCCCGCGTTGGGCTCTGTGCTGACTGCCAGCTCAGAGCCTGGAGCCTGTTTGAGTCGGTGTTTCCCTCTCTCTCTGACCCTCCCCTGCTCACACTGTCTCTCTCTCCCTCCTAGAAATAAATAAATTTAAAAAAAATTTAAAGAAAGCAAAAACAGAAGCCGATTTTTAATGGTGACCTAACAAGTTAGTAGCCTCCAGAATGATCCAGATAGTTGTGAATAACGATTAACCACAGTGTGACAAGAAAATACTAGAATCCATTAAAAATATGCTTTTAACCTTCCAAATATTCTTGGAGCACCTGCCTGGCTCAGTTGGAAGAGCATGTGACTCTTGATCTTGGGGTCTTGTAAAGATTACTTAAGTAAATAAACTTAAAAAAAATCCTTTACTCAAATTTAATTGAATTTAACTTAGCCTTGCTCAGTCCCTATACTTTCCTGAGGTAAGCTGGAATAGTCCCCAAAAAGGACAGCGACACTCTTCCCCTGTTCTTCGGCTTGGACGTAATCCACTTTACAAATAACACATTAAGTGGATTTGGAGGATTAGATAGGGAACCCTAGCTTTAAATAAAATAACCCTTGAAGATGATGTAGCTTCAGAAATATTTCTATAAAAATCATCATTGTCAGAGTGAGGATGACACCAGTAAGTGAAGCCCAAGTAAATAAAAACAAGGAAAGCGGAGTATTTCTCCTACTCTTAGTACAAAATACATTATGAGGTTATACACAAGATAATCCAACATGTCTCACTTTCATGAAATCAGACATGAAGTTCAAAATTATCAAGATAATTTTATGAATCTTGCTTTAAAGACATTTATTAAAATACTGGGTAAATGAAATGTAAAGTCAGCATGTTAATAAGCAAGAAATTTCATATATTGTTTATTTCATTTTTATTCTATCTTTATTTCCTGTGTTTGACTAGCATTTATGAGTTGATGAATATAATCGCACAAGCCCATGTTCATACAATTTATGAAAACATATACTGGGGATACAGGAACAAAAATTTTTCTAGCGGTACAAATAAAACTCAGACTAGGCCATATTTGGAATAGAACATTATATTAGGTAAAGCATACTGATTTCAGAAGAGAATAGAAAAAAGAAACCTGCTTAGCTTCTAAGAAAATTAACTGACAAGACTATGGGAAGGCCCATGCAAGTCAAAGGGGAAATGTGACTTCAATTAAAGTCAGAAATAAAAATATAGAGATTACCAGTGGGTAAGAAAGTGAAATTATGAAGCCTACAAATAATGGTTCTCAAAACCTCTCCAAAGCACTGGTCCAGATCTGCTGCAGTTAAACCACAAGATCATCAACTTACCCCTTGTCCAATTAGATGGCATCATCTATCCTCTAAGATAGGATACGACTCAAGAGGGCTGATATCAGTTTCTTCCAAAAGGAAATCACGATAGTACAATCAGCATGTGCCTTAAATGCAACACAAGTGCTGATTTAAAAGGCTACTTTACAAATGCATAAAGGCTTATGGAAGCAGGCACACAGGCCATTAGACTAGATCACATTCAATAAAATTAAAGCTGCTCCACGAGAAGAGAGATGAAATATTTGGCTGAAAGCTTAATTTAGACATGGTGTCCCAAAAACATATTTAAGGGACCTGAATTATACTATCCAATCCAAATAAATAAGGATGGTTTTATTTTGAAGACTGTAGTCAATTAAATAAGCATGTTAGATCAGCAGTGTTCAGTTAAAGTAACTTTCTATTCATATGGGTTAACTGGGTCATAAACTTCATAAGCCCACTTTTAAGCTTAATCCTGGGGTGCGTCGGTGGCTCAGCTGGTCAAATATTCGACTTCAGCTGGATCATGATCTCATGGTTCATGGGTTCGAGCCCCATGTCAGACTCTGTGCTGACAGGTAGAGCCTGGAGCCTGCTTTGGATTCTGTGCCTCCCTCTTTCTCTGCCCCTCCCCACTCATGCTCTTTCAAAAATAATAAACATTTAAAAATTTTTTCATAAAAATAAATTTGACCTTTATTGCATGGGTTTTAATTTTTCTGACCTTAAAAGATATGGTACATTTCAAGAATATTAAAAATATCCTTGACTATTGTTATAGCTTGTATTCTCCAATCTCTCTCAAGGTACTATGACAACATAAAAAACAGTGAGAAATTCTCTAAGTATTTGCTGGAAGGTGACAAACTGAAAGCTAAGAACATTAGGAACAGATGTTAGGAACAAAATATTTCTGTAATGATCTAGACTGAACGAGAGAAGAAAACAAGCAAGTCAATGGTCTTTATGAAGACAAAGAAGATTCAACATTAATTCAACAGAAGGGGGTGGGGGGAATCAAGTAATGAAATCCAAGTTTTTAAAATACTAAAGAAAAGCAACCAAACACACATCAGGTTAAACCTAAACTCTAGGAGTAAGACTCCCAATGTCTTCTAACACGTAGTCTAGACCAAACACTTTCACTGAGCTCAAAGACTAGTTCATAACTTATCATCTAAACAGAGATTATGGGAGGAAAAGATCATAGGGCAGTAGAGACAAGAGTTAGGAATCTGAAAGGACAATAAAAATCATCCCCAATTCCTAAAACCGAGTTTCCCTTATAACAAACAACTCTCATTCCCCTTTTTCCAGAATTTCTTTTTCTAGGAGTCGGGGAAACAAAGAATTTCAAGTTGGTAGAATATGGAATAAAAAGATAAAAGCAAAGATGGGCAGAAATATATTTAGCAAGATAATAAACTTGACCATCATAACATCCTGGAAAGCTTTACAGAAACACAAGTAAGAAGCAGAGAGCAGGCAAGGAGTGGGCCGGGTGGGTCTGTGAGCAGATATAGGAGTCACCAGCCTCCTCTGGGGAGTCCCCTGCATGTCTGGCCATTTCAGTAACAAGGCATTCTCCTGAAGATCCTGTCCTCTCAGGCCTCTTGCCCAATCTTCCTCAGCATTCAATCTTAACCCTCAGAACAGAGCTTAACTTAATAACTACCATAAAACAAATCCAGAGTTTAAATTGGAAAACCCAGAAGTAACCAACAATTTAAAATGAAAACAGCTTTTTATTAACATCAAACATTTTAGGGGCACCTGGGTGGCTCAGTCGGTTAAACATCCAACTTCGGCTCAGGTTATGATCTCACAGTTCGTGGGTTCGAGCCCCACGTCGGGCTCTGTGCTGACAGCTAGCTCAGAGCCTGGAGACTGCTTCAAATTCTGTACCTCCCTCTCTCTCTGATCCTTCCCTGCTCACACTGTCTCTCTCAGAAATAAACATTTAAAAAAAAAATTTTTTTTAATCAAACATTTTAATATTTTCACAGGGTTGAAATCAACCAGTAAGTCTCAAAGAACCTTCTTCTCTGTAAGCTCAAAACTCTTTTCTAGGCCCCAAAGAGCTCTGAACTTAACTGGATGGGCTGTCCAGGAAACACGTCTAAAATCCCTCACATGTGTCTGTGCAAAATTTGCAGAAAATATTATTCACTTAAGATGCCACAGAGAAAAACTATAGGCAGAGCTAAAAAATGGTTTTGTGAGATTTCTTTCTCCACAAGGGCAAGCATCAAGCTGCTTCATGCATCCCTCCCTGCAGCCATGGCCACTATCATCCACCAAATTCAAAGGTACCAGGGTGTACTGTCTGACAATGACCACCCCCTCCCCTTTTTATTCCTTGCTAAGTTAAAACAGAGTAAAAGAAGGCTCAATTGATTGGGTACCCAGTCATCCAGTTCTAAAAGGAGCCTTTTGACAGTACCACCTCTACTCCCAGGGCAAAAGCTACCCTAAGCAGGAAGTGAATATAGTGTTTATGGCAAATTTCCTTCTCACGCCTCAAGTGAAACAATTGAGTATTTTTTTTTAGAGCAGATATATGACTGATTTTATCTCCACTCTTTTTAGCACTCTGAATACCCCAAAGAAAAAAACGCATGTGATTTAAGTTAAAAAACATAACTCTTTATTAAGCTACATTTGTAATCCTATTTTTAGTAATTGACTATTCTATCCATGCGAGGAAAGAAAGAAAACTGATACGCATTGGGATTAAAAATTAAAAAAAAACATGCAGCATGGGGTTAGATGGAATTATGACTGCAGTATACCATATGGCCAAAAGGATATTAAAAAAAAAATGTTCTGGGGGAAAAAAAAAAACTGGGTGACTTTGCTTATGAAACCAGAGCTTCTTTGTGCTGTGTTTAAAGTCTTAAAGTCACGGTTCTTGCATGCAGATTAGAGATGTTTTTAATATTTTTTTCTTCAATAGCTTACTGTCAAGTTGGTTTCCATGTAACACCCAGTGCTCATTTAAAATGACTCTTGATTTGATTGTTACCCCAAGTTTAAAATAAAATTTGAAAAACTGAAATATTTACGCTTGTCTACAAGATAGAGTACTTTCTTTGGGCTGAAGATGCAGAGTCATTCTGTAGACTATATGGGGTCTGAAAACTACCACCCACAGGCCAAATCCAGACTGCCATCTGTTTCTGTATAGCCCAGGAGTGAAGAATGGCTTTTACATTTTTAAAGAGTTGTTTATAAAAAAAAAAAAAAAAAAAAGATATATATGCAACAGAAACCATGACCCATAAAGTCCAGAATATTTACTATGTGGCCCTTTACAGAGGAGACTTGCCAGCCCCTACAATACAAGAAATAAAATTTTAAAAGGTGAGGGGAATCCATTTGTAGAAACAACGTTTTCACATAGGTTATATATCCTTAGTGGTGTACATATATAAAGCAAAGTAACTGAAAGAGCTTGGTCTAAAAGCTGAAATACAGGAATAATATCTTATCACACACACACAAAAAAAAAACACTAAAAAGGGGAAATCAGAAGCCCTGGAAACAGAAACTACCCTGCATCCTGTAGGTCAGGGTATATAACCTACACTATGGGTGTTCAGGGCTAGATGGTTGCTGCTGTCGTGAGCTATACTGTGCACTGAAGGAGATTCAGCAGCACCTCTGACCTCTACCCATTAGATGACCATAGCACACCACACCCAAGTTACATCCACATAAACGCAGCAGACACTGCGAAATGTCTTCTGAGGGGCAAAATTACTCCCCAGGTGAGAATCACTGGTACAGCTCATTGTCCTTTTTTGTTACCATCTTTAATACTAGCATAAGACACTGCACCCCGAATAGGTTTTCTCTGTGCCCATAAGAAAAAGAGAGAAAACAACAACAACAGTAACAGCAAAGCAGAGGCCCTATCAGTAAAAGTACTTCACAGTGAACCTGAGAGTTCAAAGTTGAGTAGCTGGCCATGAGAATCAGACCAAACTTACCTAAAACGCTGTGCCTGCTGAGCTAGTGGTCCTGGATACCTTCTGTTTGGAGACTGGTACAGCTGGGAAAGGATGGCCTGATTGGTTTTTTGGCTTGGATTATTAGCAAACTTTACAGTGATTGGCTCTGTGGCACCAGGCGGTTTCTGGCCATTTAGGCCTTTGATAGCTTCTTCGGCCTCAATCCGCTTGTCAAATCGAATGAAACCTACACCCCTTGATATGCCTATTGGTAGATTTGGGTAAAGATTTAGGAAAGAGGGAGCAGAAGGAGAAGGGAAGGAGAGAAGAAAGGATAAATTAATTTTTCCTTAAAAAGAAGTTTTCACCTACATGTAACATCTGCCACAAAATCACAGGAGGAAAGTTCTACCTTACCTCAGTAGCAATTCAGTCTAGAATCACAATTTGGTATTTTTTAATGAAGTCATCTACACAATCTGAATACCCATTGTTACCTGCCTACCAATAAGCCAAGAAAAACAGAAAGCACACAAGTATGTCCCTATCTGCTGCCTTCTCTCTCCCTCATACACTCATTCTCTTTAATAATGTCAATAGCAACATGCCCGAGTTTCAGTTCTCAAATTATGCTGTTGGATAAGCAGCTCAAAAATTCATGAAGGACACAGTAGCTTCCTTTCTTATAAGGAGAACAAAACCAGGCATTTGCTAAAAATGCTACAAAGCTAAGCTAAAAATATAACACAGGGATAGAAAGATATTACAGCCAAATTTTTAATAATAAAATTCTACTTAATAATATTACATAGGATGCTGGCCCTTTAAGAAAGTGTCCAAGGAGGGTTTTCTGCTTCCCTGAAACTTCCTCCACAGCTTTTAACTCGAGAAACAAAACATGGTGAAAGACAGATAAAAGAAGACCTACATTTTTAAATAAATAAAATAGAAATAAAGTCTCAAAGCTTTCTAGCTTTAGCAGTATTACTCCAATGGAAATGCCATTCTCTTGTCTCATGTTCTCCTCACTCTGACAGACAAGAAAAGGAAAGCAGAGAGACGGCCAAATACCTGTCCAGCTTCTGAAAAATGGCAGACAAAAACCCAACCCATTCCATTTAATTAGCTTAAACGGGTAGCTGAGGCCAAGCCATAGCTGGCCATCCGGAGATAAACAGTTGCAGGGAAATACTTTCTTGGCAAGCAAATTGGTACTAGCCATACCAGCTAGGGACTAGTAGCTAGAAAAGTCTAGAACAGGCCGAGAAAATGTACTAGACCACCATGATTTATAGGAACCTTAAAAAGTAGTTAAGTTCTACGTGCTTTACAATTAATACTATGTAAGTTCAATGGCTTAGAATTTTATTCTAAGTGGACAGGCATTTCTTCCATATACATTTGTTTCAGCCCATACTGCTTTTCCCTTCTCACTTAAATTACAGAAGTTGTGCATGATTACCACCTGATGGCTGAATAACAAAATTGTAGGGTTTTATTTTTCATTTCAGGTAAAGTGAATAATTTCACCTTGAAAGTCGTAAGTATAAAAATAAAATGCTGAAATGACAGCAAATATATCCTTTTTTATCCACTAGGGTGAAGAATAACCCCTAGAACTTAACTATTCCATGAGGAAAGCATTAGATGAGCAATGCCATAGCCTCTACAAAGACTGAGTCATCTCAACCTGAGCACGCACCAGAATAACCCAGAAATCTGCATTTCTGGTGAAGTTCCAGGAGGATGCTGATCCTGCAGGAGTAGGACCACACTGGAGAACCAATGACTAACCCAAAAGAGACGAAATAAGTCTACTTGGGAGCCAATGTACTCAGGATGGATTTGCACTTAAGGAGATGGGCTTTCAGTAGCAGAAGTGAAATCTACTCTCAATTCACCAAGTTCTCATTAAAAATGATTAATTTAAAAAGTATGATGGTATGAACAAATATAAGGGCATTTCTGTTGCTTTACGCCAATTTATCTAGATTGCTAAACCTGAATTTCTCCTTCACAGATTAGCAGTCTGTGTGATAGGGCACAAGTGAAGGAGCATATGAGGAAGATTATAAAACAGCCATGATGAAAAGACTGAATTTTTACATTCCTTCCCTTGACTAAATTTTCTTCATAAAGCAAAACTTATTGGCCATTCTCCCAAACATACGTATATGAAGGTAAAGCTCTCTCCACCCAAAATTCTAACGGCAGTGCCTCCTATGGACGAGCCCAATTAACAGTGAACAAGAGTGTAACATGGGTTGCTTCTATTCAAACTCACATCAACTCCACTGATCTTCACTTGAAGAATTAAAAACTTGGTCTGATTTTATTCTGTAGTTAATCTAGTGCTTTTTTTTTTTTTTAAAAGACTAGAACAGAAATGATATAGAAACTATAAAACAAACCCAAAAAAAAACCAACAAACAAAAACCCAATAGAACAGATCAATGAAACTACGAGCTAGTTCTTTGAAAAGATCAACAAAGCTGATAAACCTCTAGCCAGACTCATTAAAACAAAAGAAGAGAGAGGCTCCAATAAGCAAAATGAGAAAGGAAAGAGAAGTAACCGACACCACAGAAATACAAAGGATTATAAGAGAATACCCACTGCTTAGTTTAAAAAGAAAACAGACACTGTTATACAAAATGCATCTCCAGGGGCGCCTAGGTGGCTTAGTCGGTTAAGCGTCCGACTTTCACTCAGGTCATGATCTCACGGTTTGTGGGTTCAAGCCCCGCGTCGGGCTCTGTGCTGACTGACAGCTCGGAGCCTGGAGCCTGTTTCAGTCTGTGACTCCCACTCTCTCTGACCCTCCCCTGATCACGCTGTCTCTCTCTCTCTCTCCTAGAAATAAATTAAAAAATATTTAAAAAAAAAATGCATCTCCTTCGGTGGTATTATAAGAGAGAGAGAAAAGGAGAAGGAAAACAGGGAAAGGAAAAGAAAGGAAAAGAAGAAACACGAAGACTATTAAAGAGAAAAACCTGTCTATATTTTCCCCAAAACCTTAATGTGACTGCTGGAGTATATGGCCCTACAGCTAATTTTTCCCACTCCTTATCATATTGCTCTATTTTCAGTAGGTTTTTAAAAAAAATAAAGTTTTTATAATAGAAAATTATCATTTATTTTTAAAATCCATAATCAAATCTATGTTGCTTTTCTTAAAAGCTTTGGAAGAAGAGATCCCTTACAAACAAAAGTTTTAATAAAGCTATCAGTCTTCTCGTTACGGTTTGGCCAAAAGATCCACCAGGCATAAAATGTTTTAACATTCAAAACGTCAACCTTTTACACATGCCCATACAACCCAGCATGGTCCTGGAAACCAGCCTGAACAGCCAGTGTGGACACAGTGTCATCTTCCTTTAGAAAACTAGGTGCTATATTCTGCTGCATTAAGCTATGCTTTTTACAAAAAAACAAGACAGCTTATTAGGAGGAGTATTTTATGGAGAATGGGGGCTTTTTTCACGAAGCAGCTTGGAAATAAGGATTATATCATCTATAAATTTATTACATGCCATAAAACAGGCTTCGAACCTGCCCCTTCGGGGTGGAAATGACTCAAGCTCGCTCACTTCACTCCACAATCTATTTTTATCCATGCATATTTATGAACAATTCCAGCAGAAAATTGCATTTTCTGGTCCACATATACCTTTGATATGTTCTAGAGACAAGACTGATGTATGGAAAGGCAGAATATTTCACAATCTGCCACTCAGAAAATGTCAAAGATTGTCTAGAGCAGCTGCTTACTTACCAGTGACCTGGTCAACAAGAATACGAGAAGTAATGATGCGTCCATATTGTGAAAAAAGCTGCTCCAACTCCTTCTGGGTCATTGTTTTCGGAAGTCCACTGACGTACAAATTCGCATCTCTGATAGAAGCTGAACTTGGGCGAGCATAGGAAACCTGGGGAAGGAAAATGAAATTAAGCATCTACACGCACTCAGTTACCTCCCTTCAGAAACTCAATGACTGCCTAAAGTTAGTTAGCAGCTTTTCCCTACGGAGTACATGACAAATATAGATGTTAAAAAGTCATACATTAACCATTTTATTCATTCCTGGAGAAATGCTCAACCAATGGGAAATGCTATTCCCCAAGGTGAAGAAAGAGATCGTATTTATCCCTAGATTTGCAGGTTTTCAAAATAAACCAGTGATGCACATGGCACAGTACTCAGGTAATAGGATGTCCTCAATGGGGCCAACCCCCCAAGGCTAAGTATGTAGGCTCAACTGAGCAATTAAGTTAAAAAACTCTAAATTCATTCGACACATTTGTCTGACCTGTTTTTAAGCCTCTCCCATCTCTGCAGGTGGTGGTATAAAGTTTCTAAAAATTCACCCTATTATCACTAAGTATGCTTTTCTGATTCATTTCAAAATAGCTTTTTATTATCCCTAAACTTCCAGAAATTTAAGTATATGAATGAGCTATATCCCTAGCTATTCTTTGTCTATTGTCTTCTTGTCCACAACTCTCTGTAACTTTTATTTTCTAAAAAGTCCTAAGTCCCTTTTACTGGCTTTAACTACCATTTTATGTAACCTTTCAAAAAGCTTCCCTGTCTTTAAGATATAGTGTTCAAAATTCTACAAGGATGGAAGACAAAGTAAGTCTGCATGTATTTGTTTATGATCAACATTCTTCATGTAAGCTCCATGCACTAAGGAACCAACTCTCACTACGATCACTGTTATCCTCAGTATCTTGGCATATGATAGATGTTAGAATATGTGCTGAGTAAAATCAATCTAATAACCCAGTGATCCTGTGGGCCCAGAGCAAGCTGGCTAGACCACAGGATTTAAGGGAAAGTTCACGCAGTCATCGAGAGCTTGCCCAAAACATAATCGACAGCTCTTTGCCTACATCTTTCTCTGACAATTTTCAGACAGCTCTGAGTCTCATGTGCTATTCCTGACCACATTCCCTCTAGTTTAATTCTAAACTTTTCTGAACTACCTAACTACAAGGTCACCATATAGCCTCCATCTTTCAGATCATTCATAAAAATAATCAATGGGTCTAATTCAGATCGATTTGCTCAGGTACCATAACTTGAAAACTTGTACTTGCCACTTTCATCTACTGAAGTATCCACCTTTAATATAGTCCACTGCTCATTTCAAAAGCAGAATTTAAAAAAATATATTTTCAATTTCAACAAGCTTTTAGTATCTTCAAATATATTCTCCATGGTTTAAATTATGCCCAGTGTTATCACCATTTTCTTTTTGGCTTTTCACCAAAAAAAAAAAAATAGTAGCCAGCTTTATATTACTTAATAAAAAGGTCTTGCTATCTTTCATCCCTACCCCACTAGTGTTAACATTTAATACTCTTATCCTTTATTCAACAAGTTTGCTCATTAACAAGTGAAAACACACCTGCAGGTCCAAAGGCTGTATTTGAAGTTACATGAGCACTGTCCTATGCTACAGACATAAGGAATTTGGAAGAGTGGTGGAGCACTGAGAGATAATTACTCACATGCACTTTTTCTCTATGCCTAAACACTTAGGAATGACGATTGAGAAACTAAAATGTAAGTGAAAAAATGAAGGAAAATCCCAAGTGATCATCAAAATAATTCAAGTGGGACCTAGTCTAGGGATTGCTATAAACTGAGATAAACAAACAAAAACAAAAGATAAAGCAAATGAATTACAGATGCCTACAGTGATACGAAAACATGAATATTCTACTTCTTTTCTAAAGTACAATTCTCAATTAAGAGGTTAAGCTACAAATCCCACCACTTAAACTCTTGCTTTCAGAGACTGGGAGCTCTTGGTAAGGCAGCTGTTAGTCTGCTTGGAACCATGGACTGAAGTGTTCTCTTTAGGAAGAACCACTTCCCATGGGCAACTGAATATGGCTGAGGAAACAGGTCGTGGAGGCAGACAGCCACTCCAGGAGCTCAAGCACGGCGTGAGGAAGTATAATGGTGGTTCTAGGTGACAACTTTCTAACCAGTGTGCCTGGCCTCAAAACTACCTTCGATTCATTAAGGCTCTGCGAAGTTACACACATTTAAGGCTATTAGCATGTAACCATACCTCCTTTGCAGGATTATTAGGAATCTTAATAATTTCTAATGTACACAAAATTCTTGCACAGAACCTGAAAACCTAGGTGACTATAAACATCATTTAGCTCTATATGCATCTGAGAAAGACACAGACCATTAAAACTGAGAGTAACCTGAGTCCATTACTGTGTTCCAGAATAATTTACTCATGCAGTGACATTTACTGCTCTGTGCATTTCAGAGGAGTGTGGGCGGAGTGTTTTAAAAGTTATCCTAAAATATATTTAGGAAAACGGGTTTATATTTAGTGCTTATATAAAAGCTTTGAAAACATACTTGGGTCAGTTATGTTATCTGTTTTTTGGGTTTTTTTTCTCCCCCCTTCAATGTCCGGTCTCAAGTTCACACTGCTCCTTTAATTTCTAGCCTGTATTGACTAGATTTTATTTTCTGTATTTTTGATGCTCTAGCATCTGGGGCCTTGATATTGGAGAGACTGCCCCTCCAGAGATAGCTACTTCTTGGAGACAGTAAATGACTCTCCTGTGAGCCTGCCTTCAATACATAAACAAAGCAAACCCACAACATATTTCATTTATCAAATTCTCACATAACAAGCCTATACTCCCCATCCTAAATCATCCCGGGGCCAGGTGCCTGACAGCTAGGAACCCCCACTCCCAACCTAGAGCCCTTCAAAATAATTCAAATTATCCAATGCTAAACTCAGCACACCTAACCCGCCTCACCCTTTCCTTCCCACTGGGAACTCCAATAAAGGCTCTGGACCACACACTGCCTTGGTGTCTCTGCCTCCTGATCATCCTTGGTACTTCCCCATGTGGCCCTACATGTCATGTTATGCCCCTTTCCTTTTTTTTTTTTTAAGCTTATTTTTGAGAGAGAGAGAGGAAGAGAGGGAGGGAAACAAAGGGAGGGAGGGGGGAGTGAGAGGGAGATGGGGGAGAGGGGGAGAGGGAGAAGAAGGGGAGTAGGAAAGATGGGGAGAGAGAGAGAGAGAGAAGACAAGGGGAAAAGACTGAGGGAGACAGAGAATCCCAAGCAGGCTCTGTGCTGTCAGACCAGAGCCTGATGCAGGGCTCCATCTCACGAACCGCGAGATCATGACCTGAGCCAAAGTCAGATTCTTAACTGACTGAACCAACGAGGAGTCCTGACCCCATTTCTAAAGATCTGTAACTATAAACTACTTCCTTCATAACCAGAATTTCCATGTCAGCATATCCTACCATACCTGATTAAAACAAATCCAGGGTACATTTTTAGAACACAGCCTCATTAAAAGGGCTCCAAGAACCAACAGTAAGCCTCCTCAAAAGAGATTTTTTTAGTGACTTTCTCAAAGAACTTCTTCCATCACCATAGGCAGGACAGAAATGGACTATACTACATATGAACTCATGGTAGCAACAATTATTATTTCCATTTAACTTACACTTAGGGGCTTTCAAGACTTTACCATGTGCAAAACATTTTCAAGTAGAGTATTCTGTTTGTGGTAGGTAGGGTGCACGTTAGTATTTTATAGCTGGGCAAATAGTATCAGCAAGGTAAGTAACATACTGCTGAATTCAAACTCCAAACACAGGATCCTTGTATCCTTGTCCAGTTTTCTTTCTACCATTTACTATAGTAACTTTTGTTCTGAAAGTTTGGAAGAATTAAATCTTGGTTGTTTCTTACACTAACACACAGACTCACACACAGTGAAATTGAGCTAAGACAGCAGAAAACAGGATGCCACTAGAAATCAATTATTTTATTTCATTTTCCATTAATATTTTCTCTAAAGTAACTTCTCACAAGAAAGAGTAAGTGGCCACAAATTGAGATTCACTGGAGAAACTTCACATGATACTTAGGATTTTTACACTGGTTTTGTTACTTTCTCAGAATGTAATTAAATGAGCAACATATACCCACCTCTACCCCTCATGAACTTCCAAGAAATAAAAATATAAAGAAGCATAACCATCCTTCTCCCAGACTAGCATGCCATGTCTTGCCCCTGCACCATTTCTTAGGATTTATAGGCCCTTCTCCTGCTCTATCAAGGATGTCACTGTCAATAACATCTTCCATTCTAAGAAAAGCCAAATATTTCTTCTTCTATCTCAAAGGACTATAAACAGAATGCACTTAGATCAAAGTAGGAAGAAGACTCTCCCAGTGGGATAAAGACTTATACTTTGGAGATTTAAATCAGTTTCCAGGCAAAATTTTGTACCTGGTAATTATCAGTGACCTTCTCCACTGATTTTTATGGATGTGGAGTCTGTACTGGTGCCTTGAATAATGCTCACCTACAGAAACTCTTGGTCTATCTTAAACCTCAAAGTTGTAAGTTGATTTTTATGGCTCTCCAAGGTTAATACCCCTTGGAGTAGACCCAAGAAATGGTTTGTTTTTGTTTTTGTTTTTTTAATTTTTTTTTTTAATGTTTTATTTATTTCTAGGAGAGAGAGAGAGAGACAGCGTGAGCAGGGGTGGGTCAGAGAGAGAGGGAGTCACAGACTGAAACAGGCTCCAGGCTCTGAGCTGGCAGTCAGCACAGAGCCCGACGCGGGGCTCGAACCCACGAACCACGAGATCATGACCTAAGCGAAAGTCGGACGCTTAACCGACTAAGCCACCCAGGCGCCCCAGAAATGGTTTTGTTTCATGGTAAATTATGTATCAGAAATATACTTCAATACAATGAACATCCAGCATATGCCCCAGTGGGATGAAATAGCTTCTTCTTTCACCAGTTGCGAGCTGTTCGCCGATCTACATTTACTGGATTAACAGAATGGGTTTGGATTTTAAATTTTCACTGCCATTTGAACAGGTGAATATTTAATGCCTGAGGAGCAAGGTTATGAAATGTCAAAACTACTAAGTGAAGGATCTAATTTAAGAGGCAGCCGGAGAGTCTGCAATTTAAATATTTAAGGATGATACAGAAAGTACAACACTGAACACCAATCTACTCCAAAGATAGCAATTTAAAACTCAGGTTTATTCTGGAATTTCTCACAACCCTCCAAGTGATACAATAAACAAAGACAAGCAATACTGAGATTACTTGAAGGGAAGGAAGGAAAGCAGTTAGAAGGCAAATAAATACTCTAGCCAATGGCTTCTCAAATTGTTCTTCACAAATGAGATCACACTGGACAAAATATAAAAATAGATTTATCAAAGTAATTAGGTCTTGAAAATGGAATCGTTTGAAACACAATATATTCCTTGTAATTAAAAACTCAATTCTTCATCAGCAACTAAAACTAATTATACATTAAACATTCAAGGACAAGTAACACATAGACTAAGAATGGCTATCAAAACACAAGTTAATCAAAATACACAGAATTAAAGGAATGAAAATATCTATGGATAAGAATTAGTACTTCATTACATGTACATAGTAAAGTTTAAAATCCCACTACATCACTTTCAATACAAGTCCATCAAAATGCTTTTGTCCAAAAACACAACTGCTCTCATTTCTCTTGGATTCATCAACAAAAGATCAGTGACAATGGACATTAATACCAACAGATTAAAGAGATAAGGTCTATAAATGAACAAAGCAATTCCTTCTTTATTAAACTAAGGACATCTGAAAAATCTCCCACTGGCAAGATCACCATTGAACAACTTCTATCACTTGTCAATTACTGACCCAGGACTATAAACATTAAACCTGAAAATTAGATGCTTGCCACTTCAGACTTTTTTGAAAAGCTCCATTCACTCTTTAGCTGGAAGGGGTGGACAAGGTCATGGTTGTGCCTATTTAAACTGAGAATTAATTGCTGTTCATATAAAAAAAATGGAGTCTTGATGGGACTGTCTGAAAAATGACACTATCACTAAATAAAAGTTCTGGCTCTGGTAGGCAGTAGCAAAGGTCTTGTGACAGCATTAAGGCTTTACAGACAGGTGGTTACATAGGACCCTCCAAAGAGCTGAGAAGTACATAGAAGGATGCGATCTCCAATCACAATTCAGGCCAGAGACCTCAAAATTCATCCAAAAGAAGGGACTGTACTTTTATCTGCTTCTAAATGCAAAACCCCACTAGGAACAAGTCTCAAACACATATCAAGGCATATACATCTCATAGTCTAGGATTAAGTTTTTTAAGGGCCAGCATGTTTCATGAAGGGCTGCAAATGAGTAAACCGGAGAGAACAAAGCATACAGAAATAAGTCTGTAAGAAATTAAAGATTAGCTGTAGAAAAGGTGTTAGAACTAAAAGCAATAATCACCCCTAGCAGGAAGGCTTAAAAAAGGGTATTATAGAGTAGGGGAGTTACCTTTAATAGGTATTCCAAGACACAGAATTTAGAAGACTCCATCAGTGGAGAATACATATGAAACCTCTGCTTCAAGTCCCATAGATTGTTTTAATTCAAGCAACACTAGGGAACACATTTGATTGTGTTATTCTCTGCTTCAAATCCCTCAGGGGCTCCCTAATGCTTATAAGATTAATTTCAAATTTCTTAGTCCTTTATGCTCAGGGCACTGACTCCCTTTCCTATATAAACACACACAACCTTCAGTAGTTTTCCAAACCTTCCTCTCTCTTCCCAGTGTTAGTATAACCTGCACCTCCCACTCAACTAAATGTGAGTCACTTCAGCCTCTACAAGGGCATCACGAGTGCCTAACATCCACTCTCATCCACCTTCAATAGTCTGAGTTAGGGCCTTTACCAGTACCCACAGCACATCACATGCCTGGTTTCTCATCCACACTGAGGAAACCAAGATAAAGTCGTTTCTTATCCTGTCTTGCAACTGTCTTATGTCCTTGAAATGTTTGTCTTTATCCTACTTTGCACACCCTGGTACATGCCACACAGTTGCCATCATGAAGAGGGTTTATAATCACACACTAAGTGGAGAAACTTCATTTTGGAAATCTTACCTAAGAAATTAAGAGGAGCCATAATCTACTTTGTAATAAAGCAAACACCATATGTGATGGTACTCTGTTCATAGACTAGGCTGTAGATGCCATTAAACATGTCCAGAATGAAGTGTCATTTCACAAACTGGGGGTTCAAATCCCCTGAGGAAATAAAATCTTTGACAGATTAATATGGTGCTGGGGGGAGGGGGGGGTAGGATCTTAATTTTGGAACAAAAAGGAAACAGAGGTCATTTAGCCCAATTTCTCTGTATTTAGAAAGGAGGGAGGCGAGACACACATAAATGAAGTGATCTGTCCAAAGATGCAGAGCAAAAGAGGGAAGTGCAGGATTTATAGGTCTCAACTCTTCATCAAGGGATTTTCCAATACACAACTGTCTGAGACACAATGTGAAATCATATGGGTTTCGAGCAAAATGGCAATTATTGGGAGGATGATCAGACATTTACAAGGAGAAAGATACATGCAAGAAGGTAAGAACTTTAGCTCTGCTACATTGTTTCTTCCATACATGTAAGAAAATCCGAAATACATCAAAATGGGTCTTTTCCGTAGTACACTTGCTATATTTCTTCTACTGGTAATACCTGAAAACTATGTAGGAGATGTGTGACAAAAAGCCAAGGGGAGAGGGGAGGACAGAAGAAAAAAAAAAAATCAGACTAGGAATCTTGAAACTATTGCTTTACACCAAGTAAATTAAAATGTATCTAGAATAGTCAGAATATTTTAGGTATTAAACATGCTTTTTTAAAAAATATGTATCACTTAACAGAAAGGGAATATAGCAACTGGGTATATTACACTAGACAGACTACCCAGCTTCACATCATTTCCAAGTTTTAGTGCAACACTAAATAAAATTCAAGGCAGTTGATTCTTGTACCTAAATTAAAAAAAGACCAAAGAATAGGTAATGTCATAAAAGTAAGTGATTATATGTGTCATTAAGAATAATAGAAAAGTGTGCTGGTTATAAGATCTGTAATCATAAACTGGATACTTGACAAATTAGATTTCCTTTTACACATATCTTAAACTCTGAAAAACTACACTGAGCACAGTCTATTAAACGCTACCCAAATCCTTTTCATCCAACATTTGTCAACTAAATGAGCATCCACACAGACTGTCCTGACAGACATCTTTATATTTTATTGAAGTATAGTTTTATTAAAGTACTGAAGTATTTACTAGACCATCTAAGTTGGTAGATGACATCTGCCCTGGTACTGTGGCTTCTGCCTGGCTATAGAACCCCGTGGTTCAACAAGGACTCTCATGCTGGTAAACAGAGTCCATGGTAAAGCACTCCTGAAACTTAAATGGACTTAAACCAACAATGGAACTTAAACCAACAATGTCTTTCAAATTCCTGAAAATCTCTGCATGTAAGGAATCTAACAAAAAATAAACAAACAAATAGAGTCGTAAATGTGGCATCCAAAGGGGGTGGAGGATTAAATCCAATCTACAATTGCACTGGTGTGGGTCAGTCATCCCAAGGTCTAAGCAAGAATCTGTCAAACAAAATCTTCCATATTCCATTCCTGACTCCATACCTTTACTTAGCCCGTTAAAATTTTAGAAAATGATTACACTAAAGTGGCTTAGGAAAAAAAATAAAAATAAAAAGACGGGAGTTTCAGCTCTAACCACCAGAGTTCATTCCTACCCTCTTTACATTGGTAAGTTTCCAATACTGGTCAGGAAAAGTGGACTCCCTTATTTTTAAAATTAAAAAATGAGAAATGAGCCTGTATTTCTTTGGCCACATCTCTTCAGAAGATGAGTTTAGTTGGTAGAGCATGGGACCCTTGACCTCAGGGTCATGAAGTTCAAGCCCCACATTGGGCATGGGGCTTGCTTAAAATAAAAAGAAGAATAAGAAGCATTAAGTAATATAAATAGGCTAGAATTGAGGCAAACATGAAGTAGTTTAGTACTAGGTCAAAAAAAAACTTACAAAGGCAAAAAAGAATGTATTATCACTGGTGAAGTTCTGGCCGCAACAGAGCATACCGTGAACTAGTGGCCAGAAACTGATGCTCGTACCACAGCCCTCCAAAGTTACGAAGCAGTGAAAACACAGGGCATGGACTCACACAGAGCTGAGTTCAGGTCTTGGCTCTATTGCCTTACCAGTTATATAACTAGGGAATAATTTCCTTAGGTCTTCTGAAGCCTCTATTTCTTCATTTACAATCTGATGTAAATGACAGTCCTTACCTCACCGGGACCTTACAAAGATTAAACAGAAAAATAAAACTATTAGCACAAAGCTGGAGAACCATAATAATGTTTCAATCATACCATAATGATTCCATATATATAGAAAATCATAACATAGATAATGATAGTTCCAGATACTTATTAGGCGCTTACCATGTGCTTGGTATGTTACATACCTTAATTCAATTGATCCTAATATCAGGGTATGAATTGGGTGTTGTTATTATTAGCATCTCTAATTTATGTAAGGAAAAACTCAAATATCATTATTATCTCTGAAATCAGATAAGAGGACACAGAGGGGGCCATTTGACACAAGATGTATGTCCTTTAACAGAAATACAGTTCAAAGGCTAAATAACTCTTCTTCAAAATCCATGGCAGTTATTATCAAAACTAACCCTAATTATTACAATATTACAATACAATCTTGTAAGTATTTTGTAAGACAATGACAGATAAGTATATTGGAGAGTCTAAGCCCTCGTTGACGCCTGAGGAAAAGGCGGTTTGTCATATAAAGGTCCATATTCAGCAGCTTTAAATGAGCTGATAGAAAAGATCAACTTAATTTTAATATTATTTTCCCAAAGTACAACATATTAAATACTCTAACTTCCTTATTCTCTCTCATAAAGATCTATTAGAGCCTAAAGTAAGATGCAAAATGAGAAACAAAGGAGAAACAGAGAACCATCTCCATTTTGGGGAGAAATAATAAATGAGCTTTGGGAAATACTGGCTACTTCATATTAGTGTTACAAGTATGTACTTGAGGGCCGCCTGGGTGGCTTAGTCGGTTAAGCGTCCTATGCGTTCGCTTAGGTCATGATCTCGCAGTTCACGGGTTCGAGCCCCGCGTCGGGCTCTGTGCTGACAGCCAGCTCGGAGCCTGGAGCCTGTTTCAGTCTGTGACTCCCTCTCTCTCTGACCCTCCCCTGCTCACGCTGTCTCTCTCTCTCTCCTAGAAATAAATAAAACATTAAAAAAAATATTAAAAAAAAAAGTATGTACTTGAATGTGGGATGGGTTACAAGACACCATTCAACCAATGCCGAATGACTCAATGTGATTTCACAGTGGGGAAAAAAATACTAAGGTGGCTATGCTAGCAGAGTACTGTGAAAGCTTTTCACTTTGGACACTATCATGAAATATACTAAGAGAACATTAGAGCGACTTAAAGAAAAAATGTCCGTTCTCCATATTCAGACGTGTGTAGGGCCTCTTCAATGCTGCAGGAACAGCAGACTACCTCAAAGCAGCCTCCCAGGGTAACAGCACTGGAATTCACTTACAAAGCTTTTGTATTATTAGGCTGTAAGTTCCTAGAGGATTGAAACCAATTCTTGTATGTATGCCTACTTATACCCCCACCCACAAGTGGGTGCTCTGATTCCTCCTGACTGAAAATACTCCATGGACTCCTGCAGGGGCTATTTCTGAAGTATCTTTCAGGCAAGCTGATTAGAAGGTGTGATGCTTGTCCAAACAATATGGCTTTTTTGTGCTTCACTGGAAACAACAGAAGTTAAACTGGCTTACAGAAAAATAGATGTACTCATTCAGTTCTTAGAAAAGATTTTTTCAGTAGTAGCTTCTTAAGGGTTCTTTCAAGTTTCTGAAATTTGATCAGATGCAATCTCCAACAAAAACTACAATATCAAGTTCCTGTTAACACTTTTACCTACAAAAATAAACTTAAAATGCAATTCAGATAATATATGAGCATCTAGATCTAAAGCACTGCCAGATCAAAATGCTGAGTTAGAAAAAGTTAAACCTAAAGAAGGTCACCACAGTACATGGTAGAAGTAAACTGGAGCTGTTTAACAATAAAAGTCAACTACCACTGGCTGATAATATGTAGAAAAAGAAGGTTCTCAACAAGCCAATTTTGGTGGGTTATATATCCTAGGGTTTTCACATACATCTAAAATTTGAGACAGAAAACAAAACCATACACAATTTCCTATCTCTGAGCATACTGAGCACATCTCCACTATCTCTTATATAAGCAATATAAAGAAACTTTTTATTCAGAAATTTTAAATAAAAGCTTATAAATTTTGTGAACAAAGATCCCTGCCCTCAGAGTACACCACTAAAGATGAGAAAAGGTAATGGGCAGTGAAAAATAGATGCTTTTAAAAAATTTTTTAATGTTTATTTTTCAGAGAAAGCCAGAGCATGAGTGTGGGAAGGGCAGAGAAAGGGAGACCAGAATCTGAAGCAGGCACTAGGCTCTGTGCTGGCAGCATAGCACAGAGCAGAACACGAGGCTGGAACTCACAACGTGGGAGATAATGACCTGAGCCAAAGTCAGACGCTTAACCGACCGAGCCACCCAAGCACCCCGAAAAATAAACGTCTTCATTGCCAAACTAAAAGTTGGTAAGTAAGGACAGTGGTATAGGGCAGTATAGGCAGAGAATGAACCAAGGCAGGAGATAAGAATTTGACACGCACATTCAAGGATGAGGAGCCCGCTGAGCTAGGATAAAATCTCTGTAGAACAAAGACAACGCTGTAATAGGAAGCTGGGGCAGATTCTGGAGCCCTTAAATGTCATAGTGAGGCTTTTTATAACCAGGGGAGTGACAGTCTACAAAAATGTATATGTGTAGGTCAAATACATATACAACATGGAGATAATTTCCCTATAAGCTACGTGAACAGAAGAGTCAAAATCAGTGTGGCAATTTAAAAAGCTATTTTAAATACCATTTACAGTAAGTTTACTTTTGTTCTGTAAACTAGAAGAAAAACTGCTTCACCACAAGGTTGGTTTGGATATCTAAGTCTTCTTTGACCTAGTTATGTATACAGTAATGAAAATATGATCCTATTTCTGTGTGTACACTAAATACTCCACAGAGAAATTTCATCTTGGTACCATTTTTAAATATGTTAAGTGAGTCTCATAGGCTTCCATGGATCTTTGCAGAACAAGGCAGATACGTGTCTGTGAACAAATGAATTAATCTACCCAAAATTCATCCCCATAATTCTTTTTATGAATTAGGTCTTCCCTAAAAAAGAATAAATGTAAACTATGGGGCTAGGTTTAATCAAATTTTCTACTGATCACTTTCATAGAAGGTTAATACTTGATTCAGTAAATACACTTCATAGTTTCCAGATGTAAGTTTCTTCCAAAAAAGTACATGTCACATTAAGGCCTCTGTCCCTTTGGATGAGACATTCCTTCACGTGTAATACATGTCTTCTTTCTCTGTGTGATAAACCCTATTTTGTAAAACTCTATCACCTCTGAAACCACTGCAGAGGCCTCTTGACAGCCAGGGACATATCCATTCCTACTGCACTCTGCATTCACTTATCATACATCCAAAAAATGGTCATATAAAGTCAGTGCTGTCTCTCCCTACTACACAATGACATCAAGGACAAGACTATATCTTGTCGTGTTTTAGCACACCTCCATTTAACAAAGTGGACCTGTATGTGCTAGACATTCAAACTGCTTACAGAATTAAGTACTTACAGATAGATATTCCTTACCTAAGACTGTAAAACCATGACTGTATAGTCCTTAAAAAACAATCTGCAATAAAACATTTTTAATATTAAATTTAAATAGCTTTGCCCTTGTAGGGGGGAAGAAGAGGAAAAAACACATTATGATGGGCATTAATAACATTTAGTTAGTAGTTTTTTTCATGGTTATTTATTTTGAGAGAGAAAGAGCAAAAGCAGCGGGGGGGCGGGGGGGTGGGAATCCCAAGCAGGATCCATGCTGTCAGAGCAGAGCCCAACGCGGTGGGGGGGGAAGGGGGTGTCAATCTTGCAAACCATGAGATCATGACCTGAGCCCACACCTAAGTAACTGAGCCCTGAGCCACCAGGCACCCCAATAACTTTTAAAGCATATGCTCTTCCATACAAACTTGGAAACTAAACACTGGACTCGCTAGGATGTCATATAATGTAAAAGGCCCTAATGGGACAGGACGCTTAAAGATGGAAGTAATCACTTTTACTAAACCTTTAATGTACTTTAAAAATTACTCCTCAAACATCCAAGGGAAAATTTCTAATGGTCTTCCTTCAAACGCCTGTTGTAAATGTAAAAACAGTCTGCAACCCATACCTATATTATAACCAAAACACAACAGCCAATATTTAATGTTTTCAGGCCTGATTTAACCCAATTGTCATGAATCGTGTGTGTGCGTGTGTGTGTGTGTGTATACACAAAAAGTTAGGAAACAACCTCACTTTCCTTCAAGGAGAGCTTGTCTTTAGTAAGCCTTAATGAGTATAAACAACACACCCATTCAAAAACAGAAAAGGCAGTAACAAACATTTTGGATTGCCCCTCTCTCTCTCAAATAGACTAGAAGGAAATTGTGTGTGAGACACATGTATAACATATAAGAAAAGGAAAAAGGGATACTAGGAATGTTACCATAAACCCTCCCCAGAGCCAAAGAAAGTCTTACCTATGTATTTTTTGTGGACCTGACGTAAGTTATACAACTATAAAAAACTTATTCAATAGATGATTTAAAAGGAATAACCCCTGAAATATTACTGAATGCTTTATAACTTTAAACCCACCTAGATATTTTTCTCTCAACATGATTAGACATTAGAGAATAATCACAGGGAAAGCTTTTTTTAAATGAACTGATTTACAGGACTAATAGTCTCATTCAAAGACAATTCCTCATTCTCCAAATATCTATTAGACACCTGAGCTGTATATCCCCCCAAACAGCTTTAACAAAAAGTAATTACTATATTCCTAAAGCCTTTTGTATGCCAGTTGTGAGGGCTTTACAAGAAAGAGGAGTTTTAAAGAATACACCAACAACTTTTACTGAACACAATGAACAAACCATATCACTGCCATTCACAGACTCCTCCAGAAATTTAAAGAGGAGCAGGAGGAGGGAAGAACCACCTTTATCTCTGTTGCAAGACAAAGGGTTCTCCTGCTTCAGATGTGCAGAGGCACCTCACTTTACCTTGAGAATCCAGTCCTACGGTATTTAATTACACTGGCGGGAGCACCAAACGGTCTGGCACGGTGCCCTTTCCCTGGGTCTTGCTGATTGATAGCATCAATAACATTCACTGGCTGTAATTAAACCGCCAAATAGTACCCCCTTTGCCACTTGGTAGATCAATGTTCTTTAATACTCAAAGAACAAAGTACAAAGGTCAGAGGGGTGTTCTTAGCCCTCACCTTCACAGTTCATTTGACTTTGTGCACCAGAGCAGTTTGCAGGCAACGCATATTTCACAATTCCCCAAAGACACTGGCTAATGAAGGAGAACACTATGGAAAATGCTGTTAAGTTGATGACAATTTCTTATTAACCCATTTTTGCAAATCTGAGAACAGAGACATTCTAAGCCTTTTGGTGACAGTATGCACCGCTTTCACATAGCTTTGGGACAAAATTCAGTTTATAAGTCAAAAGGTTTCTAAATTAAGGTAGAATACAGTAAATAGGGTTTTTTTCCTTTAAATATTTATAACATGCTATGTGGGCGAGTTCTTGTGATAGTAAAGCAAATTCCCATTTATTCAAACCCAGGCTAGAAAAGTTCAAACATCCAGAGACTGGGGAGAGGTAGGAGAGGGATGTGGTTGAGAGTTTATAAATAGGAGAGAAATTTTTATTGCATTCTAAAAGCAACTTCCATATTCTAAGGATTCACAACCATCCTGAACCATGTAATTGAACTCCCAATCTCTATACTAATATGAAATACCCATTTTAAATGAATGGGCCCCAGAAGAATGATACTGCAAATTCCCTACTCTCAGAATCAAATATTAAACAACATTTATGTACTTGTAATGCTAAAAGTATTTAATGACACTGAAATGCTCTGAAAATGAGGTGTGTATGTGTGTGAGAGAGACAGAATTATTTCCCTAAGTCCGTCATTATATTCATTAAAAGTACATCTGTTAACCACAAGCATTTCAAATAATTTAGGACAGAACCTACAAATGAAATTTTCATTAACATGTAGGCTCATTTTGAAACAAGAACCACACGTCTATCGAAGTACAAATCATTAAGGTCTACCAAACAAAGGTTTTTAGGTCAGACCACCACCTATTAAGAACCACCAGTAGTAGCTGGTTAAAATACATTTTTTGTTCTCACTCTGCAGATAACCAGATTCAGTAAGTTTTGGGGTCCAGAAATAAGCATTTTATCAACCCCCCCACCTTAGTGATGCTGATGAACATTTTAATGCTTTTGCAGTCCCTTGTGTAGACAGACTTTTTTTTTTTTTTTAATTTTTAACATTTATTTTTGAGAGGCAGAGAGACAGAGCATTAGCAGAGGAGGGCACAGAGAGAGGAGACACAGAATCTGAAGCAGGTTCCAGGCTCCGAGCTTTCAGCCCACAGCCCGACGTGGGGCTCGAACTCACAAACCGCGAGATCATGACCTGAGCCCAACTTGGCTGCTTAACCAACTGAGCCACCCAGGTACCCCTAGATGGACTTTAAACAGGTAATCCTCAAACTCTGGGGGCATATTCGGGATTCCTAGAAAGCTTATAAAAATTAGATGTCAAGCTCTTCTACTGGTCACCTGCCAGTGTAGGTTTCCAAATGAGTAAGAAATTCACAGGTAGCTTGAAAATAAAGTATATATGAATAGAAATCACCAATAAATACAAAAATGTAAAAGTAAAGCAAAGCCCTGAAAACTCATTCAAAGGTATTTCCAAATAGGAGCCTGGCTGGCTGGGGCTCAGCTGGGTTAGGGAGCTCATCAGCCTGGTGGGTCTATACAAGAGACTGCTGTGCTTACTTCTATGAAGTCAGAGCCACTCTCAAGGACATCAGAATCTTTCTAAGAATATGAACAGGGTCGTTTGTAAGAAGAAAGCAAGAAACGTCCCATTTCTAAACAGTCATTTAACAAAATTTGTAGAAATGAAAGCTTTTCCTGAATGATCAGTTTCTAGGACCATGCAGGTGCTGCCTTCCCCGCTGCTCACCTGAGGGTCAGGGAGGGTCACTTCAAGACTCATTAGCAACCTCAAACCCTAGGCAGGAAGGATTACGCTTCCTAATTCCTGTGGGAGGAGGTAACCTTATACTAATGACCAGAAAACAGAGCACATTAGCATGACTTATCAATTTTTTCCCCACTATAACACAAGGTAACTATAATAGTTTTAAATATCCAACAAAATCAAACTAACAAGCTAAAACAGTGGGACTACTTACTTTGGAGTAAAAGTAGTTTTTTTCATTCCTCCCCAGATTTCTAAACTATCACTTTAATATAGAAAAGACTGGTGGGGGGGAAACCCTCAATATTCTTAATCTTCTGTTTCTGAAAGTAACAGGCCAGCATAAGTACTTTCTACCTCTAGATGTTAAGTGGAAATGTCTGACAATAATTGTGTAGTCGAGCATCATCGCTGCCATTTTCAAATGAGAAAGCTAAACCAGGAGAGCAAGAGCAGGACATAAATCCAGGACTTGTAACTCTTCAGTCTTGATGCAGCATTCAAGGGGTTCTTCTCATTCAAGGTGGGGGCACACAACTAGCAGACCACTTACAGAGTTTTCAAACTACAGCTCTCTCTTGCTTAATCCCAAGTAGAACGTCAAGAAACTTCCCAAGGTAAAACCTCCACAAGTCTGATGTCATACCTGGAGCCTAAAACTGATGCTAAAACCAACAACAGGAAAATAGGGCAGAGATGGGAGTAAAAGAAAATGGACTACATGTGCTTTTGTAAAGAGTCCACACTAACTTAAAGAACGACAAATGCACTTTCTGTAACTTTTAAACTAGCACCAAAGACTCACAAGAACTTCCCAGAAAAAAATTCTTGAATGGGTTATCTCCTACAGAATAGAGATCCAGAGAGTTACTATAATAATTCTTTTACTGCCCAGTTACCATCCAAATACTTAAACCTATGTGAACTCGCCCATCTTGTAGACAGGACCTCCACATACTAGTTTTATTCTCAAACTGAGCGTCTGGCTATCTCCAGAACTTTGCCTGACAGACTATAGTTTTCCCACCACTAGGAACAGCTCCACTTTCTCACAACAGAGATCTGAGCCACAAAGTCTCAAGACAGTAAAGGACCCAAAGTAAGGTTCCCAAGAGAATATTCCATCTGTAGTGGTATCTATAACCTGGTTCTAAGTAAAATGTCTACAGGTCAACAATGTGAGATGAAAAGAAAACAAGAAAAGCCATCAGCATCAGCCAACATGTTAGCTTGTGGCACTGTTAGCTACAGTGTGTTTGAACAAGTCTCTTTTTTTTTTTTAATATTTATTTTTTCTAGGAGAGAGAGAGAGAGACAGCGTGAGCAGGGGAGGGTCAGAGAGAGAGGGAGACACAGACTCTGAAACAGGCTCCAGGCTCTGAGCTGGCAGTCAGCACAAAGCCCGACGTGGGGCTCGAACCCACGAACCCCGAGATCATGACCTAAGCGAAAGTCGGACACTTAACCGACTAAGCCACCCAGGCGCCCCAAGAACAAGTCCCTTAATTTGAGCTGCATCTCGTTCTTCAGAGGGAGTATTTTGCCTACAGGAATGTTGCTTTTGCCGAAGTCCAGACAAGTAAAAGAATAAAAGTCCTATGCAACTACTACGAAAAGTAGATACAGCAAGGAACTGAGGGACCCTTTTTCAGAAGTTAGCATACCTGTCTTAACCTCTGGAGCTAGCTTGGTGGAAGAGACAGAAGTCACAAAACTACCTACTACTACTTCTCCAAGTCACAAATAAAAGGCAACAAGCTCTACCCTACCCTTAAAGAGCAGCAGAAAAGATAAGCAGACCAAGTGTTAACACTGCCTTCCAGAAATGCCTTTGCTGATGCACATTCATGAAACAGGCAGAAAAGGTAGAAGCTTGAATAACAAAATGATCTATAAACTCCCTCTTAAGAAAGATGGGTTCAGTCAACTGATGAGCTGCCCCCATCATCTCATCTCTGTAGTGCACAAGCAGGTAAGGGCAGGAAGTAAGCTGAAACAGTGCTACCAGGAACCCTCCTCCTCACACATCCCTCTGTGCAGACTCAGCCTTTGCTCCAACAACTGTCAAAAAGTATCTACAGAAAAGCAGTTCAGATAATGCCAAGTTATTGCCTTCTGGGGATTTCCAACTGTCTCATTCCCACTTTGAAGGGGGGTTGGAAGGAGCGGGAGTAACACAAATAGGCCCGAGTTGGGGTAATAGGTTCTGGACTATCCGAGGCCACCTACCCACACTCTCAAGGCTACCCAAGGTAAGTACCAGCCTCTGGTGCCTTTTTGTGTTAAGAAAAAAAAAAAAAATTCACAGCTCATAATGGAGTATTCTCCAAACACGTGACAGGCGTTATACAAATAATACCGTATTAAAAAAATCTTACTCATTTAAATAAGGGCTGTGTAAACTCGAGTTAATACAGATACAGGAATTTTATTTAAATGTATTGAAGAGTTTCTGATGATCAGATATACCAATATACTATTAAAACTTGGCACATGGCTCTAGAAATTTCCAGACCATGGGTTAAAAATAAAGTTGTAACACACTCAGTCTTAATTTTTAAAATGGCAAGGAAATCATTTCCTCAGCTTCCATTTTTGCTTCCACTCCTGGTATGTACTTTTTCATTTATTTATTTTTTTTGTCCCTCCACAAACAGAAGTCTGACCAGCCAAATAACAATTTAGGTTAACATCTCCAAAGCTGTCAGTTAAATTGAGACTTGTCCTTCGAACTATACTGTCAAATTTCCCAAATCTAGTCAAAGTAAAAGGTAAATGATGATCTATATGCAGCAACGTTGAAATAAGGGATACCTTGGGGGCTCCTGGGAAGTTCAGTCCGTTAAGTTTCCGACTTCAGCTCAGGTTATGATCTTGCAGCCTGTGAGTTTGAGCCCTACATCAGGCCCTGTGCTGACAGTTCAGAGCCTGGAGCCTGCCCCTCCCCACCAGGTGTTCAGTCTCTCAAAAAATAAACCAACATTAAAAACGAAAGAAAGCAAGGAAGGAAGGAAGGAAGGAAGGGAGAAGGGAGGGATACCTTATAGATGCTTTTACAAGTTTGTGAAGCTCACCCTTCTCCTACAAACATCTACACTTTGTACTGACACAGAAAACAAAATCAACTACATCAGCCAAAAGAATACTAGCATAGCCCGATATGCTCAGAGAGATGTGGAGTTTGTACTAAACAGACCTTCCCTTCCTAATATTTAAGTCCAATCCATTGCTGCTCTGCTCGAAACACTTTGGTGGCTCTCCTTCACCCACAATGTAAAATCGTGGCATGGCATGGCACACCTGCCTTTAATAATCCCCAAATGCTCTCTGCTTCTTTATGTATTACTCCCCCTGCTTACTGCTCTAGCTATTTCTAAGTGGTTCCCCTAGCGTCTGCTTTCAAACTTCCCTACAAAAGCATGAACTCTCAGCATTATTGCTATTTTGAAACCCGCTTGTCTCAAACACCTCAAAATGATGCTGTATATTTTAGCAGATCACCTACCAGGTGGCAAGCCTAACTTCACTTACATTTCCACTCCTGCCTTTCTTTCTCTAAAGCCCAGAGCTGTTATGTAGCATTTCCTAATGGTCAAAATTAAACTTTAAAAGGAACAGTTTACAATGATAAGAATCAATCCCCTCCCCAATAATTCTGTACCAAAAAGAGGGTTGGTTGAGCTGGAGGATTCCCAGCACAAATTTTACTGTGGCTGCTAAATTTTCACCAACCACAAAGAGAAACCGTTAACATGTTGTCTCTTCAGGATAAGGTGTTGCATTTCACCACTAAATCATTCCACAATAACCATGAGGTCATTAAAAATCAATTAAGGAGCTACATCTTTTTGTAATATGTAATTTGGTAGACTATGGAAAGTTAAAAAAAAGCAGATAATAAACATTCTCAACAATGAATTAATTTTACAGATAAAATGGAAACTTAAATGATTACTTTCCAAGATAACATGGCCAGTTAAATCAGGTTATCAATGTCCAGAGAGAGTAAACTCTCAAAAGTGTAGTTCTGTATTCCTCCTACGTTAAGGATATAGTTCACACTAAACAAAGTCTGACCATGACATGTACTGGAGAAAGGATAGACTAGTTCGGAAAAGTTATAAATGTAACAAATAATTTAAAGCAACACAATGGCTTAGAATAAAGGTTTATTAACTTAATTGTTCTCTAAGAAACTGAACACTTTAAGAAACAGATACTATTTGTAATTAGTTACTTCAATTATTACAAGGTTTTCCATATGCACTTAAATGGTGGTTTGGATATTTTAATATGAGAAATTTCACATTAATGATATCAATTAGTAACTTTTAAGCAAAGGTGAAATTTAGGCTGGCCTATGTCTGAATGATTAATCAAAACCAAATTTAGATAGTTTTTTTCATACGGGTAATATTTCAAACAGGGATTTTTTTTTTTCTTCCGCGGGGCAGAGAAGGCATGGATTTGTAGGTGTATCTATCAACAATAACAAAAAGCTTCTATTCCTTGAGGTAACCATTCCCACTTTCAGATAAAGTGCGAACCTAACAAAGCTTCCTACATGCCTTGTAGGAGGGGAAGAGTAGGAGTGACCCTGAGGGGAAGGACCTCCATCACCTGTTCATAGCATGTGATGGAGGCGGGGAGGAAACCATGTAAGATCTTTTGGAAATTCATGATTTTACTCTGCTAATATGAATTTAAGTCTGATACCATTATCCTGGGCAAAAAATACATTTTCCCGGGGGGAGGGGGGGGGGGCGGAGTACTGGCTTGAACCCGTAAGTGTTTCATATACCAATTTAGATTTTATCAATACTTGAGACTCCCTAAAACCAAAGTGAGCAGAGAATGTGAAGACTGAACACAGTAGTCACAACCACGGAGATCCCAAACGGGCCACAGAACAAAAGGTGTCCATGGGGACCGGGACCAGAGGGCTCTTGATGAGCTGCTCGCCCTGTCCAGCACACAATTTTTGACACTGTCATGAGATGAGATTCCCACGGCTGAACTGTGCATATACTACCTTTTCACTCTCTTCCCTAAGACCGGAAGTTAAAAACATCTTGTCTTCTTCACACTTTATTTACCATGTCAGTATCAGGGACAACATGGGCAGGCTTTATCATAACTGCCTCCATGCAGCTCAGAGATGGTGTGACATCACCAGTAAGGTAAGGCACCGAAGCATCGATCCAACCAGGGGAAAAAGTGACCCTCAGGAGAAGAGAATAACCACTCTGAAACTTTAATCTACAAATGCTGCTCTTTTTAATAAACATTTTTCTAACATAAGGTGAACATACTGAGTTTTTCTAATTTCTTTTTTTTTTAATTTTTAAAAAATGTGTTATTTATTTCTGAGAGAGAGAGAGAGAGTGTGTGAGCAGGGGAGGGTGAGGGAGAGAGGGAGACACAGAACCTGAAGCAGGCCCCAGGCTCTGAGCTGTCAGCACAGAGCCCAATGTGGGGCTCGAAATCACAAACCAGGAGATCATGTCCTGAGCCGAAGTCGGATGCTTACAACTGAGCGACCCAGGCACCCCAGTTTTCTAATTTCTAAACCACACGTTTTAAGGAGTGAAGATGCTATGAACCACTTTTTACTCTGAATGTTCAACTATCATTCAGCATGCTCAGGAGAATTATCCACAAGAGGATATCAAGATAAAAGATGAAAACACACTGAAGTTAGCATGCAAAAATACCCATATTTAGAGAACCCACCTATTCAGAAAAGGTACATTTTGGTGGCTTCCAAGTGCTAGGCCTTAAACTTGCCGTCACAAATTAACTGGAAAACATATTAAAAAGCAGATTACTATATCTCACCTCTGGACACTGCTCCTGTAGTTTGAAGTGGGCCCCAGAATGTGTATTTCCAACACACTTTCCCTTGTGATTCTGAGGCAACCAAGTTTAGGAAAAACTGCTTTAAGATTTCGCAGTGCCTGAGGGACTTTGCTTCACTCATTGCAAAAATACTGAGTATTTGTCATTTATTCAACACACCATCCATCTATTACACAAAACCCTACAGGGCTAAGGCTATTAGGGAGCCCCAGGAGAAACTGCTAAATAAACCACCTTTCATGGCACTTGATTCACAGTTTCAATATTCCAATTGCTAGGAATTCTACCAATGCATACTAAATACTAGGTGTCTTGGAAGACTTAACTTGAGGAGCACACAAACATTTGAATGCTTGTATATGATGTATGTATTAATTAGTCTACTGCAGCCTTCTAAAGAGAAAGAGTTTTGCCACATTAAATATAAGAGTTTTGTCTTTAAAAGACTCGTCTTAGCTAAACTCTGTGAGCACTAAGGTCTCAACTGTTTTTATTGGGGGAAGCCCAAGTAGGAAGTGGCTGAAGGAAGAACTTCGGATGGGCTCCAATAGGCTGCTATTTAACTAAAAGCAGGGGGGAAACCATATGCCAGGAAGCAAGACCTACAGGAGCACACGTGCAGAGCCTGAGACGATGATCACATGCCAGAGAAGAGCCAATCTGACTACTGTAGAAAGCAGTCATACCAATGGTCAACTCCAAAGTGAAATCAAATGACAGGGTAAAAGATCAGTGAGATACAGGAGAAATTTGAGAAGTAACATGAGGAAAGCACTGTTTTTTAAGTTTACTCCAATAGCCACCACCAGGACAGACTGGAAGAAAGATAAAAAGGCCAATGTATGGAATGGTATCTCACGGAATGGAAGGGTTTACAAGCAGCTTCCAAAAGGTACTTAAAGCAGCAAACGGGGGCGAAGAGGGGGGTAAAAAACTGGCTCAAGATGTTGTGTAAGAACACAAAACATGTCTAATTGAAAATACGACAAAAAACACACAAAAAACAAATAGACAAAAATGGTGCTCTGTAGTTTTGGAAAATGGTCTGCTTTGCCTCTCAGAGAAATCTGGGCCAAATTGAGGATACCAGCTGTTATCTGATATTTTTACAGGAACCAAATGGGGGTGGGGAAAAAAGGAGCCTGCTGCTTCCCCACCACTCCTACCCCTTATTTCAGAAAATCAGAAGAAAAGTAGCAGATGTCACAGTTTAAAAGCCACAAGGCATTACTGTCCTTTCTTCCACATAGTCTGCCTGGGCCGCTAGGCCCTGAAGAGGAAGCCGGGCAATAGGCAGTAAGGAAGCAGCTGTCATCAATGGTCTCCTTGCAAGCATGGAAACTCATTCTCTGGCAACTCTTCCCCCTGCATCTCTGCCTTCCTGTGGACGTTATTGCAGAAGAACCTACAGCTGAAGGACTGACTCACTAAAATGAAATAAGGATGGTTATTTCTGGAATGGGGAAAAGGTTATGTTCAGGAATGAGCCATCCCAACCATGTATTCCAATATCTTCAAAACCACAATGCAGGACCTCAACACTAAGATAAATTAGCAACAATTCTAGAAATCACTTTAACATGGGGAGGCCTTCAAAAATCCACACAACACAAAACACACAAAACAATCTGCAGGTAACTGGATATATGATGTCTTTTTATGTTAACAGCATTTGATTATTACCTAATAGTAATAATGTGGCACACCTGGGTGGTTCAGTCAGTTAAGGAGCCACCTCTAGATTTCAGCTCAGGTCAATGCTCTCATGGTTCATGGGTTCAAGTTAGGCTCTGCACTGAGAGTGAAGAACCTGCTTGGGATTCTCTCTCTCCCCCTCCTTCTCTGCCTTTCCCCCATGTTCTCACTCTCTCAAAATAATTTAAAAAAAAAAAAACATGCAGAATTCTTGGACACCTTACATCCAAGTATATTTGGGAGCTACCCCATACAGTTCCCTTTAGATAAGACAGAGCTGGGAGGCATTCTTCCTACAGCCCAATAAATATAAAGAATGAGATGTCAAAACTACCCAGGGCTAATAAATTACCTTAGCTGACAATTCTGAGAGAAGCAACTTTTAAGCACAAAGATGACACTGCATTTCCAGATTTCTGAAAAAATGAGCAGAAATCTTCTAGACAAGTCTCTAAGCAAGATGGATGCCACAATCAGCCTTGACTAACTTACCCTCACCACTTGAGGCTATCGTCTGAGCAGACTTCTTAAATCAAGAGTGGAAAATAGGTTCCAACTTGAGTCAATTGATAGAGGTTGTCTGGAACACTATTTTGAAAAATATTTGGAAGCCACATCTAGGCTCAGTGAGAAAGATTGCCACGATTGATTGGCAATGTCTGCACTGGGCAGAAGAGGTGAAATTAATGGCACGTGTGCTAAGTGTTTGCCAGAAGCTACATCCCTTTTATTCCCTAAAGGAAAAGAAATCGATACTGCAAACTGGATTAAATTCTTATCCAAATACAATCTACACTGGCATTTACCTGTGTGGCATGTAAGCTCATCTAGTCAGTCTCCTCAAAGTCAGAGAAGAGTCAAACTATAGCCCAAGGACCACATCCAGATTGCCAGCTGTTTTTTATGATCGATGAGCTAAGAATGAGTTTTATATGTTTCAATGACTGGGACAAAAGAGACTATTTTGTGACACATGAACAGAACATGAAATTCAAGTTTCAGCTTCTACAAATAAGATTTTTTAAGATCACAGTCACATCTGTTCATTCACACAGTTATTGGCTATGGCTGCTTTCACGCGACAAGGTCAGAGTTGAACAGTTATGACAAAGACTCTATGACCCATGAGGCCTAACATAGTTACTACCTGGCCCTTTACAGAACAACTCTGCCAACCCCTGAGCTCAAAGAATTGGTCTAAGTTTTCCCCAAGTTATGTGGCAAGTAATTCACTATAAAGGAAGGAGACTTAATTCAGCAGGCTTCACAAAGTACTTAGCTAAGAAAGTTGCTGCTGCCCCCTTGTTAATAAGAAGTGATTACATAAAGTCCCCGTGAACAGTTTCCCCATCATGCAACAAACAAAAATTCTGCTATGCCTCCCAGAGAAGTGTCTAGGTGGGCACAAAATGAATAAAGGAAAGAACTATAAGAAGATTTCAATTGTTTTTACCCTTTGTTCTGCAGGTAGCTAGGAAGAAAACTGAAACATACTTTTATTGTTTTGGTTTGAAGTCTCAATCCATTCAAGGTGTTGATAGCTTTCTCTGCATCCTTAGGATCAATGTAGTTCACAAAGCCATATCCCAAGCTCTGCCCTAATGAAAGGGAAGGAGAAAAAGGCATACATTAGTTCTACACCACTGATGACAGAGATCCACTCTCATTTTGGTATATGGTCTTGCCATTAACACCAGCACATTTTCTCAATAGTAAAAAGAAGTCTATATTAATTCTTCTAGAAATATACATGCGGCCTTTTCATCTCCTTTCTACTACATTTGCAAGTTTAAACATCAGTTAGAACTCAGCAAGCTGTGCATTTAAAGCGCGCACGCACACATATCTCCAAAGCATTCCACCAAACACATCCTGCCTGAGCCAAAGCACCCAGCAGCAAATGCAATGTTCAGCTTCAGAAACTGTGGGTGCAAGTCTCTGCCGAGCTGCTGAGTGGGCTTCACGGGCACGACTTTTCCAGTTTTGTTTTCTTTACCCAAAAAATGGGAAGAGAAGGCGTCATGCATCAACCAAGAATCTGTCAGTGTTCCGTACTTTGTACCCTGGCAAATTTACAGCCTTTTCCAAGTACAATTATTTCCATTTAAAAGGTGAAGAATCGTGTGTACACATGGACATTTATTTTATAGGAGAGCCTCTTCGAATAAACGGAATCTGATTTTCTAAAAACGATTTGATGACCTAGATAAGGAAAACAGGGAAATCTTAACACGAAGATTTACACTGAGAACATCCAAGCCAGTAAGAACAATGGAAACATGTAGGAAGGGAAGAAAGTATAATCACAAATAATAAAACACAATTTCTAAAATAAAAGTTGCTTAAAATTTTTGTTTTTCCCTACCATCTGAGCTCTCTAACCCCTGGCTCAATGATGTGCCAACTCAAAAAAAAAAAAAAAAAAAAAGAAAGTATTCAAGAGGTTGGAATCCATGGAATGCCCATGTAAGTAAAGCCAATCTGAAAGGTCTCAATTATTGATCTAAGGGAGTTTCTCGGTTTCAAAAAAAACACTATCAGAGTAGGTGACAAAAGTGGACATAAGAAACGTTTAGTCTATTAAAAGTTAAACTAACTGAGGGTTTCCCAGAAGCTGTTCAGTAAAGGTCCAAATACTTTTTATGAGTATCATTTTTTATGAATTTCATAGCAAACTAAGGGATTTTCTTCCTCGATGGGATACTTTAGACACATGTGGTTATGAATACAAGTATTTAGGACAGCCACTCCAGTTATCCTAATGTGGTTTTTATAACTATATAAAAAAGAGAGAGAACACTAATTACAGTACCTAAGAACTATGAAAACTTGTGGTTGTATTTTGGGACCACTATCAGAATTTGGGTGTTGTACAATAACCCCAGCTAATATGTCAATTAACCTCAATAAAAAAAATTGAGGTCATCATTGCTGAAGTATGCCCTCTAATGGAATTGCATTTTTTTCCTGTTTTTAAAAAAAAAAAAAAGAGGGTGAGGGGGAGCCTGGGTGACTCAGTTGGGTTAATCGTCTGACTCAGTATCAGATCAGATCATGATCTCACAGTTTCGGGAGTTTGAGCCCCGCGTTGGGCTCTATGCAGACAGCATAGAACCTGCTTGAGATTCTCCCCCTCTCTCTACCCCTCCCGTGCTTACACTCTCTTGGTCTTTCTCAAAAAATAAATAATAATCAACTTAAAAAAAAAAGGTGAGGAAAGAGCTAAAACTAATTATTTTTTTCCTCACAACAATCGTAGAACTTTAGTTTTACTCACAGGTCTATTTTTTAAAAGTTCCATGTGAAGCCACTGTATTTTAAGCTTTCAGCCTTTTACTAATTTGACATTTACCATGTGTCTATTGCATGCATAGTGCCCTCTTAGAAAATGTGCTTCAGCTCTATTGTCAAATGGGATGAACATAAAAGCTACTCCAGGAAGCAGTTTAAGATGGAAAGAAAATGGGCTTTGGAAACAGACACACAGGAGTTCTAAGCTTGCCTCTGCTGTTTACTAGCTATGTGACTTTGAAAGCTACCTAACCTCTCTGAGCCATTACTTAATTCTAAATAAGGATAGCAATTTCTACCCAACAAGGCTGGTGAGGCAGTGATGGAACATTGGCTACTGTTGGAAGTTGATCATTTTAGTCAAAAGATGACTAAGGAAAGAAAAGTAACACGTATCTATTACATGTTAAGGAGTTTTCACATGTTCATTCAAAATTAAAGCAGGAAGATGATACAAATACAATGGGGAAAAGAAAGGCAAGCCAAACATTGTGTAGTTTTGTCACACTGCTATTCTATATAACAAAACAGATCAAATAATCAATTATACCAACATTAAGAGTCTATTTCTCCTATCTACTGACACCATCCTCACACCTGCATTTAAGCAGCTTCTAATCAAAATGCTTTTTCAACCCTGGTTGTACACTGAAATCATCTACAAAGCTTTGTGGGGGGTGGGGGGAGCAAACAGATGCCTGAGTCCTATTCCTAAAGACTTTTATTTTATTGGCCTATTATGAAGCACTGGTACTAGGTTTTAAAAACCTTAGTGATTCTAACAAGCAGCCAAGGTTGACAATCACAGTTTTAATGTGAGAGGTAATCGGGGGCTGCCAATCTGGCATCTGGGAAGCTCTGAAGGCAGCCACGTGCTGAGGGGTCTGGGCATGTGAGAGGTCTGGGCATGTGAAGACACTTTGCAGGAAGACAGTCTTTACATTTACAAATCCGTTTTCAGATAGAAGTGGATGTCTTCCCTCTTAAACCTTCAATTTACCCATCACTTCAGAGAAACTATTTCTTGGCCTGTGGGGTCACTCTCAGGCACAGCAGTACCCATCAGAGGTGGGTCACCAGGTACGGTAAAAAGCCTGCCCTAGCGGTCTGGTCCCTGCTTAGCAGTCTCCTAGGCTGGTTACTCCTAAGCACAAGGTAGGCACTCCAACTTTTGCTAAATGAATGAATGAGAAATGCTGGGGTGTTATGTATTTAACCAAAGCTATTATCATCAACATCACATCAGATGGTCCATCCACTAAATGGGTCTTTGACCTGACCCCCCACAGCAATCACGGCTGGCTGTAATGAGTCAGCCAAGTTTCTACTACTTGTAAACTGACTACACTTGGAAAATATTTATCCCTAAATGACCTCTTCTCCACAAACAAAGTTTCTAATTTGCTCAGTGGCATTATTAGGAAGAGCACCACCCATCAATTAGAATATGTTTGAGGTAAGCACAATTTTACTTTTATTCTAAGGAAGAGAATATGAAAGGAGAGATTTGCTGCAAAAAGGTTGCATTTCTAAATCCACTAGAGTAGCTGAATTAGCATGTTGGCACTGGAAGTACAAGGGAGTTAGGAACTTCAGAGATTTTCATTTTAAAGTATGTTAGTCAAGTCAGCAAATATTTATTGAATGCTTACATCAATTTAAAGCTTTCAAAGATGATACCAAGATAGGCAAGACTCCCTCCATTCTCATCTTTCAGCTGTGTGGTATTTTACTGTTTAATTTTAGCCTCACATTTATCATGTGAGATACTCATTTTCCTCTCCTGTAAGGGAGATACGATATCTGAAGCTAGGCAAGGTCAATCAGCTTCCTCGAATCAAAAAAGCAGGTAGGAAGAAGTAAGGGTCAGGACTTGATTCCAGGACTCTCAAATGCTCTCAGCTCAATTCACAGCTAGTTAATATATGAACCCAGACCACCTTAAACATGCATGAAGTGTCATGTAACCAGCCAATTTCTAACTGGGTCCTACCACAAAAACTGTTTTGAGACAGTTGCTTACTGTCTCAAATTTCTAAACTTTATGTGCAAGTATCAGTTTTTCTATATATGAATTTCAATGCTATTATTCATTTCTATGACAAAGTAAATTGCCTTTTATTTATATAGTGACTACTTTACTTCAGGTTATCTATCCTGAGTGAAGATTTTTTAAAAGTAAAAGCAACATCAGGTCAAAATCAAGAAAAATTATTTAGCCTGGATCTACTTTTCCCCCGAATCTTGTATTCATCAGCTAGTTAACAGTCATAAAGCACCAGGGAAGGCATGGAAACCAAGCATCATTTATCTAGATCATCCAAATCTGGTTTTCAAATCATTCTGAATTTAGAACGTGCATATTGATAAACCCAAAACCAAGAATCATTTTCTTTAAAAAAATTTATAAAGCTCTATATTTAAATTCCAAGTATAAAGCAACCCAACGTGATAAGAACTGAACACAATGACAAAGCTAAGGTTTCTCCCCCAAAATCCTTCAGGACCACTAAATCCTGTCGTTAAAGGCCAAAATACTCCTTCTGGTAACTAGACATCAAGAATAACGCCAATATCACTTGTCCCCAGCTATCTTTACAAGCTACCTGTGGTCCCAAGGCTCTTGGGGATTTGGGAACCATTAATCCAAGCCTTGGTCCTAACAGCAAAGACAAGGATTCTAGAATTTCACTACAGGGGAAGCCATGTGAACAGTTATATGGCCTAAGACATGGAGATGTGTGTACTGAAAACTCCAGATCAATACCATACTTCAGTCTATGCATTCTATATATACACCGTGTGCGAATGCCTTTTGTTTTGCATCCTCCTTTTTAACCTACCGTATGTGCCACAGAAGATCCCTTCTTCACAAGAGACAGAAAAATCACTTGTAAACTGCTCCCGACGTAAGGAGAACAGTTATAAACAGGCTCCTTAGACCACAGTCAAGTGATCTACAGCACGTAGCTGAAGCACTCCACAGGCCTCTGAATGGGACCGAGGCCCATCAAGAGCCACAGGGGGGTCAGAGCAGGAAGAGGAAAACAGGAAGAGTCCTTTTAGCAACAGAGTGCTGGTGGGAAACACAGTAAACTCCAATTTATCCCAAACTGTGTGTAATTCAAAGCAGCAGCCATTCCCTTGCCACCTACATTGCTTTTAATAGCATACTTTAATTAAAAATTTAATTGCATATTTTAATTAAAAATACACAATCTTCTGGACCCATTTAATTCAAAGGTCACTTTATTTAGTCTTTCCTATTTCAAATTACTACCAATGTGCAGAATATCAAATTACCCCCTCAGGTTTAAAGGCAAAGGTAACAGACCTCCATAATTCTTGATTATAAACCTGGTACATTAATTTCATCCAACCAATATTAAGTGAGACCCTTCTCAACATAGAATTGTGGAAAGTAAAATTCTGTATTAAAATAAGTCATCCTACACATTTCTCACCAACATTTAGAATTCACTTGTTCAACAATTATAGAAAATCTACTTTTTGCTAGTCCCCAGGGACAAAAAGTTCCTCTTTATAAAACCTACATCCTGCTAGGAGACAAAAGAACAAGCTCTACAGTGTTCGAGAAGAAAATAAGGGCTCAGAAGAAAAATCGAGGATAGAGGAGAGCGTGGGGAAGGGGGGTCAGGGCTGCTGTGTAAAGAGAGTGGTCTCGGGGGGCCTCACCCTCAAGGTAGCATCTGATCCAAGACTTGAAGGAAGTAACTCCTAGTCTAACAGCAAAGCTGTGTAAATAGGCCAATTTGAGTGCAAGTTCTACCACAGGGGGTATCACATCCTGCCAGTTCTACCAGCTAAATCTGCCCCCTCCCCCCTCCTCGGTATTATTAACACAGGTCCTCCTGTACTATTCTAACCTGGATTACTGCTACAATACCCTAAGCCACCACCCTTTCCCTATGCTCCTGTCAATTCCCAAACCAACTCTCTTCCACCATGACACTGTCCAGATTATTTTTTTTTTTTTAAGTTCATGTATTTATTTTGAGAGATCAAGCAAGCAGGGGAGGGGCTGAGAAAGGGAGAGAGAATCCCAAGCGGGCTTCACACTGTCAATGCAGAGCCTGAAAAAGGGGTCAAACCCATGAACCATGAGATTATGACCTGAGCCAAAGTCAAGAATCGGACACTTAATTGACTGAGCCACGGAGATGCCCCTGGACAGACCTTCCTCTAAGACAAATTGAATTATGCTCTGGTTTCCAAGGTCGTCATCACTTCTTGAATACTTCCGCTACTTCACACATACTCTAAAATGGACATTCAGTTCCCTGTGCACATCTCTAAGTGGCCAACTCCCACATATCCTTTGAGACGATCTCTAAGACCCTTTTCCTGACCCAACTTGCGCACTCCCAAAACATACTATTCAATGCTCCTCAGTCCTTCCATAGCCCTTATATTATATCCCTTTATCTTAGTACACATGGGCAGTGAGTCAATTTGGATATCTCCCCACCCAACTCCCATTAACCCTTTGAGCAAGGGCAAGTTCCTGACACAGAAAAACCTAGCACAGATTATGAACTACATGTTCACTAAATAAATGAAATGAGCTAATGAACAAAGAAACAGCCGTCTGCCTTTCAGGAACTTATGGTTTAAAGGAGAGATGCCCCGGGGCGCCCGGGTGGCTTAGTCGGTTAAGCGTCCGACTTTCGCTCAAGTCATGATCTCGCAGTTCGTGGGTTCGAGCCCCGCGTCAGGCTCTGTGCTGACTGCCAGCTCGGAGCCTGGAGCCTGTTTCAGAGTCTGTCACTCCCTCTCTCTCTGACCCTCCCCTGCTCATGCTGTCTCTCTCTCTCCTAGAAATAAATAAAATATTTTTAAAAAAATTAAAAATAAAGGAGATGCCCTGCTCCCCATGTCCCTACACTGTTCCAGATGGATTACAGAACAAAGGTGCGCAAATGGCAGTGTTCTGTCCTTACAAGGGAGTGATGGGAGATTTTTTTTTTTAAATAGTTCAAGTAAAATTTCTCATGAAAAATTTCTACAAATACCTTTTAAATGAAATCTCAGTTTTAAAAAATAATGTCACCTAGAGTAATTTGATAGATTTACATAAATTTGTTTCACAAATCTGTAAGTATGAATTATGGGATGTCAGCATGTAATTTTGTTGAAAGTGCTTTTTCACTAATATAATTAAGTCTGCCGAGACTATTCATGTAAAAGTCAAATAAAATGCAGAGTGAATTCTGTAAAAACCTGGTAGTTGAATCAACAATAAAAGGTGACTATGCTGATTGATGTGTATCTATTATTTCATTTAGAGCAGTAGCAATGTTTTATGAAATAAAAAAGGACAAAAGCAGCATGAATCTTTTCTAAACCTCAGTTAGCAGAAACAGGTCAGTATGGTCCTCTCTGACAAGCAAGGCTAGTTACAATCTGACGTCTAATAATGTAATAGTTTAAAAAAAAAATAAAAGGCAAACTGAAGATTCATTCTCCAAACACCACCCCTATATAAAACTTCACACCTCAAAAAAAAAAAAAAAAAAAGCAAACAATTTGAATCAGGAAAACAAGTTATAATTCCAGAGAATGGGGGGAGGTACGGGGGGGGGGGTTAAAGACATACCTACCCCTCCCTCTCCCAAACACAATAAAGTTGCAAATGTGTTGTTTCTTCAGACGGACTTTCTGTTCTTGGGCATTGGTTATGTGTGTCTGTTCAGACAGGCTGTGTACACTGCGACTCTGGCACCAAAGCAAGCAGCACCAGACTTTACAAAGGAGCTTTCTTGATATCTCGGATGTGATACGTAACAAAACCATGTGGACACCACACACATCAGGGGAAAGGTTTGAGAGGATCTTAGTAGGACAGAGGGATGCAATCCTCTCCAGTCACCTTCTCTTTCCAAGTTTTAATTCCTGACTTAGCCTGAGTCTCCTCAGATGTAGCACGCCAGATGCCGCAAGACCTTTCATTTAAACACTCAACCAACTGGGGTCAAATTAAACGGGTCCTCCTCGCTGCCCTCTAATGAGGAAGATCAAATTGTGAGGCAGAGGACTAGTGAGATCCTATTACTACAGAACACACCAGCCTCCCTGAAAACTCAGAGCATTTTTACCAGCTTCCCGAAGGACATTACCAGGGATTAGCACAAGGAAGGAGAATTCAACCTAGAAGCTCACATAATACAGAAAACAGATGGCTCATTCGGAGACTTATCTTCAACCCAAATGCTAATAAAGCTGGCCCAAGACTGAAATGCCCCAATATTTTAAAATGGTTTTCAGGACTTCACAGATATATTGAGATAATATAAAAGAGTTTAAACTGTAACTTTTCTGCTGAAATCCAAGTTGTAAATAGTGATCATTTGGTAAATATTACCGAAGCAGCCTAATTCTAGAGGGAGCAGTTAACATCCCCAGCACCAAGGGATTTTCAAGTTACTTTAAATGGCCATTATCTGTCCTCTGACTATACAACTGGTAGAGCTCTATTTTCCTACGGTTCCAATCCCAGTAATTATGAATCTGCTGGCAATGCAGTGTGACCTTGCTTAAGTCGGTGAAACTATGGATTCTTAATACATCACAATTTCAGACATTAAGAACTCCCACACAATTCAGTCTTAGGTTATCGACAACAGCAACGGCATATTAAATTCTTGAGTACTGCACATGGGTACTAAGAGGTCTTGCACCCAAGACCAGGAAAATTAAGGAAATATGATCGTTACCCACAGTGAAGTAAATAAACCAATTGCTCTAGCATATACACCTTAGGATAAGATTTTACACTGGACGTTCTCCAGCCAGCGACAGAGTGAGATATTGTAGGTTCTTAACACCACAGTTAAAACAAAAGCCAGTTCTCATCACTTACTGACAGCAATTAGTTGCTGTCAAAGAAAAATCAGCACTCCTGGGGCGCCTGGGTGGCTTAGTCGGTTAAGCGTCCGACTTTCGCTTGGGTCATGATCTCGCGGTTCGTGGGTCGAGCCCCGCGTCGGGCTCTGTGCTGACTGCCAGCTCGGAGCCTGGAGCCTGTTTCAATCTGTGACTCCCTCTCTCTCTGACCCTCCCCTGCTCACGCTGTCTCTCTCTCTCTCTCTCCTAGAAATAAATAAAACATTAAAAAAAAAAAAAGAAAAAACATTAAAAATTAAAAAAAAAAAAAAAGATCAGCACTCCTACATTAAATACTGGAGCGGCCCTCATGAGAGCAAAAACCAAAAACCGTCAGGTGGCCAGAAAGTCAGACCCTACAGTTCAAAAAAAAAAAAAAAAAAATACCGAAACAAACTCTGAGCAAAGGCAAAAACCACTTTCAGTTTAAGTTCTAAGTCAGCTGCCATATTCTCATTACTTTGTTAATGTAATTAACTCAGTACACATTTCTTATAATTAATTTTGTACACTCTCCGAGGCCTGTGTTATTTGCTTTCTCCTGTGCTTTCTTAAAAGGCAATGGAGTTATTCGAGTAAGTATCATTTGAGATGGGGGCAAAAGAATTATACCTCACAAAATACTGTTGTGCTATAGAGAGAAACCAGTTAACAACTGCAGTAGTAAAATGGGCATCTGCTGTTTCGTGCACTACCAGCTGGTGTTCATCGACACACGTGTGTGCACACACACACTGGTAAGCAGTCCATCAAAAAGCAGTACAGCTTCTTAATCTGTTTTTCTCCCTTTGTAAGACATTATTTTTTATTCTGATATTGCAAGAAAAAAATTTAAAGGTCCTAAAGCTCTATAATTAGCTCAGTGCCCTTTTGAAACTGTGTCAAAGAATCCTGCAAATCACTATGGTGAGCTTCCTGTTTTGTCCAGAACAGTGGGAAACATCAGTCTACAAATCTCACTGCGTCCTCCTAATTAAAAAAAAAAAAAAAAATCTTGTTAGGGATGAATTTTCTTCTTGAACACGTAATAGTTTTAAATAAATAAACCAATGAGTGAATGAATAAATAAATAATCTCTCATCCACAGTTAAAGGCTCAGCAACTCAAACCTTCCCATTCAAAAAGCTCAGTAAGTCTGGCAAAGTCTGCTCAGACTGCTTTGCTCCATACTTGCTTTTATATAAGCTTTCTAGAAGCAAATAGTACCACTGCCTAATTATAAACTGCCATCAACTTATTAGCCTTACATTACACATATTCATAAATTCTCACAATAAGCTCTGTACATATAGATCCTTACTAATTTTACAGCTATAAAGTTGGAGGCACAGAGATTCTAATTAACTTGCTCAAAGGCACACAGCAAGCCGGTTAACAGTAGGTAGGGCTCTTCAAAGCCAGGATTGCCTTCTAAAGTAGGTCTTTCCAGCATACATTTAATCGCCTTTGACCAAATTTGACATTGAGGCAGAGTCCTTTGCATCCAAAGTTCACAAGTTTTCAACCAGGCTATTCACAATCTCTAAATACACCTGCGATATTTTTCTTGTTCTATGTCATGCAATCTATTGACTGGAATTTCACCATTCTTTCTTAATCCATCAAGATTAAAAAGAAAAAGGAGGAAAAAAACCCTAAAAAAAAGAAGAAGAAGAAGGAATGGCATCCTGCAGGTGCACAAACCATTTAAATCCTCAAAACAAATCCGTCATTACAAAACAGATTAGAGATATCCACATTATAAAAAGATTCATTTAAAACAGGCCTTGATTTGCATACTCTTTTTCCAGAAACTCAGAAAGCAATTCTTATGGCTAAAGCCAAACATGTTTGCTACTGCCAAAATTGTCTCCCACACAAGACACTTCTCTCGTCAGCAGATTGCATTAAAATGCTTTTATACGCACAGTGTGGTTTCCTAGCTGAAGAAAAGCAGGTGGGATCAATGCCACATGCTCTCTACCCTCTTAAAAATCTTTGCTCAAAAATTTAAAGAAGACAGTAAACAAGGGAGATGCAGGCACCTAGTGAACATGAACACCTATAGTTTAATCACTAAGTTTCATCCTCAACCAGGACAAACTTGCAAAAGATATATTTAGCCAGCTGAAACACAGAAGAGAAGCAGCGAGGAGTTGCTTGACAGAGAAATTAAGGAAATAGACATATGGAGAAGAGCTAATGTGTAGAGAATAGAGGAGATGGTTGATCCAAAGGCACAATGACTGAACAGCAAATGGTCCACGTAGAGGTAAGGAAGCCACCTAAGAGCAGGGCTGCCCCACATGAAGGTCAGTGCAGCACGCACCAAGCAATAAGAGACCATGAAGAAAAAGAGAACCTGAGAGAAGTCTAGGGAGTTAACTTTGGAAGCCTGGAACATCAGAATGTACATATCTAGGATCAAAACCACCGAGGAAGAAATTTTTGACAGTCCAGAAAAGGGACTTGACCCAAATCTCTTTCAGTCAAGTCCCCAGAGATCTCTAAACAACAAAAGTTACAGGGTAAAACCCCACAACCTCTTTGAAAAGTCCCTAAAAGTTCCCCAGTTTGAATCAGCTAACCTCCCATCTATTCCTTATTCTCCTATTCCACAAGGAGAGTGGAATACTTTGACTCATACTACCATTCTCTGAACCTCTGCAGCTCCACTCTTCCCTTAGAGTAAGCATGACCAACCACTGAGGTGACTGGGTGGCTCAGTTGGTTGAGTGGCCAACTTCAGCTCAGGTCATTATCTCATGGTTCATAGGTTCGAGCCTCACGTCAGGCCCTGCTGCCATCAGCGCAGTCAGCTTCACTTCAGATCCTCTATGCCCCTCTCTCTGCCCGTCCCCGGCTTTTGTGCACACTCTCTCTCAAAAAGAAATAAACATTAAAAAAATAAAGCATAATCAACCCATTCCAAGTCCCCTATCCTGAAAACTGAACTTTTAGACGAATTACTCTTCTCTTTTGGTGGACCTTCCATAATAAGGGCCAGGAATGGAATCAAAGGCAGCTCCTACCCAAGAGCTCAGTACTTCCATGGCCTAACTTCTCACCTTCATAAGAGTAACCAGAGAGCGACCAGAAACCTCCAGAACCTTAATACTCAGAGCTTAACACAGAGTAGTACCAACCCAAGAGCCTCTCCAAAATATTCATTCACTATGCAGCTAACAGATATGGATGACCCCATCCACCAAAGAACAAAACCACAGGACTACTCAGGGAACTCTTAATGATTTTCTAACACCTCTTTTACACAGCTGTAAAAATATATACACCTATATTCCACTCTCCCCAGTTGAGCTGCTCTTATGAGTGGAAAGTGTTAATAACTACCATAAATGAACACAAAAGTATTAAACCTTATTTTGAAATTTTGTGCAGCTATCACAAGGTTATACACGACTTCTGAATGCACACGCATACATACCTAAGTCCTATACATATAAATGGTAAACAAAAAAAAATGAGAAAGGGGGTAAGGCTGGATCATGTATGATGGGGACCCTGGAGGGCATCATATCATATGACATCACATATCATATCATATCACATATTTTAAAAAGTTTCAAATAAAGTAAAAACATGGATCATTTCACCTTATCTAAATCATTGATCAAGTACCCATAATATATGTAACCAGGCTTTCACTCAGGGACAACTCTCCACTTTAGTTCATTTTATTTCAAAAAAGAAAAACCATAATTAAATCAGAGATATTTTTAGCAAAGACAAAGTAAGTAAAATTCCAAAGGACATCCATTGTCCCCAAATGACACAAAGATTTAGGTATAAATAACATGTGATTTTCCTTCTCTTTGTACAGCACATTTTGTTTAGTTTATATTTAATAAAGAAAGGCAGTTACAGTTTCAAGAGGATATGAGGAACATGGATTTCTTTCCCCTCCCCCTCAATTTAAAGCAGTCACATAAATGCACTGATTTTTATACTTAGGCGAAATCCCCAAACAGGCCAATTGTGTTTAGTCTGGTTAGGGTATAAATGCTGACTATAAAGAAAACTTACTTAAATACTGCAGACACAGCTTCAGGGACCTCAAGAAAGCCCTCTCTGAAGCATTAAAGAGAAAGGAATCCCAATACAACATCATCTGTAGAGGAGGCCAGCAGTACAAGGTCTAAGTTTAAAGGTTACAGGTCAGATGGGAACAATGGCTACAAATTAAGTCAACGAGGTACTGGACAGAAGTATCCATTTTGTTTTTGCCAAGGGACAGCTATGTACAGCAAACCACTCTGAGACCACAGGGCAATTTGCCTGCCAATTAACAGATGGCTTCTAAAGAGAAATACAAAATGGTCTGGCCACATTCATATCACACATAGCATCTCTGACAAAATAACCTAGTTTAAAAGTTGAAAAGATTAACTGTTGTCCTCCAAATTTAAAAGTCACATAATCACTTTAAGAAGCAAATGCTTAAAAGATTTTGCTTAGACAATGACTCATTAGCACACAAAAGTGATGGGGCACTGTCCACATCAGCATCACAGTAAATGCACCATCATACTGCCCTGGAGAAGAATGGGCTTCTCTCTCACCACTGACTAAAAAAACACATTAAAAATGAAATATCCAAATCATATACTCCACAACTTAGTATATCTGACCATTGCTAAATCTGGATCCAATTTCCCCACAAAACAGTAAAAATCTAAACACAAAAATAATCTTTTTAGCTGTTATTTTATCGTCTCAAGTACCCGTGAACCTACAGCAGGATGGTGGGGGAAAGAATTTTATTCAAGAAGGACACCTAGGGTGCTTAGCTGCTTCAGCCAAAGGGCTTGTGACTCTCGGTCTCAAGAGTCGGGAGTTCAGCCTACACTGTGTAAAGATTACAAAAAATAAACTTAAAAAAAAAAAAGAAACGTACCTAAACTGTAATTTATCTCAAAGACTTTTAAAATGATGCTTTCTTTCATCTGCTATTACTGAATTTACTTATTTAAATATCTGAGGTTTATTCACATATCTGAGGCTCATTTTTGGGGCAAATCCTGTGTTTTTACAGCACCAGATTAAATATTAAGCACCACCTGATGTGGGAAGCAACTTCTATAGACAGAACTTTTAGGCTATTTGAGTCACATCACATGGCAACTCTGTAAACCCATCTCAAGATATGGGCAAAGACAAGTGGTAAAAGGTATCTCATTCAGAAAAATCCATCTTTTTGGCAAAAAGTGTCCCCTGAAGTACAAGGGGGCTAGAAGTGTAAGGCCTCCTAACTAAGCCCTAATATGTAGATCCGTTAAATAATACCTCATCTGTGAGTAGAGCTGGGCTAAAGGCACTAACGCTCAGCCCTGCAAGTCTACCACCTACCTTGCCCTGGTCAACTAAGTTGCACAAATAAACTCATATCAGAACATTCCAGTCAGTCGTAGTAAAGGACCTCCCACGCTATAAAGTGCTATACAAAATGCCAGGTATTCAATTATAAGTACACCACTCAAATGAAGATTTCACTAAATACTAATCTTTCAGCTCATTCCAATATTCAACAGCCTTTGGTGTCAAGGAGTTTTCTTACGTTTGTTGTTAACAATTTCTTCCTTGCTATTTACAAAAGAAGAGAGGATTAAATAGTTATATGTTATAAACTCATCTCCTTTATTTTGGGAAAACTTGAAAAATCTTATGTATGGTACTAGGTCATTTACTCAGTAGTCAAACCCTATTCCCAAACATAATGCAATCTATAAATGAAGGGCTTATTCTGGCTGTCCTCATGAATACCAACATTATTAAGGTATTCCATTTATATCTAGATTACCAATCTTATCATCCTCAAGCAAGAATATTTCCTAGCAAGAAAACACAGGGACACCTGAGTGGCTCAGTCACTTAAGCATCTGACCTCAGCTCAGGTCACAATCTTGCAGTTCACAAGTTCAAGTCCCATGCTGAGCTCTGTGTTGACAGCTCAGAGCCTGAAGCCAGCTTTGGATCCTGTGTCTCCTTCTTGCTCTCTCTCTCTGCCCCTCCCCCGCTCATGTTTCTCTCTCAAAAATAAACATTAAAAAGAAAAACACATATTTACACTGATATGAATCTCTTTAGCCCAAAACCTTCTGTATTGTATCGGGCTTCTTGACCTCTGCTCTTCTCTAAATAAATCACATCTGAGACTAAAGGAAGTGGAACTTACACTCTGTTTAAAAACCTATCGTCTACACACTGTAAATTGTACAAGTGTAAAAACTTCAGATACCTCTGAGATTAGCTGAGATTCAGATAAAATTTGACTGGCTCTAAACAGCATTCTTCTGAAGAAAAGGAGAGGGACACATTCTTTCTTAAGCCTCCAGAATATGAAATATTAAACAAACAATTAAAAAATTCAATTACGCTATTCTATGCTACCTGCACATCTCATTTTAGCCCTTGCACTCTTAAAACATGTAAATTAACTCAGAATTTCTTCCCCTTACCAGCGATTCTCAAGGCTTTTGACTGACTTTCAAAAACAAAAAACTAAAAGTTAATCACAGTGGTAACTACATTAGCTATCAAATCTTATCAAATGATTGCCCTCAAATTTAAAATCTTACAATCAGATATAATGACTTCCCTAATCTTGCCTGTTGCCCCAAGACCTTGGATTCCATTATTCCTCAAAGACCTAACTTGTCCCTTTGCTTTCATTTTCTGTCATTTTTATCTGTTACAAGAAGTGAAGCAAGATTCCTAAGGAAACACAAAGTGACCAGGAGCTAAATTAGACTGTTAGAGTCCCCAAAGGAATTCGGTTTTCTCTGAATGCAGAATCTACGGTCTAATGATCGTGTTATTCAAAGGCTTTCTGTATCATTTCCTAAAACCTGGTGATACCCTGACCACACCATTACCCTCCCGAACCCCACGCCATGTTTCCACTTAAAGCTACTTGAACAGATATCCCATTTGTAATCCTCTAAGCTTACATAAATATCTTAACAGGTTGCAGGGTGAGAACATAAAACCAACTAGACAGTCTTTCAAACAACTAGTTAACAATTCTCCATCAGTGACTAGTTAACAAAATCAAAGTAATATAAAAAAGAAAAAGGTAAAACTACTACTTGATCTTTTCAAAGAAAACTGAAGACTGCTCCAAAAACCACGGATAATGACAATGTGTCCCACGGACTCGGTGGGAGAACTAATTTGACACACCATAACCAGCCTACTCAATACATTTTAAAGTAGACGAAGAGCAAACTATAATTCATTTTAGAGGTATGAAAAAAGCTCTCAGGGACCAATACCAGGGTTAGGAAAAAGGATTCAGAAAACAGTGCCTTGGAGGCGACTGTGTTATTGACCTGGTGGCTCCTTAAGACTGGATTTAAAGCATCAAAATGCCGGGAAAACAATTGTTCCCTCAGGCTTCAGTTACCTTGAATACAATGAAACAACTCAGGTTTGCCTGTTTACATGCTGCTGTGCCTCCTTTAAACCTTACTTTAAAAGGAGAATTTGACTTTCTCAGGATAAAGCCCAAAGGTCAAGCAGGTAGTGGAGAGTCAAGGACATCATTGCCTGTAGTCTACAAAGTAAAAAAGTAATGAAATCTATCACCTCAAATGCAAAAATGCAAATTTCTGTTGAGCTGGACAGGAGGTTGGGGGTGGATTACAGGATTTGTGAGCCATATACACTCCCCCTTCAAAACCAAAGCATTATGTAGAAAACAGAGTTCCAACAAAAAGTACAATGATGAGAAAAGAACTCATTAAGAGCTAAAAATAAACTCTAATTCACAAGATGCATACGGATTTAACAAAAAAGGAAAACAAGATGTAAAATTGCATCTGCTAAGTTAACCATGCCCTCGTTCGTGGAAATCGCCACCCTCCCCTTACACAAACTGAAATCTGTAAAGTCTGTAGTGACTGAATAAAAGCAAGGCTTTAAATGTTTTCAATGAATATTCCAACAGAAAGAAAACAAAGGGATAGCAATTTTGTTTTAAGTCCTCTGATTTGCTAACACTATAGGAATACTGGGCTTCTTAACATCCAAACACACAGGGCTCTGCATTTCCCTACCTGAATGTCTTATTTTATAAAATCAATATTTGGTAATAGTGTTTACAACTGATATTAAAGGGGTACTAATTTTTAGGAAGAAGTCCATAGAAGTGAAAATAAGATTTAGTTTTTATCTAACCTATACCTCATGACTCAATTTAACAACTTGCTGACCTTCCAGGCCAATAAAAGACCACTGGGGAAGCTTAGCTTAGAGTACCTTCATATTTTAAGTCAAGTTCATTCATTCTGAATAACACGCACACACTACCACACAGAGCAGTAACTCCACACTCCAGCACTCTAGTTCATGGAGACTGATGTAATATCATTAATCATCTTTCTGGGCTCCCAAGTCTTGCCTTGAACTTCCTATTCTCACTCTGTCCCACCTCTAGAAAACCAATTATCTTGGTCAAATCACCCGGAAAGTGAAGAACAAGACATTAGCTTTGGATTCTTCCCACATAATACCTGAGAAATCATAAGAATTCTAAGGTAACAGATCTCTGCAGATTTTTTTCAAAAAGTGGTTTACCTAAGGAAAAGTAGTCTGCAATTGTTATGTAAGTGAATGTGTAGTAACTGGTAAGAAAGGGATAGGTGAGTATGCCTGTGTGCTACCCACTTTATAAAAAACTCAACTTCAGTCAAACAGCTCACGTATGGCTACATTAAGTAAGTGGCTGGCCTCTGATATGAACTTAGTGTAATGTGCTCTTTCTAAGCTAAAACCTCTAAAACAGCCTCATTAGGCCACTTCCCTACCTGGGGAGCAGCAGGTAGCAGGGATTTTGTTTCAACATTAATCCTGAGAACTTGATCCCAAGCTAAGTAAATAACAACCCTAGTGTACATAGGGGTTTGGTAAATCCTATTACCACTGCATTCAAGTCCATTTCACAAGGAAAGATACAAAGGAATGCAATGAACACAGTTTAAATTGAATACTTCCATCTCGCATCCCCACGCGCCCCACCCCCTTGTGAAGGAGGCATACAGAATCTTTGTTCTTATTCAGAACAATGATCACCCCTCAATGAACTAAGTATGATGTATGACATAAAGTTGAGTAGTCAGATCACAAAAAGATAGTTTTAACTGAGAAACTGTTTCTTCACAATACTTGGAAGAGCTGCCAATGCTGCTTTACAGCTTTAAAGCTCCTCAGAATATAGTTGATGACAGATACCATCACCAATAAAAGGACATTCAAGGGTGTCAAAATATTGACACTGTAAAACTTTAAAAAGCAAAACCACGTTTTAAGGAGTAAAACATGCTAACTAAAGCCGATGCATAGGCTTCTCAAATCAAACGACACTCACAAGTAAAATGCCAGGAAATATTTTTTAAAGCTGACCTTTTTAGTTGAAAAGGCAAGCGCTGAGGGTTTCCACAGCTCTCAAAATTCAGTAGTAGCAATGCACTCCACTGAGTCAATTAACTTAGAACAAGCTCAGAAGAGGTTGGCGAATTGTAAAGCAGTTTTAGCTTCAATGACCAACTATTCTGTTCAGGAAATGTTTAAAAAGAAATGTACCAACAGGTGCAAAATAAAAATGCTTTACTTTATTCATAATTTAGAAAGTTAAAAAATAAAAAGGCTATTACAAAGGTAGTGTAATAAATAAAATAGTGAATTAAGAACCATCAAAAAAAGAACAGGTTGAGTTTGTACTGTATCATAAAGGAACTCAATTTCACACCTGAGGATAGACAGGATTTTAACATGCTTTGGATTACAAAAGGAAGAAGAAGTCCTGTAGCATAATTTAATTGCTCTTTATCTTCTACGGCTGAGTTCACCATTTTCATTCTCATCTATATTATCTGTCCATCATTAGCAGGACAGCCACTAAATAATAAATTGAAAGTGATTTCTATTCTATGCTTCCAATCCTGATGCAGAAGTAAACAAAAACTAAGGGGGAAAAAAGTGTGAAAAGATCCACAATGGCAAACAGCACACAGCACACACGCCTTGCTGAATTTTACGGGCAGAACTCCTTACAGAACTTCAACTGCATTTTCTATTAATTTGAATACATTAACAAACATTTGTGTTTTGTATCAAATTAATAAAGGAACAAGTCAAAAGCACTAAACACATGCTCTCAATCTACTGACCATTCTAGAAGCCCCAGTGAAGATATGAGTCAAGAAGGCATGGAATCAAAACTCCTAACCCTCATTTGCACAATAGATTCAACCTCATTCTCCCAGTAAATATTCTTTAAAAGCTGCTGAAAAAATGTGTAACCAGCTCTAGGGAGTTCCAATACTTCTCTTCATTTCCTTCTAATGGAATAAAACAAAGTGACATAAATATCAACATGAAGAAAATCAGAGAAACTGAAATCCCAATAACTGACAAATTAATCAGCAATGATTTTGTTTCAAACTCTTCTGTAGCCTCACAACAGTTATCTTTTCTTCCCAGCAACTAGCCATTTCAGGTTGTACTACCAGGGGACATCCCAAGGGCCTTTTCTGTTTAGGTTTGTTAACCGAGAGTTAATTTATTGCATGATAAAGGGGTCCTAGAAGATACCATCCCAAATACACTACTTTTGCCTAAGGAGTGCTCCAAACAGAAGGCAATTAACAATCAACAGACACAGAAAGAGCTCTCTACCCTATCCTTTTCTGTCTAAAGAGTAAGTCACAAATTTCCCTTGTACAGAGGTCCCCCTCCTCTGTGCCAGAAAGAGCAGAGCAACTTTCACCACCAGAGATGGAGAGCTGGCACCAAAATGAACAAACGTTGCTAATATAAAAAATAGCTCAATACCTACTATTAGCTTCCCCCTTGTGATTCCTGGTCACTTCCTCAAAATTTATGATGCCTCAAAACCCAACCCCCTTTCCTTTGTTAAAATGGTATATAACCCCATTTATTTGAGTTTTCTTTTTTGTGAACTCCAGTGCACATATGACAATAAAAATTGTGTGCCTCTTCTGTTGAATCTCTTCCTTCCCCATTTTATTGAGATATAACTGACATAAAACACTGTATAATCTATCCTTTGTTGGTTCAGTCCCCAGGGGCCTATGAATGAAACTAAGAGAATTAAGGAAAAGTTTTTCTTCCCTGATAAGAAGTTCTTTACCATTAAATTTGATACATTTTTAATTTCATCATCCTGAAATTCTTCACCTATATTAATGCTGACACAGAAATATGTTCTATAAAACATTCCCAATTCAAGGTCTGAGTGGAAAAAATGAACAGAAGAATTTTAAAGTCTTTTCCACAAAACTTTTAAAAAAAGGTTCTACAGTAATAACATCAAATTTTTAAGTGGCTGATTAGCCATGACCTTTGGAAAAGGCAAAGGTGCAATTTAAAAATTAGGTTTAAATATATATTGATAAACATAAAGTTTCTTTAGCACCACCAAAGGGGAAAACAACACTTTACACAAATTTAGTCACTAAAATCTAAGAATAACTATATTCAAACGTATTGCATTCCATCGTTAATACTCTAGGGATCCCCAAAGCATTTACCTTGTGGAGCCAAGTTCTCTGGTTTTGTGAAGACCTGAGCACACACCAGCCTTTCTGCTAAATCTCTAATTAAATAGCACCCAGAGTCTGCAAAGTGAGGTGTTTATTAAGCCAGCCAGCCACCCACTCTGCCCTCTTCAACTACCTGTCTGAAAGAATCAGAATTCTTAATCTCTTGATACTATAAACACTGAACAGCTAACCTCAGGATTGTAACTGACACACACAACCATCTTTCAAATTAATGTTCATCAAAACAGCCTGAGGCTCACTCTGATTGACTTCATCACAGTAATGAGTGCTATTAAATTTGAAGGTATGCATTAGAAAAATAAAATACCACTTATCTGTTTCAATCCTGAGACGCTATGATTGTATTTGTTTAACATACATACATACATACATACATACATACATACATAAATAGAGGGGGGTGGCGCCTGGGTGGCTCAGTTGGTTAAGCTTTGGACTGATTTCAGCTCAGGTCATGATCTCAGATCTCACCATTTTGGAGTTTGGCCCTGATTCCAGGGGATTCTCCCTCTTTCTCTGCCCCTCTCCTGCTCGTACTCTCGCACACACTCTCTCAAAATAAATAAACTTAAAAAAATAAATAAAATAAAAACTGCCAATTATCTGATAAATAAGTGAATAAAAAGAAGAGAATAGAATGCCATTAAAATGAAGTCTGAAAATCACATCATTTTGATAAAATAAACCACAATCAAAACTAACTTCAACATTTTCAGGAAGCAACAGACATAACTCAAATCCACCTAAGAAACTTCTTATTACAAAAATAAAAGATTTTACCACAGGCCCTAAGGCAAAACAAGGTGAGAGGAGGGAGTCTGTTGCCACAGATGACCGAGAGGTAATCAACAGTGGCAAAGTCCCTCTTGGGCCCCCTATAGTTTGTATATGTTTCTTTGGGTCTTTTTTTTTTTTTTTAACATTGATTTATTTATTTGATAGAGTGAGAGAGGAAACAAGAACGAGTGGGGGAAGGGCAGAGAGAGAGGGAGGCACAGAATCAGAAGCAGACTCCAGGCTCTGAGCTATCAGCTCATAGCCCCATATGGGGCTTGAACCCAAGAACCATGAGATCATGAGCTGAGCTGAAGTTGGATACTTAACCAACTGGGCCGCCCAGGCTCCCCTCTTCAGGTCTTTGTTTTTCCTTTTTGTCTGAAAGATTCTAGTTGGCAGCTGATGGTGTGGGCATAGGACCTACCTCAAACAATTCCTAGAATAACAGTGAAGACATCACACCAAGATAAAAAGGAGTACCACTCATGACCTGAGGTCTTCGACCAACTATACTTTCTTCGCTCTTCTATTAGAAGAAAGGAAAAGTAACAATGACAGAACAAGATCTCTTGGATTTTTGAAAACTAATTACACATGTACACACACCCTTTCAGGGACAGGTCAGGTGTTCGTAAAGACAGAGCCTAATGACTTTTAAACTTGACATATCTAATACTAAATACCAGGAGTTAACTCCTCAGAAACCAATGCTGGGGAAGGGACAGCACCTGAAACTTAGTTTACCACAGAATTAGGCACTGTGGTTTTAACAACTCTCCCACCCATCTCCAGCCCAAGTTCAGGTAAACCTGGATAATTCTGGATCTATCTCCATGCAAAATGTTCAGGAAAAGAAGTGGGTTAACTCCCAGGTAAATGGAACATTCTGGGCCCTAAAGCTCAAAGATTCTGATTCAGTAGGTCTGGGCAGGCCCCATGAAGCTGCATTTCTGATAGTCATCCCAACAGATTCCAAGGCAGGTACGCTACTGACTATACTTCAAAAAGCTGATTCCCAAGACTGCTTGCTTGCCCATCAAAAACACCTGGGGAGTTTTCTGACAACAGATTCCCAAGGTCTCCAGAATCTCTATTTTTAAAAACTTCCTCACATGAGGATGTATAGCCAGATTTAGGAATCACTGGGGTAGAATATCCAAACTCCCAACTATAGACTGCAAAGTTTCTAGAGAAGCATGGATGCTCTCCTTCATTTTATGTATCTCCCAGCCCTTTACTCTCAAAAATCTCTCATTCTGCTTCTGAAGATGACACACGCACCAGAAGATGCCCCTTGGTAAATCTGTACAGGTTGGGTGTCTCACTGTATATTCATCAGTTAGTCCTAAAGTTAATTTTTTAATGAGTGCTGGCCTCCAACAAAAGGCAAGGAGGAAATATCCCAGGAAAAATCAGAAAACCAGAATTCTGGTACCTGCTCTACTGCTTAGTAGGCATGTGGTCTTGGACTAGTCATTTAAACAAACCTGGGCCTCAGATCACCTGTTATGTGAGGGAGCTGGCTAAGATCACCTCAAGGACTTTTCTGATTCTAACATTCTATTACTCATTCCTTGCATCATAAAATCCATTTCACTCCTCTAGAATGCAGCATCAGCAGGTGTCAAGGACTCTGAAGTGCATAAACTCAAAGAGATGGACCGACATCAGCTAAACTGTACAAGCAGCAGTAGCTTCTCATGATGAATGCCTATAGACAGGAAATGGAATGAAGCATAAAGCTGGGCACAAAACCAAAGAAAGGGCCTGAAAAACAACATAATAAATAGAATTTAAGCCAACGAGAAGATTACTATATTTACTACTGAAGAGATTTCTTAATGTATTTCTCTAATCCTCATTCTATCAAAATAGTGACATTAATTTGCCAACAACAACACAATCTAAAAATTATACACTCTTTTTTTTTAGGACTTAGGTAAGAGGCACACACTTTCCTACTCGATTTTTTTTTTTTTTACCTGAGATAGTTTCCTAATTCAGCATTATTTAAATAAGGTTTAAGAAAAATGAAAAACAGTAACTTAAATATTCTTTCCCAACAGTGATCTCATAGTTTTCTTACAACCCAAACAATTAATGCCCACTTCTTACAAAATCAGAATACAAAGAGCTGGCCCAGGAGCTCTCAGGGAGGTAGGATAAATTGGATAATTAGACCAAGGAACTCAAATTTAACCCTAAAAATGTGTACTGAGAAACTGCAAAAATTGGCTGATGCTGAACACCACAGGGCAAAGTTCAAATTCTCACACATTCTTTCAATTTTTCTAGATATATTAACAGCACCTTCTTAGGGAGACAGGCCCACTCTGTAAAGTATAACCATTCAAAATCCAGTTTTAGAAATCCACCATTTACTGGACTATTTTGTTCTATACAAATATTTACTAAGAAAGTCAGAATTAAAAACAATAGATATAAAAAATAGATCTGAGATAATTTATGATTGCAGCTAAGTGAGTCAGAGCCTTCTGAACACTGTTTTAACCCATACTAACAAGAAGAGGTCAGTGGGCTAAGTCAAAACAGTTACTAGAGGAGGTCCTTTATATTCTACTTGCCTACTCGACTTTTTAATCCATTATATAGTTCATTACCATGGATGTTCATCTTTGACACATGCTTGTACTGTGCTGACATAAACAGGTTACAGAGAAGTTTCAGACTGGTAATCAGTTAAATGAAAGCCTTTATATGCTGAATGGAAATCTAGTATTGGGGCAATATCCCCTAAAATAAGTTCTGTGGTCAAATAAGGCCAAAACTAATTTCTTTACTATATGATTTTAATATATGGTTTGTAATATGCCAATGATCTGCAGTTTGTCTTTTAAATAGGAATCTATGAAGGGCAACATTTCTCAAACTTGTCAATGGTATATTCATTTTAAAGAACAAGTATGGCTGTGTCTTATGAAGTTTAGAAAACATCTTTTGACCCTCCTGTTCACTATGGATTTTCCTAGGTACTCTGTTTGGTTACTAGAGATTTTAAACAGAAATTTTACCATGGTGGAAAACTTAATTGGCCCCTTCTTACTGAAAAGACAACAGGGTGTGGATGGGGGGTAAAGGAAATGGACAGGAAATACTAATGCACTTTGCCAACACCTAACCATGTACTTCAAATCACCATGAACTACAGCTCTTTTAGCACTGCTTATCACACTAAAGACAGGGAGGCAAAAGGTCTAAAGACACAGAATTCCAACTAATCCAGCTGCACCATAAAATAGATCTAATAAAAGACTTCTGAAAGAATAACGCAATTCAAGACTGACCAGAGATGAGAGATAAAAATAGGTGAGATGTTTTCTGTGGAAGATGCCTAACACAAAGGACGTATGATTTGCTTCATATTTTCATCCACTCTCAGTACCATAACAAAAGATGTACCTGGTTCAAGTTTTGTTTTTCGTTTTTTGGGTTTTTTTTAATAGTAGGGATAGCTATTAAGGTGTCAAACCAGAAATCACATCATTGATGTCATGGCCTTTATACCATTTATTCCATAGTCATTTATGTCAAAGAGGTTGCAAAATTCATGTACAAAGATGCTGTTTTGCTAAGAACATATTAATAGAATTCATGGTCAGGACAGACAAGTATAAGAGTTATTTTCTACTTTTTCCAACTTTTCAAAAACCATTTCTTTATAAATTTCATGTATGCAGTTCACACAGATTTTAGAAAAAGAAATGGAAAAGTATTATCCATTTCATTATCAGCATTCAAAAACAACAAACAAATCTTCCCAATGGTGTCATGGTGAACATCTAACATAATTAGTTAAAATATAAATACTCAGTATGGATTGATGACAACCAGGTTTTACTTAGTTTTTACTTGATTTAAATAAGTTCTCTCTGTGAGCCTCAATTTGTAGCTCAAGAAAATATGACTGTGAGGCCAGGCAGACGTGATAGTATAAGAACTTACTCATTCACCCTGGAGACGGTAAGCTGCTGTCTTGATAAAAGAACACCTAAAGGTACTAATTCAGGCAAAGTATAAAATGACCTCAGAAATTTCCTAGTGAGACCCCTTTCTCTGCGCTCTCCCTCATTTTACCAAGGGAGACCTGAGGCCAAGAGTGGACTTGTCCACAGTCACAAGACTAAAATTCAGAGTCCCAGTCCAACTCTTGACACAGTCTATAGGTATTCTTTACCCATTTCAAATATTTAGTTTTACAGTAGGAGTTATAAGTCACGTAAAACAATTTTATATTCACCACTCAATTTTAACATTAGCATGAGAAATTTAGCCTTTGTACACCTCACATATTCTCCATGTCTGAAAACAACTCCTGAGGGAAACAGGAACCCTTGTATCCCAAGAACAAGAACATGTTCCTCATTTAGGCTTTGGCTTCTTCTAAGAATTTAGTCAAATCTTACAAAATACTAAGGATATTTTCCACCACCTAATATTCAAAATGTAGTATCAAAGGCCAAATTACTCATCCTCTCATTTTTATCTTCAGGAGAAGAAGAGCACTCTTATGCCACTTTCTCCTTTACTCATCAAGGAACACTCAAATTATATCAGTACAAATATTTATACACTGACAACGTGAACATCACCATTTACTCTGTCATATGTATTATAAGCACGACTATACAGACTTAAGGAAAAAGACATTTTAAGAGGTTTCTTCCTTCTTCCAAACAGAGTATTCTTCTTATAACTCATTATTAAAATGCTCAATCACATAAGCTTAGGGAACTAAAACTAAAGGTCAACATGACACTTTCTGTCCCATACACACATTTTTAAAAACAGTTTTCAAAGATGTTATTATATAGCTCAGGGTATATAAAAGTCTATAGTTATAACATAAACTGCCCATAAAAAGGATTTTATGCTTTAAAAGAAAAGCAAAACTCTAAAACCTAAGTTTCATGCTCCTGATGTAACCAGTAACAGAGAAGGTACTAGACTGTAAAATTGCATCACTGAATGATCTACTAGGAGGAAACCCATTATTTTCTCACACCTTGAAACGCAATCCTTTAAAGGTGAGTAACCTATACAAAACTGCGTACCTGTTATTTTGTCTCTTACAAGCTTACAGGACTCTATCTCACCAATGCTCCCAAAGAGACTCTTTAGTTCCTCCTGTGTCATGTTCTGAGGAAGGTAGTTGACTATTAAGTTGGTCTTGCTGTCCTCTGTGTTCCCAGAGTCAACCGGTGATGAGCAGTTGTTGTTTATGGTGGTTGGACCATTGGCTGTGTTATTGCAAGTTGGCCCATTAGACAGTTGTGTTTCCATGGCAGCAATTACCTGCTAAAAACAGAGAAAATAAGAAATGTCAGAATTCATATTTCACAAACTGTTAGAGATTCCAACCAAGAATGTAAATGTGTCACTAAATACAAGACGTTCTGCTGAAATTACAACAAAGCTTCAACAAAAAGTGCAACACCTACGCTAATTTCTACTTCATATATTAAGCTAGTCAATTTAAGTTCACAATTATACTTTCACATACATATACCATACATGCACATAAAAGCACAATTTAAATGTTAAACATTCTCTAGAACGGCACTCTGGGTCTACTCATATATCCTTACTCACCTGCAGTGTCCAAGACTCGAGGAAACGTAGTACCAAAGGGCACAGAATTAAACCCTGACTATAATACATACTATGAAACAGAAGTTCTTAACATGCTACCAGAAAAACAAACCAAGAATTGGTCTTCCTAACTCTAAAGAGATTTTCAGTTAAGCCTAAGAGTTTCAATATTCTAAAACTGACAGACATCCATTAACTTAAAATCAAGGAATAAGAGTACTTTAAAAAATATAAATTTGTCAACATGTACTGTTTTGGTTACATATTGAAAATGTTTTTGATTGACAATATCTTATACTTCTTCTGTTGGCAAGAACTAAGAAAAATATCAGATGTTAAGTGTTAGGGCATGAAAAGGATTTGTAGGATAACTTGGAAAGGAAGCTAGGCATACGTAGTGTACCTTGTAGAACCTAACAAGCCATTCTTGTCAACCTTGGCAGCTAAAGATCACCAACAAGACAACTGATCTACGCATCAAAATAGAATCCCCAAATAATGCAGTATGTCATTCTGCCTCAATTCTGACTTTGAAAGGGAGAAAAACAAAAAACAAAAAAACCTACCCAGTCCACCAAAACAACAATATAAGTATTTCAACTTTTACAAACAGACCAGCCCAAGGACTTTTCATTTGAGCACATAAGCCTGTTAAAATGCAGGTAATAAGGTATCTATAAAACTCCAAATGCAGGATAAATAGCAGATTTGGGGGAAATGGCCTCAAACTGTTTAGGCCAACCTAAAAATCTAGTCATTAATAAGCAAATATGGATCTAGTTTCCTAAAAATCAATGCTATGCTCTTTGAGCAAAAGAGTCACAAACCACAGCCCCAAATTTTCTAAAACCATCTTCCAATAGCTATCTACTTTGGACAGCCAAGATTGGGGAGGAATCCAAAAATCAAAGCATCACTAAAAGAATTAATCCTTCACATTTCATCCAGTGCATGTCTCATCTCCACAAAGAACAACTTCTCAAAACTGACAATTCTGAATTGATGGAATGTTAGTTTTAGGGAACTTCTTTAACATATAAAAGGCAAAGAATTTGAGGCAAAATTTTTAAAAAGCAAAGTAGAGGGAAAGAGTATTACAAGAGAAAAAAAACATTTTGTTTTTTTTAAAAAAGCATACTGTCTAAGAAAAATAAAAGGGCACAACAGTGGATAAGCATAAAGGAAGAAATCTCTACTGCCAAGAGATGTTTATAAAAGAGGCAGCTTAGGATAGATGGAGACTGGTCAACTGACCAGATTAACACTGGACAAGTGTTAATTAGACTGGACAAGAATCAGTACTATCATGATAACAAAAATAGGAGACAAAATCCAGACCACCTATAAAATATCAAATAACCTATAACCCTCTATGACTTCATTTCCTTTTCAAAGAAATGGTTTTTCTACAAGCTGAATGCTATCTCTCTTGGTTAAGTGTTCTCAGGGAATACTTAAAGGAATAAGGGAAAAATAAATCTCTGGAAATCTGTAAAAAAAAAAAAAATCAAGATATGCATTTTATTATAATTTGTCAATTATATTATATTTATCTGAAACTGAGAAAGGAGTTTTCAAATTTCCAACTGTACCAGTCTGCAGAATATTCACTGTGGGTCACTTTCCACAGCAAAACTCTTGTGGAATTAACCTTTGCCCAACATTTATAAAAACAAAGAGTTGCAAGATCAGAGTGGTCAAAGCCAATTAAAACAAATCGCTATTCAAAAGTTAGGGTATGTGTAGAAACTATGTGAACCCCAAATATGAGATTTGGACTTAACTCACTGGGATGACATTTGAAATATAAAGTGTTCATTGACTGAAATTAGCAGGATTTAGCAAGGACAACAAACACTCCTCACTTAATTGCACATTTATTTCCATGTTCAGGTGGCAAGAATGAGCTCCTAAGCCAACATTCAAGTGAACAGCTGCAGTAGGCTGTGTGCGCTGAAAATTACAGCATCTCTCAGCTATAGGACCATCTGCTCAGAATAAAATGATACTAATGTGCTATATTTTACAAATAATGCATATTCCATTGATAGGCTCAACACAACTGTTCACAGAATGCAAACTCTTTCAACAGTTACTGGGCAAATAATTTTCAGCCAGATTTACAATTTCAACAATTTTTTTTTTGAGCATCAGGAATTGTAAATAACTTCAAAATTTAGTAACCAAAAAAATACATAGTAAACAGAATGTAAAGAATTACGGTAACTTAGTATTCAGACCATACCAAAACTTTTTTGTTTTTTGTTTTTTTTTTAAAAAGCTTGTCACTCTTTGAGTCTGCACTAAATCCTAATTTCGATTATAAAAAGTTACATACAAAAGCATGGTTCTGATGCTACATATACCACTGTGGTTAAAATTGCAATGTGCTTTAAATCCTAATGATGGCCATACCGCAATAGGTTAAATGTAAGAATAATTAGTATGCCAAATGAAAAGTTCAAGTGTTTGGTATGGCCTCAGCACTCCTGCAACATGCTAAAAAAAAGTAGCCTACAGAATTTAAGAAAAATCCCACAGACCCCAGTCCAAGGCTCTGCTGCCCACGAACCACTTCTAAGCAGAGAAGCCACATCACACAGTCTGACTGCCATGTTAGTTTGGAGTTGCCGTCTGCAATATGGACACAAAAAGTACCGTATGTTAGATGAGCAAGATAATGCAACAAATCAGTTTGTACAAAATTTACAGTGATTGTATTGATATTCCCAGCACGTCCATGCAGTGTGGCTTAATTGAATTTGAGGCAATTCCAATCTAATCTTTCCAAATTCATTTTTACATGTAGTTTTCTTGCACAAATTAAGCATTTTTAATTAAGAGCCTGATTTTCAAACAGTATTAACTAGTTACCTTGACATCTATCCTGAAGAACTACCTTAAACCACATCTCAAAAAATTTTTTAAATAAAATGAAGCAAAACACTGCATGCTGTCCTATCTCTCAAGGATGTGGGAGAAGGAAGGAAATGTGAATGAAACTTATAGTGAGAAAAGGCAGTCATGCAATTCATAAGTGAATGCTTTGAATAAAAGTGCTTTTTCCCCCCAAAATATCAGAGAGGCATCAAGGGAAGCTATATTTGCCCACACTGTTACATTATACTATAAATGATCCTTAATACTGGGACTTAAAATTAAAAGTGAATTGAAACCCTGTGAGGTTATTCTGCCACTATAGTCCAACTGATCTCTAACAATTTCACTGAGAATTGTTCACATATACTAAAAGGCAGTAAACCAGCATCTTTCAATTGAAATAATTGGACCAATAAATAGGATTGTTTGGAGTAATGTTTATACAGGATGTCAGCTTTGTCCCTGAACGAAATCAAGTGAACATTTTTTAATATGTAAATTGTAAACACAGCACGATTTGAAATTAGTGCTGCTATGAGGCCTCCAATATAGTTAATGAGCCATTTACCACTTATTACAACTTGCCCAAATACTAAACAGAGCCACAATATTGGCACAAAAGCCAAAGTTTACATTTTAGCCATATATGCAGATCCTTTAAATGGCCAACAGAATATTCAGAAAACCTCAAGTCTCTGAAAACAGACAATGAGTAACAAAGGAGGGCCAAAAACATCTTTTACTTGGTATCTATGATTATAAAACTCTCATCCAGAGTCACACCTGGGTGTAAAGTGATTTACTCTTGATGCAAATGATGACATTAATTAACATGTAACAATGGATTCCATTTTCTGGCATACAAAAAGGTTTAACATACACTTTATAGGATGCCATGAAAATGTTTTACACTTCTTCCCTTCTCCCACTGTTAACTGAGAATTCAGCTGGATTCTATGTTTTTTATTTAAAAGAAAAAAAAAACCTACTTACAGTGGAACTAATCTGTGAAAAAATAAAGTGCTTTTTATACCCATGAAATATTTTGACAAGAACCTAATTGTGGTTAGACCACATGGTAAAAGAGGTAGGGCCACACCCGAGAGGTTCAACCACGTTTCAATTTATATCCTGAATACCCCTGGGAATTAAAGTTCTCAACATTCTTCACTACATAAAACCACAGATTCACATTTAATGGCCTCAGTTCCTTCTATTCCATAGGAGGCGACGCTAATAAGCTAATGTATTGATACCCTTCTTTCTGAAAGCCCCAGGGATGTGAACAATCCCTTCATTGCATCAACTAGCTAGGAAGGCTGCGTATGGAAAATGATTCTACTGCACTTTTACATTTCAAGCACCCTAGACAGTTTCTCTGCTTGAGGCAGACACATACCTTTATGGGAAGTTATAAATAAGTTGCTCACATGGCCCTTACCTTTATGCTGGCCAACAATTCAGTTACTAAAAATGTAAAGCTACTTCCCCTTCACTTAAGGACAGGCGATTCTGCTCTACTCAATCTACCAGGGACAACCGGCCTGCACTATTTATAGATTCTATTGCCTCTGAAACTCTTTGGAAAGGTGGGGGGTGGGGGGGAGGCCACATTCCAGGAACACAGAACCATTCATTTTAAAGCTTAAAAAATGTTTCAATATATGTTCACATCTTAATTGTGCCAATTAAATTTTCGCCTGTTATTCTCCATGAAGAAATTTATGAAAAGGCACTTTAGCATAGATCAATCTAGAATATTCTAAACTCCCTGGGCCCCAAGAAATAACGATGAGGTGTTTGGTGGAAGCATGATTTTACTTCGGGGGGGGGAGGAGGGAGAGGGACGACCTCTATGTCTTCACATTCACACAATTTATTTCCAAAACTCTATAAATACTTTATAAATTGTTTTTTTCCCTTTACTTAAATGGCCTTCTGTGTACTTCAGTTTCTAAATTTCTTACTATTTTTAATTTCTTACTACTTTTAAGAAACTATTTTAGGAAACCAATGCTATTGCTCGATTTCTCTTATCGGGGCCCAACAGTTTTCTGATCATGTGAGCGAAAAGAAAAATCCCCTATTTTCCAAACTTCCTAATACAAAGTTCTGAAAACTAGGATTCATCAGTTCCTTTCTTATTTTCAACTTCTTGCAGACAGCCACAAAAAAAAAAAGACAATCAAAAACATCCTAAATATATTCTGAGAATTCTCATTAAGTACAATGTCCACAAGGTAAAAAAAAAAAACGGTTTCCCAGACCTAGCTCCCACCTGATTTGGAAACTAGACCTCTACAGGTTAAAGTCCTAGCAGGACCACCAAAATACCACTGCCACTGCATATCCCCTGAGGGGGGAGAGGGGAGGCCGGTCCATCTGCCTAGACTCCTCCACTGTCACCAATACAGTCCACCTCTGCACCCTCATATTTCATCTGAACTACTGAATTACAACCTTCCCAAAGGTCCCTCATCACCCTAATCCACACTAGCGCTACTACTCCCTAATGATTTTCCTAAACCCTCAATAGCTCCCTGCTGCCTATCAAATTAAGTACAAACTACTTGTGGTATAAACCGTATAAGCATCTGGGACCTTCTACAACTTCTTTTATGAGCTGACGTATTCAAGCACCTAAATATCTAAACCAGTCCTCGACCCTCAAACAGTTGCAGTACATACATGCAAAGCTATACATTCTCTGGCTTTGCTCATGCATTTCAATCTGTCTGGAAGGCCCCCAGCCATGCCCACCCACACATCAACATCCCTGGTTATAAGCATTTGAAAATATATCTAAAGATAAAAACAGTTCTTTTTTTAAAAAGCTGAGCATGAAAGGGCAATGACCTCCCTAAATGCATGCAAACTTAGTAGCTTTTTTTCCTATCCCACCTCAAGTATTTCAAACCAGAAATAATTATGAAAGCATATTTTCAATTTTTGGTGCATTTCATCAGTCACCCCTCACCCACTAAAATCCAAATTCTTATTAAATGACATAAAAGGAGAAACTACCTTGATCACTTGTGTACTCATGCCAAACTGCCAACTACAAAAAAGCTGGAAGCCAAAACAAAAAACATGGTATAAATGTGATACTGGCCAACAGGGTTAGGGAGACATGGCATCTGGAATCTGGGCCTAACTTGAGGAAAGTAGCAGAAGCAGAGGTAAATATGAGAAAAATAAACAGATCTTATTAACACAAAGGAGCTTTAGAAAGCATCATAACTAAGTTATGGATCTCAAATGGTTTTAAATTGAGACAGACTAGAAAAGTTTAACAACTATAAAAGGCATCATCTCTAAAGAATCATGGCCAAGGTCAAGGGCAAGCATTTCTCTCACACCTTGAAAGATCCAGCTTGGATAAAGTGACTTTGGTCTGGACATTTATTTGCAAACTAGCAGGCTCTCATTATCTCCAGTAGCATAGAACCAGGGGAGAATCAGGGTAGTGCAAAGCCTTTCTCGGACCACAAACCTATCTGAAGGCCAAGTTACAAGGTGAAAAGGTGGCGCTGGTCTTTAAAGTTTAAAAAAAGAAACGACAAAAATAAAGACAGAAACCCTGACTCCAAAGCATTTTCCTTTGGGGAACTCCAGGCAGGGAGCTAAAGCACTTGAAATAGTCAGTGGAGGAATGAGAGCTCAGTAAGCAAATGAGAGCCGGGTAAGGAACTGATGGGGCCATATCCTTAGAAGATACTATCCCCACATAATTTTTTTCATCTTTACAACTAAAATGACACTTTCAGGATATATTCCTGCTTTACTGAATTAAACCAAGGGAAGAACTCAACCAAGCACTAAAATCCAGGGGCTGGTGTGTCAACTACAGGAATGAACCATTAGTTTGTTTCCCTTAAACCACTTTACTTTCCTTTGTTGTTCCTAATAAAGTTTTGTGGTTTTAAACTTCATGTGATTTCCTCAATCTTAGAATCCCTGTCAATTCCCCACCCCACCCCCTACCTGTTGGCTGTCTCACAGACTTCATGGATTCCTCAGCCTTGTGAAGCTCAGATTTTTGGCCTTGGGGCTAACAATGGTCCAAGAGTTGCCAGAGACAATATACTGAACAGCTGCAGGAGTCACAGGGAGAATGTTTTTTGGCAGTGAACACCAACATTTCTCTGTCTCTTGGCCCTTTATGGCGCCTACAGACAACAGAGTCTCTCCAATGCCTCTCTTTCTGAGGTTTTGTAGCTCTAGAGCTGGCAGGCTTAAAGCCGTTGAGGTTAGAAAGTAAAGCTAATGAATTTAGGAGTCCCAAGTCCTTCCCTTCATTCTATGTCCATTTCAGGTATCCATGCTGGGCAACAGAAAAGTAAAGCTCTTGTGAGAAAAGATTTGCTTAAGCTTCAGACATTGTTCATTCACTCATTCATTCAAACATTCATACACAAGTCCCATGGCCTGAGGACTGTCCTCTGTACTTGAAATACAGTAATGAAGATGAATCCTGGAGTATACATCTGCAATAGAAGGTGTGTGCAGTAGACTGAAAATGAATATATAAAAAGATAATAGAGTAACAGCTAAAAGGAAGGGGGCTATGGAATTAAGGGGGGAAAAAAAAAGAGCCAAGTAGGGGTTGAGAATGAAGAGGGAGTAGGTTCCAGCATTAAACAGTAGCCATCCTTGAGAAGGTGAAGAACTCTGAACAAGATCTGGAGGAGATACAAATTAAACACTGTTCTGGACAGGATCATGGCCCACCTTGGATGTCCACATCTTAATCCCTAAAATCTGTGAGTGTTTACATGACAAGGGGGATTTAAGTTGCAGATAGAATTAAGACTGCTAATCAAATGACTCTGAGTTGGGGAGATTATCCTAGACTACCCGGGCAGAACCAGTATAAGCAGAAGTGTGGGTATAAATGGAAGAGGAAGGCTGGAGAGTCAGTGTCAGAGTAATGAAGCAGGAGAAAGACTCAAATGCCTTTAAAGATGGGAGACAGCCACCAGCTTAAGAGTATCGGCAGCCTCCAAAAGCTGAAAGAGGCAAGAAAACATATTCTCCCTGGAGACTCCACAAGAAATGCAGCGCTGCCAACACCTTACTCATAGCCCAGTGAGATCCACTCTGGGGGACTCTGACCTTCAGGACCAGGAGATAATAAATTTGCATTGTTTTAAGAACCAAGTTTATGGTTATTTGTTAGAAATGTAATAGTAAACAAGTAAATCCCCATGGGGATGTCCAGAGAAGCATTCCAGGCAGTGACCAGCCAAGGTGAAGCTAGATGTAGTGAGAGGGACAGTAATCCAATAGGTAGTACGGCCAGACCTTAGAAGGCATTAGAGGTGTAGGAAAAAAGAAAGGTTTCTTTGACCCTCTTAGGGTCCCTGGCTGGGTTTGAAAATTAGACTAGCAAAAACTGAGTAACAGGAGAAAAATTTTATTGAACTTTTACACGAACGTGGGAACCTTCACAAGAAAATAAAGACTGAAAGAAATGACTGGAGTAGGAAGCTTTTATATCTTTTAGACAAAGAGTACATTTGTCAAGAACTGACAAGGCAAAGCAGTTGAGACTACAGGTATTAAGTAATGAAGAAGTGACTAGGAAGACAAGGGTTAGTTTAACAAGGGGTGTCTCTACTAATTTCTCAGCCCCAAACTCCCCAGTCTCTAGTGCTTAGATTTTCTTCCTTCCTCCCAGTACTGTGAGGGTACCTTTCACAGAAGAGTTTTATGACCTATTTCAGGGGGAAGGGAGGAGGTGGGCAGGGTGGCCTTTCTGCTTCTGTGTTCTCAAACTCCTGCCACTTACTCAATATGCCAAGGTTCCATATTTTCAGGAAGTGTGTCCTGAACCCTGTCAGAGGCTACCATAAGAAGATTTTGAACAGAACAATAGCATGTGGCTCTTATAAAAATGAATCACATGATTGTCTGGAAGGACTCAGCATCTTTAGAAGCAGGAAGACCTATCGAGAAACAACTACAATTAATTAAACCTGGGTATAAAATGACAGTGACTCAGGGCACCTGGGTGGCTCAGTCAATTAAGCATCCAACTCTTGATTTAAGCTGAGATCATGGTTTGTGGAAAAGATCTCTGTGTCTGACTCTATGCTGGCAGCATGGAACCTGCTTGGGATTCTCGGTCTCCCTCGCTATCTGCCCCTCCCCCACTCACACATGCCCGCTCTCAAAATAAATAAAACATAAAAAAAAAAAAAAAAAAGAATGGCAGTGACTCCAACCAAGGTAATACTAGAAGGTATATGGTATATGAAGATATACCCAGAAAGAAAAATGTTACTAATGTGTTACTTTAAGTACATCATTAAACTTTTTAACTCCATGATCGAGGAACTGGTTTTGATTCTAGCCCCTCACAGGCTCACCAACCACCAGAGTATTTTATTAAGATCTGGGCACTAAGTATTCAAGATGATTAAGCAACAGAAGGGCTTTCTATAGAAAGGGCAGGGGGAGGGGGAGAGGGAATCTCCGGAAGGACATCCAACACATGAAAACTGAGTTTACCAATATTAAATCAAGAGTTACTCATTTTTGGGGCACCTGGGTGGCTCGGTCGGTTAAGCATCTGACTTCAGCTCAGATCATGATCTCATGGTTCATGGATTCAAGCTCCTCTTCGGGCTGTGCGCTGACAGCTCAGAGCCTGGAGCCTGCTTTAGATTCTGTGCCTCCCTCTCTCTCTGCTCCTCCCCCATTTTATGCTCTGTCTCTGTCTCTCAAAAGTAAATAAAAATTAAAAAATACTTTTAAATAAAAAAAGTTATTCATTTTATATATGGAATCATTGCAGAAGAATTCAGTGATTAAATTCTGTTAAAATAAGGAATTTAAAAATGGGAGTCACTTATGCTATGCCCCATGTCAGCAAAACAAGACTTGATTCCTAATCCAATGCAGTTTCAACCTCTTCCAGGAATGTAACTTTAAACCGGTAAACATGGAATCGTCTGGTCAACACTAGTGAGGTAATCCACCTAACAGACCCCTTCAATCCTCCAGAGAAAGATGAAAATATTCAGTATTAAAGCTAATTTGTAGGTTTCATTAAAATAAACCTATCTTTAGAGTTAACAGCACTGTATAAATGGAGACATACAACTTTTATTCTACCTGGATTAGTCTCTCTGTTCTAAAACCTGTCAGAAGAAAAATAACTTGGTATGATGAAATTTTCATTAAGTAATCTAAACATAATTGAAACAAGTAAACAGATGTAAGCAAGATAAACATTTTTAGGCAAATTTTTAATAGTCTCCCCAAAACTTCTTGGTAACCTGAAATCTTAGTTTTGCTAAACTAAATGATGAGTAGTCATTAATATCAAAATCATTTGCAAATATGATAAAACACAAGAACATTAATTACTAAAAATAGGCTTATCCACTTTTGGCTTCCTTTACAGAGGAACTAGAGATATTTCTATTAGTAAACACGTTTGTGCCATGCTGAGACATTTACTATGAGAAACATATGCTTCCAAAAATTATAAAAAGTATTTGCAAATTTGCCAACCCACAGAATGTGTACTTCTTTATTTTTACTAGTAATTAAGGTTTTTAAGCATTAAGAATTCTAGTATGTAATTAAATCAGCAATAATAAGGGGAACCACCATGTATTCAAGGAAAACAAAATATGGATTTTGTTTGTTTGCTTAGTTAGAAAAGGCATGGGGTTTGAAAACGGGTTTCTGTGAAGGGAAAATGAAACAAATTTGTCCCAAAGTAAAACTGGTTATTTCAAAATGGAAAAAGGTAAAATAAAAGACAAATTAAATAGAAAGTTGGGAAGAAAAAAGAAGAATCTTATTTGGATGGGTTAAACTTAAATGAGTTTATTACAAAGGCTATAAAATTAAGCTTTGAAACCAATAGCGTATTTATGTAAAACTAAAACTTAATTTTCCTTCACCTGCTAAAATGACAAATTTTTCTTGGACTACTTACTGGTCTGCTCCCAATAAGAAACTTTTTTGTTTTTCTTTACCTTTTAGGTATACTGCCTGAAAAACAAAACTTGCATGTGTTGCCAAAATAAATTCCTATATTTCAATGTTATTATCAGGTCTTTGATCATTTCAGAAAACTCAGTCTTCCTTATTAAAAGAGAGCTAAGGGTTTTTTTTTTCCAAAGTGACCTATGATTCTACTTGACCAAGTGTTTTAAAATTTTTTTTGATATTTTTAATAAACTTCAGAAAATTAAATTCTGAATGAAAGTCACTTTGACCTCTAACTTGGGATTTTTCAGAGGATCCTTCAAACATCTCAAAAGATATGGCTTCTGTCCCTATAAAAACAGAGATAGTAAACGAATTAGACTTATGTGATAAAATTACATCGGAAGCATTGTAAAGAATACTAAGCCTTTTTATGTTGTATTTGTATAGACATATGATGCTAGAAGGACTCCAGAAATCATACGAAGCTGCAAGAAATCTGACATATCCTAGTATAATGTTATGAGTCATAATTCCAGTTATTATTGGGCACCTGGGTGGCTCAGTCAGTTGAGCATCTTACTCTAGATTTAGACTCCGGTCATGATCCCAGGGTTGTGGGAACAAGAACACACTGGGCTCTGCACGAACAATGAAGCCTACTTAAGATATTCTCTCTCTCTCTGTCCCCCTCCCCCCTGCACCTCTCCCTCTCCATGCTCTCTAAAATAAATATTAAATAATTCCAGGTATTATCTCAAATGTTGTATATCACAAAAATAACCAAATTTCCTTGTCAATTCCTTTATGATGGAACACTCCTCAGATCTTTTAAACAGGAAATCATTTTTAAGCCTATTTGTCATTTGCAGAGTTACTGTTTGACTCTGATACTTCTGCAAAAAGGATTCCTGTAAAAGTGCTTCATCTCAAGGAGATTCATGGAAAGCACTTTGACAAGTACAAGTTTCTGCTAACTTAAGATCATAAAACTGAACTGGGCAAAATCACCTGAACTAATGGGAAAACTGGATTCAAGCAGAACAAGTATTAATGGACGATGGACTCTATTTTTTATGATTTTTCATCTCAAAATATTCTTGGTTACTTATTTTTATTTTGTAAACTTAAGGGAAATCTTATTTTCTTAAACTTTCTGTAACAATTCAGTAAAAACACACCTTTGTAAACAAATAGAAAACATTTATTTTTTTCTCCCTAACTGATCTCTCCAAAATTCACAAACTCTACACTATCCTTTTCATGGCAATATGGATATTTACATGAATTCAGTAAGATTATGTTCTTGCACCCAGACACAACCGGAAACACTAACCAAATTACCAAAGCATTGAGTGGAATGGTATTACACATAAAATGTGAGGAGAGAGTCCTTAGACCAGCTTCCTGGTCTCCAGGTTTTCCAGAATCTAATAGAAGACTGGTTATGAAAAGTTCCAGCAAAGCAGTCTTAAAAAGAGCTCGTACGGTCAACTACTCTTCTTGCTCCACTTACATCAGTCCAAGTTTAATACAAATAATGAGTTTTACTATGATAATCTCTGGCAGGGGAAGATGAGTGATAGGGGTAACTTACAGGGAGAAAAATTGTTTACACCCTTGTTGATATTAAATTCTAATTCCATTATTGTCTTTGAGGCTATAAACGTGTAGAACAGACTAGATCTAAATTCTTCTAGTTTCCTCAAATATTTGGCTATCACTCTCCAAACCGAGGTTTCAAATTGCCACCTCCTCTCTGATTTGGAATCACTAAAAGCAAAGACCATCCCTAAAATCTCCTTAGAAAGAATGTATACTAGGTCCTCCTCACTACACAGCCAAACATCAGGGACTAAAACCTCAGGCACGTATTTCACAGCTAAAGAAGGCTTTACCTGACATCTGTTGTCCTGTACAAACACTGGAGACCTTCAAATCAAATTGCCGAGGAAGAAAAGTAGCTGACATCAATGTAGACTACGTCCTCCCAAGACACAGAATCAAGACTTCATACTTTAACTAAACATGAAACCCTTTCGTCTTCTCTTTTCTTTACCCTGGCATTGGGGCTGGAAAGATAATACCATCATCTATATTTCCCAGGCCACTGCTGGGGGGGTAACCTTTCAGACTGCTGGAATTATCCTTAAAACTCCAATCTGTCCATGGTTCTAGAGACATGCCCCCTCCCCCAGCAAAGCTATTTCCCAGAGCCCTGAGGCCCAGCTCGGCATAAAGAAAGGGTCACCATTAAGGCAAGGCTAACCAGAATAAAACCACCTATGTGGTCTATAGATTCTAAAATTTTACAGGCCTCCACGGTTGTTACTTTATCTGTCCTAAGCCACAGACTCAAATGGAAATTACCAAGAGGCATTCATGATTCGAAATTAGCTTCCTCTGGCAGATCAATGCTCCTCTGGCTAGAAATAAATGTAAATGGGACTATGGTCAGAAGGACCTTCTCCTTAACTCTTAAAAGCAGTGCAGAACCTGCTGCTAAAACAACAAGTGCCCAGCCTGGGTGGCTTAGTCGGTTAAGCGTCCGACTTTCGCTTAGGTCATGATCTCGCGGTTCGTAGGTTCAAGCCCCCGCGTCGGGCTCTGTGCTGACTGCCAGCTCAGAGCCTGGAGCCTATTTCAGAGTCTGTGTCTCCCTCTCTCTCTGACCCTCCCCTGTTCACACTGTCTCTCTCTCTCTCTCCTAGAAATAAATAAAAATTAAAATAAAATAAAAAAAAACAACAAGTGCCCAGCAAAACTCCTTAGACTCTCTGGTCCAAGTTGTTCCTGATAATAAGATAGCCCTTATATGATCTTTTAGCTCAGCAAGGAGATATGTGTGCTGTGGCCAAAACCACCTACTAACCTTGAATTAACACTTCTTGGGAAGATGAAACTCAGTGACAGAGGATGATTACATGAGCCCCTTGACTTAGAAAGGTGAACGAACCTCTTCTTTGACTTACTTGACTTTGATTGCTTTCGGTCTTGAAGACCATGGTCTCAAAGTACACTCTAACATGGGAATTATTCTGCTTACAATAATCATAGTAGTCTCCCTAGCATTCTATATTGTCTGAAAAGCTATAAATGCATGTCCATAGCTGCTAAGCACCCAAATGAATGATCTCCATAAGACAGGACCATTGAAATGACAGAGATTAAGCAAAAATCATCATGGTCCATGAATACCACACAGAGGATCAACAAAAACTTGAAGAACTTCGGATCAGTAGCTAAGAATGGTGGTAATCATTGAGAATATCTCAAGGAGGCTCCACACTCAGCTTCAAACCCAACTCAGGGCTCAATCCCCCAACTGTAGGGTTGTGACCTGAGCTTAAATCAAGAGTTGGGATGCTCAACTGAGTGACCCACCCAGTCACCCCACCTTGAATTTGTGTAACACTTTTCTGATTATATGAGAGTATAATCAAACGGGAAGAGGGAGCATTGTTAAAAGAGAAAAAAAAAACGGGTCCAAAATAGCGTCACTTGTGCTAAGCCCCATGTTAGGAAAGCAAGACTTAACCTAATTACAATGTCTACCTCTCCCAGGAATGTAACCTTAAACTAGTGAATCTGAAATTTCCTGGTCAACACTAGTGAGGTAATCCACCTAATCAACCCTTTCTGTCCCCCAGAGAAATATGAGGGAATCCACTCCTTCCCTATTCCTGTCCCCTTCTGCCTATAAAAGTCTCCCATTCTATCCAGTTCTTCAGAGCTCCTCTGTCTGCTAGATGGGATACTGCCCAATTCAGGAAACACTTAAAGCCAATAAGGTCTTTAAAGTTTACTAAGTTTTGGTTTTTGCAAACAGCAAATGTAAAATTTTTAAAAATCAGAGTAACTTAAAAGATACAACTATTGAATAGAGTACAGTATACCAGGAATTAATTCATAACCCTTGAGAGCTCCCTTAAAGTTGTCAGAATTCAAACTAAGAAAATATCTCAACATTCCTCCCAAAACTTTGAAAACAAATGAAGGTAATGAGAATAAGTTACGCTTTGTACAATGGAAGTAAGCTTTTCAACCCATATTCTTCAAAAGAGCCATTTATTCACCTCCACAACAGTGCAAATGACGCTAGGGTTTAACTCAATCCTGGTTATAGGCTGGAATACACTACCTTCCAGTGATGAATCATTCCAACCTCATTCTTTCATTCTAACCTCAGTGGGCCTAATTAATTTCCATGCCATTATTTGGCTATAGAACCTAAAAAGAGATATGAGCATAATAAGAATAAAATCAACTACTCTCAGTTTTGTAGCAGAGTTCTTGTTTGGTATAGGCAGATAAATTTGAATTGCTAAATTAAGACAGTTAACATAATAATCAACATAGAAATTGGATTAACTTCACATTCTTCCACTAAAGTCACAGCTAAAGGGAACCCCCTCAGGGTAGTAACAAATTGTGAAAGGCTGATTGGAAATCCTCAAATTAATCCCAGTAGTTGAGGGTTTTCATTAGGTAGGTGAAAAAATATAGCTCCTCTGTAGGATACAGACACTAAAATACAGTCATATTCAAACTCCAAAAGAGAAATTATGCCTAGTCTTAAAGGGAATATAAGACAAGGAAGGTTTATAGTCACAAATATTTTTAACTCACAAGTGTTATAAAGGGCCACAATACTCCATCTGGCCACTAAGGTTAACATTTTACTCTTCACTGCCATTTAGCAAGACTTATGACAGAAAGCCAAAAACTGTAGTTAGTATTTAATCCTTACTGGCTTATATCAAAATAAAGGCATCTAAAATGTCAACAAAACGAGGTATATTTCCTTAATAATGTTGGGAGGCTACAAACATTTCTGTTGGACTTCAGAGCAACTGAAAATAAAGAGCAGCTACCCTCAGATTAGAAATCTTGTAACTCATTTCTGCACTGTGCAGAGCAGAACAAGGTCTCTCACCCTGCCAGTGCAGGACATAGGATGGTGGGAGTATAAACCTTGATCAATACAAAGGGCAGCTTCCTTCCTCTCTGAAATGGAGATCATCTCACTGGTATTCGCCTATAAAATGTATTTTTCAGCTGATATTTAAAGTACTGACATTCCCAAGAGATACATACTTTTGATTTAGAAACATGACTATGAATTATTTAGTATGGAAAGTTGAAGCATCTTAAAAAACCAGATTCACACCAACAAAGATACTTTATTTCCTTTGGTCCACCTCTTCCCCCACCTCCCTGAAAGACAGCTTTCTTTAAAAGCTACATCCCAGCTTAAAGAGGAAAAAACAAAAAACAAAACACCACCACGTAGGTACATCTGTGGCTTCTTATGGTAATTAAACCTAGTTATTTATTACATTTCAAGAGGGGATACGGGGAAGTAGGAGGCAACTAAGGTAAAAACAGACATTTAGTTCAAGTGTTACGTTTATTCCTAGTGATTCCAACTAGGAGTGGGGGTGGCCTGAGGGAGAATATCACAAGGAAATTCCTGGTTAATCTCCTGCCTAAGAAGAGAAAGTTAATACTATACAGTACAGATCAGCTAAGGCCTTTTTTTAACCTCACATACACTCTGTGTAGGATATCCATAATGGGCGAATACACCCCCAAATCTCAGATACCTCTCCAAAAAGGAAAGGAGTTCAAGTGCTTACCTTCCCTACCAATGGCTGTCACTTCAACTTTGGTCAGATTTCCCTTTGCAAGGAGTCACTGAAGTAATGCACACTTTTAAAAAAGTTTTTTAATGTTTATTTTTTAAAGAGAGACAGAGACTGAGTGCGAGTGGGGGAGGGGCAGAGAGCGAGGGAGACACAGAATCCAAAGCAGGCTTCAGACTCATAATGCTTAAACTCCCCGATGCAAGATTATGACCTAAACCAAAGACAGATGCTTAACCGACTGAGCCACCTAAGCGCCCCAAGTAACACACATTTTAAATAAATGCTTAAGGATTTCTGAAAGTACATTGGTACAAGTCCCCTCGTTGCATAAATGAACAATGAGGCAACTGTGTGAGCATATACATGCATACAGAACCTATATGTATGTACATATGTATTTCCAAGAGTTAACGAGAAGCAATATTGATCTCCTATGGGTTGAAGTATTGAAAGGGGGTACATATGAACTCACAGGGTACATTTTAACATAGAAAAATTCTTCTTAAGACTCAAACCACAAAGATATCTAGCCTTTAAAATTTTTTACACTCTAGTAAGGGGGTTGGTGTAAAGGGGTTTTAAAGTTTTAATTATACACATATTGTTTAGTCTGATGAATTCCAAGGTGCCAAGTGAATACCACGAGCTATTATCGTTATTGTTAGACAAAGGAAAATACCTCTTTGAAAATATTACCACAGAGAATTTGCCTATCTGTCTCTTTGGTTAAAGCTTAGGCGTTTTTCCCCCATGTCTAAATGGCGAACAAGGGTACACACAGTTTTGTCGGGAGCTTCTTCACATGAAAAGAGAATACTGTGGACAGAAAGTCAATATGCAGACTTTGCCCAATCATGACTGTCCGCTACTGCGCAAGGCCTCAGAACCAGATGTTCTGTTAAACTACATTTAGCACAGTCATAAATGGTGACGAAGGAGGAGAATTTTTACCTGACATGCTGCAATTTTTAACCCCAGACCGCTGAAGACTACATTTACATATAGTCCCGATAACTTGTGTTTCACATAAGAATTAGAGCCTGATCTATTTTAATTTACTTTATACATGCACGTGTGCGCACACACACACACAAAGAATGCACATGCCTTCCATCCTCCCCAACTCAGTCTTATGCTCAGCTGCTCAGTCTCTTGGAATTTTAATATTTAAAACTAGAAACGGCTACCTCACTGTTCTTTGGCTAAGAACTCTAAGGATGACACAAGCATCTTCCACTTTTATTCAGATTTATTATTTACAACACAAGAGAGAATGGGCGTGCAGAAGCCTCGGCCATGAATGTACTCTCAAATCTAGATTGATAATGCATACACTGAGATGTGTCATCTGGTGCCATAGTTTCTATAACCCACAGGTCAAGGAAATGATCCATACATATCCACTCACAACTGTTTAGTCTTCCTACCATCTTTCTCCCACCATGATTTTCAAAATGACCTGAATTTGAACATTCTTTTTTCTATGTCGGCCCTAACTTTGATTTTAGGGCAATGTTTAATTTAAAAACTAATAATAAAGTTAAGTAAGGCATCCTTCTAAACTCTTCACAGGATTTAGTTATATCTTTTGCTACAGGAAAGAGGTTCACATTATCTGACTGCCTCCTACAGTAGAGTTTAGTGAATCCTTCTACCAGTAGAAGGTAGGAAACAGCAGGAAAGGAAAAGAAAGCGCTTATTGATTCCTTATTCCAGACAAGGCCTCAAGCTAGCTATATTACAAACAAAATCCCATTTAATCCTCTTGTGCGCTATGAGCTATATACATTATGTTTAATTTACGAATGAGGATTTCCAAACTTCAGGAGTCCACACAGCTAGTAAGAAGAGAAACCTGGATTTGAGAGGAGTGCTGAGACTCCATCTTAAGACTCCTAACTGATGTCTTGGCTTCCAGGCTTGCCCCTTCTCCAGTCCATCCTCCAAGCCACAACTACCGTGGTCTACCTAAAGCGGTCAGCATCCCGTAACTATTTCTTTGTTCCAGGCCTTCGGTGACTCCCCGCTGCCGACAAAGCAACATCTCAGCTCTGCAGTGAGACACCCAACCTGACCTGGCTTCCCCCTAGCTCTGCACAGCACACCACCACTCCATGTCTCTGTCTCTCTCCCTCCCTCCCTCTCTCTCACGCTCACACACACACGCGCACGCACGCGGCTATAGCAAACTGCCAGCAGTCCCTCCCTTGCCCAGGCTGCTTCCCAGACTCACTACCTTTCCTCTCCTAATCATGGAAACAACCTCAGTACACAAAAAGGGGACACAACGTCTACAGGAAGCCTTCTATAAACCATGGAGTTGGGTCAAACAGTCCTGTGTGCACCTATCAGCCCATATAGCCTCACCTTTACCTGCTCAGCAATAAATGTAAACAGAGATCCATAAAGAGACAGAGCATCAGTGCCATCAAGTGCCATTAAAGATGGTAATAAAATTTAAAAAAAAAACAAAACAGTAATTTATGGGATTTTTCATGTGGCTTTACATTCCCTGCCAAGCAGGAAACCTTCCAATCAATGTAATGCTATATATCTTGAGAAGCCAAAGGCACCTCAGGCTGTTAGTAAAGAGGAAGGTAGACTTCGAGCGAGCAGGCCAGGACTCGTGGCCCACCACCAAACACATCCCTTTCCAGGTATACCTACTCATGCTTATAAGCTAAAGCTTCAAGTTGAATCTGCATTTTTTTTTTTTAATTCCTAGGTACAAGCCTTTGTTAAAACAACCTAAGCCTCAGGGAGGAGTGAGAGAGGGAAAGACAGATATTGTCACAACACAGTTCAAAATAAGCAAACCTCACCACCATTGTGAAAAACCAAGACCATACCAGAAGTTAGTAGTTTCCCCCCAGTGTAGCCAAGCTCTAGTATACAGAATAACATCAAGAAGAGGAGGAGACCAAAAGCCGCCGCCCAGGGCCAGAAAAGCAACATCCCTGATTTATAGGATAGGACAGGCACACTGTGCTAGATGCCAGAACAAGGTACACAAAGCCTACTCACATTATACCCCTCATTGAGCTTCTCTAAAACCCACCTGCCCCCAGAGGAGTCAAAAGTTTGCAGGTCTTTAAGGATCCACAGCCAGGAATAATAATCTCTCTGGATGACCTATGCTAAACACTGTGCTATCTAAGAAAAAGATACAAGGGCAAAGGCATTGCCATGGAAACTACCACCTCTAACTTAAACATCTGAACTTAGACACATATTTGAGAAAAATGAACTGTTTTGCTTACCAGTGTTTAAAATGCTAGAGAATAATAGGAAATTGTGCATGGCTTTCTCATTTAAACATTAAACTGGATTTCTGCCTCAAAATGAAAATCTAAAATCACAAAGTTTTTCTAATTTAGGACTGCTAAGAGCTTCTTCATATCCATTTCTTGTTATAACGTTTTCCCATGTAAAGAACAAATTTCTTTAACTTTCCCAGCTCAGTAGCCTTTACGTGTAAATTGCTTGGCAGTAAATACACAGTATTTTACTATTAACAAGACTTTCAGAAAGTACCTACTATGTAACAGGCAATACACTAGTCCAGAGCTGTTGGGTCTACCACCTCTTTTCAGATCAGCCTAAAGGAAAGAAAATTTTTACCATCATTTACTACTTTAATCTCAGATGAACTTGAAAAAAAAAAAAAGGTGAGAGGAATCCTCAAGCCATTTTTGAGGCCATGAATCCCAATTCTTTTTTACTCTTTTTCCAAAGGAAAAAAAAAAGGCAGAGATCTACAAAAGTACACTCTTACACATATTTTAAAGAGTTCATTAACTTAACTGATTGCCAATCTCTGGTTGAAGTAGAATGGTTTGAAATACGATTTTACTATACCCATAGCCCCACCCAAACATGCTTTAAAGCTATCTTAGGTTGGGCTAATGTCCAGGATTGTACAAACACCTGGGAACTGCAGGCCTTGGAACAGAGTTGAGGAACCAGGATACTGTTTTTCATTTTCTATTTCAAGAACACAGAAAGCAAGCAGGAAGGGAATTGAGGTAGATGCAGAAGTAGTAAAGAATGGAGAAAACTTCCACTGCATAAGAATACTCATTAGAACAAATTTCACTACCATCAGATCAAGAAAGAACAATTGCTATGCTTCACTGGCCAAGACACAGTGGTAGGTAGCCAAAGTAACTTCTTGTCCTAAACTGAAAATGACCTACATCTTGAGTTGCTAATAAAGACAGTTGGCTTCCTATATTAAGAACTGACCAAAATGCAAACAAATGAAGCCTCTTATCTGTCAAGGCTGCCTACACATTAATCAAGACCTACTCAACACTGCCAACAGAAACAGCAGCAGCCAGCTAACCATTGTTTACATCCTTTGTGTATAAAGCTCATCACATACCTAATGCATGGTGAACAGTATTCAACGATGCCTCTAACCAGCAGGAAGTAAAGCTGGACCAAATAAAGACAGAGGGAATCAAAAGTCTTCCTGATTCAATTATTATGCATTCAAATCTAATGCCCACAGATTATAAAACCAAAAAGAAAGCTCAAAGACCACAATGGAAAAGGGGTTACAAAATCCCACTTGAAAGGAATAAGGTAAAAAAAAAAAAAAAGTCATGAGTAACCACATAAGATCATGCACTGCCTCCTGGAGGAAAGCCAAGAGATAGAGGGGAACACTGTATGCAAGTCAGTGAATGTTCGAGATCTCCAGGCCAGGCCAAAACTGGAGGCCAGAGGGCAGATTTAGTCTGCAAACGTAATTTGGTTTATCCAATGTCTTTTTTTTTTTTTAATTAGTACTGTCCAACATTTAAAACTACCCATTTGGCAATGTGCGTGCACATGCATGTGTGTGTGTGAGTAATATATTCGCACACAAATTCCTAGCTTCTCTTAAAAGAAGAAATATTGGCAAAAAGGTCCCATTCCCACAGACCTATTAGCCAACATGCTGCCCTTTAAATGAAATATGTTCTCTGCAGTTCTCCCAACACCAGCTTTATTCCTTTGCCTGGTTTCTGCAAGGGCTGGCTCTCAGGTAAAACAACATCATAGCTCTAAGGTCAAACATGCTGAAGGGTGCAGAGCTTTTCTACCACAGTGGTAGAGAAGTTCAAGAAGACCAGAGTACTGGCACATGAGAGGGGAAAACAGAAACAAGATCCCTAGTACAAAATGCTTGCCACCTTCACTGTAGATATGGCACAGAGTGGGGTGAATTAATTTAACTGCTTTTGGCAAGTCATGTTTATCTGAACTCAAGATCTTCCATTTCAGACCTAATTCTCTATGAATTTTCCAAAGGAATAAGCACATCAAAAATAAAGCAAAAAAGCATCATTTTGGTGTTACTACACATCCCAATATGATCGTTACATACTTTTGAAGCATTCTAAAATGAGATCCATTTGGCATGTTACACTAATTCTAGACTGAACTAATCAGAAACCCATCTTGTCCGAAAAAGAGAAGAGAAGAGAAGAGAAGAGAAGTATATCCTATCCCTTCTGGAAGGTGAGAAGAAAGTTAATTCAGACCTAAATGAACATTTAATACTAGAAAGAAGGCAGAAAGGCACATTTAGTGCTTTATATTCAGGGATGGGGGGAGGCAAACCCACAAAAAGATAAAAATCACTTTCATTATACCAGAAGCCCTTGAATTAATATAAACAAATTATCAAGGTCAAAATCCCTAAAAAGTCAATAACATACCACAAATTACATTTCCAAGGTAGAACAGAGGGTAAGTAGGGACAGAAGTACAAAGAAACGAGTTTTACTTAAAACTCTTCCTGCTGCTCATCGCTTACCCAAATAGCTGCTGTGAAAACCTGCCTCAAAACCAGGAGAGTGGGCAGGCCCTGGAACAAAGGAGATCCCTGGGCCTGCAGGAAGTCTTTGAAAACAAGAAGAGTAGAAAGCAAAACCACGCCTGAAGACTGACCAATTTATTGCAAGGTGAACATGCAAATTGGGAGATGGTTGATGGAATGAACCACTAGAGGGTGGGCTGGACGCATTCTTCCATGCCCCCGAAGCAGCTATTTTGTTTCTAGTCTAAGTTTTCAAAGCAGTGCAAAACTGTCCCTAGGTCCATTTGGCAATATCAGAACAATTACAATTTGGTTAAAATCCTGGGGTAATTAACACATCATTCTTCTCAATTCTCTAGAAATAGAGGTCTAAACAAAGAGCAAAGGACACCATCCCCCAGTGGCAGAATAATGGTCGCCCAAGATTCTCAACTGAGAAATTGTTCAGCCTTGTAAATTTCAGTAATTTAAGGCAAAGACCAGGAGAAAACTATACTTTTCACCTCCTCTTGCTAACTAAAAGCCACAGCTAAAAATAAAAAGCCAGAGAACTTCAAAATTGAGGGTTTTATAGGGCACATTAAATTATTCTCTATCAACTGCAAATCTTTAAGTTTGCAGAATATTACTTTAATGCTATTGATTCCCTGCCTCCTACCCCAAGAATCCATGGTTCTTTTTTTGAATCTTCCTTCAAAAAAAATCCTCATGGACTTCCAATCTAAACTCTAGTAAGAGGGAAAGAGGAGTTCCTAAATGTGCATAATAGACTACCTATTCTTCAAAACCTCACATATAACTTAGATCAATTCTTTCTTCTCCCAGGGCTGTATTACCAAACATGAACTGGGAACAGACCAGTATCTGGCATTAAACACAACTACTGCATTAAAATAATCATTTTATATTTATTTGCTAATCTGGTGTAGGAGTTTCCAAAACAAAGTGGTCCAATAATAGAGACCTTACTTAAGGGAATCTGAATTCTCATTTTATTTAATTATAAGCACTGACAAATATTTAGTTCTCCTTTTGACACCTGATTGTTATTAATGCTCATGCTGTTTTTGGCCTAATAAACTTGAAAAAATGCTTTCCATACTAAATACCTCCTATTTTACAGCAATTTCTAAGTACTGATTATTATCGGTCTTTGTATTAATCACTTTCTCATGGTATTTTTGGTCAATTTACAACAACCTTGTAAGAGTTAAACTCTAAATTACAGGAATATCAGATAAGAAGTATGATACACATCTTAGCTCATATCATTAATTATGTTGGCCCACACCAAGATTCTGATTATATTCTTAATTAAGGGCTGAGGTTGCAAAAGTAAGTGCACTGGATCAGTCAGTCTATATTCCAATCAAAATCATCACACATAGGGGCGCCTGGGTGGCTTAGTCGGTTAAGTGTCCGACTTTCGCTTAGGTCATGACCTCGCGGTTCGTGGGTTCGAGCCCCGCGTCGGGCTCTGTGCTGACTGCCAGCTCGGAGCCTGGAGCCTGTTTCAGTCTGTGACTCCCTCTCTCTCTGACCCTCCCCTGCTCACGCTGTCTCTCTCTCTCTCTCTCCTAGAAATAAATAAAACATTAAAAAATTTAAAAAAAAATCATCACACATAATATACCGTAGGTTTCATGTATAGCTACTATTTACCATATCCAAAATATAAGCATGAAACACATCCATTTGTATTAAAAAAGAAAGCTTCCGTTCAATTCTTCAGAAGACTTAAGAGATGGTCAGGTACATCAAGGTCAAGAAAAGACAAACCATGGGGCATATGGGTGGCTCAGTCAATTAATCATCCGACTTTGGCTCAGATCATGATCTCGCGGTTCGGGAGTTCAAGCCCCATGTCGGGCTCTATGCTGACGCTCGGGGCCTGGAGCCTGTTTCAAATTCTATGTCACCTCTCTCTCTGCCCCTCCCCAACTCACGCTTACTCTTTCAAAAATAAACATTTAAAAAAAAAAAAAGACAAATCTTACTACGACATCGCATGTGGGAGAGATGTGGATTTTACACTTTCACATCTACCAAAGTCAGGGCTGGAAACTGATCTTGGAGGAAACCATCCCTGTCCCAGGTGCCAGTCAAATAAAACAACTAAGGAGGATATGGAAACAGGAAAATAAAAGTAAAAGCCTATATGAAGTGAAGAAGCGGATCACCAGTCCTAATTGTGTTTATTAGTAGTTCTGTTGATCTTCAACATATTTTAACCTCAGTAACTTTCTTTATCTATGAAGTATAGATTTTCCCCACTCTGCTTACTGTGCAGGGCTATTACAAGAAATAAGTTAACTAGGTAAAAGAATGGCTTATGAAAATCATAAGACACTAACCTTCTTGAGAATAGTTTTCTGCCCCTACTTTCTCTCTCCTAACAGTACATTTCTAATTTATGCTAAGGTCAAGGTGTCACATTACGAGAACTTGGAAAATTCAAATTAACAAATATAAACATACACTCCTGCATATAGAACAGGCTAGCCGTTCTTTCTTCATTCTCTCTCTCTCTCTCTCTCTCTCACACACACACACACACACACAGTCATTTTTCTACCTAAACTTAACTAAAACTAACTCTCATATACGGAGTTCCAAGCATCAAATATTGAAACCACCAGAGCAGACAGTATACACTATTTGAGTAGTTTTTGGAACATAAAATGTTTAAGGAACTACTGATTCAAAACACTTATGTGCTAAAAAAAAAAAAAAAACTAAAAACAAACCACTCTACCGCTAAATAGCTGACAGTGATGTTCAGGTGCCAATTGAAGAACCACTATAATAAACTGTGGATCTTAAAACCACAATTTAAGAACACTATAGATACTCTGTGATAATTCATAAAGTGCATAGTAGGTATCTGCTTGCACCTTGGCACAGGATTTTTAACACAAGGTTCTAACATGGTCAACAAATGGACAGTAACCTGAAAATAATATTAAATGCTTAGCATTCTTGAAAGCATAAAAGAGATTAGGCCATCTAGCTCCTAGATGTATGAAGTAAAATTAAGCCTGAAAATGATTAGTATGCACCACACCAAGAAACCACTTTACAGAGCCAACACCTCCTGGTATAGTCTGCTGATGAAGTAATCCTACATGAATTTACTGATAAAGTAGTCACAAGCCTACCACAAGGACTTGGGTACAAGGGAAAGGCATAACTGAAGAAACCCAAAATTCCAAAAGGTGAAGGCGGCATGCAGGGGACAAGGAGGAAAAGCAGGAAGGAGGCCCAGTGTCTTTGATAGTCTTGTACACATCATATCAGCCCTTTACTTCCCTCCTAGCTTCTCGCCTCAGCTCAGTTGGGCCCTCCTCCCCTCTTCCATTTCTTGAGAGCTCAGCTGGGTCCTGAAATATGCCAAGATACTAAATATTTGGCTAGTGAGTGAGAGAGAGAGAGAGAGAGCACGCGAGCCCATTTCATTTTCTATGCATCCAACAAACTCATACCTCAAAAGGGCAGGAAGCATCTGGAATTTTGTACCACTACTTGTAAAAGCTACTCTCTGAAGCATGGAATCATCCTCCTCCTAAGTGATCCATTTGGGTACAATTATCCCTACCTCGACTGTTAACCTTTACTGTTCAAAAAAAATTTAGCCAAAGTGAACATAAATGCTCAAAGCACTGAGGATGGAAGACAGATCTCAGTTTACAATCCAGAGCTACTTACATGGAGTGACTGCAAACAAAACCAAGTAAGTTAAACTACAGAAGCACATGTAACTTCAGGCAGCATGGCATGCTGTACAATTCTGGACAACTACAAAGGAGTCATGCACCAACCTGAAAACAAGGAGGTTCATTACTGAAAAAAAGGCATCAGGGATCCTTTGAGATTGAGCTTTCAAAAGAGGTTTAAGTCACAACTAAAAGGACACAGAAAAAAATAGATGTGTCTCAAATATCAACACATTTGAAGGACAAAGACATTCACATTCATTCTAATATGCAAATCAGGGTACTGTGCTGGATACTCAGGATGACTCAATAAGGAGTTCCCAGTTAGTGTCTAGCAAAGAACAGAATGCATGCAGAACCACAGCACAGGACACAATCTGGTAAGTGTGAGAAGGAGGAATTATATCTGGATGTCAGGAAAAAAAAAATCACAAAGGTTCCAGGAACAGAAAAAGGACATATGCACTAGAGGCTATCCGTTATCCTATGTTCAAACAGGGGATAAGCCATGCATGGATTCAACCACTTAATAAATAAATGCCTGCGATGAGAGTCCACAAAATAGGCACTCAGGGAAGGGAACTTAGTGGGGGGGAGAAAGAAAGTACATAAACAAAAAAACAAAAATATTATTTAAAAGTGCAATGGGTGACACGAAAAGAAATAAGAATCTATGTGTATAAAATAAGAAAGACGATCAGAAAAGTCCTCTCTAGAGAAGTGACACTAAGATTGAGACCTAAAGATAAGGAACAAATTTAGATATTGTAATACTGGTCTTTTGAGGGAGGAGATGGTGCTATGCAACGTTTTAGGGCTTAGGATGGTGAGTAAGACACAACCAGTCAGTCCCCTTAGGTACCTCATTCTACAGTAGCAGTCACATGGAGAATATGGAAGGCCAGTCAGCAGATTTTTACCATTACGAACCTTAAGAATGTACAGAGATCCTGAAACCCATCCAGCTCAACCACTCCTTTTTTTCAAATGAAGGAAATGAAAGGCCAGAGATTGGCTCAGGGTCACTGAACTAGGTAGGGGCAATAGTGGGGCGCCAGCCTGTCAATTCTCATTACTCCCCACTGCCCATTAGCTTTTTAATCAGAAAATTCACTTGGAAACCCAGAGCACAATAGATTAGAAATGTTCACTAGACATTATAGAATAATCTTCCCCAGTTATGAAAAATGGAGTTTTTTACAAAGTGAAATATATTCAATTTCTCTTCTAAAATTATGTGCATCCAACTTCTGGGTGTCTGAGCATCCAGGAAATGATATTTGATAATGGAGATTTTGTCAGATTTTCTTAAATGACTTTGCTTGGCAAAACAGAGTTGGGAAATCTATCAACCCTCCCCCCACTCCCCCCTCCACACACACATACACTTTTATATTTTATTGTACTTGCCTGAGAAATACAAACATTAAGGAATATTTAAATGCTGGGGTGCCTGGGTTGCTCAGTCACTTAAGCAACCAATTCTTGGTTTCAGCTCAGGTCATGATCTCATGGTTTCTTGGGTTCGAGCCCCGTATCAGGCTCTATGCTGGCAGCCCCGAGCCTGCTTGGATTCTCTCTCCTTCTCTGCCCCTTCCCTATCCATGCTCTCTCAAAATAAACTTAAAATTTTTTTAAAGGAACTCTTACAGAGACAGGGAGAGGGAATGGGGGAAGGGCACTTAAGAAGGAGTTCATAGCAGTCAAGATTTCTCAAAGCAAAACAATTAAAATAACTGCAGTACTTATCAAGGAAGATAAACAGAAAGGAAGACATGAAGATAAATTAATGGTCACACATTCACACCACTGAGTATTCAACAGCAAAACAGAGCCCATGCATAGACCAAAGTATATTACACACTGAGAATTTTGATGAATTTGATGTTGTGTCCTACTGTATTAAAACAGGGCTCACAATCTTGTCAGTTATTATAGCTGCCCCAAGATATCAAACATAGTCAAAAAGGAAACATTAATTTTTAATCAAATATTGTCCAAATTCTACATTATAATTTTTTAAAGACAATGTGGAAAGAAATATAACAAGGAAATGCCCTTTAAATTGGAGCCACTATAACTCAAACCTCACTGCCTCACATCTGGTTAACCCAAAACTCCTACTACATATACTACTATACTAACCGTCTGTAGGACAGAAACCCAAACTTACTCTGCCAATTAGCAGCTGCTCAAGGTCAACCTGTAAACAGGTCCTTCTAAAGACTACCATCAGTTTTAGCCTGAGCAGAATAACAGGTTAAAACTGAAAAGGGCACACAGTGGGAAAAACAGTGAATCAAGGAACTCAGCACAGAGTTGATCAGGTACTGGCTCTGACCTGAAGACTTATCTCAGTCTTTTCACTTAATTTATAGTCCTGAAGAAGAAACAGTGACCTAAGTAAAAATTCCAGAACTTTGTGTCCTGAAGGTCACCACATGAAGTCACCCTGAAGGGGAATTCTCCCAGATTGCTTATTGATCTACTGGAAAAAGCAGCCTGGCTAGTCTTCATTGATGCTATGCTCTATTTTGGACACTAACGGTCTCAAGCTAGCTGAACTTGGGAGGTTTTTAAGTCTTTCCAAGGACATCAGAAACATTTGTGTCTGAACCAGAGTATTTATCTCTGTTACTGAAGAAGAGTCACCTTCCAGAAAAATTGCCGTGAAAGCCCACATCATGTGCACTAACAAAAAAAGTAACATAGGAAAGGAAAAGTAGTTTAAAAACACAGTTCTATTATATACCAGGAATGTCAAGGTGAACTTTTAAGAAAATTAAAACCCTGATACCTAATTTTACCAAAATGATGTAAGCAATAAAGATCTAATTTATACTGAGACACGCTATATAAGTTCAGACTATTCCAGACAAGGAATTCAGAAGAATGCTTATTTCATACCAAGATTTATAAGGCATGATGATTTAGAAATATACATGGACCTAAGCTACTAAAATGATGACAACCCCAAGGTGATTACTGACATATAAGAACAGTTAATTACAACTGGAGTTCTAACAGACAGAAAAGTCTCTCTTATTCTTAAAAAAAAAAAAAGTTCAATATAAACCCATCTTTTAAAAATAGAAAGACACTTATCCCTTTCAAGAGATGTTGATCCGCCCTTTATCACTGGAGGTATCACTCAAAAAGTCACCTTGAAGCTAGAAAGCAGCTTGGACGAGGGGGTATTAAACTTGAGGTAAGGATAGGGCTAACCAGCCTACTAAGTGAAAAACACAAGTGTTCAAAAAAAGGCTATTAGCAGGAAACATGCAGTGGTTTCAGCAGATAGTCTTCAGTGCCAAGAAAAAAAGGATGAAAGAAAAGATTAAAAAAATCTAAACAACACCCACAAGATCCAGTTTACTTTCTACTCAGTATGTTGTACACCTAAAACTAATATAATATTGTATGTCAACTATACTTCAATTATAAAAATTCTTTTTTTAATATGGAAAATGAGGGATGGGAGAAAAAAATAAACAAATTTCATCTTCTCTCATAGTTGGGAATCAGCAGATTTGTTTCAAAGTTTCAAGGTATAAATACATTACAAAAGTTATAGTCCTCTTAATCCTAATCACAACAGGAATATAAGATTCTCACAGTAAAGAAACACAAAAACACACCACATCACACACACACACAAAGGAAGGAAAGAAATACCAAACAATATATGATTTAAAAGTAGCAACAACAAAAAAGCATACCATTAAATAGAGGACAAAACTAAAACCTAAATCTGTTATGTAAAGAAACCCAAATGGAGTGAATTCATCTATAAGGAGAAAGGAAACTGCTTAACTTACAAATAAAACCCAGCAATGCTACATACTAGAGACATTTATAGATAAGTCAAATTTATAAAAATTTATGTTGAATTCATAAAAATTTAAAAAATTTGTTACCAAAATATTTTACAAAATATATGTCTAAATATCCCAAAAGGTTGTATATTTTTTTTTAGTTTTGTAAAATTTTAAAATTTTAGGAAAGGAATGCCTGAGTGGCTCAGTCAGTTAAGCTTCCAACTTTGACTCAGGTAATGATCTCACGGTTCATGGGTTCCAGCCCCACGTCAGGCTCTGTGTTGACAGCTTAGAACCTGGTTCAGATTCTGTGTCTCCCTCTCTCTCTCTCTCTGCCCTTCACCTGCTAGTGAGCTCCCGCTCTCTCTCTCAAAAATAAAAATACACATTTAAAAAATAGATAAATGGCGGTACCTGGGTGGCTCAGTCGGTTGAGTATCAGATCTCACAGTTTATGAATTTAAGCCAGGGTCAGGCGCTCTGTGCCGACAGCTCAGACAATATTGAATTGCAGTCTTTGGAATAAGCTTTAAAGCATTACATGTGATTTTTTAAAACACCACAAAATGAGAAAGTTTATAATAATGAAAATTAAATTTTAAAAATCTATGTGTCGGTAATAATTTTAAGATGCCCCCTAATATTCCTGTCTCTCAGTATCCATCCATGACTTGTATAAATCCCTCCCTTGAACACGGGGGGGTGGGGGAATTGACCCACATGTCTATTTTTCTTTGGAATTTTTTCATATCTAATGTATTTTAAGATGTTACATCATTAACCTATAAACAAATTTTAATGGGAAAGTAAAGTTCAAACACGGGGGAAAGACAATATATAAATGGCAAATATGAGAAAGAATATGGGCATTTGGAAAAGGAAAAAACATTGTTGGATGGGGTAAAAAAGATCATTGCTATTATTAGTTTAACTTAGGGTGTGCCAGGCAGTGTGCTAAACTGTTTAAGGGGCAGCATCCTCATGTGATCCTACCAACAAGGAAATGGGTCATTTTAGCCCTATTTTGCAGATGAAGAAAGGAGCTTTAAAAAGATTAACTTGCCCAGAACTACAAAACTTGCAAATCCAGGTCTATCAGACTGTAAAGCACATGCTCTTTGCACCACATCAGTAAAGCAGTTAAAATAACCAATGCCTGGGTTCACCCCAGACCAATCAAATAAGAATCTCTTATAAGGGCCCAGACACTGGTATTTTTTTAAAGCACCCCATTTGGTGCTAATGTGCAGCCAACATTGAGAGCCACTGCAAAGACCTTCATAAAACAAGTGGACTATCAGCTGGGTCATGCAAAACAAGCAGGAGTCAAATCATCAAAGACACGGAAGGCATCCAGCTTTTAGGGGGAAATGACTGCAAGGGCATCAGTGAAGTTCAGAGGCAGAGCCAGGCAAGAACATGTCCAGGAAAAAGTCTCACCATAGCAGTAACTAAAAAGGCAAAGAAAAATGGACTGGAATCTTTTTGCTGAGAACACACAGTATAGGCCGGGAAATGTGTACTATAAAGACTTTGGTAAGAAGGGGGGGCACAAAATGATTTTTATAACTTACATGACAAAAGGAATACAAATTTTAAGAAGATAAGAAAAAAGTAACAGTCAATGGGCAGAGATATGAAATAAAGGAAAGGACAGATAAAGAGCAGGGCTTTGCTGAGCCATCAGTGGTAGTCCGGTGGTTACGAAAGCATGAACCCTGTGGTGACCCTTTCCAGCATCCCCCATTCTAAGCCTTGATTTCCTCATTTAGAGAATGAAGAAAATGGGTTGCTCAGTTGGTTGAGTGTCCCACTCTTGATGTCAGCTCAGATCATTATCACAGGGTTGTGGGATTGAGCCCTGTGTTGGGCTCTGCACTGAGCATGGAGCCTGCTTAAGATTCTCTCTCTTGCACTGCCCTCTCTTTCCCATTGATCCTCACTACCTCCGCTTGTGCACTAAAATAAAAGCTTTATTAAAGGAAAAAACAAGTACATCATCTTGCCTACTCACTGGACAGAATAAATTAGAGAATACAAATAAAAGAAAACAAAGTCAGATTCTATATTTTAATAGAACGTAATATAAGAAAAATAGTAGCCCGATTTTTCCTTTATCATTACAACTTTAGATGGTCTTGACAGTTTTAAAAGCTCAGTAAATGTAGAGTGCAACCTTGACCTGCCTACTCAGTTTCTATTTTCAATTACTCTCCAAATCTGTCCAGTCCAGGATCCAGGGTCTAGATGCAACCAGGAAAAAAACAGAAATTCTTCCTAAATGGGAAGATGGAATGTATCCTCCCATTTCAGTTTTCATTTCACATACAAATGGTTAGTAAAAGTTTATATACTAAGGGATACATTCAATTTATTTTATATATAAATTATATAGAAAATTATATTAAATGATACTCCCTCAGTGGAATTCTTGAAGTCAAATGTTATGTACAAAACAATTCTAGTACTATGATTAGTTAAGCTTACAATTATTAGTCAAAGTAACCCACACAACTTAAAATCTGACATCTGCCAAATGATAAAAGATTTGTAGTCTTTACGATTTCCTACTTAAAGTTCATTTTCCCATACCTTATTTTGCCTTAAGATGATTTTTTTTATGTTGATTTATTTTTGAGAGAGGGAGGGAGTGAGAGGGAGGGAGAGAGAGAGCACATGTGTGCAAATGTGCATGTGTACACAAAGGAGCATGAGTGGGGGAGGGGAAGAGAAAGAGAAGGAGACAGAATCCAAAGCAGGCTTCAGGCTCTCAGCTGTCAGCACAGAGCTGGACACAGGCAGAGAACACACAGCAGTGAGATCATGACCTGAGCTGAAGTCAGATGCTTAACTGATTGACTGAACCACCCAGGCACCCATTTTTTTTTTAATTTAAAATAAATTTGGAGGGGGACGCCTGGGTGGCTCAATCAGTTAAGCGACTGACTTCGGCTTAAATCATGGTCTCACAGTTCGTAAGTCGGAGTCCCACATTAGGCTCACTGCTGTCAGTCTGTCAGCGCAGAGCCTGGAGCTTCCTTCAGATTCTGTGTTTCCCTCTCTCTCAGCCTCTCCCCTGCTTGTGCACGGTCTCCCTCCCTCAAAAATGAATAAATGGTAAAGAAAATTTTTTAATTAAAAAATAAAAAGTAAAGTTTTTTCATGTTTATTTTTAAAAGAGAGACAGAGTATGAGCAGGGGAGAGCTGGGAGGGGACACAATCTGTAGCAGGCTCCTGGCTTTGAGCAATAAGCACAGAGCCCAAGGTGGAGCTTGAACCCATGAACTGTGAGATCGTGACCCGAGCCAAAGTCAGATGTTCAATCCACTGAGTCACCCAGGTGCTCTGCCTGATGATGATTTCCCACACACTTAGTAGGTAATCCTTTAGCTAAGTGATCTTTAAACTTTTGCTCTGAAAGGCAAGAAACTGCTTCCTGAATGATTTGTTACATTGTACAAGAGATCACTCCAGTCATGATGGAAACCTGAGTTGGTGGTTAGGTTCTCTCCTTCCTCAAAAAAATAAACATTCTCAAAAAGAGGGGAAATGGGAGTCAACATAGGGAAAAAAGTACAGTTGTAAAGAGAGTCAATTCTATCTTTCAAGGCTTAAGTATACCTTACAAAAGAGAAAAGATATTCCAAGTCAGTTGTTCCTAAAAGAACTCGACTATACAGAGGAAGGGCCCTCAGAGGTAAAGGGATGGGGTAGGGGGAATATTCCTACAATAAAGCAATTGCTTTAATTTCTAATACCTAAAACCAGTTTTCAAAGGAAAAACTGCTATACTGCTTGGAAAGCCCATTAAGACACACATAAAACGGCAGTTGCTGGTAAGAAGGGGAAAAAAGCCTTTTCAGCAAATGAGAAATTTTCTCCTAAATCATTCTTTGGCTGGAGAACCTCTCTAAAAGAAGTGAAGGGTCCTACATCTGTTCTCTTGCTTTGTACTGGAAACAAAATAGATCTAACCATTATAATGAACACTAGGGAGAGATCAGAGAGGGACTCCTGAAATTGGCAAACTTCTGTGGTTAAAAAGGGCAGGAGAAGGCAGGAAAATATACTGAACTACTGTTGCTTGGATGAAAGGACACTAGATACTGTCACCAAACCACTGGAATCCACATTCCCAGAGATGCATGCCTCCCTTTTCCCATTCTGTACTTGCACAGGAAAAGCAAAAATGCAGTTTTGGCTTTGGAATGTACTTTCTACTTAGGGTAAACTAGAGACATATCAGCTGCCCTGAGAGTTCGCTCTCCAACAAAATGAGGCCAACTCTAAAAAACCTGACTGAAGGAAATGGGATTATATACAGTTCAGGCTCTATCCTATCCTCACAACTCCATCTCAAATACCTATAAACCTCATCCAAAAGAAAGCTAAAAATCTTGCTGTGTTCCCCCAAAGAGTAAAGTCAAAAGGTCTGAATCTCTGGTGATTACCCAGAAAAAGACAGGAAAGCATTAGTTTAGCTAGGCTGGGGCCAGTATCTGTGAACTGGCTACCCACTGTACCTAGGTGCTAGCCCTTTAACCCAGAGCTTTGATCTTACATTTTCTGTATTAGGGTTCCACTCTTAATTTTATCTGTAAGTTTGAAAATCAGACTCATTAACAAGTTGTGACTTGCATGGGTGCTTGGGCAGCTCCGTCTCCTGAGCATCTGAGTCTTGATTTCAGCTCAGGTTATGAGCTTGGGGTGGGGAAATTGAGAGCCCTGCATCAGGCCCCATACTGAACACAGAGCCTGCTTAAGATTCTCTCTCCCTCTGCCCCTTTTCCCCCACCCCCACTCTATTTTTGAATGAATGAATGAATGAATAAATAAATAGTTGTGACCTGCATACTTGTGCTCTGGGTAAGTACACAAGCAAAAGAAACCAAAATAAAAAAAAAACAACCACCACAAACTTCTTATTTCTTAGCGTTTCCAACACAACACAGGTTCCACGATGAACACTTGAACTCTTGTTATACTCCAAGTAAGAGGGGCCCACAGGGTCTCAGAGCTGCACAGACACCAGCAGATATTCAGGGAAAACACTGCCAAGACCCTCTTGACATCCTGCCAAAGCATCGTGTCTTCTAAATATATGTTCTGTTTAAGTGGTTTTTAAAGCATAAGCACAGTACCTTTAAAAGCAGTTTGTAACAAAAGGTCAAACTATAAAACTGAAGAAATGAGAAGAAATCAGTTATATATCAATTGTCAAAATCCAACTTGAAAAGGCAAGAATTGATCAGAAGCTGTGGTCCAGGGTCACGGAAGGGGGGGGGGGGGGGGATCACATTGGAACTGCCCAATCGTTAGGGTAGGAACAAGGAGTCTTTGACCAGTTGAAAATCCAGACAGTATTTCTCTTCTGCACTGAAAAAAGGAAAAGTATACATCAGAAATGCAGGAAAAGACTAGTTTCTCTTCATCCCTGGAGGAATTAAATACCTTTGCCACTGCTGTGGGCTGGATGTGTCACCCAAATTCCACAGGTTAGGTTGAAGTTCTAACCTCCAATTTGACTTTATTTGGGGACAGGTCCTTTAAGGAGGTAATTTAATGGGGTCACAAGGAAAGGTCCCTTATCTAATAGGACTGGTGCCCAATATGAGGAGGAAGGCTCACCAAGAGCATACAGAGCATACACACATAAATGTTCTCAGATGGTGAGAAGGCAACTACAAGCTGGGAAGAGGTCTTACCAGAAGTCAACCCTACCAGCACCTTGATTGTAGACTTTCCACCCCCACAATTGTGAGAAAACATACTTTAGTTTAAGCAACCTAGTCTACAGTAGACTCCAAACCAATTCTCTCAATTATCATTTCCTTCCCAAAGCTGCCATCTGGCCTTCAGAAACCTCTGGGATCCAAAACTTGGGTATGCATCCACTTTTGAATCTACAACCATTTATTTTTCCTTCACTACCACCAACATCCACTCTTTCATCTTCCAATTCCCATGATACAACGACAAGCCTTCAGCACCACATATGTTGCCTCCTGCCTCCCCGTCCTGACCCAAGGCTCTATCGCTTACACTTCGTTCCAATCTGGCTAGCTTCAACTTCCCAGGAGGATCTCGTTCTATTGCTGGCTCAAATACCACCGACTGCATAATGCAGAGCTACTATATTCAAGGACCTTTTCCTTTTTTTTTCATTATTTTTTTTTTAACAACTTCCATAATGTGTCCTTCCAACTGAGGCAAAAACCCTACACAAGGTCAAAACAACCCATAATGGCCATCCCAGGAATCTCTCTTGCATTTTCCCATTTCCTTGTTTTTATTCTCATTGCTACAACAACTTAGAATGTCTTCTCTGCTCTATTTCCTCTTTCTAAATGATGGCTCAAAGACAGAAGTTGTTGAAGAACACTATACAATGGCAAGGGGTCGTGGCAAAACTTGTTCCTCCAAATGCTGCTCTGCTTTACGATTTAGTTTATTCAAATAAGCTTGTGGCCCCACCAAGGCATCATGCCAGGTTCTTACCTGACAGCTGAAAGATCGTACCATCTACTAAAAGAGAAATAGGAAATAGGAAGTCACAAATGCGATAACATGTCTAGACTACTTCTGGCTTGAGAGAAGGAAAGAGAAAATCCACGAGGCTTTAACAGGCCCTAGAATACAGGCACATGAAAACAGACTGCGTACTCAACTTAGAGTCAGTGACATTTAACTTTCACAGCACAGGAAAATCTCAACCCCACATAAATAGGAAATGGGGGAGATCATACATAAATGAAATTCAGAAACTTTTCAGAGACCCTTGCCTCCTCCTAAATCTGATTCTAAGCATTGCATAGTATCTAGAGAGACCATGAGGCACAAAAAGGCCTGATCTGAGTTCAACCTCTTCTCCTCTACAATCCAATTTCTAAAGCCATGACCTATATCCCAACAACAAAATTTGTAACTAATGAAGACTTTCAGATTTTCCAAATTTTCAGTGATCCCCTCTCCTGGCAACCCTCCAAAGAACTTCTCAGGCCTTTTCAACCTTTTTTTTTTATAGAAGACATAACTGACTTTATAACCTACACTAGATCCTTACTGATTTTCATCAGTTAAAAAAAAAAAAAAAGTACTATACAAGGTACTATACAAGGTACCTAAAAAAAAAAAAAAGTACTATACAAAGGTTTCCATAAATATAATGTCTGGCTGTTAATTTCATATGGCCCCAAATTAGCTCTGTCCCACTCACTTGATTTCCACCTCCAGGGCTGCAAAAAATGCAATTTTATCCACTTGGTACCTTTTTCCCCATAGTTCCAATTCACAAATTCACTCATCACCTATCGAAACTTCACTCACCTTCAAACCCTTACTTTCCTTTAAAAACAAACCTCCAAGAGTGCTTCCCTGGCAACTTACCATACACTACATCATCCAGACACATTTAAGACCCCACCAATAATGACTTCACGTGCATGTGGTTGTTTTTATGTGAAGATCTAAGCCAGGTAAAGACTTAAACACAGCCTTTGCACTTTGCTCTAACCCAAATGAAGATGCAGTGTAGTCTGTGGTACTCAAAGGTACTCTAGTGTCACTGACTAACACACCAAGAGCATGCAAACCACCTGATGGGCTCATCTGTCTCATTCCAACTTAAGGGTGAAGACACAAGGAAATAACACCAACCAGATCTATAATCAGGGCCAGAAACCAGAAAGAAACAAAGTATAACATTCAAGGACTTCAGTGACTGTCTCACATTTTCTTGTTTCTCAGAACACCAAGTGCCCAAGAGGGCTGGGCCATCAGCTTCCCATCAAAAGGGGAAAAGAACCACCCACTTTATAAAACAGATTGACGGTTAAACACATGTACAGCAGGCCTCTTGCAGGAGAAAAGGCAAGCTGTCCTGCCAGAGTTCTTAAAAGCTTCTAAGGACAATTTTTTTTTTTTAAGAAATGAAAAAATATATTCTAACCCATATGGGATAGACAGTCCCCTTTCTCAAATTTAATATTTAAGAAGATACGTTTTCAGTTTTAAAAATTCCTGGAATTTGAGAATTCCAAAATACCAACCCTTTTCAGATCAAATAATTACGTTAGTCAAAGCAGACTAATTGCTAAAATTACACTAGGTTTGTACAATCAATCACTATACTTCATGGGGCACATCGGTGGCTCAGTCATTTGAGTAACAGACCAGCTCAGGTCATGATCTCAAAGTTTGTGAGTTCGAGCCCTGTGCTGGATTCTGTCCTGACAGCTCAGAGCCTGGAGTCTGCTTCAGATTCTGTGTCTCCCTCCCTCCCCCTCTCTCTCTCTTTCTCTCTCTGATCCCCTGGCTCATGCTCTCTCTCTCAAACATTAAAAAAAAAAAAAGAAAGAAAGAAAAGAAAGCACCTGTATACACACCCTACAAATTAGCAACTATCAAAAAAAAAAACTATAGGAATAAAATGAAATTATTTCTTTTTAGAAATTAAAAAGACTTCTTTCTAAGCAATATTTTCATACCCAAGAAGCTTTAAAAATAAATTAAGCCCCTACCTTCATACATAAGAGTAAGTCTCAAGAGTCTCATAATCAAGGAGAGTAATTTGTTTCTATTTCACATAAAGATTCTCATAGAGTCCAAGATCCCACCAGTGACTATTTAAGACACGGAGAAGACAGAATTTTAGGTACTGGACAATACTATGTCCATAGGCATTAACAGCATATAAAATGATCCCAGAAAGAAAGGGACCCATAAAATACAGATCTTCTATAGAAATTTTAAATGGTCTATATTAAAATGGACTTTTAAAATCTCAAGATTGCATATTTACACAGCCATAAAAAAAAAAAGAGAGAGAGAGAGAAACCTTGCCATTTGTGAAAACATGGATGGACCTAGAGGATATTATGCTAAGTGAAATAAATCAGACTGAGAAAGACAAATACTTTATGATTTCACGGATATGTGGAATCTAAAAAAGAAAATAAATGAATAAACAAACACAAAGCAGAATCAGACCTATAGAGAATAAACTGATGGTTGCCAAAGGGGAAAGGGGGGGTTGGGCACAATGGGTGAGGTGGAATGGGAGATACAGGTTCCCAGTTGGAATGAATAAGTCATGGAAATAAAAGGCACAGCATAGGGAATATAGTCAGTGATACTCTCATGGCACTGTATGGTGATGGATAGTAGCTACACTTGTGGTGAGCACAGCATAAGGTACAGGGATGCTGAAGCACTATGCTGTACACCTATAACTAACATAACACTGTAACAACTACACTCAAGAACAGTTTAAAGATCAAGTTTCCATGTATTTAAGAACATTCTTTTGCTCATTACAAAGCTGACACAAAAGCAAGAGTTGTTTAATGGCAATGTGTCTCCTCCCTGAAAGCTGATTTATTGTTATTTGGCATTTCCAGGAAAGTAGTTCCAAGAGCTAAGCAATAGTTTTTAATACTGACTCCTCTTTACAACCTGCTTTGTGGCACTACCACCTCTTTACAGATTGAGGAAAAGGCTTACATGGATGTTTAAATGACTTACTGGATCTCGATATTTTTCCCACCAGATTGTGGGATATCACAGAAAAGAAGTATACTCATTATCATCCTTGGATTTTCTAGAGTCTTAATTTTACACAAAATGAAACTGTGAAGTGTAAAATACTTTAGCAGCCTAAGAAAGAAAGATGAACTATCTAGGTCCCACCACAGAAGATGTGCCCAGAACAAGACTCTGGTGTGGGAATGGTGATCAAAGTGAAAGCATGACTCTGGTTCCAGCCTTGGTATCAGCATTTCACTGGGTTATTATAGTTCAGGTGATTAACAAATGTGGAAGCTTATTACACATAAAAGCTCTTAGTCCCAATAAGCTCTGTGTAACTTGCTATCTACATTTTAAAAGTCTCTTCCTCACAATTACCATCCATTTGAAGAGTGATTTGACCCATATGCTGTCCTTTGAGACATTACATGAAAGGACTCTCACCTCAAAAATCAATCTTTTAATTAGATGAAAACTTAATGAAAGCTAGGAACATCTTGATGAAAGCAAAATACTACCAAAAGGAAAAAAGCAGTTTCACACTCAACAGTAAGCCACAAAGTTGCCAGATTATAATTCTGCTATATAGTTACTATGGTCCAAAGGTCTGTTATTTACCTTAGTAATGCAATGACTTTTCTCTAATCAAGTTCTTCAGATTTTACCATGTCTTACAGGGAGCATGGACACTATCACCATCAAATCTATGTACAGATTTGGCTACCTGAACAAGAAGATACTTAATCATAGGCCTATACTTCAGTGTCTATTAAAAAAGAAAAATATCCCAAATATTAGAAAGGTATTAGAACAGTTGCACTGCCTTATGTCCTTTGCATAGTTTGCCGTACTGATTCAATATCATCATGGAATACAATAGGGGGAATGAATATAGGTTTGCTTATCCACTAAAACCCTATTCTCCTTATGGCCAATAATAAGGTTGCATTCGACCAAAAGCAAACCATAAAAGATAAGGAATGGGATGATGAAAAGCAAAGCTGGTTGACATGGGAGTCCAACTCACAAGAAGGACATGGCAGCCAATTTAGCTAAGTGGACAAAGGCTGAATTAACCTAACCTTTATGCTCCAATGTCCTGATTGGTACAATGGATACTATCCATCCAGCTGAGTCCTGAGCAACTAACAATAGGACTTGAACAGTTTAAGATTTGAAAAAAATAAATAAATAAACCAAAATCCAGAACAAATCCCACTTTTATTTAAACCCAACAGTGAACCTTCTTTCTGTTTAAAAAAAAAACGGGGAGGGGGGGGCATTTTCCAAACACGAAGGCAACAAAACACTTCAAAAGAGAACTATTTTCTAAATATCATTACATTCAATCTTAAAATAAACACATGATTCTGAAGTCCCCAACGTATTGCCGGAGCAGTGTAAATATAAACAAAAACTAAGAGATGTGTAAGTCATCTTCATGTTATAAGGTAAATCTCATGTAACACACACTTAAATAAGCTCTGAATGCCAGGCACCGGGAAAACTGAAAATTAGTGAAAATCAGTGAAAAACTGAAAATTAGGGTGCTGCAGGGTAGGAGGAGTTAATGACAGAATAAAAGATGAGAGGAGATGAAGAAAGCGTATCAGGTGTAAGATTCAGGGTCACCTGAATTCAGTGACCATGTTAAAGGAGAAAAATTACCTGACCAGTTCATAAAGTGGACATTACATTTGGGAAAAAACTCTGAATACCCTAAAGAGTCTGAAATCTGTTCTGTAGGCCCTAGGGAGCTGCTGAAGGTTTCAGACAAGAGTGACAGAGCCAAAGCTGTCATTTACCTGTGGTCTCTTCCATACAAGGTTCTAACACAAATGTGTGTAAATCCTACAGGTCTTATTTTTTATCCATGGAGATGGTCATAAAAAATCAATACTAAAAAGGTTACAAAAGCAAAACGTATTCCAACTGATCCACAATTGAGGTCTAATACCTAGGCACAGAGAATTCTAGTATAGTTAAAACTATGCACTCTGGAGCCAGACTGCATAGTTTCTAATTCCATCTCTGTCACTTACTGTATCTTTGGCCCCGTAACTAAAACACCCCTGGTGCTGCAGTTTCTTATCTGTAAAACTGGGGAAATGAGACTTAGCTACACTTCAGAGTTCTAAGAACTTGAGAGAAAGAAGGTAGATTGCTTAGAACAATGCATGGCACAAAGAAAAAGCTTCCCAATGATGCTGATACAATCCCTTCTACTATGCCATATCCTTTTGACATCTAATTAATGTTACTGTAACACTTCATGTAAAATGAAGGAATGCTGATTCAGGAGTCTTTGCAGAGGTATGGGAGTATGCAGAGGGAGATGAGAGGGGGAGTCTGATTTTTTCCTGTTCTGATCCTTTCAAACGCACAAGCTAAAAGCTACATACTGAAGTGAACACTTTTCTTTTTCAATATGCCTTGTCCATTCTTCCCCTTTCAATGGCTTAAAATGGTTCCCAGGCACACATATGTAATTAAAATTCATTATCTTAAAAGACTGCTTTAGGAAATCTGCTATCATCTCTCTTTTTTATGGATTGATATAATTACAACCTAATAGGCATCTTTTAATCAAGACTTAACAATTAGGTTCTTAAATCCAAAACTTGATCATTTTCTTCTTGAAAGGTGCACAAAATTTTCTCCCAGGTGGTGGCCATGAAAAATGAAAGGCAGAAGGACTATTAAAACCCTTACTATAATGGCCTCCTGAAGGGCTTTTTATCCAATGATGACAGGCATAATCTGAAAGAGACCCTAACACAATCTCGGACTTTTTTTTATTTGTTCACTTCCATCTCTGAACAAGTGTTCCCAAAAAGCCCAAAACCAAAAGTTGTACCTAACTCTCACATACTGCTTCTAGACAAGAAAACAGTCAACAATAACAGCATCCAACCCTTTGCCTGGTTCTAACATCAGATCTTTCAAGGAGGAAAGCAACCCTATGCTCCTTTCCCATCCCACATCTTGGATATAAAAAAACCACAGACCCTGGGAAGTGACATGCTCTAAGATACTCAGAGTCAAATCGACACTAGAACCCAGGTCTCTCCCAGTACAAAACATGATTTTGTACTCTACCTCCACTTTACCATGAGGGAAGCAAGTATTTTTGAGGGTCTACATTTTCAAGTGTAATAGTTATGCCTGGCACATCTAATTACAATATCTATCCACATTTCCAGCTAAATAAGATTAATTCTTAGCCACTGATGCTTAATAGTAACCCCTGCTACTCCCAGCAGCCAACATCCTAGTTTGAAAGGAATGCAGATCACTAATAAATACATTATCTATTGAGAGCCTATAATTGCCTTACCACACCCAAGTCCCTTCTGGCTACACTAAGCTTCTTTACAGACCTAATACACCAAACAAGTGACACACAGTTGGACAAGAAATCTATTAAGAATCAGAAAACCCAGAAAGGGCTCTATTTATCACTGAAAAGAGAAATCTAAGCTCTTTGGTGTTTCATTCTTTTTCCTTTCCCGTAAGATGTGAGAGGCCTCCCCACGAATCCCCAAGCCCTTGCCTTTAAATTTAGTTGTCCAAGGGCTATATAGTTCGTTCAGAGCATAGATCTGATCTTTATGCAAGATGCAAAGGATTCTAAATATTGCAGAAACAAAACTTAAAGTCAAATAATTTCTCCCAAAATAACCTCATTAACATGAGTATTTTCAGTCTTCCAAAAAATTATAATTCAAGAAAGAGAAAATAGCTACTGTTTTTGAGAGTTTACTATGGCATCCCAATCAACGTTTTGTCAAGGGTATCCACTCTCTTTCAGTAGGTCAGAAACTTTAAGACCTGGAGAGGCTAAGTGACTTGAATAAGGACCCCGAATTCCTAACCTTGGCTGTGACAATCAAGTTCTAAACCAAAGAAAGTTCCTATTCCTTCCTCTCAATTTGTCACCATGTTGTCCGCTCCTCACAACCTAAGAAGGTGCAGCCAGAGAGCAGCTCAGCCACACAGGTAAACCTGAAACCTCTCTTGCAAGTCTCCCCTGCCTTTCCTCTCACCCAAGGAAAGCGAAATGGACCACAGACCCAGATGCTTTCTTTAAAAAAAAAAAAACAAAAAAAAACAACCTAAAATGAAATTTTAACAGGCATTCAATGGATATAATCTTGACTAAGGTTAATGGTAGTCTAAGCAGTGCAGGAATCAAAAGCTACTTCATACTGCATACTGCTTTCTCTGAGTGCGGAATCAGTACAGAATCCCTCTTAGCAAATGAACCTACAGAATTATCAAACTCAACTTGTTACAGTAAAGTTTAAAACTCAATTTTTTTAATGTTTTTTTTTATTTATTTCTGAGAGAGAGAGAGAGAGCGAGCACGCGAGAGCACAATCAGGGGAGGGTCAGAGAGAGAGGGAGATACAGAATCCGAAGCAGGCTCCGGGCTCTGAGTTAGCTGTCAGCACAGAGCCCGATGCAGGGCTTGAACCCACGAAGCGGTGAGATCATGACCGAAGTCGGACGCTTAACCGACTGAGCCACCCACGTGCCCCAAAACTCAATTTTAAATACAGTTTGAGGAAGCATACAATGTTTGACAAGTCGTCTTCAAATATCAATTTAGATCTATCTTCTCTCAATTTGGGTGCCTTCCAAGGGCAATGTATATGCTTTTTAAATCTCCTCAGAGGATCTCATCCTCGTTTATTAAACAGAAGCCAGAGGAAAACTGGTATTAACATCCTTTTCCTGCTCTTCCAAAACAAAAGCACCTCATTTGGGCTTTTCAGATCAAAAATGCATCATAGGGGCACCTAGGTAGCTCTGTTGGTTAAGCATCCAACTTCCGTTCAGGTCATGATCTCAATATTTGGGAGTTCAAGCCCCGCACTGGGCTCTCTCTTGTCAGCACAGGGCCCTCTTCAGATCCTGTCTCCTGCTCTCTGCCCCTCATGGGATTACACTCTCTCAAAAATAAACATTTTTTTAAAGATAAAAAAATACATTACATACCAATAAACCTTACATATAGCATGACCTAGTTTCAAGCCTAAATATTGTAAATTGTATATAACCTTTCCTTCCACTTGTACTTTCCACTTCAATTTGGAGCTGCAGAACACAGACATAGTTGCCCTGCAGACTTCATATCTCAAAACAGCCCTTTGCCTTTAGAGATACCCTCACCCAGAGACACCTCCAAGTATGAAGTATAAAAGCCTAATAGAAATATAAAAGTAGCACTACTGGCAAAAGTCTCAAATTTAATATATATGTGGTTTTTTAACTGACTGCTGCCTTATTTCTTTCAAACTAGGCAGAAATTTTCTCAGGCTGAGGATTTCATTTTTTATAGCCACGAGTGATTTCCAAAATAAAAAGTAATTAACGTTCTTAATCTTGAATTTTGTTTTGAAATGAAATTAAAGTTTTACTTTCATTCAATAAATATTAAACTCTGTGTACAAGGAACTACTAGAATAAAAAAGTATCTTCTCCGTCCTCAAGGACGGTGGGAAGTTAAGTTTTTTACAACCTGAAATTCCAAAATACCAATAATTCTCACCACCACCACCCACCAAAAATACCTTGGCAAAGGGACACTTGTTTTCAATGGAAATCAGCATGATTAAGAATGTTAGGTGCCACTGGTATGGATTTCATTTCATGATCAGATAACAGAGCATGAAGATCTCAATACCTGACGACCTGATGTTAAGGAATTTGTTAGCCAAATTAAAATGCAGAGAAGGTCTAAAATAAGCAAGTTTGAAATTTAGGAGAAATTAGTTCTATCAGAACATTAAACAAATGTGGAGTCATACACAGAAAAATGAATGGGCACCTCATCACCAGCAACCCCATCCTGCAATTCAAGAAGGGACTACTGTGGCGTTTTCTTCTTCCAACAACCACAACAACCTGGAACCGAAAGGAAAAGCCCTGTCTGGGGGTGGTAGTATGAAGGACATTTAACCTTCCTCTTCCTTACCCACCTAATCCTATGACTAGCTGGGGGGGTAAATAAATGCAGTGGAAGGTTTAAGAAAAATAGTGCAGGTGTGTTCAATATCTGACAAAAGAGGTTAAGGTTCTATATACACCCACAGTACTGTTTAGTCAATTTCTATTTAAGAAACAAACTGGGACGATGATTCCAATGTAAGAAAATGAAGATGCCTTGGGTGTACTACTCCAAGGTGCATTTTTAGCTCATGTGACCTTCCAAAGTGCTCCAAATGTGTGTATGTGGATGTGTAGGCATGTGTATATTTATAGAAAGAAAGTGTTGAGAGCACTATAAAAAAACATGAATAAATCATAAAATGTTAGTGCTACAAGGGACTTCTGAGAGCTAGTCTATGGCATCAATTTTTAGGTAAGAAAAATGAGAACCAAGCCATGGACTAAGTTTCTAAAACTTAACAGCACTGAGGTCTTCATTCACAGCAAAATCTCATCCTCAATTATTCTAATTCCATGCCTTTATTCTTAAATGTACACTTTCCCTGAAAAGAGGACTGTCTACTTCTCTCTATAATACAGATTTTAAATTGTCTTTTAGGGCTCAAATGAGCTTTGCCCTATTTCTTCCAGGCAGGCCATTAATCCCACTCAGTGGTTCTCAAATTATGACCCTAAGGGTCTCTAAGACCTTTTCACAGATCCAGGAAGAGAAAACAATACCTTTTTCTCATTCATTCTCTCATAAATGTACAATAAAGCTTTCCAAAGGTTACATGATGTGTGAAATCTGCTTCTGTACTCAGTCTGGTGCAGTATGAGGATACAGATGACTCCTATTAAGCCACGCATTAAAGAGATGAAAAATGTGAAACCATGCCATGCTTATCATTTCTTCTAGAAAAATATACACCTTTCATTTTTAAAACATTATTTTTGTTAATATTTTATAGGTTTATTATTTTTTGAACTGAACTATATTTTTAAACATTCGCAACTTAATTTCTAATAAATATCTGATAAACATAACCTACATAAACAAGAGGTCTTTTGAGTTCTCAATAACTTTGGTATACATAACAGCATCCATGGGGTGCCTGGATGGCTGAGTTGGTTTAGCATACAACTTCGGCTCAGGTCATGATCTCACGGTTCGTGAGTCTGAGCCTCACGTCAGGTTCTGTGCTGACAACTCAGAGCCTGGAGCCTGCTTCATTCTGTGTCTCCCTCTCTCTGCCACCCCCATCTCAAAAATAAACATTAAGAAAATTAATAAAGGTGTCCTAAGACCAAGAAGCTTGAAAAACACTGGTCTCACTGCTAAATAGGTTTTTTGCTGTTGTTGTTGTTGTTGTTGTTTTAAAGGAACTTATGGTGAATTTGGCCTGTATGGATGAACCTCCAAAAAGCTTTCTATTGGTCTCCTTACCTTCAAAGGGATGTTCCTCCAGCCCTGGGAGGATGTATGCTACTTCTTAGGCCCACTAGTTTTTTTAATCACGTCAACTTCCTTTGATAGTGAATTTTTAAAAACCCACAATACAGGAATCATGAATATACCTTTATGTTCTGGTTCTCAGAAGGAAACACTTAACATAATTTATGTTTCTTCGTAAAGTATTACCTACTTAAGTTGCTTCAGAAAATGCTTGTTACTATTATCCCTTAAAAAGAGTATCTAGGATGCCAAGAAGTGGTTTTTCATTTGGTGGATTCCATCATAGGCAGAAAATCCGTATTCTGTTTTCCTCCTGAAGCCCCACTCCTTCCTTCGCAGGGCTGCCTCAGTCCTGTCAGCCCGTCCTCTACTTTAGCTTTCTTCCCCCCAAGCCAATGATACAAAGTTGCCCCCAGTCTGGTTTCTCTCAAGGCTTCTACTACCCCTTTAATATAAAGGCTTCATCATGCCCTCCACAGAAATGGAAACGTTTCAGCTTCTAAAAACCCAATTATCCTCCAATAGTTAAAATTATTTCCTCAACTTGCTATGAGAATATCATATGCAATCCCCATCTTTTCCTCCTAGGGGGAAAAAAAGTCTCCTTCTCCTATATAAAACCTTCAAAGTACCACTCACATCTACCTACTTTCCCAACTAGGGCAGCAGCCCTCACCAAACCCACACTCCCAAAATCCACTCCTCATGGCTCCTGCCTGTGGGCTCTTAGCCAGACTTCAAGAACTGGGGGGCAGCATCCATATCCATATTTTCCAAACTCCCAGAGTCCTGACAAAACACAGACGCTGAACAGTTTAGATGGTAGACAATATTAAAAATCTATTCAAACGCTCTGAAAAATATAAGGGGGATTATCTTTTGAATTCATAATTACATACTAATATTTTTGTGAATTAAGAAATATATGGGTGATGCAAAAAGATCGTAACTGCTAAACCATATAAAATGAAAGCTAGAAGTCTTTAATTCTTCCATCCCACACCCCAGAGATTAACGGTTTCTTTAGCAATCTGAACACTGTCAAAGTGAAGACAAATGTATACCAGCACAGAGAAAAGCAAATACTTTAGGTACATACAGAGATAGATCTTTCTGTGATGTTCTTTGCACCTTGTGTTTTACACTTAAATATCCGCACATGGAGAATTCTTTCTTTATAGAGGACTGAAACAGAAATATATTATTTAATTAACCAATTAACTGATTTAATTTAACCAATTCCCTACTGATAAACATTCCAGGGTTTTGCTACTTCAAACAATGCTTGCAACAAATAACTTATCCAAGAGGGCAAAAATATAAATTTAAGGATAGAAATTGCTGGTTCAGTCCATTTGCATTTTTAATTATACTAATTACTGCCAAAAAGCCCTCTAAAAAGTTAGCAATTTGTAATCCCTCCAAGGCACCGCCTCCATTTTTTTTTTTTTTTTTTAAATGAAACCAAAATAATGCAGCGGTGTAAAGGAAAGGGGATTGAGAGAAGGAAAGAGAAGCCAGACACCAGCAATGGGTCTAGAGCCTCCAACCACTCCTACTATTCAAAAGACATCAAGCAACACAGCGTTAGCACTGGTTCTGCTTATATAAAGTCAGGGCATTGGTCAATATCATGGGTAAGGACCCCTCCAGCTCTAACATTCGACACCTCTGAATCTGCTATATGTAAGAAACACACATTTAATATGAAGACAAAATAGTTATTCTCTTGGCTGCCCAGAAATACACAAACAAGTGCTGGGAAAGTCAAACTGCTGCACTGGGAGAGTCAATGCTCTGATAAAACTCCTGCTAGGAATTTAAAAATGGGAGTGAGACAGAGACTGGAGGAAATGGCTACCTAAGAGGAAAGAGGAAAAACCATTTCAAAAATAAGCAAAAAAAAAAAGATGGTTTTAGTCATCTGGAGGGTTTCCTAGTTTAGGACAAGCTGCATCTCAGTAGAAAAAAATATATAGCTCAACGACTATCACAAGCAAGGACCAAAGCAACCTGATGGTGACTAATTAATAAAAAGTCACAGACATCCCTTTCAAGTTTACCATCTGAAAAAGTGTATGTTAACAGGAGATATGATTTGCTAAGCTAAATAAAAGCCTTCATTAGCAAGAAGTGACAGGATCACAACCCTGCTGCTGATAAACTGCCAACATACCCAAGGCCTTTAACGAAGGGCTGCCCATTTAACATATTGCAGCTTTAAAATGAGTTGCTTTAGAACAAACAGTTCTATTTCAGGGCATACCAGATGCTCCTGTACCCTGAGTTGTGTGTGTGTGTATGTGTGTGTGCATGGAGGATGGGGGAGGGGGGATAGGATACCCCACAGGAGTATCCAGTCTAGCAACCCTTCCTAAGGTTAGCTGTCCATGATCTACCTTACCCCCAACTTCTCTGCTTCCAAAAACACTCAGTGCTGGGCAGAAAGCAGCCATTCTTCCGACATCTGGAGGAGGTTTCACACTGCTATTAAAACCGACTGGCCCAGGGGCGCCTGGGTGGCTTAGTCGGTTAAGCATCTGACTTTCGCTTAGGTCATGATCTCACGGTTCGTGGGTTCGAGCCCCGCGTCGGGCTCTGTGCTGACTGCCAGCTCAGGGCCTGGAGCCTGTTTCAGTCTGTGACTCCCTCTCTCTCTGACCCTCCCCTGCTCACACTGTCCCTCTCTCTCTCCTAGAAATACAAAAAAAAAAAAAAAAAAACATTAAAACTGACTGGCCCAGCGGTTCTCCCTAGAGCTTGCCTCCTTAATCCCGGCAAACACAACCTCTTCAGCCCAGTCCTGAAGCAGTGAGATCTTTTTAATACAGCATGCTTTGAAGCTGTATAAAACAGGTCATAAATACATGTAGAAGGCACAGTCTCAGTCTAGTCACAGCGGATACAGTAGCATCAGACCACATCTTTTCCTGTGTGGTCCAAGTAAATTGTTAAACTCACCAGCTCAAAAACTGTATATACAGTGAAATCTTAATTATGGGGATGGCTGAAAAGAAAAATAGTACGTCATCCTAAAACATGAAATTATCTACTATCTAGAACTTAGATATTACTCTTGTATAGTCAGAACTAATATCCATTTAAAAATATCAAGATGCTCAGTTTAAACATTAAAACTTTTTAACTCCCATTGGTAAACTCTGTACGTTATTTATGGCACCTTCACAGTAACTGGGATACCAAGGCAGGGTATACCATACACACACACACACACACACACACACCCGTGTATAAAGTGTTTACCTTCAGCATGTATAATTCTATAATTTTAATCTTGATTTTGATAAAATAGGACCTACTACATTCAAGGAATACAGTTGTGAGACAGGATAAATGATATCAAGGTAACAATTTAGATGAAAACAACACTTAAGTGTACCAAAAATGCAAACTAATTTAAAGAGCAGTTAAGAAGAGGACAGACACCCAAGATCACCCAACCCCCCTTTCCTCACCAGTCCCTTAACGCAACTCTGCTGTCCACGTAATGCCAAAAGTAGCATTAGAATTCTCCTCTTCTGGAATAAAACTTGTTTTACTTCTCTCCAAGTTTCCTCAATCAAGAGTTGAGGCTACAGTATTTTTAACTTTTTTTAATGTTTATTTTTTAGAGAGAGACGGAGCATGAGTGGGGAGGGGCAGAGAGAGAGGGAGACACAGAATTCAAAGCAGGTTCCAGGCTCTGAGCTGTTAGCACAGAGCCCAATGTGGGGCTCAAACTCACAGACCACAAGATCATGACCTGAGCCGCAGCTGGACGCTTCAGCAACTGAGCCACCCAGACGCCCGTACTGTATATATTTTCAATGGCTTCATTCTGCACCTAAGGAAAAAGGGACTGAAATCTAAAAGCAGTGATTTAATAAGATCCAACAAGAAAAAATGCTATAGACTCAAATTCTGGATGATACTAACTAAAAAGGATTCCAAGCTTTTATTGCTTTCCAAAAAACCACACAATATTAAAAACTGTTTTAGCCATCAGAGTGTACGTCTCTGTGGACACTAATGGGTTAAAAATGTATTCTAGGGGCACCTGGGTGGCTTAGTCGGTTGAGCGTCCGACTTTCGCTTAGGTCATGATCTCGCAGTTCGTGGGTTCGAGCCCCGCGTCGGGCTCTGTGCTGACTGCCAGCTCGGAGCCTGGAGCCTGTTCAGAGTCTGTCACTCCCTCTCTCTCTGAACCTCCCCTGCTTACACTGTCTCTCTCTCTCTCTCTCCCCTAGAAATAAATAAAACATTAAAAAAATTTTTTTGATGTATTCTAGTAAGTGTAATAAGCAGTGTAATAATACTATTTTAAATACCATGTCATAAATTCACTGTACTGTTTCTGAATGTGTGTGTGGATGAGGAAACTGGGCGACATGGAGAATTTACTTCCTCTTCACTTTGACTCTTTTGTCTTTTTCTGATAGCTTAGAACAATCTCCCAGACTTTACCAAACTCTTGCAAATATACATAGCCCACTGCCCCAAAATCATCATTTTCAAAAAAGTGATTTTCAATAAATGTCTTCAAGATTTCCTCAAAGAAACCTACCTAAGCCTCCCCCATCCCAACAAATGCTTTAAAGACAATTCCATATTTTAGTTTAAATATAAATGAATACTGGGAGGAAAACAGTATTATGAACAAATGGGGTAGGCTGTCAAGATTTGGCAGAAATAGGTTCTATAAAAGTTTATTCATAAACTAACCAAACAAATCAATGACAAACTACAATTTTGAGTGAGTTAGTGTAGCACTTTAAGGCAAGCAAAAACTTAAAAGACACTCATCTTTAGGTTTTACCACCTCAATCAATAACCTGGAAAAACACTATCAAAAAAATACTGGTAAATTATACTTCAAAATTCAGAACATTTCAAAGCCATGAGTCAAGAGAATAAAGGATACAGACAACACAGATCTCACTGCTGGAGTTGGCATTCGTTGTATAGTTTTTAGTGTGAAAGCTGGCTAATTATTGTTGTCCTAAAGAGAACATTAAAATTTGTTTCTCAGCTGTTTAAAAAAAAAAAAAATGCCAGCTCTGGCGCAGAATACAAGCAAGGCAGATCCAGGATCCAAAGTTCACCATGAATTAACAGGGAAAACAGAGTTCAACTCAAAACCCTTTTCTAATGTGCTAATGGCAGAAAGTTAAAAACTAAAAAGGCTGCCTTTGTGTAATTAACCACATGGAGAAGGTAGACAAAAGAAAGATAAAACAAAGAATCTTTGCTAACTCCACTCTAAGCTAGGAGCTCCCAAGACTTTTCCTTCATAGCACAAATCACAATTACAAACAAGAACTTTCAAAACTTTAACATGCATCTCCCTGAATAAACTCTAAGTTTCATATCAGCAAGAACTATATCACGTTTACTACTAGATCTCAATATGCAAGACAGTGTATAATGTGCAATATGAATACCAATGTTTACTAAATGAACTTTTGCATAGGAAACCAAGAAATGTTCACACATGGTGTAGAAAAATAATTGTTTTTAAACTACTGCAGGGCAGGGGTGCCTGGGTGGCTCAGTGGTTGGGCGGCCGACTTTGGCTCAGGTCATGATCTCACGGTTCCTGTGTTCAAGCTCCACGTTGGGCTCTGTGCGGACAGCCAGCTCAGAGCCTGGAGCCCGTTTCGGAGTCTGTGTCTCCCTCTCTCTCTGACCCTCCCCTGCTCACAATGTCTCTCTCTCTCTCAGAAATAAATAAAACGTTAAAAAAATTTTTTAAATAAATAAACTACTGCAGGGCAGAAAAGGTTGATGAATAATCAAAAAAGTGAATGAGTGAACAATCAAAAAGGCATTAATACTTAAGTTTCATTAAGATCAAGAAACTAGGCATACAATCCTAAAAGTGTAAAATCTATGAAGTATAGGTCTAGAGAAAAGCTTCACATTTCAAAGAAGCCACTAATAAAAACTAGATTTTGCAAAAAAAAAAAAAAAAAAAACAGTGAACATTCTCAAATATTCATGAGCTATTTAAAAAACCATCACCAAATCTGCTTCATTTCGTTAGACTATAACAAACAGGAAATAATCATGAGAAATGAAGAGAAAGGAAGAATAATGAAAAAATTCCCATGGATAAATCTCCATAAAACTCTGTAGGGAAACTGAAATAAAATAGGACACCCATAACTTGACAACAGGTCCCTGGATCTCTTTAGGTTTCTGAATTTCTTAAAGAACTGTGGACTATAGAAACATTTTTCGCAGAAGTTTTGGTAGTCTAGGCCAACTTTAAAGAGAGGGGAAAAAAACCACAGAAATTGAAGAGAAGTGGTCCATATTCATCAAAGTCATAGTTTAAAGCTGTACTGTCCTACAAGTTAAAATGATATAAAAAGCTATTTAGCTTTGAATTCTCAACACCTGTCTTAAATGTCGGTTTCCCCTTGTGATGTCCTAAATCGTAGCTAAACAGTTAAGGAGCATCTTTGGCAAGACTGCACCTGAAGGGTTCTACTCTTTGTGGTGTGTATTGCCTATTGGGCCAATTTTACCCCAGAGATACCTGCTTGTAAGGTAGATACAATTTGATTGTTTTATTTTTTTAGGCTTACACCAGCTTCACAGAACACAAATATTTGCTATCTACAAGGAGTAAACTATATACAGGGATAAGAAACCAAAGAACATGCTAACATGCAACTACTTCAGCTTCTCAACTCTAAGACATCATGGATTGAAAGATGCACCACTAACTTCCCAGATTTGAGAGAAATAAAAATCACTACGTTAAGTGGGCAGATTTAGGAGACTCAAAAACACTGTAAAAAAATTTTTACATCTAAGATAAAATAACGTCATTGTTTAAAGCAATAGTTTTTGCCAATATTTTCTTGTAGTAATTAAAATTTTAAAAACATCACCTGTCACTGTGATTTACCTAGAGAGTCAGATAAAATTTTCTCAACTGACAGTAAGTTTCAAGTACTGCATTATCTTACTTTTCATATAAATTATCTCTAATCCCAGTTTTGAATTCAAGTGAATCAAATAAATGTTTCCTCAGTTTTTACTACAAATAAGTAGCACACTAGATGCAAGAGATATAGAGTCCCTTTTCTAGAAAAGACCAGAAGGATTACCTTGAACCTGTATTTTTCCCCATCCATTCTCCAACCAATTTTTCTGACAGTGAAGCTGGAGAAACAAGGTGAATCAAGAACAATCTTTACTGGGCTTATGTTTTGTTTGATTCAAGTTTGGACATCATACATCCTACTGAACACCTGACCTGCAACTATTTTTCTCAGAAAATAGTGGTTTCTAAAAACCCACCAGACTTGGAAAACATTAGCTTCAGAAACTTAACAAGCTTAATAAGGAACAGCCTTTACAGATTCTATACTATAATGAGCCAGGGTTACATGAATGTCACTTTCACTGGGAGTGGAACATATAGTATTTCCATCTTTTTTCCTGATTTTAGCAGCATCCAAAAATAGGTTGAAGACAGTGTCTTCATTCCCTTGCTTATAGAAAATAACCAATCCATACTTCATATGCTTCCAAAAAGTAATCCCGCAAGTCAAGACTGCCAGCTGGCATCCGGAAGACACCAGCCTGTGACAGTCTGCAATGGAATCCTTCCAAAAGTCAACTAGCCATGGGTCTAAAATAGTGCAAGGTCAGAATCCTGCCCCCAGGGAAACAAGTGGTAGGCATTCTGCTGGAAATGCTACAGGGACCAGAGTGAAGCTTTTAAAACAACAGCTCTAGCACTGAGGAACCAAACAATACAGCCTGGACATAAGATAACGTTGCTCAGCTGCCTCTTGGATCTGAATCTCTGGCCTTCGCTGTCTTAAACTACAAGCAGCAGGACTATGCAAGGTAGAAAAAACTTCATTTTGGAATTCACGGAAAAGGTACTGAATGAAGAGTCACAGACCCAGGTCCTACTTCCCCACTCAGGAGGTCGAATCCTTAGGCATATCACCTAACCTCTGACCTTCATTTTCCTCATCTATAAACTGATTATCCCTAGGAAGCTGTGGTAAGTTTTTGGAAGAACAGACCCATTGGGTACCATCACTGCCACTAGAAGAAACGCACTCATCTCCCAGTTCCATCCTTCTGGGTGGTGCCCCAGTGATTGAAGAATCACTGCTTCTCCTGTCCTAATCAGTCAGCAACTAAAACCAAGCAGCTCCTTGCTGTCCCCCCAATACACTGCCAAATTACCCAATACAAGACTTCTTACTCTGTGTTCTTAAGAAGCAATAATTTAAAAGTTACTATAGAAGTTATAAAGAAGGGAGAAGAAATCTCTCATTTTTCTTCTCGAGCTCACTATGTTGCTCACCATCAAATCAAACTTTGCCCCTTACTGTCCACAATACCCACAAATAAGCCAAACTTTTTTTTTTTTTTTTTAAGTCCAAGAAGAACAAGAATTTGTCTTAAACAGATGGTTCCAACTGAAGGACCAAGGCTCTCCAGAAAACCAAGGAGATGAAGTAGCATATAATAGTCTGTTTGGTCACCTTTCAGAAGGAAAAAAAAAGTAACATAAATGCCCTTAATGCATAAAAGCAACAGGCCGACCGGAGAACACCAAAAACTGGCAAGAGAAAGCTACAATCAGCAGTCTGGAGACCCATGATCCTGGCAGATACAGTCTTCGGCATGAGGAAGACTCCAAGAAAAGGTGCCGATCAGGGCTGTTAAAGCATTCCAGCTTCTGACCAGTTACCTGCTTTCTGCTACTGGAACTATACTAAGAGGAAGGAGCTAAAAACAATATAATCTTTATGACTTTTTCTTAAGTGTTTTGAAAAATAAATGTTATTTCTGATGCTGGTACATCATGCTGTGGAAAGACTATGGGGGTAAAGAAAGGCTGGGGCTTCTTGCAGTACACGTGTGTACACACACACACACACACACACACACACACACACACCCTGCCCGGGATCATTCTTCTGGAACAGCAGCAGAATTAAGACAGTCACAGCAGCATCTCTGCCCATCCACAACTTAAAACTTGGCAGGTTCTGCATTGCATTAAATATTCTTCACCAGGGACCAGACTCCTAGCAAACTAGGAAATATTCATACCACAAAAGAAAATCAAAAGGAACAAAAATGACATAGTGAGGAGAAGGGAGAGACACAAAACTAAGTAAATACATATATACCCAAGATTGACCAAGAAAAGCTACACCCTCTGGTTCCCAAACCAATATGCAGCAACCTGGCAATATCCTGAATGTCCAGACTATAGAGTTCTGTCCCTTTTCTCAATCCCTCCAACACTATTAAACTGAGGGGGTGGAGCAGGGTGGGGAGCACATCTTCCAAATTATCATTTTCTGTCTTATCTTCTTAAGCAGACAAACCAAATATGAAGATATGATGCTTCAAAAACCTTCTCTAAAGCTCTCTCAGTATCTAGCATTTAGTAATGACACCTCATGAAACAGTAAGTATTGTACACTATTCCTGGCTTCTGGTCCCAATACAAAAAAGTTGAAAAATTTTTAAATCATGGGGTGCCTGAGTGGTTCAGTTAGTTAAGCATCTGATTCTTGATTTCGGCTCAGCTTATGATCTCGTGGTTTGGGAGTTCAAACCCCTATCAGGCTCTGCACTGACAACATAGAGCCTTCTTGGGCTTCTCTCTCTGCCTCTCCTTCTCTCCCTCTCCCCTGCTAGTTCTAAAAATAAATATAAAATAAAAATGTTAAAAAATTTTAAATCCTTTAACAAAACTAAAAACCTTTGGGTGAATGTGTTAAAGATCTAGATGCCAGGGGTGCCTGGGTGGCTCAGTCGGTTGAGTATCCAACTTCAGCTCAGGTCATGATCTGATGGTTCATGGGTTCAAGCCCTGCATCAGGCTCTGTGCTGACAGCTAGCTCAGAGCCTGGAGCGTGTTTTTGGATTCAATTTCTCCCTCTCTCTCTGACCCTCCCTTGCTCATGCTGTCTCCCTCTCTCAAAAATAAATTTAAAAAAATAATAATAAATTTGTTTAAAAAATCTAGATGCCAAGTTAACCACCAGCCAGCCCACCTATATACCAAAGCCTCTCCTATCATACAGAAGTAACCTCCATGACGATTTTCAACTTTTAGAGAAATAAAACACCCTCTTCTTTCCAATTCTCAATTCCCCACTCCAAACCAACAACCAAAACACCCTAAAAGTCCTTCTACCAAATGACCCAGAGCACATCAAAATAAGCAACAAATTCATCTTAAAAAAAAAAATCATATAATCATAAAAGAGGATTGGTACTCTTTGTACCAAGAGTTCTTTTCAAGTGCCTCTTAAAAATAATTTGCCTATGAGGGGTGCTTGGGTGGCTCAGTCAGTTAAGCCTCTGACTCATGATTTCAGTTCAGGTCATGGTCTCATGGTTTCTGAGTTGAAGCCCCACATCAGGCTCTGTGCTGACAAGTGGAGCCTGCTTGGGATTTTCTCTATGTCTCTCCCCAGCTTGAGTACTCTCTCTCTCAAGACAAATAAATGAACTTAAGAATTTTTTTTTTTAAATGGGGTGCCTGGGTGGCTCAGTTGGTTAAGCGTATGGCTCTTGGTTTCAGCTCAGGTCATGATCTAACAGCTTTGTGGGTTTGAGCCTCACGTAGGGCTCTGCACTGACAGCGCAGAGCCTGCTTGGGGTTCTCTCTCTTTCCCCCACTCATGCAGTCTCTTTTAAAATAAATAAATGTTGGGGCGCCCGGGTGGCTTAGTCGGTTAAGCGTCCGACTTTCGCTCAGGTCATGATCTCGCGGTTCGTGGGTTCAAGCCCCGCGTCGGGCTCTGTGCTGACTGCCAGCTCAGAGCCTGGAGCCTGTTTCAGTCTGTGACTCCCTCTCTCTCTGACCCTCCCCTGCTCACGCTGTCTCTCTCTCTCTCTCCTAGAAATAAATAAAACATTTAAAAAAAAAAATAAAATAAAATAAATAAATGTTAAAAATACACTGTTAAAAAAATTAAATAAAACTATCATTTTTTTCAACAAAACTATATACAGTTATTTCAAAATTAGGCTTTTTAAAAAAGCATACTTTTACTTACACCTCAAGTATTAAAAACAAAAAAAAATTGAACTGGAGACCGTACCAATTTTTACAACTGTCAGTATTACATTCCTATTGTTCAGAAGAATTTTGCTAAGATGTTCTATACAGGGACATAATTCTAATTCCTTGTTATGACTGGCCTACCTCAAGTGGCTGCCAGGAGAGCAGGGATTTACAGGTATTGTTTTGTCCTTAGATGCACATTAGATGCTACTTTAGTGCTGGCTGATCAAATAGGTCTTCGGATCTGTTTGCCAGGCTGAACAAAAAGTTAACTGTAAGTGCTTAAAGTCACCAAAAGGAAGGCTCTACACTGACATTTTCTACCTACTTATCATTTATCTATATTCATCTCAATAGACATTAACACACACCAAAGTTGCTCTCTGCTATTCAAATTGTGCTCTTATGCTCAGGAGTAGATTAATGATATCCACCATCCTTATTTAAAAAAAAAAAAAAATTATAGCATTGGTCCAGCATGCTATGTGGAGCCTCTTTCTACTTCTGCTGGTGCATCAGCCTGCTGTACTGCACACATGGGACGCTTTGCTAAAACTATCCTGCTGTTTCTAGAGAAGGGCAGAAAAGGCCAAAGGCTGAAAAAAAAAATAATAATAATAAGAGGAGAGACCAACAAGGCACATAAACCTCACACCTGGTAACCTCTCATATCAGCTCTTTTTTACAGCAATCTGAACAGAGAAATGTCTTTTCTAAGCTGACACCATCAGCAATGCTGTTAGCAGGTGGGCCACAGGCCTCTTTTAAACAGCTCATAACATCCTATTAGATTTCACAGCACCAAGCTACTTCTGCTGACCCCAAAGCATGTGACAAATACAAGCAGATGACCAGCAGGAAGAAATTCCCACTCCCAGTAAGGGCAGATCTAAAATCCCAGGGAGGGGGGAAAAGGTAAGATAAACTGCGGGAAGTACATCTTGTAAAGGAAAGAGAAACTCTTTAGACCAAAGATTAAAGGAGACTTCTCTAAATGAGGTAAAGGAGAGATCTACATTTATATAGAGTGATCTAACATAATTCAAGTATTTGCAAATGCAATCAAAAGAATATGAATGAAATCTGAACTCCTGCTTTTGTCTTTATATTTGAGTAAACTTTTTAATTCCCATGGCTCTAGGAACCGAACCATCACAAAATCACAACTTGAATAACCAGAAAGGCCAGGCAGTAATTTATTCCAAAGTGAAACAAATTAAGCTCCGTGTAAAAAATACACTTGACGAATAAGGGCTCCGTGTTGCTCCACCCTTTCAACTTTTCAAGAGACACGAAATATGGCTCTAGATGTTTATATGATTATTTCCCAGTACCTACAACATTTCACTACATTTTTTAAAAAACATGGTTTACGGGCGTCTGGGTGCTCAAGCCTCTGATTTTAGCTCAGGTCATGATCTCAAGGCTCATGGGTTCAAGCCCCACGTCAGGCTCTGTGCTGACAGCTCAGAGCCTGTAGCCGGCTTTGGATTCTGTGTCTCCTTCTCTCTATCCCTCTCTCCTTCTCTCCCTCTCTCTCTCTCTGCCCCTACCCCACTTGTGCGCTCACTCACTCTGTCTCAGAAATAATAAAAGAATAAGCTTTAAAAAATAAATAAAAGAATATGGTTTAGGCAAAATAAAACAGCTACAGACCATATACAACCCCTGGCCATCATCTGGAGCCTATGGTAGAAACTATCTGTCCATGGATACTCATTTCTTCTCTTTGTCCTCTAGTATCAGCATTCACTTGGTCACAGATGATATTCTTTAGGGAGTAAAATGTAACAAAATGCTTAAGAGTCAATGTAAAGGCTCAAGCCAAATGAAAAAATAAAGGGACAAGTGAGTAGGGTGCACCTGCCCCAGAATTATCAGGCAAGAGGTAGAACTGCCCCAGGGCTCAGAAGCATAGACAGGTGACTAAGGGACAAAGGGCTAGCACAAAGGTGTCAGAGCAGAGAGGAAGGCTGCAGGTAGATCAAGTTCCTTGTAGAGACAATGGCAGGGAAGGGATAAAAGTCAAAAGCATGGATGACCCAGCATCTGGAAAAAGTCCATGAGTCACTCATAGCCATAGACCAGAAAGGACCCCAGGGGTTTAAACAAAATAAACCAGCAACCAGTAAGTAGAACCTCAGGGAAAGAAAGTGGTGTTGAGTAAACTCATACAGAAACAGGATTTACTCGGGAATAGGTTACGAAAACTTGCTCACTCTATAATAAACTGTGTACTTTAAACAGTCTAGCTAGTTTTGCAATAAAGGTGGGTGATCCTCACATCACCAGAGGTGCCTCCAGTAGGGAAGCAGGATCAGTAAGATTTTAAAAAACTGACTTTCAAAAGTAGCTCACAGCAAACTCAAGATCAAGTACAATCAGTTCCAGGAATATCTTACCCAATTCACAATTTATTTTCAAATACACTGTGATTTATTTGCTTTGAGAAATACCTCTTGTACTTCTGATACACACAAATGATGCCTAAAGAATAAAAATAAAAAAGTGTTAAACAACCTTTTAAAAACTGAACAAGTGAACAATTTCCAATAACTTACTTGACAAGGCATCCATCAATGATTTCACTTAGGGTGGTAAGAGGGTAGTGAAGCAAGAAGGAAAAAAATGTATTTTTATGTGAACTCCATTTTGTGATGTATAGAAATAGATACTTGATAAGAGATTAAACAAAATTCAAATCAGGAAAATAGGGATTGACTATTTTAATTTAAATGCTTAAATTTAAAAATTTGATTTCTCATTGAAAAAAAGATGCAATATTTAAATTAAGACATTTATATTCCTGGAATGCTAGCTGGCTAAATTCTCATAATTTCACATGTAATTTTTTAACATTATTTATATTTTCAAGAAAAAAAGCATTTTAAACTTCCCTTCCAAATCCCATCATCATAGATATATTTATACCTATTTCCATACTGAAATGTTCGAAGGCACAATTCTCCCAAAACCTCCGTTCAATTTAGGAATTTTCTCCTTTCTCCATGGCAGAAATGTACATTATATGACGGTAAGTTATAAAGAATTACTAAAAGTTATGGTTCTTAAATAACACTGAAGGCCAAATATATAGAAGTAATCAATGGGAACCACCTATCATCATCTTTCCAATTCGGTAGACATGGTCAATCCACTGCCTAAAATCTACTTCCTTACAGTCACCTTCACCTGGTTCTTGACATGTGGAGGGTGAGGTTTTATAGTCGAAGAGGTTAAGAAACCAAGGACCTAGTAACTGAGCAAAACCAGACAAGGGAAACTCCAGGCTTCCAGCTTAGCATATTTTACCTGGCTCGGCTAAATGAAGAATTTCAACTTAAGTAACAAAACCTACTGAGGTAAGACAACTCAGTAGCTAAACTGGCAGCACTGTGCTCACTAGAAGACCTTACATGTGTAATATTTGTTTACAAAATCAGAATGGATTTTAAAACAAACTATGAGAAGACAAGGAAGCTTAGAGTCTACCTTGGATGAAAGCTAAAAGTGTATATTGGTAAGGCTACCACAGACAAGAACTGATCCGAATGGCTTCGCCCTGCCCTCACCGGTGTAAGAGGACAACTCCAATTTTCAAAGTCCTGTTTCCCAAATATAACCTGATTTTAACTCTCTTTAATCCTGAGGAAAGATAGTAAAAACTGTACAGAAATTTTGGTATATGTACATTTCTCTAGGGAGAGGGCCCACAGCTTTCTTCAGATGCTGGAAAAGATCAGAACTCAATTATTAGCTAGAAATTTCCATTTTATAGGGACTCTAACAAAGATATAGGAAAGCTGAAAATTCTAAAGCAACTACTACGCCTATACTCCTAACGAAATAAAATTAGTCAAGAAAATGCCTGATAAAGCTTGAACGGAGTTTGACCACTGTTAACTAAAAGCAAAATGAAATTAAAAATTCATCCTGAAACATTAATCTGCTTGATATTTATGAAAATATGGATTTTTGTGATACTCTGTTAACAGTCTCTACAATTGTTGAAATAATCACCAGTAACAAACAGCCGCGACAACAAAAATTCTGCAGGAAAAGAAAAACTGGTCATGTAGAATATAAATTTCCTTTTTATGAGACAGACTGTTTTAAGTCAAGGGGAAAAGTCTATCACTATTAGACACAGGAAAAAATATACAGATACCTCAGCCCAGGAGTTCAAAACGTATCTGATCTAGAGCAAAGCCTTCAACATGTTTAAAAACAAAAATAACAGCAATAAAAAAAAAACCCTATCATTTTACTGTTTCACAATAAATAAATCTATTGAGGAAAAAATGTCAATTATTTTTCCCAAATAATTTCTAAAAGTAGGTAAGGGAGCCCTGCCTTTCAAAACTTATTTGCTAAATATACATTTTCAGTCAAATCGACATAATGGAAGTCAGATATGGAAGGCAAATTCTAAGCTGGTTTAGTTTTAATCTCATGCCACCTCTTTCTATGACCTTGGTTATTTTACCCATCCTACTCCTTGCCAGAGAACCCATCCTTCTCTGTATGAAGAGTTATTACAAGGAAAACCCGTCTTGTCATCACCCAAAACTATCCAGCAACACTCAAAAGGGAAACATACAGTTAAAAGCATCCGTGAAATTGATGCATTCAAAACCTAGCCTAGAACTCTGAGAAAATAACACCTTTACCAAAAATAGATATTTAATGTAGCCCAATCTCTGGACAGGCAGCACTAGTATTAAAGGGGGAAATATCTACAGGAATGCACCTAATACAATGTTACTTAGAGAAGAGTGGTCTTTTGTTTTTATACAATGAAATACTAGAGATACAAAAAGTCATACTCCCTTAAAAAATATTTCCCAGTGATCTTACTAAAATCGAAATTATGATACACATCATGTATGCTGAAATCTAAACCTATTTGTTAGTGAAAAATCTCCTAAATATTCCATAAAACCTCCATAGGGTTTTACTATCCTAATTCCTATTTTTAGCTCAGATTCCAAAAGTTACCAATGCTATTTAAACCGCAAAGCATGTATCTTTTAACACACAAAAGCCTTAAAACAAATCACTGCCTTTTAAACTTAAGCACCTTTTGTTTCTGCTTAATAGATTTATATTGCTTAAAATGAAGAAAGAAAAATCAACCAACACTGCAAACCAATTAGTACCTAAAATCAAGTAAATAGATCTTAAATGTTCTTCCCAAGTCAGAAACAGAAAACAACGAGCTTGGCATTAAAAGTACACAACATGTGGGTTCTGTAAGTAACCAGAACCAGTGAAGACTTGCACATCTGTAAAATGAAACTGGCCCAAAGCAAGTGAACATTCTGTGTATGTTTAACGTCCTCTACAGAGTTAATTCAAGAGTTGGGTGTGGCATCACCAGTGCATAAAGCCTTCAAACGTCAAACAGTTCTGTAACATATTAGCAGCAAGACTGGCAACTAAAGACATTAACAAACAAGAAAGACTCTAGCCAGAATAAACTACATCATCTATGGATCCCATTCAAAAACCAAGTATAGGGTTCCCTTGTTAAAAATTTAAGAATTTCAAGGGAGGGCCATTAATACTGTACAGGTTACATGCCCATAAAGCAGTTCTGCTTCCAAACAAGTACTTGTGCTTAAAAACAAAGCCTAACCTCAAACGTAGTAGTTTACTATGATTACTGGCCTGTCTAGCTGAATATCGAAAGAATAAGAACGAGCTGAAGTAGATCGCTATGGGCTGGTTTTCCATAGGGTGACATACAACCCAGACCCCACAGCCCCATACCACCTCACCTATACAGCCGCCCAACACCATCAAAAGCATAATAACCTGACCAGACTAAATACCATGGATCTCTAGCTTCCCGTATTTCCAAATAAACATTGTTGACAAAGGGTGGCAAAAAGAATGTGATACAGTATCTTCAGTAAGACCTCAAATGAGAGGAAAAGAATGAGCTTACCATGCAGACCAATCTACCAAAAGTAACAGTAAAATCAGTCTTAAGAAGATGCTATTTTGGAATATCCAGTCCTTTGGGCAAAAAAGAACACGAACGGTGTTCTTGTGCCACGCTAATGCCGAAAAAGCACCCCAGTTTTTTTAAAAAACCTACTTGTTTTCCCATCAAAGAAAAGTTGATCCCAGTTTAGAAGTCGGGGTATTCTCATGGCTTTGTTGTGTCCTTAAAGGAAACTTGGGACTTGCTTCAGGAATTAAAGAAAGAGGTGGGGGGAGGGGGGGAGCAATATTTTCAAAAATTATAACGATGGTAACAAGCAAAGCATGGAAGGCTAGAATACCTGTAAGTGGTAACAAAGATTCAAGACAAGAAACATCTGTCTGTAAGCCAAGATCCAAAAGGCTGGATTAAGGAACGGGGCAGTAGAAAGGCCACTTACAACACTGGTGTTCCACATCTCACTGGAAGATAGATCCTAACTCAAAGTGCAAAACCTTGACAGAGAAGGACTTGGCTTCTCTGGTGAAAAAGCAATAACCAGAACCAACCAACTGTCCTCATAACCATCCCCCCCCCCAAAAGAGAAGGAACTCTAACAATGCATGCATTTTTAGTCTAAAAAATGTTTAGCCTAAAAAATGAGGTTCAATAGTAAATGACAGGCCCAGCCTACACTCACCAGTTTGGGGTACCTATTCTATTCCAGGAGCATGCCCTAAAACTAACATTCTCTTCAACCACGGGGACAGTGTGTACATTTAAAAGAGCTAACCTGATTCCCAAGAGTAAACACTACAAAATGGAGCAAACACCTAAAGAAAGAGGGAAGGCGGTTGGGGGTGGGGGGGACTTACATGCCTCAGGCCGCCTTTGAGGGATAAATAAAAAAAACCTCATTCCCCGAAAGGTGGCAGCACAAAGTTACCCAAAAAGGAAATAAGGGGGCAGTTTTGATCACACAAACACAAAATTCTCTCAAGGGGGGGGGGGGAAGGAGAGGAATCATAAAATTGAATGTAATGTAATAATTTAGTTTTTCCTACCCCACCCTAGCCAGTATCTTCCAGACCGTTTTCTTCTTGCCCCCTCTTCCTCTTTTCTCCCCCATTTCCAAGGGAACTTTGAGTACGTACAGCCTCTCCAGCAGGATTAAATCAACATTCCTACAAACCTCTTATAAACAATAACCCAAAAGAAAATGCAGTAACGTTCCAGTCCATCCAGCAGAACAGTCATCATTTCTAGACCAAAAGGTCTAGATGAGAAAGTAGATCCAGGAAAGCTTTTCTACCCGCTCACCAAAATGGAGACTCCGGGTCAGCTTCCGCAAGAGCGAGCGAGCTTCGCACAAATGAAAAATTTCAAAGGACTCTGGGGAAACGATTCTGGAGAAGACTGTCTTCAAGGGCACCTAACCAGTATTTCAAACAAACGGATTTTTCAACAGTATGGGGAAATCACACCCCAAATGGTAGTCGAGTGGTTTTAAATGGACTTATTTGCCGTAAGTTTGGGGCTGAGATACATTTTTATGAAGACAGGATTGTTATGGGTAGGTCCACCAAAAAATTAAGTTTTAAAGAACTCTTTGTCCTTGACGGACGTATATTCATCTGGCATTACTAAGCACCCTTCCTTGGGGACAGGAAAGAGAATAGATACAGAGTAACAAATCCTTCTTTCTCACATTCTCCGAAAAAGTAGACAGAGGAAAGGAGATGAAATTTTTATCATAAAGATGATCTTTTTAAATGCACACTATTTTAAATGACCATCTGGACAACTACAACTCCGTGTTCATGGCTCACATCTAGAGGCAAGGTTTTGCGCTCCAGCCCTCCCGGATAACAAGTAGGCTTTCAAGGCAACGCTGTGGAAAGACTGCTGGCTGGTCATTGTCAAGACCACGGGAGGAGCACCTGCTGGTGAACCGCTGTCGGTCCGGGCGAGACCACCAATCGCACCGGTGCACACACACACGGCCGCGCACGGGGGCCGCAGCTGGCCAGCCCTCCGGGCAGAGCCGGAGGCGCAAGTGCCGCAACCTACCGGAGCGAACCAAAGCCCCGGGTCCACCTCGGCCGGCGATTCCCGCCCGGAGCGCTGCTCGCGCGCAAACCCACGATGCCACCGCGAGCGGCGACCTCGCGCGGCTGCGCCCAGCCTCCCCTAATACCGCGCAAGAGAACGAGCGGTCCGGGGGATGCTCTTGGCTCTGCCTCGGCCACCCCCATAACACCTCCACACACTGCGTGGCCGCTGCAAGTCTCCAGGTGCCCCGGAAGCTCCAAGGACCACGCGCGAGAAGGTGCCGTACCAAGTGGGCACGCCACCAGACACCATCCGGCAGGGGAACCTACTGCACACAGCCTCCCACAAGGCGGGGTTGTCAGTCTGCCACAAGAATCCTGCCCTTTTTCTAGAAAAAGCCCCCTCCCCCGCTTTCCCTCCAAAGCACTCACCTGCGTCTCCGCTCAGCTCTCCTCGCGCTACACGCGGCCGCACCGGGGCACGTCCAGGCCCTGCACACGCTGCCTGGAGCGACTGGCCCCGCTCGGCTCCCGCCGCCCCCAACCAGCTTGTGCCCACGGGAGGGGCGGTGCCACCTCCCGAGGCGCCCAATTCCCTTTACTCCCGCCGCCAGGGGCCGAGCTCTAGGAACTTCGCGTGCACCACCTCCGCCGCCCCCACCAGCGTTCCCGCCCGAGGCCGGACTAGGGCTCCCCCCCCCAAGCCAAGGCCGGACTCTGCTCGGCGTCGCGGGGCCGCACACAGCTCTTAGTCTCGGCGTCCAAAACAGCCCCGGGGCCGGGCGCGGCGGGCCCGCCCTCCCCGCCCCCACTCCCACGCCCCCCGCACTTGCCTGCTACGACTCGGAGCTGCAAGCTACTACGGCTCGCGCCGCCGGCCGTCAGCACAGCCGCGGAGGAGTCGCTCCGGGCGGGCTCCGCGGAGAGGCGGTGGCGGCGGCGGCGGCGGCGTCCCCAGTCCTGGCGGAGGCGGGAAGGCGGACTGGAACCCGGCGAAGCCCCCGCCCAGCCCGCGTCGCGCCGGCGACCGGCCTCCTCACCCGGCCGGCAGCTGCCTCAGTGACGCCCAGGCGCCGCGGTCCCGCCGTTTGTAGCGGGGCGGGGAGGAGGGGCTTGCTTGGAAGAGCGCCAGGAGGCGGGGCCGGCGGGGAGTTCGCGGCGCCGCGACTGCCGCCGCTGGCGCGTGCCCTGCCCGGCCGCCCGCGGGTCTGTGCCTGCGAGAAGACGCCCGGCCGCGGCCGCCCGGCTCGGTCCCTCCCGTCTCCCGATTCCGAGCAACCTCCCCGACCAGGTTCCCCTGGCAGCGCGGGGAGCGTCGCGCGCCCAGAGGCGGCAGATTCCAGGTGCAAGTTTGCAAACCCCGAGGTTCCAGGCGCTAACGCGGAGCCAGAACGACTCGCGCGGGGGTTACTTTGATGTCTATGTGTACCAAATATACACATATACATATATTACAAGCAGAGTTCAAAGGCTTTCTCTCCACTTCACAACTGAAGCATCCTGTCCCTTGGCAGAAAACTAAAGGCTTAGCCCTGGCTGCCCCTCTCTTTCCCTCTAGATGGAATATGACGTTCAGATAAGCCCGAGTACCTGTGCGGGGTGCTATACTCTGCTTCAAACGCAAAGTAGGAAATCCTGCACTCGACTATACAAGAGCCTGCCGCTCGCCGCATCCTTCCAACGCGCGCCCCCCCCACCCCGCTCGTTAGCCCCGAAATGGCCAACTCTTCACCGAGGGGGCGTCACGTAGCTACCTAGCCTTGGCCCGCCCCCACGCCCAGCTCAATCGCCTTTCCCCAGAAAAACCTGTGCCTGTCCTCAGACTCAGCCCCGCGACTGGGAGTGAAAACCGGCCCCGAGCCACGCGGTGGGAGCACGTTTTTACACCTGCTCAGCCGCTTAATTACGAGAGCACCTGTCGTGTTGTTGAGGTTGTTTTCATTGCAAAGGCTTCTGTTTTAACCCTTACCCCATAAAAACTACATTTAAAATATCACCTGTCATACCTACCTGAAATTGCAGGAGGTAAGAGAAAGGAACTGAGCAGTGGGCGACTGAGTCGCCGCAAGAACGTGACCGAGGTTACAGCTTCAAGGGCATGATGCGGGTTTGATGCAGCAAGGTCCGCTAAGGGCGCCCGGTGCTCCCCGCCCCCACGCGACGGGCGGAGCGGGGGGAGGGGGGAGACTGGAGGAAGGACTCCTCTAACCCAGGGCGGGGTGGAGGAGGCAAAATTGCTCTGTTGGGCGAAGTCAAATCAGGCATACTACAGTAAGGGGTTTAACCACATCGAAATAGAGACAATCCATCCCTCAGTTTGGGGAACCCAGACTGGGGACACCAGAAATATCTAAATGATTCTATATCAGCATTTCTTTTGTCACCCCAAATCTGATTAGCAATTAAATGACCTTAATTGACTTTGTACGGGGTTACTGGGAAAACTGCTCAAAGCGCCTACACCTCTTTGACCTCCCTCTAAACAGTGAATTTTAATATTCCCATCCCTACCATGTGGGATTGCTAAAAATGCCTGTTTCCAAACGTTAGGCAAAAATGGGCCTACCAAATTTGCCAATCCAAGCCTAAAAGTCTTAGAATGCCCTACGCCCTACTTTCTGAAGCCGACTTCTTGAAGTTAACGGGAGACCTCTCTCTCTACAGAGTTCGCCTAGTCTTCCCATCCACTTCGACCTGCAAACGTTGCGCTTTCCTTGGAGAACTCCAGAATAGGTTAAAATGGGGTGCCCAAGCACTTGGTCAAAAGAAGGAAGGAGAACCCAGGAGTGCTTGATGTAAGACAGAATCAGGTAATGACAATAATAACTGCCGAATAGTTACTTTTTTAAATCTTCCAAATAGGCAACTTTTAAACACTCAACATTTTTTTTTCAGACTTATTTGTTCAGATTCCTGGCAAACCTTTCAGATGTCCCATTTAAGAAGCCATTTTGCAAAGGAAGTCTTACAGGCTCAAATAGATTTTCTACCCTACCATCTCGAAAACATGCACACTTTTTTCTTGACCTTTAGGAACTTACTTCCTATTAGGAAAATAATTTATTCGGTTACTATTGTTTTCTCTGTACTCTTCCCCACCCCCCTCGACTTTACGCCTGCATTTTATAGGATGCAGTTTACGCCTAAGAAACAAACCACCTCCATCTCCCTCCTATTCCCAATATCCAGAGGATGTGTGTGTGTGTGTACACACACAGATGTGCGAAAGGGCTAAAGGTTTAGAATCGTAACCAACTGGAGTGTTTGCACATGAGTGGGGGCGGGGAAAGAATCTGAGCATTTCAGGGAGAAAGTAAGAGACATTCATCCCAGCCCAGCAGTGTTAAGAGTAAATACTAAACGGCTCACTATTTCTCTCACTCTGGCCACAATAAAGCCAGATCTGCTGCTAGCAATTACAAGAGAAAATACCCAGTCTCGACATCGGTTTCTTTAACCCGTATTTGAAAATGGCAAACGGGGAACGTATCCAACCTCCAATTTGCCACAGTTGTATAGCTCTCATATTAATTCTTTACAGACGTGAAATAGGTGGGTACGTAGCAACGTGCTGGGCATAAATTAAGCAACAATGGCCACGCGAGGTCCTATTCGCCGCGGAGCACCCGTGCTGGGCACTGCCACCTTGCTATCCCCAGATCCCACCGCCCGGGAGATGGCAGAGTCCGGAGGCTGGCCCCAAGTTGGCTTTTAGACCCGGGAGGGTGGGTGGGGTGAAGAGCAGGGAGAAATTAACAACCCTGGCCGGTTTTGTACCTGTTCCCCATTCTCTCCATCTCAAGCACCACACGGGCGCTCTCACGCACACTCACCCACACCCCCTCGTGCCAATAATTTAAACTTCTCTTAGGCAAAGGCAGCAGCACCTCGCTCACCACCACCACCACCACCCTCGCCGTCCTCCCCGCCCAGCGAACACCCTCCCCCTTTTCCACATCTACCCTGATTTCTCTTTCTCCGCAGTAGAAAGCCAGCTGGTTTCTCCCAAACCCTGAGAAATCACAAAAGTTAAAAGGAAGCATGCGTCCGCCCAGCGTCTCACCCCCAACCATCTTTCTCCCGGCGTCAGATTAACAATAGCTATTCGAGAAGGGCGGGGGGGTGGGGGTGGTAAGGAAGGGGGTGAGGGCAACGTAGCTGAGTTGGCTCCTGGGGTGGCTGTGAATAGTCGGGGCTGCGAAGGGGTTCCCCCTCGCCATGAAGGTGAAGTCAGCCGCGTAGGACCAAGGACAGGGCTTGGAATCCACTTCCCAGCGCCCAGCACAGCAAGACTCCCAGGCAGCCGCCACTCCACAGACACAGCTCCAAGGATCTTATTTACGCTTTTCTGAACAAAGGGAATCTCATATCCGGTACAGGCTTAAGAATTCGGCCCTAAATTGGCTACCTTCTTTTAAAAAATAATCACGGTAACTGGCGCCCATGAATTAGAGCCCGCACACCTAGCAAAGATGAGTTTTGACAGCTTCTACCCACCCCAGCCCCAGCCCAGCCCTAGCCCTCAGGCGGCATGTACTTTTTTCAGTCAACTACAACTAGCAGCCTGGTGCAGCATCTAAATTCCATCTGGCAATCCCATCTCCCCAGCACATGTTATCTGGGTAATGCAATTAAGTGTGGGGTTTTCGCTGGTCTAATCTGCAGTCCAGGCTTCTGATTCCCCTCAATAGTATTAAAGCCTCTCCAGTCCTTTGGTTGCTGTGCTAAAGTAGAGGCATGCATCCCTCAAAACCCAAGTTATCCCTCTCTTCCCACGAAATGAACTTCCAACCTCAATCCCGAAGCTCACTCAACACCTAGACTCCCATCGTACCCCTGCTTTACTCTAGCCACATTTACTCTTAAGTTTCTGCCATTGACATTTACGAAAATTCAATACGTCAAGCATGCGTCCGCCGTCTTTTAGTCTAGCTCTCTAGATTAAAAAGCAGAGCAGTAGCTTTGAAATGAGACAAACATGTGCAATTAACTTCATATTCTGTATTCCGCTCACTTACAGGTTTTCTGGGTTTGCCAGCGCATCGCTGCAACTAATGATTAAAGAAACCAAACCGAAACTTACCTTTCTCCCTTAAGGTTTTTGTGTATGTGTGTTTTTAAAGTAACGGTGCAGTTCTCCCAATAAGGATGAGCAAGAAGCTGCTGGATAGTTCTCTTAAGACAGCACGAAACCTAAACTGTGCTCGGCTTAAAAGAAGCAAATAAAAAGAAATGCTTTCGACCCCAAAGTCCAACGCTAAAAGAAATGGCGAAAAAAAAAATATGAAAGGGGAGGGGAAACTTAAAAAAGAGAGTTTAAAAAGACGGAGAGACTATCCTCCTATTGCCGTTCTACTAAACAAAAAGGGGCAAGAAAAACAAACGAAGGAACAAAGAAAAGAGACGAAAGAACGTTTTTTCAAAAAGACGATGTCTTTCTCCTTGTTGCTTTTTAGTAGGTCGCTACAGGAATAAGCTGCTGCATCTCTAACTGAGAACAGAAATAAGGGGGGAGGACGTCTTAAAAGGGAGGTGGACTGGACCACAGATTTATAGCACCGTATCACCAACCCCTTCTCTGCCTCCGCACTGCCGTGTGTGCAGCTGCTCTGCCAGGCTCCTATCCCGGGAAGCACGCGCGGAAGTATACGCCGAGTGGCGCCACAACGTAACTTGCTCATCTCCCCAGGACCCTGATTGGCCTAGATGCTTCCATTGAGGCCGCCCGGGCGAGCTTCCTTGATATGATTGGCTAGAAGCTTGTGTCACTCTCAATAGCTCAATGGAGTCCCGTTTCAAGGTAAGTTGTGCGGGGAGGTACACACTTAACACTGGCGGCGAAGGGAAATGCAAGAAGCAAAATGAGATGGAAAGAGCAACGTGGGAGGGTTGGAACTGTAGTATCAGAGTTTGCGATATGGCATGATCTTCTTTCCTCTTAAATCTTTGCTTCCGAAAGACTCATTTTCCTTGCCACCACTGCCGCATCTATGGCACGTTTCTTTATAACATTAAACTCTGTCCGGTATGTATGAGTCATTGAGAGCTCCCTCTCTTTGATCTGAGTGAAAGGAATGAATGTACATCCATTACTTACCCGCATGCCTTTTTCGATTTGTGTTCTAGTATTCTGTATTAGATACTAGGCAATATTATATCTTTCTCTATTTTAATATATGCATATTGCAGCTCTCTTGTTGATTTTTTTAAAGCATCCTTTTAGGATAAGAATGAATTCAGAAATGCTTTCAAATAAAGCTGCACGGTTTGAATTAGCTTTTATTTCATGTTAGAAACGTGTTGGGTAAACATCCTGTCAGGGAAAGAGTTACTAAGTAGAGCTAAGGTCCTTCACTTTGAGGTACATGGTGACTCAAACAGAGCATCTGTTTATAAGATTAAAACAAGCCACTCCTCTGTATTTGCTGGCGGAACAGTTCTTGGACCTCACATGTATTGCTGACAGTAAAGATTAGTCGAACCTTTATCAGGGTTCTTTCTCTTAGTATTTAGAAAGTTAAACCAGAAGACCAAATGCTGTCATTGCTTCTGCTTTATAGATGAAGACTACTTTATTAACCACCATAGTTTAATACCTTTAGGAGGCTGAAGTTTTGTTCATGGTATTTATTTCTTCCTCCAAGTGAAAGTGTGGTCCTTAGGAACAACTTGATGTATAAGTAGAGACAATATTAACTTGACCTAGGTTCTTTTCCAGCCTGAATTTCTTCTTTTAATCTTGACAGTGCCAGCTTCCTAGATAGTACTTATGTTCCTTACATAATGGAACATATCTTCTCTAGATGCTCATGCCTTTCTAAAACGAATTCCTTTACCTGTTTACTGCTAGTGGCTATCTTTGAAAATTCGGAAAGAGGAAGCACAGGTAAGAGTTAGAGATTGCAGGAGGGCAGGGTGGGCTGGAGGGTTAGGGACAGATAGTCACAAAGCAAAATGACTACAGAGTGAGGGGTGAAGTAATTCAGAGTTCCTGGAGAGTGTCCTTGAGTGTTGATAAGTGATTAATGGCAAAGAACAGAAGACCTGTTTATCTCCCATAGAGCCTGTATAATATGTTCAAATTCTATTACTTTGCATGACAATAACGGGGTTGGAAAAGGAGGCCTGAATCTATATGTTATCTTACAATTAGCATTGTTATCTTATAACTTATAATTAACCATGTCCTAATCCCCAGCCCCACTTTTTATATAGCAACAAGACTGGGGTCCTAATTTCAACTTAAAACCATTCTCTAGACCTGGGTGGAACTCAAGAGAAGAAGAAAGAAAAGCAATTTGAGGAAATGGTGTCAAGGGGCTGAGGGAAGAGCAAATCAAGAAAAAAGACAGAAAGACTCCACCTCACCTAAAATAGATTAATCATTATATGAATAAACATCTGGAAGATTGTGTTTGTTATCATCTTCCTTCAAGCCCTCCCCTCACCCCCAGGTCAGTACAGAGAAATAACTTGTAAATAAATACAATTTAAGTAAAAGTGTAACACTGTTTAATCAGACTTATTTGTGAATTGTCTTTTCTCCTTGTTAATAAGTTAATATTGAATTAGTTGCATGTATTCATGTAATATCCTTGGCACTTTGCAGAAAATCTTTACCATTCACTTACAATTACATAAGTATCTTCTAACTGGGTGGAAACTAATACGTTTTATTTTTTGATGTGTGTTTATTTCCGCAAGAAAGATTTTTGCAGATTACAGTGGTATACTTTCCCAAAGGGGGAGGGTGGATATGGAAACCTGGGTGTGGTGTGGAGTGATGAAAATCTAGCATGTGTGTTTGGTAGCTAAAGAAATTACTACTGGAAAATAGTAAACTTGTCCATTCAGATGCAAAATGCTAAATTCTGTGGATTCAGTCTATAGCCTTTCTTTAGTTTGGGCAAAGGAGCAAATGCTTTTCAAGATGCTATCTTCAACATGTTTTTTCTATGCAGGTAAAATGGAATTAAACTACTTAAGATATTGAAAATATCTTAAAATACTAGTTTATTTCCTCAATAAAACAGATGTTTTTAAATGTAAAAACTTTTAAATGGATACATATACCATAAGTAACATGTATTTTTCCAGCTTTTAAAAATAAAAATGGAATAGAGCCTATTTAAAATAAGGGATATCTGGGTATGGATTTCACTTTGAAATTCATGTTGTCATAGCCTGAAATACTAACATCTTCTATCTTGCAACTAATAAAGACTATGTATAAACACACACTCCACATTAAGCAATGTAATCGACCCCTTGCATCCATAGTTGGTTAAAGTATTATCCACAGCATCTGAATTTGCATTAGAAAAGCATTTAAAAGACATCTGGGTTATGATTGCCATGTTATCGCTGATATATCTTCAAAGTCTTTGGCATTGTTTTAAGCTGCAGTAGAGAAAGGATCTAGGAGATCATTCATTGAAAGTGTGGAGAAAAAGTTGGTTGTGGAGAAAGTTGCAAAGATAAAAGTTCTCAAAGCTGAAAAAGTAATGAATTCAATATATTATCTTGCTAAAAGTTTATATAGGAACACTCATTCATAGGAATACTAATCAGCTATTGTGGGCAATGTCTTTTAGGATAAGTAACTCCTTTACACTATGTGAGGGATGTGATTTTAGCATTTTATGATAAAGGATGTTGTAAACTACTATTGTGACATTTTTTAAAAAGTAAATAAAACAGTAAAGCTATTTAGATGAGTTTACAATCTTTGGCTTAGGGCAATAGTTCCAAACATTATACCCTCTCAGGTGAATAAAACTATTCTGTGTTAGTTTGTTGGGCAGTTTCAGGTGGGGTGTGGGGTCTGTGGTTCATAATGTTGGAAAATTGACAGTTTAATGCCTCTGTGAGAAAAATAGATATTATATAGCTTGCTGGTTATTCTTTTATTTATTCTTCTTAAAGAAGCATGTCAACTTTCCTTCCACAGTGTAGAAAACAGAAAAAAAAAAAGTTGTCAAGAAAATTAACACTAACTTGAGTTAGTGTGGCAACCGGGCAAGAGAATGAGGCAGGAATTAGCACCATGGACAGAGACGAGCCCATCCAGAATAAAGGTTTGCAAAGTCTGATAGTGTTTTTTGTCTCTCCTATGTAAGAAACGGAAACGGCAATCCTTGGGACAGACTTTTAAGGAAGACGCTGTCCTACTTCATAGAAGCACATTTATTTTGAATTAGGCTGGCTTTTGCTAGGACTCGGCCTTGGTGACAATCCGCAAGTTGGGTTAAAGTCCCGAATTCGGGTCGCACCTTTCACTGTGCTTCCCATATGCAACCTTGCCCTGGTGAGCCTGCATTTCATCAATGTTCATGCAAAATAAATGCAAATCTAGGTGCTCATCGAAAAGTCTGCTAAATATACTTCCGAGTTTTTAATCCTCGAAATTCCCAGGGGGAATTGCAACAAAACCGCCTACCGGCTCCCCCACGCTTCCCCCACCCCCATTTCTCCCCCGGCTCCTTCCACCTACTGGCAAAGGGGCAAAGCCTTTTATCTGAAAGATAAGTGACCTCCGAGACTATTTTGCAAAGGACCCTTTATATTGCAAACACTTTCCATCAGGGACAGTGCCAGAGGCGGCAGTGAGCAGGATCACAAACATCCTTCACTTTCTCTTTACATTTTGTCTGTTAACTACTGTTCGAGGGGAAAACTGTAAAGAGCACATTCGACGAGAATTCCCTTAAAACCTTAGTTTACTGCTCACGTAAAGATATGTGAACTATTTATTTAAATGTTTTTTTTTCCCAAAATGTAATCTAGTGTAGCGGTAAATCTTTTGAGACAAGCTTAGATTGTTCTCCCCACCGCCACACACACACACACACACACACACACACACACACACGCTTCCCCCCCAACCCCACCCCGGGCAAAATTTGTATGAAGTTCATTGTCCTTTAGGTGATTTGACTGCAGAGATTCATATTCAGACTAAGATGTGTTGCACGTGCCCCAGAGTGTCTCGAAAAAATATATTTGCAGCTTCGGATCGACGATCATTTATGTAAAGCTTCCCACAAATGTCCTCAGATTTCTTTTCTTCCCCTCTTTTACTCAGTAGCAACTTTTAGCAGGATAAACTCAGGTCTTTGCTGAGCGTGCAAAGGGAGGTCTAGGAGAGGGTGAGGTAAGAAAAACTGGAGGTGAGAAAAGGCAAATCAGAGCTTTGTGCCCGTTTCTTTCAGGGATGCTTACAGCTCTCTCTAAGCTTCCTCCTGGAGCCGATACATCTCATGCAAAATTAATACAAGTAATTAAAAATAGCAGTTTCCAAAGTTAAAGGAAACCATCTGTCTCCGCTGGTGGCAATCAGTCTCTCCGCCGGCCCCTTTACCGGGACCTGGGAAGAAACGGTTTTTCTGCTTCGGATGCTCAGAGGTTCTTTCTTATATTGAAGATTTATGTTTCCACTTGTGTGCGATGCACGTTTAATTTGAAATAATAAAGCCGGGCTGAGAGACCAGTCAATCAGAGCTATCAACTGCTCTCTGTATGCTGCCCTGCCCCCACTTCCCTCTGGTCTCTAACCCTCTTTCCTTCTCTTACCCTCCCTACATTAGCCTCCCCCTCCCTTTTCCTCCGTCCCCTACTCACTCACACACTCGCACTTTCCCCCCACGTGTGTTCAGATCAAACCCTTGCCCCATAGAGCAAGTGACCGCAACGGGGCACGGTGACAAAGGCGCAGTTTGTATCAGAAGAAGACTGAGGCCGGGGAGACACGGCTGCTAGAGAAACAGCTGTCTTATCAGCCCGCTGCAGAGATGGAGATGGCTCGAGAGGTCCTCAACAGATAATCACTTGAATAGGTTTGCAATGCGCCAAACTTCACGCTTGATAAGGCCAACCCAATGTAGAGAGCAGCCCGGATCCTGCTCCATTCTGTTTTATCTGAGCTGTAAATTAAGAAATTGAAATTCAGGTGGCAAAGGCAGCAGTCTGCTGATACACCGTTAAAGTAAACTGTCATTAAAATGCTTACGGCAGGCAGAGAGGGGGCGCCTGGAATGGGATATTGTTTTGTTTTATTTTTTAATTGGGGGGGAGCCGTGAGAGAAAAAGCCCACCTGGTTTTAAAAATTATTTGGGGAGAGGGAAATGAGGATTAGCAAAGGGACAGAGCATCTTGATGTAATTCCTAGTCGTAAGCTTCCATGCATAAACAATTTGAAAAGTATAAAGTTGTTGGAAGTTTGGTGAAATACAGAATAAGGAACAATTTAAAAGCAATCTGATGGAAAATAGAATTCTGTCTTTACCAGAACACAGGACAATGGAAGCTCTCTGGTGACAGTATTAGAAACTGAGTCTAATGGAATCTAAAGTTTTCCCTTTATTGCAAGAAAAACAGATCAACTGGATACAGAGGAGTTACCATAAACTGAGGTTAACTTGACCTTTTTGTTGATGTGATAGGGCCACCAGAGAGATTCCAGGGTGATTTTTTTAGAATAGTCTAGGGAATTATCGACCATATAAGAGAATCAGCTTAGCTACTTACAGGAATATGGGCTGTATTTCACCTACTTCCCCTTTACCCAGGTTATTACTAAGAGATTAGTAATTCAGGAAACTAAAATATTCCATATGTGTATATTAACACCATGTGGTTCTTAAAGCACACTTTGTGCCTACACTTCCTATGTCTGCATTTATGGATAGAAGGGATGAAGTTGTAGGCATTATTTGAATCAATGTCTCACAAAAGCTTAAAATGTATAATGACCAGAATATGGCCAGTGACCTTGCTGCCTTGATTCACTAATGACTGTGCACTGTACCTTGTTCTTTTTGTCACTGAGGGGATTGTAAATTCACTGGTGTGCATTTATGAAAGTGTATGACAAGATGCATTTCATTTTATACAATAGCATTTATATCTTAAGTTTTAGCAATATATCTGAAAAGATACCTTCTGATAACACACAGTTAATCAGGCTTTATAAAATCATTCAGTTTTTACTTTGTTTAACCCCAAAACTTTGATCAATGTTGGGATGTACTTAAATTATACTATTAAGGCTGCTTCAGTCACAGTGCAATGTGGAAGAATTAAAAATGAATTTGTGAGGAAAAGTAGTGAGAGAAAAAAAAAAGGTGCCAGTATACATTTCAGTACTTGTTAAGCTATATATTAAGATATGTTAAATTATTGTTTTAAACTTTGCACTTATCTGATTATTCATAGGGAGACAAGCAAATAAATATAAATCAAGGAATCTCAAACACATTTTTCTTTAGTTCCTTATTCAAAAATCCTTCATGTCTTCTAACCCAGAAAACAGGTGGTGTTGTTGTTAAATTGAAGTATATGGATGAATGAATGCTGTATGTATTTCCTGCAGGAGAAATTTATGTTTGTGTAAGCTAAATTTTCCCTTCTGTATCACCATTTTCCATAATGTTATATTGATTTAAATAATGGCTGCTATAGGAGCATTTTAGGAAATATTTTCTTAAATTCCAGGCTTTCAGGCAATATTATCTTCAAATAAGCAGACAACAGGATATTTTTCTGCTTGTTACAAATACTCAAATAAGTTTGAACTGCCAGCTTTAATGTGTCTCTTAAGCTATGTTTAAACTTTTTTGTTTATCTTAATTAAATTGAAAATATGCATACAATGGACAGCTTAAGCTATTATTTGCCAAAACAGGCAGAACTTTTTAAAGATGAGAATTTACAGAAGGGTTAAAAGATATACTCCCAATAAGTCTGATGTGAGAAGATATTTTATAAATTTACATTATAATATTTCAAAACTGAAAGATAACTTTAAAAAGAGAACATTACATTATTGAACAGAAAAGTGTTTTGGCATGAATTATAAAAACCACTCCTAATTTCTGTCCCAAATAAATATATATGGCATTATGAATGATGAAAAATAATTTAAAAACCAAAAAAATGCCAATTTTACTTTTAAAGGGATTCCCCATTATTCATTCCTTTCTGTGGAAAATGGGATAATAGATTTTTAAGGAAAACATTTTCTATGATGTATAAAGGTAAAAATATTGGAAACATTAGAAATGTTTAAAGTTAGTAATAGTTTTGTTCAAAACTGATTATAAATCTATCACCAAAGAAAAAAAAATCTTACAACTAATAGTGTCCTTACACATATAATATTTATCTTCATGTGAAGGTGGAATGACTGATACATAACCAGTTCCTGTTTCTAAGTATTTATTCATGACCTTTGACAAAACATCCTTTTTGGTTTGATTCAAGCATCTTTTATGTGCCTGTATTTGTACAATGTCTATTTATACATTAATGGTAAGCGCATCAAAAATTAGTCCATTTAATAGAAATTGTAATGTTACTCTACCATGAGCTACAGCTTTGCAAATTCTTAAATGTTTGGGTTTGTACTTCAGACATATCTCAGTTTTAACCTGACTCAATCACTGTTGGTCCTTAGACAAGTTAACTTACTGTCTTCTAAGCCTTGATTTCCTGATCTATACAATAGTGATAATAATGTTTAATGTAGGATTACTGTAAGGTCAAATGTAATCGTTAGTGTAAAATATTCAAACTTCCTGGAATAGAGGAAACAGTTGTTACACGGTAACTATGATTATGGAAACAAAGGGGTGACTTAGCATATTTATTTGATGAAGCAAAAATTAGAGTTCCTCCTTTTACATACTGTCTCTTAAATATTTTCATTTGCTGTCATTAGTATCCCAACTGATATAGCCTATGATAAATATCTTCTCACATTTCTAATTATAACCAAGTTTAAAAGGCTCAAAAACATAAAATCTTCTGTCTGCCCTCTTATGTGGCTTCAATATATTTCCCAATACAATTTCATGATTTGACCATAAAAAGTTGTGGGTCTTCAAAAAGGAACTTAGTCTGAGATCCCACTTGATTGATATAATAATAAAAACACCTTGGATTTTTATAGTACCTTTCATCACAAAAAGCTCAATGCACTTTTACATATTTATCATTGTAACCCAGAAGGTAAGGAAGGACATAAATTATTTCTCATTTTCAGGGGCATAACAGAGGCATTAGGAATATGGGTTACATTTCTAAGATTAATAGGAATAAAGAGCAGCTTTCCTGAATGTCAGTCTTTCTACAGTGTGTTACTCACTTTGGAATTAATTATGACCATTGTTACTTTAGTTAAGCTCAAAATGTTAGTGTTTGCTATTAAGTATAAGTTATAATTCGGTTAATTACTTGCTGAAATCAAGTTGAATCAAATACATATCATCGCAATCTAATCAAATTAAAATATTTTGATTTTATGCCAAGAGACACTTTTATTATTCAATTACATATATGCATATATTATCCATCCTTATTTACCATTCTGTGTTAACTCTAAGACGAGAATTAAAAATTTTTTAATGTTTTATTTATTTCTGAGAGAGCGAGAGACAGCATGAGCCGAGGAGGGTCAGAGAGAGAGGGAGATACAGAATCTGAAACAGGCTCCGGGCTCTGAGCTAGCTGTCAGCACAGAGCCCAACACGGGGCTCAAACCCATGAACCATGAGATCATAACCTGAACTGAAGTCGGACACTTAACAGACTGAGCCACCCAGGTACCCCAAGAATTTAAAAGTTACTAGTCATTTATGGCCTTGGAAGAAATCAGTTTCAATCTCCTTATCACTGGCCTTTCCCCAGGCTCACTCCCTCTCTCCACATTTTTATAGGCTATAATATTTATTCCATTTACATAGGCTAACAGTACTTTCTGCTCTAGTTTCTATTTCTTAGTTTGTCTGTGCTTGATAAATCTATCAAAATAAATATCTGTAGGAATATAGAGGTAGAATATATAAGGGGCACAAGAGAATATACTTTCTGTAATAGTTTTTTGTTTGTTTTAAATGAAACAACACGGAGGAATAATGTCCACTTAACATTGTAAAGCATATAATATCAAAAGAATACTAAAATAGGCTTATGGTTTATAGTTTTGCAGTTCCCTCCTAGGCTGACATCGCTGTGAATTGATATAAATGCAGCTACAGATGTGGATTTTCACTGAATAAGTAGAATGGAAGGAAACAAAACTTTGCAGCCTGATAAAAAATAAATCTTAAACCTTTTGATGTCTAAGTTCATTGATTACAATGGGGGGAAAAGGAGACATTTTTTGTATTTTAAACCTCAACAAGCATCTATCTGTAACCTAAATGTATCTTATAAATTTGGTAAGACTGAACCACACACAGTCAAGTCCAGTCATGTGACTGCCTGACTTCTATGACAAAGTGTAATTAGCACCAAGAAGAAACACACATGCGTACACACAGAACAGCGAGAGCTGCTCATTAATGCCATCACACCAACACCTTTTAATCCTTCATGTTGATGCAGCTAAATGGGAAATCTATTTCTATGACTGAGTATATGTATGTGCATTTTAAGGGAATGCTGAGAACACAGCTGTAATAAAAATAATGTTCTGTTCCTTTGGTCACTGTCATTCTGGTATGAGAAATTAGAGAATATGGTTGTTTGAAATGTCAGTTTTTATAAACATGAGTTGGAAGACCTAACATAAATGAATGGTGTTACAGACTGTTTAAGCTGTTTGAGTAACAAATAGACATTTCCTTGAATTATTTTGACACAATTGACTGTGAAATTTCTTTTTTTCTTTTGCTAGTATTTCTAGATTTCCTCTGCAGACAAAAAAAGAAAGGCCTTTCTTTTATGCCGGTGCTCATCATTTAACTCATACAACACTGATATTTTCTAGAATACAAATATTTCCTGGATATAAAATGAATGTTACAAGAAAGGTATGTTTCCACATTAGCCACATCAAAAGGATACATGAAGATTTGAGCCTCTTTACAAGGTATTATAAAAGAGGAAAATATAAATGTATATTGTGGTGCTTTAGTCCTTCATTTTAAAAAATCTTCATATGAATCAACTTTATTAGGGTGTATGCATGTGTATGTTCAGAGCAAATGCAATGAGGTTCAGAGGAAAAAAATGATAAAGCTTTGGTCAGGGAGATCCGGCCAACTGTAGTGAAGGAAGTGGGCTGGAGAACAAAGACACTGGGTTGGTTAGGTCACATCATGGAGGATTTTGAAAGCCAGCAGAGGAAAGCGCTGACATAAAACTACTGGGTACGGGATATATCTATTAATAGGTATAAATTTTGGACATGCTAAGTGGAAAGAGACTTAGTGCTATAGAAACCAGAATCAAGACACAAGGAGGGGTAAGAAGTTTTTTGTCTAAAACTCTAAGACCCCTTGGAATGAGATGTCAAGTTCAGGGGATAAACTGAAATGGGGAAGACTGATAAGTATAGAAGAGGGGTTCACTGATGACAATGAAAATGTTTTGATGGCCAAAATATTTATAGCAGGCCCTGGGAAGGTGATAGGGTTCTGAACAAATAATACTTTTGAGCTAAAAAGCCCAAGACCACTATGAGAATGAGGAACCAGGAACCAGAGCCTACATCTTGATCATCTGTAGATGTCTCTAAGACACCTCTATCTCCCAGAGGAGCCTTTAAGAACACTGCTAGGAAGGGTACACTGAGCTAAGAATTATAGGCCTGGAGAAAGGAGACATGGGTCTGAGTTATTATTTCTCCCACTAACTAGCTGATTCCCTTTCAGCAAGTCACTCTGGCTTGCTATAATCATAATGGGTAACAAGTATTGAGTATGTATTACATGCCAGGCAACCATTCAAATGCTTTATATGCATTAAATCATTTAATCCTCAAAATAATCCTATCATTTTAAAGAGGAGGAAACTGAGGAAATTGAGTAATTTGCCCAATTATCACACAACTAGAAACCAACAAAGGTGTGATGTGACCCCAAGTAGTTCATTGCTCTTCGTTTTAAGTTATTTATTTATTTTTTGCAGGTAGGGCCGAGAGAAAGAGAAAGAGAATCCCAAGCAGGCTCCGCTGTCAGCACAGAGCCCAACACAAGGCTTGATCTCTCAGTCATGTGACCTAGGCCAAAACCAAGAGTCATTCGCTTAACTAACTGAGCCTACCAGGTACCCCCCAAGTAGTTCATTTCTGTGGCCAAAGTCCTTAACCACTATGTATTAGATAAATTCTACAGTACTTTCCAGATGTGAAATCCAGTAATTCTAATGAAATATAGCAGAAATTAAAGATGATATAACACTTGCAAGAGAACAAGAGTACAGGGAAAATAGAACACTGAACATAAACACGCAAAATTCTTCTTTTTTAATGGAAATAATCATATCAAGGCTTGACATGCCATCTAATGCTGACAAATGGAAGAGAGAGAAAAGTGATATTTGGATGATTTACTTCTTTAAAATGATTCAGGTAAAATACAACAATAGGATTTTTAAGAAACATAATATATGATGCCCTAAGAAGTCTGAACCACCAGTAATACTAGGTTTCAGGAAATTTTAATTATTTAGGTTTTGTAAATTTTAGTTTTTAGAAGTCTATTCCATAATCATAGTAAACAGTTATAAGCCATTGAAAAGGATAGTATATATGTGTAATTTAGTGATATGTAAAGATTCTCATGAAATATTGTTGAGAGTATTTGATATAACATAAAGAATAGTCAGTAGGACATTATACAGTGGCTATTTTAAGGTAGTAAGAACTGGACCTTTAGTTACTGTTTTCTTAATGTTTTCTGCATTATTGGGTTTGTAAAAATTCTTTTTTTTTTAAAATGTTTTATTTATTTCTAGGAGAGAGAGAGAGACAGCGTGAGCAGGGGAGGGTCAGAGAGAGAGGGAGTCACAGACTGAAACAGGCTCCAGGCTCCGAGCTGGCAGTCAGCACAGAGCCCGACGCGGGGCTCCAACCCACGAACTGCGAGATCATGACCTAAGCGAAAGTCGGACGCTTAACCAACTAAGCCACCCAGGCGCCCCTGGGTTTGTAAAAATTCTGAGCATGCATTCTTTTTTATAAATCAGGAAAACAGGTAGTTTTGTCTTTGGGGACAACACACACACACCACAGCTCAAAAGATCAAGCTTTGGCCCCATAGAAACTGGTGATGGAGACCAGTAACCTCTTAAAAGACAAGTTAGATTCACAGAGAGGACAAATTAACAGCTCTGAAGTTTATAAACAAAATAATATTCACACACACAAACAAATCTTGAGATTTAATACATATGAAAAATACGTATATAATAGAGCAAGATGAGAAAAATTTTAATAATTGCTCTAGCAGTTTCTTAGAATAATACAATATAAGATAATAACTTCCTGCCCATTTAGAATTGCCTAATATTAACTATAGTCAGTAATATCAACTATTTCCTTTACTTAATACCTATTTATATTATGGCCAAGGGATGTTCTTTCCATTTAATTAATCATTTCTTTTTCCCTACTATACCCTTTCTGCAGTTGCTGGAGAATCTCATAAAATGTCCCTCTATTCCCAACTAACAAAGCCCTTAAAGTGATTTGCTTATATTTCTATGGCATATAAATAAATGAAAACCATAACACAGTAAATAATTATAATGAGATTGAACAAAAACTGGCTTCCTGACAGGTACCATTTAGTGAATTGCTGTTTCAATGCCCTAAACAGTCACCTGAGTTAATTCAATTTTCATACTGTTTAAGATCTGTCTTTAAAAATCTCTCTGCAGAGAATGGGAAAATGGCTCATGGTCTCAGGTCTATAGGATGGTACAGTCTGAACATTCTCATTTCTTTAATTTTGCTATTGAAAAATATTCTAATATTATGGCCAAGAATCTAACAAGAACTACAAACAGTATTATTTAATTTTAAAGAAATATAATGACCAAACTCATAGTCTTGGTAGAACTGGAAAAGAAGATACTATGACATAATATCAAAACGAGAGAAATTTATTTTTTTAGTGTGAAGTCTTTAAAGTGGCTCTGGTACTGTCTTTCAAGCTCTATAAGTTGTGAACATATATTAACTTTTAGATATGAGTAATGGCCATTTTGAGAAAATGTTATTTGTCATAAACAGAGGACATAAAGCACCGCTGCCCTCGATCATGCACTCATTTGACTCGTGGCGCAGTCTTGAATAATTTTAAACCAAACATGACTGCGGCAATCAATTTTTGTCCAATTTATTGGGCATGAGTTAAAGCCAATTAAAAAACCATTTTTGGTGCAATTCAAGGGGAAAATGTATAAACCCATGAAAAACAGATTTCAGTCCTAGACGTGAGTCATCACTATTCTAAATAATGGTGTCAGCCCCAAATCAGAAAGAACAAATCCTAAAATTGCATATTCCACACTGGAAACTGAATTTCTCAGCAATGATTTTATGTAATTTTTAATTTTTAATAAGAAATTAACCTAAAGGAAAAGCATGCTTTTCTAACATTGTGTCATTTCTGAATATTTTTTAGCTATGAAATTAAAAAGTAGTTTACAGCATCTCCTGAGTTTCTGAATTAAGACCTAAGGTAGAAGGTCATCTGAAATTTTCTACAAAGACAGCAAAACATTTTACCTATAATTTTAAAGTATCTTTTACCTATTCGACCATGTCTCCTTCCACATGGATATATAGTAGGTCTCTTTTAAGGCCATACAATGAAATAATCCCTGTCCACTCCAGATAATCTTAGAATAATCAAAGCAGCAAAACAGAAGCTTCTAGGTAAGAAATTATACCTATAAAATACAGCCATACAGTTTTTAAGTTATATATTTAAAAGGCCTTTTCAAGATTGTAGTGGTTCAGAGTACTCAAGAAGACCTGGATTCTGGTTCTACCTATCCCATATCTTTATTTGTTTGTTTGTTTGTTTTTATGTTTATTTATATTTTAGAAAGAGAGAGACAGAGCATGAGCAGGGGAGTGGTAGAGAGAGAAAGAGGGAGGCACAGAATCTGAAGCAGGCTCCCGGCTCTGAACTGTAGGGCTGAAACCCACCAGCAGAGAGATCATGACTGAGCCAAATTTGGACACTTAACCAACCAAGCCATCCAGGCGCCCCTCCCATATCCTTGGTATATGATGTGAAGCACATTCCTTGACCTCTCCAAGCTTCAGATTTCTCATTGGTAAAATGAGTACTATAAGAATAATAGCCACCTTTTAGGATTATTGTGAGCACTAAGTGAAAAATTATTTGCCAAGGGCTTAGGAGAATGCCTGGCATAGAGTGCATCTCCAGTGAATGTTAGAATTGGTAAGAGGAAAGCCTGGCAGTTCTTACCCGTAGCTATGGATTGATGCCTACCTGGGAGGTTTTCTCTTTTAAAGTACAGATGCCTGGTCTGTATCCCAGGAGATGTTGCTCAGTAATTCTGAAGTGCAGTCTAAGCATATGTGTTTATAAAACCCTCCATGAATGAGTATGATGAACCACTGATTTAAATAAAAAACAGTACAGGGGCACCTGGGTGGCTTAGTCGGTTAAGCGTCTGACTTTCGCTTAGGTCATGATCTCGCGGTTCATGGGTTCGAGCCCCGTGTCGGGCTCTGTGCTGACTGCCAGCTCAGAGCCGGGAGCCTGTTTCAGTCTGTGACTCCCTCTCTCTCTGACCCTCCCCTGCTCACGCTGTGTCTCTCTCTCTCTCTCTCTCCTAGAAATAAATAAAAAACATTAAAAAAAATTAAAAAAAAAAACAGTACAACTTCTTCAGTTGCTCAGTTAACTTGGAGTTAAAGTCTGGCTTGAATTATTTTGGTGTGGCTCTCTGTTGAGCAGATTAACTAGAATAATTGCCAAATTTGTACTTTGAAAGAGATGTAACTGGAAGACTCTTAAAAAGATTTGATTTACATCAAATGGCTCAGGTTGGCTAAGCATCCGACTTCAGCTCAGGTCATGATCTCACAGAGGGTGAGTTTGAGCCCGCCTTGGGCTCTGTTCTGACAGCTCAGAGACTGGAGCCTGCTTCGTATTCTGTGTGTCCACCTCTCTGCCCCCACCTCTCAAAAATAAATAAACATTAAAAAAATTAAAAAGTAAAAATTTGGTTTACATTCATATGTCTGTGAGGTCACAGAGTAAGCATGATTTTCCACAATTTCCTGTGGAAGAAGAGACATGTAAGATGGCCCTGGAAAATTACATTGGCATGGATATTTTAGTGTTTACTATGTAAGCTTTTATTTTTTATTTATTTATTTTAAAGCGAGAGAGTGTGTGAACACAAGCAGGGGATAGGGATAGAGAGGTAGAAAGAGAGAGAGAGAGAGAATCCATGGAGAACATGGAGCCTGCTGTGAAGCTAGATCTCAGGACCCTGGGATCATAATGTGAGCTGAAATCAAGAGTCTGACTCTCAACCAACTGAGCCACCTAGGCTCCCCTATTGTTTATAGGTTTTATATCTACTTAATAAACATAAGGAGATAAGACCTTTTTTTTCAGTTATATTTTCCTATTGGGTTACTTCACTTCTAACTGTCCTATTTCGAAATAAGTAAGCAGTCTCCTCAGTGATAGAGATCAAGGAGTACCACATAGTTAAGAAAAGCAGCTATCAGAATAATATTTATATTGGCCTGATGTGACCACCCTACAAGTTCTTCCCCATAACTGTTTAACAAAAATGAGGACATTTTCCCTGGGAGTGACTTTTATTTATTTATTTTTTAATGTTTTTATTTATTTCTAGGAGAGAGAGAGAGAGAAAGACAGCGTGAACAGGGGTGGGTCAGAGAGAGAGAGGAAGTCACAGACTGAAACAGGCTCCAGGCTCTGAGCTGACAGTCAGCACAGAGCCCGACGCGGGGCCTGAACCCACGAACCACGAGATCATGACCTAAGCAAAAGTCGGACGCTTAACCTACTAAGCCACCCAGGTGCCCCTGGGAGTGACTTTTAAATATTAACTGAAAAGAAGGTCTCTCCTTAATATCTTCCCATTAGTAGAGATTAATTCATTAGATTAACAACCTGTCACCTTGGAAGGGAAAGAGTTATTGTCCTACCAGACCTTGGGTTGTAACAATATGAATAAAGGGATGGCACAACCCTAGGGGAACAGAAGGAGGCCAGGTCCCAGAGGCATCAAGAGGTAATAGAGATGTGAGAAAACCAAGCACACAGTTTTTCACCATTTTTGCCTAGAGCAGCTCTAGGTGCAGCTGGTATATTCTCAGACTTACGGCTTTTACAGGCCTTGTTGGTAGCAAATCAGAGTTAATTATATCCTGGTATATTCCTACACAGGAATCCAAGAAAATTCTAATACTGTCACCCTAAAAGGGTTTTTTATTTAGAGACTTTTTATTTTTAGAGAGTATGCCATTGATATACCATCTCACTGGATCTAAGAAAGCAAATTATATAGATTACCTAAGATTGGGGAAAAAGACTCATTGTCTGGGAACATTTTTATTCTGACTCCTGGAATTTAGAAAGGACTGGAGTTTAGAAACCGTCTGAAACTTGCTGAACTATTATGGACCATGAAAATGAAAATCTGTATAAATAAATAAAATAAATAAATAAATAAATAAATAAAACCTGTTTTCTTCGTTTATGAATATAATATTTTATCTAAGTCTAGCTTTAGACAATTGGTCTCTAAAACATGGCTCTTTGAAATTTTAGAGGCGAGAACCCTTTCGAATTTTCCATTTAACCAGCTTTCTCACAGCTGTTGACTTGGAGTACTTTCCTATTCTCCCAGGTGACAGTTCAAGGACCCTCACTGTGTCATTGTGACAGCCAGCAATGTATGCAGTCAGGAACATGTTCCAATACAACTCAATTCCAAAGCCACACCTATATCCACTCCCAAGGATAAGGGCACAGATAACTCAGAGCCCCAATGTTACCTGAATGGGAAAGATCTCTCTGTTGAGGAAAATCAACCTTTATATGCATCTACTTTCTGACCCATGAATGGATCACAAACCATAAGGATTCTTTGAAGGATTTGTTATTTGGAACCTATCAATATTCCTTTTCCCTCACCTTTTTTCTTTACATTGTGTAGGAAATTTCTCTTTCATTTAGGAGTCTTTCTTAATGGAAAGCTAAATAGCTAAGTTCATTTTTAACTTTCAGTAAGAACAAGCAAAAAGAATATTTCAGCATAGCTGCCATTGCAGTACTATTTATTATATCCACTAGAGGACTCCTTTCAGAATGGTTCAAAATATCTCCCCTCTCATTCCGTGTGGCCTCTGGCATTTGATGCTCAACTAACTCTTGAGTTGGGCCACTGGCTACTTATCAGTATTAGAATGAAAACATTCCCCCTACTTTACACCTCCTGCTAGTTCAATAAAGTGATGTTTAAATAACTGAACTGGCTTCAATGAACTGTACTTGCCATTTTTTCTTGCTTCTTAGCTAGATAAAATGGAGATAATTATGAAGTGGATGAGCAGGTTTAATGAAAGCCAGTTTCTTTTGGTATACTCCTGAAGCAGCAATCATCATCTGTTTGGCTTTTGAAGAGCAACAATTATAATCACTTAAACCCCCAAGGGGAACAAAAATAGAATTTACATTAGCATATAAAATATACAGCTGGATTGGGCAAGCCTATAAAATTCTGGGGAAATCATTCTAATCTGAATGCTATTCAAACTCACAAGTAAAATGAGTTCAAGAGTATTTTACATGCTTCCTTCCTATAAAATAATACATATAACAATGTTGAGAGGATTTTCCTAAAAATGAACACAAGGAAGTAAAAAATTGTTGCCAGGAGAGAATCCCAGGGAGAATGGGATAAACTGCATTGTCAAGATATCAGAAAGCAAAATGCATAATGCTATTCACGTGAAGTCCTAATCACTCTGAAGTGAAGATTTTTCATGCAGTTGGGAGTGGTTTTAGTCTGATCAATGATGAAACTTAATCATAAGTAAAGAAAATTTCAGATTAATAGTACTTCCCTCCTCTGTTGTAAATGTGAAAGCCACACAAAGAAAAGTGAAATCCCTTAAGTTGATACCTTATTGTTACAAAGCAGAATGCTTTTTTTCTATTTTAAAACATTTTCATATCATAGCCTCTCAAATAACCTTTCTTACACCTCCCTTTCTAATTCTAGCCCAGATCACAGGCAAACTCCCTCACCATTTATGTTATTTAATTACTTTTGCTTTTATGTGCTTTTCATGGTTTGCAATATACTTTTTTTTTTCATTTGGTAAAGCACAGAAGAATAAAAATGGAGCCTGTGCTTTATCCATTATGCTACTAGCAACAAAACACTAACATAATCAATATATTAAAGGCTTCCCTGGCTATGCACATTTGTCAAAGGTAGTGTATCTGAGAAATTACACTAATGAATCTTAAAAAATTCCACATCCTACACAGAAAACTTACTCTCCCTCGTCTTAAGTACTATCCAAATGTAGAAATTATAAAAATACATATTATACCTTTCTTTATATTATTTGAAGGTCCACTCTTACATTTTTTAATAAAAAAAAAAGTGAGTGTGCAAAACTTCACCTCCACTGAAGCACTTCCTGAATACCCTCATGAAAGCCAACTGCAGGCAATTGGTGATGGCTTCCTCTATGCTCCTAAAAGCACTTTGTACATACCTCGGAAAGCAATGATCTCATTCCATTATAACCATTTGTTGACATGTCTGTCTCCTACACTGACTGCATTGCTTGAGAGTAAAGCCTTTCCCAGTGGGGTATTCCCTGGCTCTAATACTGTGCCTAAACCTGGTAAGCATCAGTAGTGTTTGTGAAGTAACATATACCACTAAGTTGTATTGTGAGACATACCAAAATGTTATGTTGTCTATAACTACACGTACTAAATACCACCTCTAATCTAAATACCACTAATACCAAATTTAATTTGATAAATTAAGCACAGAGAAATTAGAAATTCAAAAGTCTAGATTTCTATAGCAATCTTCACTCTCATGATCCCTAACAAAGGACGGTGGTAATTTTTTAGATTTTATTAAATATGTATAATGTGTTCCACGGTTAATGCTTTTGATTGGAAACACCCAAAAAGCTGAGTTCTCCAGTCTTAAAGGTAATGACCTCAGGTTTCATTAACTTTATATTTCTGTTAAAAAAAAAAACCATTAACGTTGTCTTCTCAACCTCTATCAATGTCTGTCAGGTGTAGTGGTCTAGGTGGTATTATTTTGTCCTTTCCTGTACACCCTTCCTGCTCTGAAAGGCTTTGAAAATCCATAACATGCAACTTTACTTGGAACACAAATTGTAATAATTTCAGATTCAAAAGAATCTAAAGCGATTATTGAGGTGCAGAGCCTGAAGGATTCCAGAACCTATGCAGGAACTATCTTAAGGTCCCTCCATTCTTTTCCTAATTTACACATAATCCATACATCCTAATTTTTCAAATGAAATTACCATTTATGAAGTTATGGGAAAGCAATAGTGGAGAAATAGAAGAAAATAGACTTTACAGACTTATCCTAAAATACTCTTGGATTTTTAGTTAATAATAAAATTAGTTAATGTTCTTATCGTTAGATACTCAGTTTTGTGGCATTAATTATCCCATAAGTTTAAAACTGAAAAGCTACTTTAATAAGTTTTCTCTTATGCTTCATACTAACAAAAACAAAAAAAAATTTTGTATGTATATTTACACTTACTGATTATCTATGTATATAGACCTGCGAAGTTTGATGAATTTGAGAGAAAAGAAAATTGTCTTGGTACAGATCTATGATTTTAGTACGTGACAATGTAATGTGAACTTTCAAATCAAGGATAAAATAGAAAGTTAAACAAATATTTTATGAACTTTGATAAAATCTCAGATTGAATTTTATTTAAAATGAGGCAAGTAACTAGAATTAGTTCCGGGGGGCTGGGGGGTGAAATCTAAGGGTCTGTCAAGGTCGAAGTGAAGTCAAGCTGAGTTAGATGTGACCAAAAACTACAATATTGTGGCATTGAAATACTCAAGTCCCACAGTTTTCCTGATTGTAACATGGTTTTTAAAGGTTGAAAATTACCAGACTTTAAAAAAACCTACTGGAATGCTCATAGAAATTGAATTTAAACATAATAGAACTATGGGGTGCCTGGCTGGCTCAGTCAGTTAAGGGTGTGACTCTTGACCTAAGGGTTGTGAGTTTGAGCCATGCTGGGTGTGGAGATTACTGAAAATCTTAAAAAAAAAATAAATAAATAAACATGATAGATCCAGATGATTTCATTTTATAAAGAGCTGACACAAAAGAGATTAATCAAATTTTTAAAAGTTCTTCACTTGACAAGAGTATAAATTCAAATGCTCTTTTATCATGTGAGCTCTGTGCATTTTAACGAAGTAACCCAATTTAAAAAAAAAAAGATTTACACAAAACAACTCAGAAGCCCATTAATTGCATAACATGCAGACAGTTATTCTGAGTGCTTTCATTTCTTCTCAGGTGAAAGTGAAAAATTGAGTAGTTTTCTGCTGAATGTAAATGATGTCCTTAAACATTTCTTCATTGGTACTTAAGGGAACTTGAATGGATTATCACCATAAAATCTTAACATCTCCATTTGTGCAGATTCAAGGTAATAGATAAGCAAACTGGAGCAGATACAATATCTATGTCCCAATCTCTCAGGTTCAAAGATTTTATATATTAAAAAAGATTCGAGCATTTTCAAGGGAAATAGTTTTTTTCCCCTAATATTTGAGAGTCTATCATCTTTCATATTTAAAAAGAAAATATATGAAAGGAGCTCCTTTGAAAATCTATTTTCTATCGTACTTTCTATCTTTACATCTCTTTAGTTAACTAATGAAGGCAGTTTAAAAACTCACAAAGACATTACAGAAGTTAACTGATTATAGGTATATCACGGTAAACTAACTTAAAAAATACATATTATGGCCAAAAAAAAACCTTCAAATGATTTGCCACCTATCAAATCACATAACATTTCATTACTTAGGCATATGTTAGTTTCATCAAAATTTTTAAGTCCTTAAAATGAAAAATTAAAAAGCACTTAAGTTGGTAAAATGAAAAAAAAAAGTCACTCTGCTTATTTGATTATAAGCCCATTTTTAAAAAACTGGGTTTGCAGTTAGGTCTTCATTTTAGTACACAGACATTGTTGGTACTTACTTGAAAATACTTTTGTCATTACAGTTGATTTAATCTTCCTCTCCTTTTGCTTGTTTTTGGGGTGGGATGGAGAATGCAATAAATTCTCCATAATTATTGCCCCAAGAGAGAAACAGAAACAACCAGCCAAATTAGCTTAATGTATCCAAACCCAATTTGGGGAAATAATTAGGAATACTTTGGTAAAATTTATATCTTCAAAAATGTTTTATCAAAGAAAGTGCCAAGATTAACAGATGATCATTCCTATCCTCAGAATTCGTGGAGATAATGTGGGTTTTCTGTAAGGGTCTCTTTAAATTTAGAAAATGATCTCACATTTTCTATGATTTGATTTTCATTTTGTTTGATTTTGGACCCAAGTTTAGGTAGATTTTGATTCAAATGCTCATTAAGCTGTCTGACCCTCCTCTCCTTAGTTACTAGGCATACTAAAACCTAGTGCCTACAGTGTTTTGAAGATTAACTGAGATAATATATGTTAAGCACTCACGTAGGTTAGTGGATTCATGCCTGGACCATGGCAGATAGACAACAAATGTTAACTATTAAAGGGACCTTCTTAGCTGTTTTAGATGTGTACTTGATAAAAGATACACATAAAGTTTAACACTAATCAGAAGTAATAAATGAAGGCTATTTTTGAATTTTTAAAATCATTATATCACTTCAGCTATTCCTCTTTTGCTTGTTTGCTTGCAAGCACATTTCATGTCCTAGACACGGTACAAGGGGTAAAATGTGCAATGTAACGCTAGATGACCCTGGCTACCACCCACCTACACTCCCTACATCTATGTCACCTATTTTGGCCCTTTATTTATGATGCCTATTTACATGATGTGAGTCAATCCTATGGGAAGCAATGAATATTTATTTTTATGAGAATATTACTTAGTTGAAAACACTTAGAATTTTGTTCTTATGATCATTATAAGCTTTCTGTTTTTGTAAAGTTTATTCCAATGGACTGAGGTTTAGGGAAAATATCAGAATATAGCCACTGCATTTCTAATGTGCAAATGACATATAATTAGAACACTGAGGAAAGAAATGATGATAGTATTACATTCTGATATAAAGAAATTTTCAAACTGAGAATATTTAGCAAATCTAAAATTATCACAGAATTGTGGTATTAATGAGGGAAAGTGCCAGGAATATATGGCATTAAATAATCTAAGTATGCTTATAAGATAGTAAACTATATGCACTAGTATTAATTATCATTTAGATAACTTTCAATTACCTAGCTTATTTTAAGTAATAATTTTTATGAATGTCTTCAAGTGAAACACTATTTTCAATGTGTAGATAAAAAGTGATAGTAAAGTTGAGGGCTTATATGAGATAATGAGTATTATGAAATAATTCCAATTAAAAGTGTTTTTCCCAAAGTATCAAAGTACCTAATTTTATATGATACAGGCCAGAAATTTACTTGCAAATATCTCTACAGCAGTAGTAGAGAATTCTTACTTTGTTTATATTCTTTATATAAATATAGTTTAAGGTAGGTGTTCATTAGAAAAAACAGGCAGTACTAGTGTAGGTCAAGATTAATTACAAAATTAAATAGGTATGATAGTTGAGTAGCATGGTCCAAAATAAATTATAGAGTTAAAAATATTGTTGGCTGACTATCTGTAGTCCAAGAATATCAGTGCAAAAGAAAAGGAAACAAACTTCTCAACTGAAACTCTTTCTACTACAAACATATAAAATATTACATTCTAATTTAAACTCTTCTAAGATTTTTTTTTCGAAGTGTCACCAAATGGATTCTGCTTGTATCAACAGATTAATAGTTTAGTTAGCCATTTGGTGTTTAAAATCTCAAACAGAAAACTGTTTAAAAGATGGTGATTGCAAATAGCAAAAGAAAAAGCAACAGTGGTGATCCAACTGCACAGATTATCACTTTCTTTTGATACTGCTAAATTATATCAACTTCATGTAGAAGAGACAAAAAAGTTGTTAAAGATATTAAACTCTATGCCCAATAAAATTCAATAATTTTGTTGCAATATAGAATCAGTTTAAAAAGTTATTTTCTGTTTTTCTATGATCAAAAGAAGTTTATAATAAGTTAAGAATATTTTAGGATAGATCTTGACAAATGTAAGCATTTGCAATTATATCTGCACACATACAAATGATAATTAAGAATGATTTCAACAAAATAGGAATACAATTTCTCTCAGGGGGCATTTTTGTTGCCATCCCATCCTTCAAATGAGAAAACTTAGAAGAAGGCCTTGCCTCATCAGAGAATGTGTGGGTCCATTCCAATATAGGGCATCCCAGTCATCTCCATGACAACAGCCCTTGACAAATTAAAAGGCAGCCAGATTCACAAACAGAAAAAGTTAAGACTACTGAGCACTGTTAATGTTTGTTTGTTTGTTTGTTTGTTTGTTTAAGGCAGAGCTGGTCAAACAATTTAGAATTTTCCCGAAGAAAGGTTGAGCCCTTCATCAAACTCAAATTGGTTAAGTATACCACAAACATTAACTTGGATAGCTAGTCTCTGAAAGTGAACGAGATAAAGGGGCAAAACTCAGAAATCCTTCTCTGGAATACACCTCTTATTTAAAACAAAAAAAAAAACAAAAAAAAACAAGAAAAAGGTTTGAGGAGAGGAGGAGGTTGGGAAAGGACCCCTCAACAAATCTGTACTCCTTAGTGGAAAAGGAGAGAGGGCAAGGAGAAGAGAAGGGAGAAGCCAGAGGTGGAGCGGTAAGCAATTCCTTTACTCCAGCCTCAAACCTCTCTTTAAGACTACAGCTTTCGAAATGTATTATTTTAAAATCCGTTAGTGTTCAGAATGGTCTTAAGAATGATGGCTTCTCAAGTGGCTACCTGAGAAGGTGTGGGGATGAAAACGAGAGATCTAACGGTGCAGGTGAGGGCACAGGGATAGTTGTAATGACTCAGGGTGACCCCATTGTTCCTTGTCTCCTTACGGATTTGGATCAGGAATGATCCCGCTACTGTGCTGAGTTCAGGAAGTCAGAGCTGCACGGTTCTTTTAGAAACCAGACAATAACCCAGTTCCCTTGCCTCCCTCCCCAGCACCTCGACCCTGCAGACTGCCAACTCTCACCCACTTTAAATGCATCAAACCCATTACCGTCCCAAGAGTATCAACCAGATAAATGCGGAACACATCTACTGACCATAGTTAATAGAAAAACAAAATTAGAACTGTTTTTTGTTTGCTTCGCCTCCCCCTCTTCCCAGCCCCCAGCCCTTTGTGTGTGATGATTCCCCTTCAAACCACCCACAGACCGAGCAGACGAGAAGAAATGGTAATTTTTGGTTTAAAAGTTCACTTACCACGGCAACCTCATATTGCTTTGTCATGCTTTTTGCACTTAATTTTTCAAAACTGCTTGTGCAGGGCGCAGAACTGGGAAGGCAGGACTAAAGTATCTCTAGTAATCACAACAAAAAGGAGAGAACATTCGCCAATCAGAATTACATTTAAATGAACAAACCTCAGAGCAAGACGCGCGGTTCACACCACACGAGGGAGAGGGTGGGGGCGGAAAAAGCCAGGCTAACAAAACAAAAGGTATACAGGAGAGTTGAGTGGTTGGAAGGCAAATTGATCCAAGCCGTCTTTGGACTGAGGACTGGCTTAAAACCACCACCACCATCACCCCCCACTCCCAGCACCCCAGCCGATTACCCGAGTGACTGCACTTGCCTCCAGCCAGCTCAACTGCAGGAGAGGAATGCCCCATCTAAGTTCACTAGCCCTGTCACAGTCTTCCACTGCCTGATGGGTTCGTTCAGGAAAACACTTCCAGAGGCATCCATCCACTTGAGGTCTGGGCTTGGCTGCTGCTGCGCGGCTGCTGCGAGCAGCTGCTAGGATCGTTGCCGTCGCGTTCCTGCCTGATTCGCGCTGCACAATAGTCCCGGCTGGGTGCACCTCATTAAGCCAGCCCGAGAGCCCCCGGAGCAGGGCAAGCACTGTGACAGCGCTGCCCCTTTGTAATGACTGTGTGATGGATGCAACCGAAGGGTGGGGTCTGGGTGGGTCAAAACTGTTAATGACAGTATGTATCATTCTGTCTGTCCTCCAAGAGGGGGAAGCCCCCTGCCCTCCCCCTAGGCTGGTCTCGCTCTCTCGCTCTCTCTCTCTCTCTCTCTCTCTCTCACACACACACACACACACACACACACACACACACACACACACTCCTTTCTCTTTCCCCTCCTCCCTATGGCCTTATCTGCAGTTAGCGTTCAAAAAAAAAAGTATGAAAACATCGGGTCATTTTTTTTTAATCTCAGTAGATTATGGAGACCAATTTTACCCAAACACTTAAGGAACCAGAAGATCTTAAAGTCAGAACTACAGGCGGAAGAAGGGCGGGAAGAGCGGGCGGGTGGGTGCGGGAGCGAGCGGGATATTAACTGGTGGATAGTTTTCAACTGTGCGTCAGTTCGCACCACCGACTCCACGCGGCTCCGCGAGGCGCGGGACCGCGCTTCCCAGCCGACCGCGCGGCTCTCGGCCAGGGCCGTCTAGGGGGAGGACTCCGGGGCGAGCAGCGGGCACTGAAACCCACCGGGGCGGGGCCGGGCGGGCTCGGGAGGCAACTGCCTGAGCCGCCCTGCGCTCTGACCCGCGCGGGCAGAGGGGGAGGAACCCAGTACCCTCAACGGAAGCCCAGGCGGCCGGGGAGGGGCTGTCAGAGTGCCGGAGTTCCCGGGTCCGAGACCGCGGGGTCGGGCGAGGGCTTCTGCCCCCAGCAGGTGGGTGTCCATAGGGCCAGAGCCCCCGTACCGCGTCACCGTTCGGGGCCCCTCCTGTGCCGGGGAACAGCCCCCCGCCCCCTTGCAGGTGCGCAGCGAAGTCCATAAGCTCCGGGATTCGACCTCCTCCTTCTTCCTCTAGACCGCCAACAGACCTGACACCCCTTCCCGCCTCACTCCTCTCTGTCTCGCCCCCGCTGTCCCTGGAAGGCAGAAATCCCTAAAAACGCGTCTCCTTTCGCCCCCTTTGTGGAGTCTTTCTTGGGTCTTTGCTTCTCTGTCTCCCCCTTGCCTGTTGAAAACACCCAGGGACACACTTTTCAATTTTGTTAACGGTTCACTGATTTTGCAAGTATAGTAAAGTTTTACGGGGCTTTAATTTCCCTGCGTGGACAAATACATTCTCATGTTACACTTAACTTTCTATTTCCAACTTACCGTGATGCTGCACAAAGCACCTGTTCCAAACAGCCTGAGCGGTTTCTCCAGAACCGAGTGGATGTTTATCTGCGTTTATTAGAGTATATGGAGCACCACGTCTCCGACACTATGCAATCAACTTCTGTATTTTCATTATTGATGCCTCATAGCAGCTAAAAGAAAGCAGTAGAGAGAAAATAGAACATGTATGACTAATAAAACATCTCTCCTTTTTTTGTCAGCTATTTATTAATCATTTAAAATTTGTGTGTATAGGTTGTGCAGCCTGTTCTAGAATATGGGAGTTAACTGAAGAAGATTTTTATGACAGTCGTCAAAAAGCTTCTGATAAGTGGGGAAGGTAAGAGAACCAGACACCCTTAATTGCTTTTAATAAGAAGCCACTTTTAGTAGATGGGAAGGAAAGATGGTGTAGAAGACTTCAGCATAGGAAAAGAAGGGTGTGGTATTTACCTTCCATAGTTCTGCAGGTCTTCTAAACCTTCAAGGTCATAGAAACCTTCCTCTTTTCAACCAATTCCTTTTCACAACTTTTTACAATTCTATGATTTGAAGGTAGTACCAGACTTATGTTCACATATTTTCTATAATTGCATAAAGGGGGAAGGTTGGGGAGGAAGGAAGATCTGTTCAAATTAGTGAGAAATGTAAATAAATTGACTTATTAATATATTGACTGACAGTAACAGCAATTTAATAAAGCATACTTAGAAGAAATCTCTAGAGATATACCTTATTGAGTAAGGATAAGAATTCTATATAATTAACAAAATATTTCTACATACATACATCTTAAGAGCATGAAAACTTAAAACAGTTGCACTTACATTGTTTTACTAATTTGCATAATGTAAACTGTTAAAAAAAATAGTTGTGAGTGGAGACAGCAAATGGCTTTTATAGTAAGTTGTTAATTGTAAGTAATACTAAACAATAAAAGTTCATGTTGTTATTAAAGTTCTCCATTCCTCCAGACCTAGATGGGCATGATACTAAGTGCTTTTCTAGGAACATATTAACCTGATTAAGAACTACTATGACTTTTCTTAAAGAATAGCTCATTAGTTCCCCTCTACCCTCATGAACTTTTCAACAGTTTTGAAGGCATTCTGGAAAAAATACACTTTACAGATTTCACTCTTTTCTCATCTCCCTCTCTGTTCCTCAAACCAAAAACTTAATCGTTAGGAGAGGGAAAATGGAAAGAATGGGAATGCTAACTAAAGGAATAAAGGTGTTTTCCTTGACACTGAAAAGTAGACAAAAGAGATGAAAGATAAGTTTGGAAATCGGGTCTTTCACAAAGTGAAAATTTTAAGATGTGATAAAAACACAGCTCCAGTAAGTGTATACATTAAACATATTAACCTTGTGAAACGTAAGGTTGCACCTGGGAGGAGTTAACACAGTTGGAGATTATTAAGGCACATCAACTCACTCAGCATTAATGAGAACTTGAGCCTAGTGTGGAACACAGTTGTACCAAATTGCCAAGAGTCCTACACCTAAATGTAAACTGAAATTTTTCTAGGAAGGAAGGATACATCAAGCCCAAAGAAAAACTGTAAATAGGTTTTTTAAAAACTCTACCATCCTGGGTCAGCTGGGTGGCTCAGTCACTAAGTGTCTGACTTCGGCTCAGGGAATGATCTCATGGCTTGTGAGTGTGAGCCCATCATTGGGCTCTGTGCTGACTGCTCAGACCCTGGAGCCTGCTTCAGATTCTGTGTCTCCCTCTCTTTCTGCCCCATTCCCCCTTTCTCTCTCTCTGTCTCTCTCAAATAAATAATAAAAACATTTTAAAAATTAAAAAGCAATTTAAAAAATCTACCATCCTACAGAATGTTTCTCCTAACAAAATTTTCTAGCGTGTTCCACAATAACCTATAAGACACTATTAGTACACTCTGAAAAGAGTGTTTAATACCTGAAGAAGGTAATATGTTCTATGTTCTATTTTTACTAATAGGATTATAGGCTTGATTTATTTCAGGCCTTGCTCTTTGTGGCAGGAGAAAATAGAGGACAAAACAGTTTCTTTGGCATACGTCAAGGAATACATTATAATCAATAAAAGCAAACCAAGTCTGGAAAATATATAAGCTAGGTATTAAGTAAGCAATTCACCATCTGTAAATCTCTCACCAGTAGGTGAATATTGAGAGTCATGCTAAGGCTTCAGTGACTAATGGAATATAGTGCTTAATCCCAAGCGACCTTGACTTCTCAAGTTGTGTGACAGGTAAGAACAAGATCACTGTGAAAGAATCCAGTATGGATTCAAAAGATTCCCCTGCATGTAATCTTCTAAGAGGAGGTTCAGTCTCTCAGAAAGCATTGTTCTTGTGCTTTTATGATTTCTTTGCCCATGTTAGAGAGCAGGATTTCTGGAGTCCTATAGAAATTGGTTCTAGTACTTATAAGCTGGATGACTTGGACAATTCTCATAACCACTCTAAGCCACACGTCTCACTTCAGTAAAATTCAAAGGACAAGGACCAACTCCTACTTCTGTGATACAAAAGTGTGAAAACACACTGCCTAGGAAAAGCCCTATTGAAACAGATAATATAATTGGGCTCACTCATCTTTGATACAGAGACTGGAAATTTGAATATTTGAGTTCCCAATTTTCCTTGTAATCATTAGTGGCTGTTTGACACAGTTCTGGCATTTTTAATGTAAATATATATTTGCTGAAGAGTTAGCTGGAAACCCTATTGCTTTCTTGATGAAAGAAGAATAGACACAGCTGCCACCACCTTTTGCACGTTCCCCCTTCCCCTCTTTTTCTCATCTGGATTTTGTGGACTGTCTGGAGGTAGAACACCCATCTTGCAGTTATGAAGCAGTAAGTTGAAGACCAGTCCCTGAAAGATGGTGGAGAAGAAAGAGGGGGTTCTGATGATATGCTTGAACTGTTCAATTGAGTCCTGGACTGCCTACTTTTGGACTTGTTTTATATGGAAAAAAGTTTCATTTAAGCTGTGTGTAGTTGAATAATTTGTATCCTGAAACTTTCCTAACTTCTATATCTGCTACTGTTGTGGTTTCCTGATTCTAAATTCTGCCTTGATTATTATGACGCTGGACGACAGTCATGTTGAATTCTAGGCAAAAGATTTCTGAGACTCCATCAGGACATTGGTACTGGATGGAATAATCTGCTCAAATAATTAAACCAGGAGTGGGTTTGTAAGAATCATTTATTTGAGGAAGTGTCACACCAACAATTCTTTCTGAAGAAGTTGCATAATTGTCCTATAGCAGATTGAACTTAAAGTTTAGTCCAAATATCTTTCCTCTTGTATTTTATGATACTGTTTTTCTATGCTATTGTTTACAAACAGACGTATAGGCATAGTCACCTGAGAATGTATCAATATTGAAATAGAATAGTCACCTTGGAATACTATAAACACTTATTTAATTGATGACTCTAGTTAGTTATGATAGCCAAAACAATTTAAATGCCCCTTTCAGGAATTCTCAGAATCTGAATCACAGTCTTAGGGAATGCCAGGAATGTTGACAAATTTCTTCTCTAAAGATTGGATTTGATTTTTGGAAAATATCCAAAAAGTTGTTCACAGTCAAATCTAGGAAAGTAAGTAAGAATTCACTTACAAACTGGATCATACATATTTTTGTTAAAAACAAAGCAGGTGTGTACACAAAATAATCCGACCTCAAGCGGGCCTAAAAATGTGTTGGAGCAGTGATGGCATTGTTTAAATAAACATATGTCTTCCCAAGGGGGCTGCTTTGGAGATCCACACACTTGGTCACATGTATTAGGTAAACTTGTCAATCTCCTAGCTATGCTCAGTGGCAATTTCTTTGAACAAACCAGATGTTTCCTTTTCACCTTTCCCCTTGCATTCTGTCATAAATTTCTTATTCTGAAACAGGCTCAGTGTTCAATTCATTCAAAGCCATTTTTTTTGTAGTACTATCACCTTACTCTAGTTGATTTTTTTTGAAAAGTACAAGTTGCAAGACAAAATAGTGTCACCAATAAGATAGTAAGATTACAAATCCAATAGAATTTCATTTGAGCTCCAGCCTTACTACTTTCTAGTTGTGTGATTTGAGTGATTATTTAACCATTAGGCCTATATTTTTCATCTGTAAAATGAAGATATAAATAGTACCTATCTGCGGTGTTGTGAATATTAAGTAGGATAATAAATATTGGCTTTGCATGTAATGTTTGCAATATAGTGAGTGATTAACAAGCATCACTTAGGATAATACCATGTTAGGCAAATAGTGAGTCTGTGAAATACTTAAGATGTAAAGAATATTAGGCTGTTTACGAGAGATGCTACCAAGAACCACAACCCTACTTTCAACAGTTTTAAAATAATTCTGGAAAGTACACATTTTATTAAGTCTACTCTTCTCTGATCTCCCTTTCTCCTTACTCAATTTAAAACTATACCCATTGGGGCGCCTGGGTGGCTTAGTCGGTTAAGCATCCGACTTTCGCTTGGGTCATGATCTCGCGGTTCGTGGGTTCGAGCCCCGTCGGGCTCTGTGTGCTGCCAGCTCAGAGCCTGGAGCCTGCTTTTGAGTCTGTGACTCCCTCTCTCTCTCTGACCCTCCCCTGCTCACGCTGTCTCTCTCTCTCCTAGAAATAAATAAAACATTTAAAAAAATTAAAAAAAAAAAAATAAATAAAAATAAAACTACACCCATTAGGAGAGGGAAAATGTAAGGGGTGGGAATGCTAACTAATGGAATATAGGTGTTTTCGGACGCTTTGAAATACAGACAAAGGAAATGAAAAGTGAACTTATTAGTTAATTATGAGTTAATCATGGCTGGTTAACATGGAGTAATATGGATACTTATTTTCTTTGATGTAGTGGAAAGAAATCTGATGCAGCAGAAACAAGCCAGTCCTGATTCCCATGATTCTAGATAAGTCTCTTAAATTATCTAAGTCTCATTTTCCTCAGTGTATTGTGGCTGTCTGGGGTGCCTGGATGACTCAGTTGGTTGAGTGTGCCACTCTTGATTTTGGTTCAGGTTATGATCCCAGGGTTGTGGCATTGAGCCCTACATTGGATTCCATGCTAAGCATGGAGCCTGCTTAAGATTCTCTCTTCCCCTCTCTCTCTCTCTCCCCCAGCCTTCTCTCCCTCTATCCCTCTTTCTCTCTCCTCCTCTTCCTCACTCACTCTCTCTGAAATAAAAAATATATATAGCTAATGCCTGTCTTCCCAGGGAAGTGTTCTCAAAAATAGGTAAGAATGTGGTAATTACTTCTTTCCCCCTTGTTAATAAAGAATAGAATACTCGATGCATTTTCTAAGAACCAGGAAGGCACGATTAAGGTGGAGTTTATAATATCTCCAGAGGTATTTCATACTTAGAGAAGAGGACAGTAGAAGGTAGATGACTATTGATTTAGATCATGTGTGTTTATGACATATCAAGCAAGGTGATTAAACAAATATTGGTGTCTGGGTGCAAGTTAGTTAACTCCTTGGTGCCTGTCCTTCAACTATTAAATGAGAAGGTGGAATATGAATGTACTTTTCAGTTATTCAATTACTTATAGTTAATTTTAACAAAATATAAAATAAAATTTTCTTATATGACTCAGCAAGACTTTCCCCTCACAGACCTCATTGCATTTGCCATGGAGGAGAATAGAATGTAGAAAGGGTAGAGAGAGACAAGGGGAGAGATGAAATAAAATCTTTCAAAAGTTTTTGATTGACTATAGCTTATTAAGGTACAATCTCAAAAAGGAAATCATATTTTTCAGGGAAAAGGGAAAATCAAAGTCCTCTAAAAGTAGATTTTAAAAATTTTATAATGAGAAGAGAAATATATCATGAATCATAGATGTTATGCTATGCAGGAAATAGATTATTTTAAAATAAAATTAGGGGTCCCTGGGTAGCTCAGTTGGTTAAGCGTCCAACCTCAGCTCAGGTCATGATCTCATGCTTCATGGGTTCGCGCCCCACATCGGGTTCTATGCTGACAGCTCACAGCCTGGAGCCTGCTTCAAATTGTGTGTCTCCTTCACTGCCCTGCCCCTCCTCACGCTCTGTCTTTGTTTCTCAAAAATAAACACTAAAAAAATAGAATTACATGTTATTTTTAATGTAGAGAATTCCAGTGGTTCTCAGAGTGATCTGCAGGCAGCATCTTCATCACCTGGAAAATCGTTAGAAATGCAAATTATTGGGCCTTTGTAGACTTACTGAATCAGAAACCCAGGTGGACTTAGGATGTTATGTTTTAACAAGCTTTGAGAAATGCTTTGCTCTACAGAACACGGCAGTAGTGAGTGTTCTGATTCTGTACCTTGGCCTCAAGAATCCTTGCACTTGTCTCTCTTGTTATCCTGGCACTGCCATAAGAAGTCATAAAGTAGCCTATTAAAACATGAGGGAGCACGTGGAGGAGAGCCCAGGTGCCCTAGCTGAGGTCCTCCAGCTCAGCTAACAGTCATTAACGACTTATTAGCATGAGAGAGCCAGGCTAAGATCCGGACAGCCTTCTACAGAACTCACAGCTGACACATGAGTACTGCAGTCAGAAGCAAAAGAGCTGCCCAGCCGACCTATAGACCCAGGAGCAGTAACGAATGCTTATTGTTTTAAGCCGCTGAATTTTTAGATGCTTTGTTATGTAGCACTGTATGAAATGACACATCCTACCCATTATGTAGAATACTTTTCCAGTTCTTCCTTGTGAACTTTTACACTGATAGTATTTTAATGACATCAAGGCATCATGTTATTTGTGAGGTGTATTTACTTTATAAAGATCATTTTAAAGATTGCCAAGGAATTTATATATACCATTGCTGATCCCAACAACAACCCTGGGAAGTGGGTATCATTATTAATTCCATCTTACACAGGAAGAAATTGAGAATAATACAGATTGAATAATTCAATGCCACACAGTAAGTGGTGGAGTTGATCTTGGAACTCATATTTTTAGCAGTGAAAACCCTATCTTTCCACTCTGGCACAGGGTTGGAACTGGGAGGATTATAAATACCTTCCAGGGGCGCCTGAGTGGCTTAGTCGGTTAAGCGTCTGACTTTCGCTTAGGTCATGATCTCGCGGTTCGTGGGTTCGAGCCTTGCGTCGGGCTCTGTGCTGACTGCCAGCTCAGAGCCTGGAGCCTGTTTCAGTCTGTGACTCCCTCTCTCTCTGACCCTCCCCTGCTCACGCTGTGTCTCTCTCTCCTAGAAGTAAATAAAACATTAAAAAAAAATAAATACCTTCCAGCCCAAACCTCTTATTTTGCAAGGTAAAAAAAAACTAAAGTGAAATTGCTTGGCTAAAGTGATTCGTAGTATAAACTTTTCAGTCTTTATGATGCCAGATACTCACCCCTGACTGCAAAAAATCAGGACCCTAGGCAACAACCTCAGTTGTTTTGACCCCTGCAGAGGAACCAGTTTTAAATGAGCGTATTAGGTGATTCTGCTGTAGGTGGGCCATGCATTGTTTAAGAAAGGCTGAGTCAAATTAGCCGTGGAGCCAGGAATTAAATCCTGGTGGAATTCTCAGGGAGGTCAGCTTTAAACTACACCAGTGATTTTCAACAGAGTAGGAAGAAAGATTCTGTCTGGTGATGCAGGGTGGGCAGGAGGTGGTAAATAACAGCCTCGCCCCAAGGGGCTTTTTCAGTCCACTCCTTTAAGGTCAGACAAGCCCTTTCTCACTCTCCCAAAATGGGAAACCCTGCTGTAGTAAACTACTGTTATTGACAAATTTATGTTATCTTCTCCAGCCCCCAGGTGTAGGGGAGTTCATAGTAACAAAGGTTGAGAAGGTCAGCTACACTGCGTTATGCCGCCTCAATTATTTTATCTGGTTACATTTACTCTCACACAATGAAATCTAATGAATAAGGGCTTCAGTGAGAATGGGAACCAGAAGTATTATGCTTCAAACACGGTATGTATGGACAAACGGGTCCTGCTCAGATAGCTTTATACCATTCCCTGACGGGGGCATGAAACTTCCACCCCAGTTATCTCAGGATAAGGGCAATATATGGCTCTAGGTTTGTGAAGTCTTTACCTTAGCGTTGACTCAGTCTAAAGGTTTTACTACTTTGACCATCATTTTCTAGTATGAAATTGTCTGCTTTGTTCTCCATTTTCCTTGTTCATGGGTATTATTAGACCCTTTTACATTAACTGGCTGGCTTACCCTCTCAGAGAACTTATTTGTCACCTGTCCTAGTGCTAGACACTTGTGTTTCAACTTCCCTGAAACAACCACCTACTTGCCTGGGTATCGGTTCATTTATTTGCTACAGAATTTACCTGCCAACCATGCTCGTGTCCTGTCTGCTCCATCCCTTTATCCTCCTGACAGGTTTCCCAAAAGATGGGAACCCTTTCCTTGGAATGCCTGTGCTAGGATAATGAACCTCTTCCCTGTTTTTACATTCAGACACTCAGTCTTCTTTTGCTTTATTTAATGTACTACAGATTCTATTACCGCAGGACTGTCACCTACCACCACGGTCTTAGAAATGAACTGTAGGAGGAGGAAGGAGAAACATGAGTTACTTGCCTGGTCCTGGAAAGACCGTGTAGGGTAGGCATCCAGAGGACAGTGAGTTTTCCTTTTTTTTTTTTAATGTTTACTTTTGAAAGAAATTGGCATAGAAAGAGAGGGAGACGGAGGATCTGAAGTGGGCTCTGCACAGACAACAGAGTCCAAAGCAATGTGGGGCAGGGCCTGAACTCATGAGCCATGAGATCACGAGCTGAGCCAAAGTTGGACGCTTAACCAACTAAGGCACCCAGGTGCCCCAAAACAACACAAAACTTGGCAGGTGACAAGTCTGAAGTTGGGTCTTACTGGGATAAAATCAAGGTTCGGGAAGACTGTTCCTTGTGGAGGCTTTAGGGAAAAATCTATTTCCTTGGCTGATGACCCCTTTCCATCTTCAAAGCCCACCACGGTAAGTGGAGTCTTTCTCACATTATATCACTCTGAGACTGACTCTCCTGTTGCCTTCCTTCACTATTTATAAGGGCTGTTGGGATTACATTGTGCCCACCTGGATAGTTCAGGAAGCTCGCCCCCTCTCAAGGTCATCTGAGACCTTAATTCCATCTGAAACCTTAATTCCCCTTGGCCACACAGACACACACATACACAAATTCTGAGGTTTAGGACATAGATATTTTGGGTGGGAAGCATTATTCTGCCTGTCACATCTACATAGTGAAGATTGTTTACCATTTCTCATGGTAAACAAGTATCTAATAACATCTATTCTTTAGGATTCATAAAGACAAAATACAAAAAAAAAAAAAAGGAAGAAAAGTGCCATGGTTTTTGACTTTAGGGAATTAATGTAATGTACTGAAAATTCTAAGGAGATTGAGAAAGAAATTGTTAGGCAGTAGCCTATATGAATGTATCTTTTTAAAAGCCTAGGTGGTTCTATAGTTCATATTCTGTAAGTGTTGTTTTTGACCTGAAAGCATCACACCTATGTATATAAGGGGCTCCTGGGTGGCTGAGTCAGTTAAGCATCGGATTCTTTTTTTTTAAATGTTTATTTTTGAGAGAGAAAGCATGAGCAGGGGGAAGGGCAGAGAGTGAGACACAGAATCTGAGGCAGGCTCCAGACTCCGAGCTGTCAGCACAGAGCCCAACATGGAGCTTGAACTCATTGACTGTGAGATCATGACCTGTGCTAAAGTCGGACACTTAACGGACTGAGCAATCCAGGCGCCGCAAATGGGGGAACTCTTAATTTCAGCTCAGGTCATGATCTCAGGGTTCCTGAGAGAGAGCCCTGCATTGGGTTCAGCACTGACAGTATAGAGCCTGCTTCGGATTCTACCTCTCTCTCTGCCTCTATCCTGCTCGCTCGCTCTCTCTCTTTCAAAATAAATAAATTTAAAAAAAAGAATTTAAAGGAAAACCCTTGTAAAACCCAACCCCACCAAAGTTGTAGAGATCAATTCAACTGAAATGGGTTCAGGTTTAAGAAGGAACAGAACAAAAGATGGCTTCGTAAAAGTAGAAGGAATTTTTTGTGTCCTTATTATAAGATAAAATTGCGTCTCCAACCTTCATCGTTTCCTTTGGCTCCAACCCTGGATTCCATCTATGCTGTTGATTTAGCAGCCGAGTCAGTGATTTAAGTGCTAGGACTTATTCTGCATGCTAAATTCTGTTTACAGAATCAAAGGGTTTTCAAATGGAAATGCTTATCTGGAATTTGGAGATGAGATCTATCCAAGTGCACAGAAAATCTTAAGTCTGAGAAATAATTAAATTACAACACTGTTTTTATGGAGCTCAACATCAGTTTGTTAAAAAAAAGTGTCTCTCTGTTTTTATCTTTCTTGTTCATTTCTAAAAGAAAAATTACTTTATTGATTTTATAAATATAACACTTGCTCATTATAATGAGTTCAAGTCATGCAGAAAAGTAAAAAGAGGGTTTTTTAAAAAAAATTACCCTAAATCCCTTTTTAACATATAATACTTGCTATTTTTGTAAGTAGAATGAATTAGAATGAAGCCAAATGAAGCTGAAATGAATTGGAATAGATTGCTAAACTTCAAATAAATGTTGTATCCAGTATAGCATATGTTAATTCTTATGAGATCCCTCTAAAGTTAAGAAGAGATTATTTAAAAAGCTAAAATGTTGAAATCATAGTTGTAAAACCTGTACATTTCAACTGTAGATGGCATCAATTGTTTCCCTGCTTTGAAAGGTGAAGACCTGAGGGGCTTTCTTTTCCCTTCTCTCACCTCTTGATCTTGTTTTATTGATTTATTTATCATTTATTTATTTATTTATTCACTTATTCATTTATTTATTTTTAAATGGTTTATTTTTGAGGCAGAGAGAGACAGAGCATGGGCGGGGGAGGGGCTGTGAGGAAGGGGGACACAGAATCCAAAGCAGGCTCCAGGCTCTAGGCGGTCAGCACAGAGCCTGACCCAGGAATTGAACTCACAAACCTCGAGATCATAACCTGAGCCAATGCTTAAGCAACTGAGCCACTCAGGTACCCCTATATATTATTTATATATTGCCAAGGTTTTTACATTTGTGTTCTGTTCTGAAATTAGATATATTTTAAATTATTTTAACATTTATTCAGGACCTTATACTCATTCCCTCTTTATTTTTTAATCCTTTTGTAAGTAGATGGATTTTATTATCAAGTAATGTGTGTTTGTCTGTTTTTGGGGTTTTGCTTTGTTTTCGTTTTGGTGAAGGGTGCATAGGTACTGTATTCCCTGGATCTCTTTCATGTTTGACAGCACCTGCCTGTTCTACCTATTGCCATTGGACACCTTGAGGACATGTGTACTTTGTATATTTTGGATGTTTATATTACTGTTTGATTCTATTTCTCTCCTTCACAATTATATATTTTCCAATGGCTTCTGTTATTGAATGTTACTGTGAAATAATGGGAGATCAGCATGGAGCACCTGGGTGGCTCACTCGGTTAAGCATCTGTCTTTTGGTTTCTGCTCAGGTCATGATCTCATGATTCGTGAGTTTGAGCCCCCCTGCATTGGGCTCTGCACTAATGGTGCAGCACCTGCTTGGGATTCTCTCTCTGCCCCTCCCCTGCTCCTGCTCTCTCTCTCAAAATAAATATTTAAACTTATAAAAAATTATGAGACCGGCATGGATATTTTCCTTTGATAGTGATTTGCTTTGCTTTTTGGGGAGCCTAAAAATTCTTTATCTATAATGTAGCTATAGACTTAGTGATAAGTGTTCCCAATCAAATTATCTTGCAATATATGTTACTTTTCAGGGTGCAGATTACACATTCACTTCATTTAAGAAAAGTTTCTTCTTAATTAAAAAAAAATTATATCTTTGGGTACATTGCTGTGCTCCTCTGGGTTTTCTACCTAAGAAACACAGCTGTGTTGCACAGAATTTGTCAGTCCTCAACTTCTATGAGCTTCTTTTGGATTCCTTAATTTCTTCTTTTTTCATCTGCATTTACTATGGTTATCTCAAGTTTCTTGCTTTTGAAGTTTGTTATTATTTAATGATTTTGTTTCAGTCTTCTATCTCCTTAGGTTTGCAATCCCTCTTTTCTTCATTCTGTTGTTTTTGAACACATTTTTGAATTTTTGTTTTATTCTTCTTCAGTTATAAATAGCAAAGCACTTGCAGAGAAATTCACTTTCCTGAATTATGTGTTTTCTAGGCTTGGTTCAATATTGGTCTTGAATACACTCTCTCTGCCTTCCTAATTTGTTTGCATGATTGCCTTGCAATCTTTTTTTTGCAAACTTTTCATGATGCTTGTTCATGGGGATCTGTCCAGACCTGCATTTATTTTCTAATAATTAAAGGAATGTTTTGACAACCAGGCCACCCTAACTAAGACCACTTTGTTTTTTCCTCTTATATACAGTCTGATGGCTGAGAATTTAGTGTTCTGTATTTTTCCCCACTGGGTCATGAAGGCAAAGAGGTAGAACTCATCTAGGCTCTGCTATCACTTGGCATATATTGTTAAACTTCTTCTACCAGGGTTCATTGTTTCTATTTGGGGAGTGGTGGTAGATCTCATTCTCTCTGAAGTAAAAACTTACAATTGGGGTGGGTCTCTTAATTCTGAGTGTAGGCCTCACTTCTTCCAAAGAGAGAGCCTATACCACCGTTCACTTGTTTCACCTCCCTCTTGGCAATCATTACTCCTCCCAAGTCAGAAGAAGAAAAAGATTGAAGTTACTGTTCCTCATGGTACTTTTCCTCTTGGTCAAGATCCATTAGCACTGTATTCTGGTCTTTCCTTAACCAAAGGAGTGCCAAAGGAGATGGGAGTGACTTCTCTGATGAGTAATGATGCCTCTGACTTGGTGGATAAATTTGTCTAATTCTGGGCTATAATTTAGCTGGTGGCACATTTTGCACTTACCCTAAGCCACATCCTCTACTTCGACTCTCTGTATGGTAAATATAATATATATGTCTTCCTTCTTCCAATATATTGTGCTCTTATCTTTTCCCCTTCAGAACACTGGGAGACCAGAAAGACCCCCCCCGCCCCCCAGAGACCTCAACAGTACAGCCTGAGTCGGAGTGGGGCAGGTTAGAGGTTGATGTTGGCAGACTCCTCATGCATACTGTCTTCCAGAATCCTCTATTTACTTTATTATTGCCCCACTTTTTTTAATGGCCTTGGGTTATGCCCCTTCCCTTACATATGTGATTTTTGAGGGATCTGATTTTTACTGTTTTTATTTTGTAATTTACTTTCATTTGGTTATCTTTATGTGTAAGCTTGAAGACATTTTTTGTTTTAATTAACATATTTAACTTTTTTTTGGAAAGACATGAGACAGCACAAAATGCAAAAGATACAAATGTGCAGCGAAAGGTAAGGATTCTACCTATTTCTGTCTCCCATCCGTATGGATCCTTCCCCTAGGGGAAATTACTGTCATCAGTTTCTAGTGTAAATCTCCAGAAATGGTGTGTTTACTTTTCAGTTTTTAATAAAAATGATGCAGACAGAATACCCAATTTTATGCTTTTGAAAAACTCGTATCTCGAAGGTTGTTCCATATAAAAACATATACAACTGCTGCATGATTTTTAATTGTGCATAGCATTTAATTTATACCCATACATAGTCAGGTAACTCAGGCTCATGAGATAACAAGTTTTTGTTTCCCCACCTGCTCCTTTAAAATTTATTTAGTGAGTGTAATCTTCCCCCTGTCTCTAGGTGGAAATTTGGGCAGATTCCCAGGACTTTTTGCTCCCTCTTAGGAAAAGATAGTCCTATAGTCACTTTGTCCCGAACACCGACTGAATTCAGAAATCAGAATTCACTGTCTCAGAGATTATTGGAATCTTCTGGGAGGATGGGAAAGGGCAAGAAATTTGAATTGATCCCTTTTAAGCTGCATTTATTCATGCCTTCTAGGCTGGGCATATGTTTAAAGTTGATGATCCCTGGTGGGCTTTTCAGAGGTTCTCTGCTGGCTCCCACCAACAATGAGATCTTTTTGACGTGGGCTAGGTACCTTTTCCTTCAATAGGCCCCTTCCTCTCCTGCCTCAACTTACATTTCTCTGGTAGTTCATATTTCTCATAACCCTTCAATGACAGGTCCCCTCACCTATGCCAGTTTTTAGAAGCCCTCTTAAGCCAAACTAAAGATGGTCCCAGCCTGGCACTTTCTTTTCTGTCCATAGCCTGTCAGTAGGGAATCACATCTTTTTCCCCTGACAGTCTTGGGACTGTGAGTCACTCTTATCACAGCAGAACTTTCTTGGCTTCACCATCAAGTGGTTGGTTAGCCTTTAATTTACCCTTTGAACTGCTCAGCTCCTGTGGGATGCCCTTCAGGGAACACATCTCAAGCTTTCTCGTTGGCCCTAATGGAAACTCTTTTCTAGTACTGTGCTGAGCTACGATGGCATCTGAAACCAAAAAAAAAAAAAAAAAAAAAGAAAGAAATTTATATACACTTATCGAAATATCTTCTCATATTTTGAACCAAGTGGAAGAAAGGTAAAAGCTCTCCCCTCCCCCACCCCTGGACCCACTCAAATGACTACTATACGTATAAAGCCTCACTTCAATGTGTCTGCATATCTTGTAAACCCAGGGAAATCCCAGGAAACATGCCCAGTGAGAAGGCCACAATGCCAGTGCTGCCCTGAAACCAAGGCTGTTTGGAAATGCCTATTCTGTTGTATAATAATGTAGAGTCTTGAGACAAACAACAGCCTATCTTAATTTAAAATTTTGATATTTTGTTCAATGTGGATTGGTTTTACATTAAATGTAAATATTATTCACCTTGATTACTATGTTTTTGGCATCTCCTTAACTTTTTTAAAAAACAGCTTTATTGAGGGGCTCCTGGGTAGCTCAGTCAGTTATGTGTCCAACTTTAGCTAAGGTCATGATCTTGTTGCTTGTGGATCGAGCCCTGCATTAGGCTCTGTGCTGACAGCTCAGAGCCTGGAGCCTGCTTCAGATTCTGTGTCTCCCTCTTTCTCTGCCCCTCTCCTGCTCATGCTCTGTCTCTGTTTCTCTCTCTTTCAAAAATAAATGAACATTTAAAAACTTTTTAAAACCGCTTTCTTGAGATATAATTAGCAAATTATAGAATTTGTATATTTAAAGTATACAATTAAATAGTTTTAGTATATTCTGTTTTAGACCATGACTATTTTAGAACATTTTAACTATCCCACCCAGAAAAAAAATGCGTTAACAGTGTTTCCCCCCTTCTCTCCAGCCCTAGGCAATCAGTAATCTACTTTCTGTCTTGACTGATATACCCAAGAGAAATGAAAATATATGACCACCAAAAAAATGTTCACTACTCATACTATCTAAAAGATAGCTTCCTTAAATTTTGCATTTGACCCTGTTCCATCTTTGAGCTAAAATACTTCTTTCCCTTTCACATGAATGCAGTAATTCTCTCCAAGAAAATCGCTTCACAAAATCTTCCCTCTTTCATATTTTGAGTTATTTTTATAGCTTGATCCAGCTGAGACATCCATTGGTCTTGAAATTGTCTCCAAGTAGGTAATGAAGAAGTAGTAGTATGGTGAGCACTTTGAGAAACCGATTCTAGAAACAAGCCAGTTGGGTTTACATCTTGCACTTTCCAGTTGCAAGGGAAATTACTTAAACTCTCTGAGCTTCAATTTCCTCATCTGTAAAATTGAGATAATAGCATTGTGCTCCTCATGGAGTTCCCGTAAGGTGTTTTTTTTTTTTTTAATGTTTTATTTATTTCTAGGAGAGAGAGAAAGACAGCGTGAGCAGGGGACGGTCAGAGAGAGAGGGAGTCACAGACTCTGAAACAGGCTCCAGGCTCTGAGCTGGCAGTCAGCAGTGGGCTCAAACCCACGAACCGCGAGATCATGACCTAAGCGAAAGTCGGATGCTTAACAGACTAAGCCACCCAGGCGCCCCGACCGTAAGGTTTAAATGAATCAATTCACATACAGTACTTATAGTAATGCCAAACACTCAAAAAATTAAATGTCCATGGTTATTTAAAATTTTGTATTGTGATAAAAAAAAGTGTAACTTATTATCTCAACTATTTTTTGTACAGTTCAGTAGTATGTATTTACATTGTTGTGAAACACATTTCCAGAACTGTTTTACCTGACAGAACTGAAATTCTATACCCACTCAACAACAACTCTCCTTTGCCCCCTGACTCTGATCCTTGAAATCCTTGACTACTTTAATATCCCCTATAAGTGGAATCAGATAGTATTTATTATTTTGGGATTGGTTTATTTCAGTTAGTATAGTATCCTTAGGGTTCTTTTATGTTGTAGCATGTGACAGAAATTCCTTCCTTTTTAAGGATGCACAGTATTCCCTTGCACGTATAAAACACATTGTGTTTATCCATTCATTCGTTGTTGAACCTTTGGGTTGGTTCTACCACTTGGCTACTGTTTGTAGTACTGCTGTAAACATGGGGGTGCAGATCTCTCTGAGACCCTGCTTTCAGTTCTTTTAGATATATACACAAAAGGGGAAATGCTAGATCATATGGTAGTTCTGTTTTTAATTTTTTGAGGAATTCCCAAAATTTTTCATACTGGTTGCACCATTTTAGAATCTCAACAACAGAGTTTAAGGGTTCCAACTTCTCTAAATCTGCACTACACTTGTTATTTTCTGTTTCTCCTAATGAGTGTGAGATAGCTCATTGTGGTTGTGATTTGCATTTCTCTGATGATTATTGATGTTGAGCATCTTTTCATATGGCTGTTGGCCATTTGCATATCATCTTTAAGGAAATGACTATTCAGGTCCTTTGCCAATTTTTTAATTGGGTTATTTGATTTTTTTGTTGAGTATTAAGAGTTCTCCATATATTCTTGATGTTAACCCCTTTGCTGATCATTGCAAATATGTTCTCTTATTCTGTAAGTAGCTTTTTTGCCATGTTGATTGTGTTTATTTATAGTTTGATACAGTGATTTTTTTTAATGTGCTTTGTAAATTCTACATGTAACACTCTGTCTTTGGAACTGTATATATGGCTTAGGGGAAACTTTAGTATTCACATCCTGTAATATTTATTTGGCTGGTTCATTATCAATGAACATTTAAGTTTTTTTCCAATATTTTGCTGCTACTACTAATTCTGTACCTTTTTTTTACATGTGTCATCTTTCATTTATTCAAGCACAGCTGTAGCAAGGAAGTAGAATTGCTGAATAAAATGATTTATACATTAAAATTTTTGAGGGGGTGCCTGGGTGGCTCAGTCGGTTAAGTGTCCGACTTTGGCTCAGGTCATAATCTCGTGGTTCATGGGTTCGGTCCCACATTGGGTTCTGTGCTGGTGGCTCAGAGCCTGGAGCCTGCTTCAGATTCTGTGTCTCCCTCTCTCTCTGCCCCTCCCCCGCTCATGCTCTTTCTTTGTCTCAAAATAAATAAAAACAATAAAAAATTTTTTTAAATATTTTGATAACATATCAATTTATACTCTTATGGGCAATTTATTAAAATACTTGTTTTCTGACACATAAGACAATACAACACAGTGCATAATCAAGTTTCCTGGTTTGTCAATCTGATTAAAAAAAAGTGTATTATTGTCATCTTAATTTGCATATCTTTTACTATAAGGAAAAGTAAAATAATTTTATACTTTGAGGTCCATTTGATATTCCTTCCCCCTTTTTTTTTTAACTGCTATTTATTTTTGAGAGAGAGAGACAGAGTGCAAGTGGGGGAGGGACAGAGAGAGGGGGAGACACAGAATTTGAAGCAGGCTTCAGGCTCCAAGAGGTCAGCACAGAGCCTGATGCAGGTGTTGAAATCGAAAACCGTGAGATCATGATCTGAGCCAAAGCTGAATGCTTAACCAACTGAGCCACCCAGGTGCTCCTGTTTTTCTTTTTCTGTGAAATGTCTCTGTCTTTTGACCATTTGGGCAGACTGGCTTTTTTTTTTTTTTAATTAAATAATAGGAATTAAAGATTCCTATCATTAAATCAATATACTAAAGACATCAAATGATTGTTTGTAATATGAGTGGCAAATATTTTTCCTGAATTGCATTTCTTAGACCTGGTTTATGATATCTTTTATTATGCAGAAATACTGAGTTTAAAAGTTAATTTATTTTTTTAATGTTATCCTTTTTTTAAACTAATTCTTTAAAAGGCTTTTTTCACTCTGAGAACTTTTCTTTTTAAGTTTATTTATTTTGAGATGGAGAGAACCACTGGGGAAGGGGCAGAGGGGGGTCAGAGGATCCGAAGAGGGCTCTGTATTGACATCAGCGAGTGGGGCCCAAACTCATGAACCATGAGATCATGACCTGAGTCACCCGGGCACCCCACTTATATCAATATGAGGTGTGCAGTATAGATCCAGTGTTCTGTTTTCTAAGTATTTACTTCCACACTATTTTCTGTGTAATCCAATCTTTTTTCTAATTTGTAATGCCTCCTTTATCATATATTATATTTCCAAATATATTTGGGTCTATTAATACTTCATGATATATACCCCCCACATACACATTCATTCTATAATCTTTTATTAATATCTATTTTTCAGTACCTGTCTTAATATCTAGGGCTCTTCACCAAGTACAGCTTAATACTTGAAATGTGTAGGACTCCTTAGACTTTCATTTTTCAGAATTTTCTAGCTGTTCCACCTTGATTATTTTTCATATGAACTTTAGAAGTAGCTTGTCAAATTCCAAAAATATTATCTATTTTATTAAAGCTTAAAATTTAAAGACTATTAAAGTATTTATGAACTTAAGTTTTACTAAGAACATGGTATACCTTTCTAATATATGAACCTCTTCTTTTGTATCCATTAGTGGCATTTGAACACTTTTCTCATATAAAGCTAATAATTACTTGTTAATTTTATTCCTAGTGTTATCTTTTTTGTTACTAGTTTTAATTGGATCTTTTTAAAAATTGTATCTTCTAAGTTGTTTGAATATATGAAGGTAATTAATTAAATGTTAATATTTTACCTGGTCATCTTACTGATATTTAGAAGAGATTTCTAGCTCATTCTCATGGGTTTTTTTAGGTACATGATCTTACTACCCTAATAATAATGATAATTCACTTATTTGTTTTAACTTTTATACTTCTTTTTGATATGTATTTGCATTGAATAATAATGCCTCCACAGCTATGATTCCCGTCCACAGGTTTTCCTGATTTGCTTCCACTTCCTCCTTCTGCTTAAAATGTCAGTTCAAGAGAGATGTCCCTGACCACTGTGTAAAATAGCCATGCCTCACCCCCATCGTTACAGTTTACCTCACTGTCTCTTACCTTGCTTTGTTTTTTACCCATGGTAGTTATTCCTATATAGTGTTTGTTTGCTTGCTTACTTATTTATTGGTTTTTACCTAATACTGTAAGCTCTATGAAGGCAGGCTATTGTCCCTGCTGCCTAGGATAGTGTCAAGCATCAGTTGGCTCTAAATAAATGTTGAATGAATGAATGAACGAGTATTCAACAATAATGGTTGTAAAGAGTTATCTTGACATTCTGAGTTAATGGGAATGGTTTCTGCATTAAGCCCGAGGCTGTGTAGTTGATAGAGTTTGTTTAAATCTGTTTTCATTATTTATTTTTAAATGATTTTATTTTCAGTAAGTCTACAACCGACATGGGGCTTAATTTACAATCCCCACATCAAGAGTCACTTGGTCTACCGACTGAGCCAGGCAGACACCCTGAATTTCTGTCTTGTTTAACTCAATAAAAGGATTTAATAACAACTTAACTTTGAAAAAGTTTTAGTTCACTGGTTTAGCATATTTTCATTTTTATTATTTTTTTTTTCTGGGAAGTAGGCCCAAGTAGATGGAATAGTATTAGCATTTGAGTCTTAAACATTATATGACTAAAGTTGAGTGTTTGACTTTGTGTCTTGTCACCATCTTATTGCTTTTGTTTCCTCAGTACATTTTTGTTTTGTTTCGTTTTGAATGTAACACCTACACAGGGAAGTACACAAAACACAAATGGATGGCTGAATGACTTCAGACAAAGTAAAACCCCTGAGAGCGTTGTCCAGGTTAAAACATGGAACATGCCCACACTCAGAAAAATGGATTGTACCCCTTTTCTCAATCACTGTTGCCCCTGCTCTGATTTCTAGCACTATCATTTAGTTGTATTTGTGTTTTCTCCTTCATAGGAATAAAATCATACAGTAATAAACTGTATTACAGTAATACAATAATCGCCTGCATTCTTTTAACATTATAAAATCCATCCATGTTGTTACTTATAGATGTAGTTTGCCCATTTTTATTGTCGTATTATGATATTTTGTTGTGGGAATACACTACTACTTCCAGAATTCCTAATCCCTTCTGCCTGCACCCCGAACAGAGACAGTTGTAATATGCTATTCCTTTTCTCCTTCCCCATAGAGAGTTTTCTGGCTCCTTTTCCATCACTAAACGTAATTATTGCCTCTTACTTTCCTTTTATTCTTGACTTTTCAAGGCCTCTACTTTTCCTTAGCCTTTCTGCTCTTAATCACAATGTCCTTGTTCCATCCCTCGCCCCCCATCCCCCCTCCCCCCGCCAGGAGCCTGCTCTAGCCTCCTTCTTCCCTGACCATCTAATGCAGAGTATTTTCACAAAGAAGAAAATACAGTAATCACAAGCTACAGTACTATACAATGAACTGTGAATTTTATTTTTTTAATTTGTTGAAAATATATGGTTTACAGAAATATTTCAGATTTGGAATGATGTTTCTTGTGTTATGACTTTATATTTCAAGAGACATGGGTTAGTTCTTAACTCTTCAAAATTCTCATATTTAAAAAAATTATTATGCACCAGAATTAAAGCAGTTTAGAAAATAAATGTATTTTATGTACATAAATATAACTAGATCTTAAAATACACGATTCACATAAATTGAATCATTCTCTTAGGGGTATATTTCACATTATCCTTTCATGGAAATCTAAGCTATAAATAAGGAATTTAAAATGCTTTGGTTTTAGGGTGCCTGGATGGCTCTGTCAGTTAAGTGTCTGACTTCAGCTCAGGTCATGATCTTGTGATTCGTGAGTTTGAGCCCCATGTCAGGCTCTTTGCTGACTTCTTCAGAGCCTGGAGCCTGCTTCAGATTCTATCTCCCTCTCTCTGCCTCTCCCCTACTCGCACTCTGTCTGTCTCTTTCAAAAGCAAATACAAAAAATACTTTAGTTTCCATTTGGCATTTACTTCAAGAATTTGCTCAAATTTTGTGATAAATTTTGTCATTGCTATCTTTTAACAGCAGGAATAATTTCAAGTATTAATCTAAATTTAAATATTAAGGTTACATAATCTATAACAAACATCTTTACTGACCTCCTGATTCAACTTTTGAATCCTCCTGATTACTCACTTTTGCTTTAAAAATAAGACTTCTGCTGACAAATATTTGGTGTAATTTTCATTTTTCATTTTCTATTATAAATGGATGGACTGTCAGTCTTATTTTATTGGTTCCATGTTTTGAAATAATTAAAATATTTCAAAGTTTAATGTGTAGATAGCCTGGGATGAAGATGCTCCAGTATCTTAAATGAGCGATGGTGAAAATCAGCCCTCTTTTCAATATCAAATGGACTCAAAGCAAAGCTTTAACGTTCACTTATAACTTAAAGCATGTTTCAAAAGCAAAACAAAGTTACTCACTCTGCTCACATCTGCACCAAACTCAGAAGTAAATAACAAAGCAATCATTATTATAATACTACATTATTAAATGAGAAAACAATAGCTTTCCAGGAAGGAAGCTTTGGTTTTCAGATGTCACTGCTATTGGTTGATTTGTTTTGAGATTACAACACAGGTAAAACGACTTTTTCTAATTTCTTATTGAGACATAATATGAATCTATAAACTAAACTAATTCATATTAAATATATGTGTACAATTTAATTTAAAAATTATGAAGAATTATTTTTCCTTCTCGTTACTCATTCTCTTAGAATATATCTGCAGTAAAGTACTATAATTGTGTGTGTAACTCTATGCTTAAATGCAAATATATTTTATGTAAATTCAAGTGTTTTATAGGAAACTAAGTTGTGAAATACTTAATATACATGTTCTTGTTGAAACTTCTGAGAGTGGATAAATCACAAGAAACCTTTCTTTCTTTTTTTTTTTTTTTAATGTTTTATTTATTTCTAGGAGAGAGAGACAGCGTGAGCAGGGGAGGGTCAGAGAGAGAGGGAGTCACAGACTGAAACAGGCTCCAGGCTCTGAGCTGGCAGTCAGCACAGAGCCCGACGCGGGGCTTGAACCCACGAATCGCGAGATCATGACCTAAGCGAAAGTCGGACGCTTAACCGACTAAGCCACCCAGGCGCCCCACAAGAAACCTTTCTTGAGGCAGTGACAGAGTTGAGCAATTTTAAAGAGCTTCCACTTAAATATACCCATTGAAATCATGCACTTGTCTGTATTCCCTCTCAAAATTACATTTAAACTACATTCAAGGAGTTAGAGAAGTAATTCACAAGGAAAAATAGAATGAGAAGAGAGGCAACATTTATAAATGTTTCAGTTGCTGTTCTGACCGATAAATTTGAATTTAGTTACCTAACTTAATGAGACTGGGGGGCAAGCACGTTTTTTTGGAAAAATTTAAGCAATTGGAACCACCTAAAAAATGGAATCAGTTTCCTCATAAAATAGAGTTTCTCATTTTTGATGGGCAGTTAAGCAGAGGTGGACTCTCCAATTATAGTAATGCTATTGAAGAGTTACCGAAGCATTTGATGGGTATGTGTATTTGTGTGTATGTTATGGGCAGTGTGTTGGAACCAGGGGTGATGTGACAGGAGACTAGGTGACTCCTGTAGATTTTTACCCTATAGAATAGCTGTGATTCAAATATTATACAATTCCTTCCTTATTTATAAACCTATAATATTTCATTTTGAGTGTTTGTTTATTTTGAGAGAGAGAGCAGGAGTTGGGAAGGGGCAGAGAGAGAGGAAAAGAGAGAGAATACCAAGCAGGCTCTGCACTGTCAGCACAGAGCCCAACATGGGGCTCAATCTCACAAACCATGAGATCATGACCTGAGCTGAAATCAAAAGTTGGACGCTCATCAGATTGAGCCACCCGGGCGCCCCAACCTATGATATTTCTGTATCATTACTGAAAAAACATAAACTGTCATCTTTAGTTTGATTGCAACTAAAGACTTGAATTAACAATTTTTTGAGCATATACCGATTTTTACTTATTATTTTACCTCTTAGAGAAATCTCACAATTGACAATTGTTAAAAATAAAGAAAATAAGTCACTTATCCCAAATAACTTGTATAAATGTTTGAATTGGGTTGGAGTTAGTGCCAATATTTCAGTTTATCAGCCAACGTTGGGGACTTAGCATTAGAGGAAAATAGGCATAAAGTAAGAAAAAAATTAGAAGTCACTATTTTAAAATGCCATAAATTTGGCTGAGGTGATTTTCTGTTTAGAGTCACATAGACTTGGTTTAAATCCTGAATTTGTCATTTTCTAGTTGTATGATAGCACATTGTTTATCCCTTTGGAGCCTTGATTTCTTTACTTATAAAATGAGGAAATGAAAATGGGGAAATACCATTTAGCATAGGGCTTTTGTGAGTATTTAATGATATTAAGCACATGAAGGATTTAGCACATTGCCTTGTAAATGCTTAATAATTGTTGGCTATTAACGATAGAATGATGTTAACATTATAGAATGTTACCCTCCATGCATAATGGATGTAACCTATGATAACGCCTAGGACATACAATAGTAAGCTCTAGATCTCAGAATAATACCCTAGAAAATCTCCATTGGTAGATGTTCCATGGAATTCTATGAAAGAATGGGATAACAATCAATTTTTCATGTGTCTCAGAAAAATACCAAATAGAGGTTCAAAATACACAGATAATGATCACTATTTTGACATTGTCCTAGAGAGGGTGGATAAGAGGCAGCATCTGTGCTAGGAAATCTTGTCTTCTATATTCATTTGGTTATATAAGTAGCTATTGTTAGGTTATATCACTGTGTAGGGGTTCAGCTGGCATAACAAGATGCTGAAGTGTTTTAAATGTATGAGCCTGGTATTCCTGTGTGACTAAATGCGTTGTTTACTAATGACATTAAGTGCAGGGTAGCTCATTTAAAAAAATTGGTCTATTGTATAAAACGAGCCTGCTTTAAAATAAGACCATGTATTTTATTTAATCCGAAAATTAATGTTCTAGAAGAAAATACAAACCCATTTTAATGGCTACCATGCAATTCTAATAAAAATATCTGTCAAAAAAAAATGATCAGCAATTACTTACTGTTAAGCCTATTTTGTTGTACTGAATGGAGAGAGATTTTTTAAAATTTTAATTTAAGGAATATATAATAGTAGGAATCCAGAATTATAATGTTCACAGAGAGTAATGGTTTATTAACTACAATTCATATACCCTGTGACTAGGTGTGAATTCTTTTGAGCTTTAACATAAAAAAGCAACAAGCAGTGCTAGTTTGCTTAAAAAGAAACTGACTTGTGTTGTAACTGGCTGCTAGAAAACACTTTTTTTCCACGATAGGTTAAAAAAACCTAGGAATAGTCTAGCAAATGGTTACAAAATGAAAAACAAATCAATCAATACTTAGAGTTGTTAATTTCCAGCCTCCCCTCAGACAACAAGTTTTCTGATTATATATAATGTAAAAAGCCTATTCATAGAAGTAAAACAAAGAAGAGGGGGAAATCAGTTATTTCTTCATATACCATGAGAATACCTTTTTAGGCTTGCAAAGCTTAACTACTAACGCACTCGGAAAGAGCACTCTTCATATAGTAGATATAAAAATGGTCTAATTTGAAAGACAAAGTGTTGGCCATGCATACCCAGTAGGTTCTATTCAGCAAACTCTTGAGATTTCATGTTGACATAATGAAATATTGTACTATTCCTTGTAGGCTAAATTTTTCCTTACCTCCTTAAATCAATAGCCTAATAATATTTTGTCCAACTCTGACTGCATCTAAATTTGAAGTTGCTTCACTGAAAATTGCAGGTTTACTGCTCTCAAGGTACTCACCCTTTCTTTCTACCTCCCTTTCAAATCTGCCCTCCAAATGTTTTAGAACTAGTCTTTACAATATATATAATACACATTAGTAAGAATCACTTAAACAGAACTATTTTCTTTGGATGCCAGGGAAGATGTCCATCTTTCTTAGTGTTGGCAATTGGTTTAGTTTCTTCAGGCTCTTTAATAAAATAAACGTTGGTGTCCAATGTGATTATTCTTGTATTAGCTAGGTAATTTCTCTGGGGTAGGTGACAATTTAATTCAATAATAAGCTATTATGTGTGTAGGGGAAGGGCATTTTGGGCAGAATCTGGATTAGTTTTCACAAGATTCAGTGTACTATATATTTATAAACCAACATCTTAAAATCTTCTTGAATCTGTATTGCTAAAGGGTTCATAAATTTTAAATTCTCAGGTAGGTCCCCACCTAATGATGCAGTGTTTTTTAGATTACATTTAAGTATGAAAATTTTCATACAGACACAAAAGTAGAAAGAAAAGTAAAATGAATCTCTGTGAGCCAGTCATCCAAATTCAATACTTATCAGGACTACCATGATTGCTTCATAATTTTTACTTTGTCAGAGTATTTTATACAAACATATTTTGAAGAATAACAAACTACAGAAAAGTGTATGAACCATAAGAACATAACCCTATAAGCATCTGTATCAAGAAGCAGAACAACAGCAGAACTCCAAGAGTCTTCTTATGCCCCCTTCTAAATTTTTTTTAATGTTTGTTTATTTTTTGAGAGAGAGACAGAGACAGGCACAAGCTGGCGAGGAGCACAGAGAGAGGGAGACACAGAATCTGGAGCAGGCTCCAGTCTCCAACCTGTCAGCACAGAGCCTGATGCAGGGCTTGAACCCACGAACCATGAGATCATGACCTGAGCCAAAGTCAAACACTTACTCTAACCGACTAAGCCACCCAGGTGCCCCTTCTTATGCCCCATTCTAGTCCTTACTCCCAACTTCAAGGGAAACTGGTGTTATGACCTCTACCATCATAAGTTAGTTTTGCATAATTTTGGAATTTTATATGAATAAAATGTAGTATGGACTCTTTCATGTCTGTCTTCATGTCCTCAGTATTATGTTTATGAGATTCGCCTGTGCTGTAGCAGCTTGCTGGAGTTTGCTCTTGTATGGTATTCAGTTGTATGGATATGCCATTATTTACCTATTTTACTGTTTTTGAAAGAGAGAGTGTGTGAGTGGGGGAGAGATAGAGAAAGGGAAACACAGTATCTGAAGCAGGCTCTAGGCTCTGAGTTGTCAGCACTGGGCCTGAGGAAGGGCTCAAACTGGCAAACTGAAAGCATGACCTGAGCCAGTCAGACTCTTAACTGGCTGAGCCACCCAGACACCCCCATGTACTGGATCATTTTAAAACAAATTCCAGAAACTGTCATTTCACCTTGACATATTTCAGCATACTTTGGCATGCATCTCTAAGAAGTATGGACATGGGGCGCCTGGGTGGCTCAGTCGGTTAAGCGTCCGACTTCGGCTCAGGTCATGATCTCACAGTTAGTGGGTTTGAGCACTGCATCAAGCTCTGGACTGACAGATAGCTCAGAGCCTGGAGCCTGCTTTGGATTCTGTGTGTGTGTGTCTCTCTCTCTGACCTCTCCCCACTCATGCTCTGTTTCTCTCTGTCTTAATAATAAATATACATTAAAAATTTTTTTTAAAAGTATGGACATTTTCTCACATAATAATCACTATTGCTTGTTATCATCTGATGCCTTGTCTAATTAAAATGCATTTTCAGTACATTTTTAAATGGGAAAATATTGAAGTTGAAATATACCAAAGTTGATAGTAGCTTTCTTTAGTTTTGATGGACAGATCAAATAACCAACAAGCATTTATTAAACTCCTTTTTGCCACATCATCTAACTCATCTGTTTGGCGGTATTTTCCTTTCTCTCTTTTTTTTTTCTCTTTTTAAATGTTTATTTTTGAGAGAGAGAGAGAGCACAAGTAGAGGAGGGACAGGGAAGAGGGGAACAGAGGATCTTGAAGTGGGGTCTGCATTGACAGCAGAGAGCCCAATGTGGGGCCTGAACTCATGAACTGCAAGACCATGACTTGAGCCAAAGTCAGACACTCAACTGACAGAGCCACCCAGGCACCTCTGTTCAGCAGTATTCTCACTGATAAACTTACTGACTGGAAAATAAGGGGAGAAAATAATTCCTTTTGATAAATTGCTAGCAATGGAACTGTTTATATTAGGTATCATAACTAATAATTCAATTCATGAACCAAATGGACTGTGGAGCATACTTTAATGAATACTGACATAAGTGTCTTTTTCCAAGTGTAGTAAATATTCTACAGGATTTCTGACAAATGTTTAAAATAAATTATTGATAGGAATCAATAAATTATACCATAATTATTATATATAATACAGACAATATATGATGTATACATTATATAAATATATTTAATAATGGTTAATATATAGGGACACCTGGGTGGCTCAGTTGGTTAAGCATCTGACTTTGGCTCAGGTCATGATCTTGTGGTCTGTAAGTTCAAGCCCTGCATCAGTCTCTGTGCTGACAGCTTGGAACTTGCTTCAGATTTTGTCTCTCTCTGCTCCTTCCCCACTCACACTCTGTCTCTCTCTCAAAAATAAACATTAAAAAATTTTTCAAAGAATAGATAATATTTAGTGATCAAAATTAAGTATTTAATATGTAATTAAGATTTTTAATTAATTGGTACTTAATGAAGACATTCAAAGAGATATCTTGACAAACATTTCCTACATCTGATTTCATTGTTTTATGAACATAATGTCAATGGAAAGAAATGATCTTTTTCACTTGGGATATATGATAATCAAATAATTTGGAATACCTTTGCTTATATAATCTTGGTTCATGTTCTCAGGTAGAGCCACTCCTGTTTTATAGATTGATTTTTCTTGCTCTGATTCTCCTTATTACTTTATCACTCCAAATATTAAAACTTGTTCTAGAACTTGCCTCAAATTCTGATTTTCCAATGCACTTGCTGTGTGATCCTGATTCAGCAATGACTTTTCTGAGGCCCAGTTTTCTTGTCTAAGTCATATGGTTGTAATTCCCACCTCGTTTTGTTTCACATTTATTTAAAAATAATTGTAATATTTATCATGAAGATTTTTCTAGAAACACACTAAATATGAAAATTCTTATATTAATACACTATTTGAGTAGTTATAAGTTCTAAAATAAAAAGACTGGCATAAACACAGTAGAAACCATTTAAGCTATCTGCTTTTGTTTTGTATCTTGTTTTCTTTTGACTTTTGGTCACTTAAAACAGTAAAAACAACAAGACAGAAGCTATGATTTACTGACCCTTACTATGTACCAACTATTGTGTTTATTATTTCATGTAAAATGTTTGTAATTTTTACAACATCAAGCTTAAGGTAGCTTAGTATCAATTATAATAATTTATGCCTGTTTTACAAATGAACAGATTGGCATTCAGAGAAGTTAAATAAGTTTTTCATTGTCATGTAGCTCATAAGTAGTAGAGATGAACTTCCAACTCACTTTTCTTTTCATTAGCTAGCTCAAGATTTCCTTTATACAATGTAAACTCACTTTGTTCTGCTATGGCACCTATACAAATAGAATTGTGAGTACTATGATGTAGTTATGTTAATTTTCACTAAATTTTTAAAGAAATGTCAGTAAATAATGCTATTTTACCAACCTCATGGGGTGTCAGGTTGTAAAAAATTAAACATTAATGTTCTTTCTTTTTATGTCGGTAAACAGAGCCTTAAACAATTTAGTACATTTTCATATTATATGTGAAATTAGCATATTTTAGGAACTCATTTTTACAAGTTGATAACTTTTAAGTATAAGGTGTCACATTTTTAAAATAATTAAGTCCTATCTAAAATTTACCCATCTATTTTGATGTGTTAGGGCATTAATTGGATGCACAGAAGACACTAAGCACCCCAACTGCCATGCTACATTTTTTCATGGAACTAACAATGTACAGAATCTGAGCATTCATTTTTAAGAAAAGTATCATTAAAAGTTCTGTTGTGAAATGTTGGCCTCTGCAATGAGGAGCCATGTAATGTGGCTATTTGGAAATCACATTCCTCATTATTTATCTACCTCCTCGTCAGTTTAATATCAAATTGTATTTTATCCTTCCCACCATCTTAGAAGCCTTGAATATAAAGATTAAAGAATTTTTAATGGAACAACTCATAAAGCCTGAAAACATTTGCCTTGTATAGGTATAGCTCTAATCTGATTTCTGATTAAAAATTGAGATTATTAAGAAATTGAAGGTCTGTTACTTCCCATGTGTTAAATATAAGTATTAGCACTCTAACCTAGTAAGTGAGCACTTTGGGGCAAATCAGGTATATTTTCTAGTTGTGCTTATGTGCCATCTTATGGCTAATGTTTTTAAAGGTCCCAAGGGATTACAGAATGTATGTGATGTGGGATGTTGTGTGTGTGTGTGTGACTATTTCTGTTTGTAGGTAAGGGGTAGGACAGAGAGGGAAAAGGGGGGTTTAGGGAAAGTAGGGAGAGGAAAAGAGAACACATGAAAGAGAAAAATTTTTGTTTTTTAGAAGAGAAACTTAAAAAAAAATTGTTCTTAATGTTTATTTATTTCCGAGAAAGAGAGAGAGAGACTGAGACACAGCATGAGTGGGGGAGGGGCACAGACCGATCAGGAGACACAGAATCTAAAAAGCAAGCTCCAGGCTCCAAGTTGCCAGCACAGAGAATGTGGGGCTCCACTCCAAGAACCGTGAGATTATGACCTGAGCCGAAGTTAGAGGCTCAACTGACTGAGCCACCCAGGTGCCCCAAGAGAGAAACTTTCAAACTGAGGTTGTTAAGTATACATGGTATTACTTCTAGGATAATACTTTCCCAGTTATGTAGGAAATAAAACTGTTACAAGTTTTAAAGAGATGCTAGAAGCAGTGTAGGCAATTTGGATATGTGGATCTAATATCAAGTCCACTTGTAAATCAAAAATTCTAGAAATTCATAATTCTGAATGACAGGAAACTGGATAGACGTCCTTGGATGGCAATTATGAATTAGATCAACTTCAAAGGGGGAGAGGTTTTTATTCTTCTCTTTGCATGGCTTTAAGAATAGTTTCAAACACATGATAATAGTGCTTTTCTTACAAGATGAAAGTTTGACTCCACTTTTCATTCTCTATTACCAACAGTAATTCAATTAAAATTTTATTTCAAGCTCATCCTCTGTCAGAAGCTTTGTCTTTGGTATGCTTGCATTCTAATATACCCTATGTAAGTCATTCAAACTAGTGAGCATCTCATTTGGCAAAAAGAATGCAGTTGTTTTTTTCATAAACAGCAGTTTGGAAAACTGGGTAGAGAACAAACTGTTCACTTAGCATTGCAGTTACTTTGTTCTTTTTCTCTGTGATATGCTCTAATTTTATTACCACAAACAAATGAAAGGCGTAGGGATGGGAAGTAGGGTACAGGCCATATTCTGAACTGGCTTTCAATTGTGACTTGTTCTGATTCCATTTGTACATTCAAAAATGGCTATTTTGAAATTAAATTTGCTTGGCATATCTAGGCTATCATTTGCTTTTGTTTTGTGGAGCTATCTTCATTCTGTGGGATGATAGGATTCAGGTCTAGCTGGTCACTCTATCATTTCAGTGGGTGAAGCTTATTCTCACTGAGATTGTATTATGTTTAGGAATTCGCTTTCTCTTTTAGCCATGGATGAACATCGTTATTAACTCCAGTTCTTCCTCAAGTGTTATCTTTTTGTGATTTGCGTCAGTATCACTTGTGACAATTGTTAGACTCTAGCACAGATTTACAGAATCAAAAACATAGGGATCTGAACTTTAAACACATTTCCAAACAAACAGGTAATTTCTTATTTAACCTAATATTTAAAAATCATGATCATCTGAGTTAGTATGTATTGCCTTTCTCCTTTCACTAGCTTCTCAAAGAAAAGTCCAATATTCTTACACCAGTCTTGCGCTCTCCTCTCAGTCCTGAGTCTTTCTTGAAATGAGGCAAATCCCCTTGTTGATTCATGAATTTTCCCCTCATAATCAGATGTAGAAACCAAGCATGGCAAAAAAAATACTGTGGTGGCTAAATTTTATGTGTTGATTTGGCTAGGCTATGGTGCCCGCTTATTTGGGTAAAACTAATGTTGCTGTAAAAGTATATTGTAGATGTAATTAAATCTACAGTTGTTGACATTAAGTAAAGGAGATTGCCCTTGGTAATGTGAGTGGACTTCCTCCAATCAGCTGCCTTAAGACCAAAAAATTCCCAGGGAAGAAGGAATTCTGTCTTAAGACTATGATATAGAAATCCTGCATCAGCTTCCACCCTGCTGGTCTGCCCTACAGATTTCAAATTTCAGACTAGCCAGCTCCCAGAAATGTGTAAGGCAGTCCCCCAAAATTTCTTTCTATGTATGTATGTATACGTGTAGACAATATAAAATCAGTAATAATCTCTATCAATATCTATCTATCTATCTATCTGTCTGTCTATCTATCATCTATCAATCATCGTCTTGTATCAGTTCTGTTTCTTTAAAGAACCCAGGCAGGTACAAGTACCTCCACATGCCATGTGACTCTCATGTTCAGGGGCCAATGTTCTCAGATCTCCTTAGTAATTCCCCCCTGTGTGTTTGTGTAGTCAATAGTACTAACTTCTGTCTTCAGTCTTATATTACAAGATTGCCTGTTACCTCCCCACAGCTGGCCTCTAGGATAAGGCCTTATACTGGACAATGAATTCATACTTTCCTACCATTCAGCTCATCTAACTCCTAATTATTGTTTGTTTCCTATATTTCCTGATTCTGAACTTCATTTAAGTGACTAATAATACCGAAGCTATACATGTAGGATACAACATTATTTACATGGCTCTATCTTATTTATTTATTTATCAATTGATTGAGAGAGGAAGAGAAAGCATGCAAGGGGGAGCAAGTAAGGGAGGGGTAGAGGGAGAAAGAGAGAGAATCCAAAGCAGACTCCATTCCCAGTACAGGGCCCGATGCAAGTCCCGGTCTCACAACCAACTGACTGAGATCATGACCTGATTCAAAATCAAGAGTCAGCTGTTTACTTGACTGAGCCACCCAGGAACCCTACCTGGCTCTATCTTTGCAACCAAAGCGATTTTCCTAGAACCCAGCTTGTTTTAAGGTACAAGTATCATTTTGGATCCTCTCTGTGCCCCTGATCTTTCCTCTTTCTTTTCCTAGTTTTCCATTGTCTTTTCCTAATTTTCCAAGCAGGTCATTATGCTTTGATTCTACATAGTGATTTGGCAACAAAAATATCCATAGTGTGTCAAAAAGTAATATTTTTTTGTTATCTTGCTCTCTGCCAAATTTTTGTGTCAAGCTTGAAAAGTATAAGTGTAAAGAGATAGGAAAATATTTTTCCATCTTAGCAATTAGCCTCAGAATTCCTCTCACAGAGAGAATGTTTTTGGGTAAAAAGCTCATATGCAATAAATTGTATTTTGTTGCAAGAGCATGACAGTTGCCAAGGTCATATATTATAGTTGTAGGTAATGTACTATAGAGATTTAAAGGAGAGGTTTTAGATTCAGACTGTACTGGTCAAATCCCAGCCCTACTAGTTATTAGCTGTGTAAACTTGGAAAAATTACTAGACCTTTTGGTTCCTCATCTCTAAAAAGAGATGATAGTTCCTTCCTAGGATTTTTCTGAGGAATAAATGTAGTGATACCTATAAAACACATAGCAGAGTGTCTGAAATATGTGAAATACTCAATAAATGTTAGCTGATACCATATTCATTGTCAGAAGAGGGAAAGGTCCTCCACATGGGACACAGGGAAAGAGAAAGGGGGGCAGGGGTTCAAGAAAGCCAGGGAAAACCTAGGACTTACAATAGCAAGATGGCAGAAAGACATTTAAAAATAGTTCAGATATAATATTCCATAGGAAATTGTTTGAATTGCTGAGATATAAGCCTTTTCCCTTCCTCCTCTCCAAAGTCAGTAAAATCTACAAAAGTCACTTATGCTTCATGCTGTAGTGTGTGTTAACATTGGTGAGGCTGTAGAGTTTCACATCCAGGTTAAACTGCGCATTATACAGATAATATACATGGCGGCAAGAAAGACAGAGGTGGCTAAAGATTCTGATAACTTGAGGCCATCACTAATTTACTGGAAATTTTGGAAGAGTTTTATATTTTGTAAAACAGATCAAGACAACTAGCTCAGGTAAAAAGCATGGGAAATCCCCAGGTGATATCTGGGTCCAACGAGTAATATTTTTCTTTTCATATTTTTTGGGAAAATGGAACATTTTTTATTGTGCTCTATATTGTTCATTCTTTGAAGGATGTCAAACATATGCCGAGATTAACACTGTCACGTTAGTTACTATGACAATGGTCACTCAAAAGTAATTTCAATCCTTAGTTGCACCTGTAGAACAAAAAAGGGGATCAAATTTATATTCCCAAACTACGCTCTCTAAAATAGACGTTACTGGCCCTGGCAAGATGGCAGCGCCCAAGACCGGGCTGTTTCCGAAGAAATCAAGTCACAAAAAGTATAGGACCACCCTGAAGAAACAAAGAAAGATAGATAGATAGAGCACTCGCTGGCTAGAGAGACTCGGGACTCTTCCAGGAGGAGGCGGCGGTGGCTTTTATTGAAGAACAGTACCCAGAAGGAGAGACGCTGTTGCCATCAGAGATAGGCAAAAATTACATAAGGCATGGCTGCTTCGGGAGCGGAAGGCACAGGAAAGATTCAGGAGCAAGAAGGAAAAGGAAGACGCAGCTAGAAAACAGCAGGAAGGGGGCGCCTGGGTGGCTTAGTCGGTTAAGCATCCGACTTCCGCTTAGGTCATGATCTCGTGGTTCGTGGGTTCCAGCCCCGCGTCTGGCTCTGTGCTGACTGCCAGCTCAGAGCCTGGAGCCTATTTTAGAGTCTGTGTCTCCGTCTCTCTCTGACCCTCCCCTGCTCACGCTGTCTCTCTCTCTCCTAGAAATAAATAAAAATATTTAAAAAAAGAAAAAGAAAACAGCAGGAAGAACAAGAGAGAAAGCTAAAGGAAGAGTGGGAAGAGCAGCAGAGAAAAGAGAGAGAAGGGGGAGGAGCAGAAGCTCCAGGAGCAGAGAGTAAGAGAGGAAGCTGCGCAGAAGATGCTGGAACAGGCTGAAAATGAGTTGGGGAATGGTGGCACAGGGCAGAACCCAGAGCCACCCACGGACCCAAGGATGATGGAGAAGGAGCGAGCTTGTTGCCCGTTCTACAGTAAAAGCGGAGCGTGCAGATTTGGGGGCAGGTGTTTGCGTAAACACAATTTCCTGTCCTCGGTTCCCACTCTTCGGATGAAAAGCACGTTTACGACATTTGGAGTGGAGCAGCGCACATGGGATGACTCTGACCCGATGCGAGCCTGGAGTACAATGAGGAGGAAACCTACAAGCACCTCCTGGACTTCAATGATGACGTGCTTCCCGAGTTCCAGAGCACGGGTTAAGGTGATCCAGTTCAAGGTCAGCTGCAACGTGGAACCCCACCTAAGGGGCAATGTGTGTGTTCAGTATCAGTCGGAAGAAGAATGCTAAGCAGCCCTTTCTCTGTTGAACGGACGATGGTACGCATGGACGGCAGCTTCAGTGCGAATTCTGCCCAGTGACAAAATGGCCTTTTGTGGCTTATTGCAATTGTAACAGTGTCCAAGAGGAAAACGCTGCAACTTTCTTCACGTGTTCCGAAATCCCAACAATGAGTTCGGGGAAGCGAATAGAGTCATCGTCCTGTCTCCAGATGGGACTGGCGCCCCCTTGGGCAAGGGCTCAGACGGAGAGAGAGGACTGGCCACCACGCCGAATACTCCGGGAGGCCCAGGAGGCAGAGAAGCCCCAGTCGGTCGCATTCCTACCAGAGAAGCGAGGAAGCTGAGAGGCAAAGGAGCAGCAGTCACGGGGGAAGAAGTCTCGCAGACACACGTCAGAGAGTCGAGAGAGGCTCGGTTCACGCAGTAGGGGAAGAAAAACTTACTCATCTTGTAAGTTCAATGAGGGATCTTACTTCTTTGTTATAGAAATAAATGTAGCCTTTGTAGCTGAGGACTCGCCTTCATCCCACCCCCACTCTCCGATTCTTACAGTTCTGCCTTAACAAAAGAACAGGTCCGGTGAAGAATGCAGTCTCATCAGAAAGAAGGAAGGAAGAGAATCTAAAATGGACATGAATGACAAATTTGTTTTAGTGGTGATAGGGAGAAAGAGAGGAAAACAGAAAACGAATATTAAAAGCCTTTTTCTTCCTTGCTATATCCAGAAAATCTAAAAGAAAAAAAGACTGTAGAATCCAATCATTTATGTCTCTTTTCTTGAGAGGGACTGATCATCAACCATTAACACATGTTACTGTTTAATTAATCTTTGATAATGCAAGTTAATACTGAATGTATAATGTGAGCTATATTTTACATTTTTTACACATTTACATAATGACAAACTAGAGTCGCTGACATGCTGAGGACAGCGCAAGAAAAAGCAATTATAGGCTGATAACCCTAATAAACATATCATATATGAGATTATGCTAGCTCATAAAGTGATTTAGGGAATATAGCTTCTCTGCATATACTTTGAAAGACTTGTATATGATGGGAACATTTATTCACTGAATGTTTAGAAGTCTTCATTAGTGGTATCATTTGGGCTTGGAGTTTTCAATCTGGCAATATTTTTTATTTGGATTCAGTTTCTTCGATAGTAGATGACTATCTGGATTATTCTATTTCTTCCTAAATCAGTTTTATAAATTATGTGTTTCTAGAAATTTTTCATTTTTGTCTAAATATTCAAATGTTTTGGTATGAAGTTGTTCATGATATACTTGTATATTTTTGATGTTTGCAGTGTCTCTGATAATTTCCTCAAATATATATTTTAACACCAATTTGTACTAGCTTCTTGTCTCTATATAATTCTTGATTAGAACAATTCTCTTTCTTTCATATCACTTTGTGCAAAATATCTACTGCTTTTTGGCATGAGGATAGCATGGTGGATTAAATAAAGATGAACACAAATTCATTAAATTCCCTCAAGTGTGGTAGTTAATAACTACATTATGGTCAATATACATGTATGGTCAATAACTACATTAACAAAGGGTATAATATGTGAGAGAAGGGGCCCTTTTGGGCCCTGCTTTTTTTAAAGAGGAGTTATAGTTTCCACTCTCCCCTCTTGGAACCCTGAACCACTGTGGAAAAATCCGACTTCTCAGCAAACGACATTACCTGAAGAGGCTCTGAGGCTATAGAAGATAGAGAAGGTTCCTGCTGAGGCCAGTCTTTCAGCCATGCCAGTCAAGGTACTACAGAAGTGAGAGAGGCCACCTAAAATTTATAGGTAGAAAACAAAACAAATGAGATGAGTTTATGGAGTAATACACCAGTTTTCTGGAATAGAAAATTTTTGAAATGAAGTTCTAGGAGAGAAAATTAGAATTCTAGGTGAAGACCATACTATTAAGGCAGCATTTTTAAAGTGTGTTTCACAGTTTTGGGAAAAATTTTGGGATAGTTTTGAAAAAAAAGAAAGAAAAGAGACTTCCATAATGAAATATGTCTGAAAAAAAATAAAATGTCACTTAATAAGTATTTGTTAAAAGAATGAAACGCGTATTAAGGTTTAATAGTTTTATACCCTTGGGGACTTGGACTCTCCTTTACTTATGGAGTTATAAATATCTAAGAGGCATAGTTGGTGAAATACTAGGCAGAGTTCCTAGGTATTTGACCACACCACAACCTCTTGATTGTTCATCAGAGACCTACTTGTGTTCCACAGAACACACTTTGGGAAATGTTACTTTAAATCTTATATTCTGATACAAACTACAAAAATCATTAAATTCTGGTTTTGGTAGTAGCCAAGGATCTGGTATTGGAATAATCCCACATGTAACAATTGTAAATTGTGAATTAAGTTTTATTTTTAAAAAAGGCACAAGTTTTAACTAAAATCAGGAAAACACATTGAAAGAAACTTGATCTTTGAAAGAAGAGAATTGCACTGAATGAGGTCCACATTTATGTAGCCTTTTCCAAGAGGACCCTTCCTAGTCTATTCAGTGTTCTGCAGCTTGAGTAAAGAGACATAGAAGTATTGACTTGTGGTGTCAAAGTATGGAGTTTGGGATCCTCCAAGTGGCTCAGAATTGAAAGGGGTTAATCTCATAAAAAAATACATATGGTGAGAAGTCTATATCTAAATCTATGTATAATCTCTCCTCAAATCTTTGGTTAATCCTTGAACTAGGCTCGCATGAGGGAGATTCTAAGCAATCTGGTGCATATCAAGTCAGAAAAGCTAAATAGATGAGGAAAGATTTCAGTTGCTGCCAACCACAAGGAAGACAGTTTGGAATTTGAGTTCTACCAAGTTCACTTTTACGCTAAAACAAAATCAAATTATTTTCTGAAATGAAGATGACAAAATTCAGTGTCCACAATGTGTTGTCCACAATGTCTAGTGTACAGTTTTTCTAGCCATGCACAAAACAGGTAAATATGACCTGTAGTCCAGAAAAAACACAAAAAAGAAACCAATCTTGAGATAGGACAAATGCTGAGTTAAAAGTCTAATCTGCTGATTAATCATTATTATTGTACCATGTTCACATAAAAATAATTATTTAAAGGTAAAGAAGTATCATTTATGCAACTTACTCTTTTCAGAAAATAATTCCATCTATATAGACAGAGAAAGAAAAAAGTATGAATCAAAAGTGATAAAATGCTAACATTTAGGGAACCTGGTAAAGGGTATTGGAGAATTCTTTGTATTATTATGTGTTTTTCTATTATTTTTAAATTATGTCATTCATCAAAATTTTTAAAAATTGATATGGTATTAGAGATGATATAGGAAGGGACATGATTAAATTTGATGAGTGTGTACCATGAAAAAAAAAATAGAATATTGAATGTCAGTAAGAGTACCACAAAAGGACCAATTTTACACATTGCTAGAGGGAATACAAGTTGGGAAAACCCTCTGCAAAACATTTGATGCTGTAGAATAAAAGCCATTGACAATGGGTGTCCTATTTTATTCAGTAGTACAGTTCTGAAAATGTGTCCTAAGAAAATAATATAAAATGTGGAAACAGCTTTTTGTATAAAGTATGTCAAATCCAGAATTATTTATAAGGCTAAAAAATATAAGGAACTTAAGTATCTTTTAATAACTAGATGGTAATGTATATTATGTTAAAGCCTTATGGTTGGTTATTATACAATAATAAATATAGTGTTGAAGACGATAGCTGACATACTCTGACATATAGTTAGTGTGTGTCATGAGCTCTACTAAATTTTATCTATGCCTTATCTCATGTATTTCTCAGTGTCATTCAAATTGACATTCATGAATAGTTTATATTACTATAAGAAATAATCTATAATATTAAGTATGCAATTCAGGATACACTTTTTTATACAGTCTAATTAGAAACAAAAAAAATTCTATGGAATAAAGACAGTAAGGAAAGTTACCAGAAGGATAATAAGAACTGTCTTCATGTTGGATAATGGATGTATTTTATTCACTTTATTTTGCTCTATTTTACAAATTATAATAGGTGTTAATTTTATAATGAAATATAAGATAGAAAATAAAACAAAAAGTTGTAGTAAAAATTATTTTAGGTAAAGTCTATACATAGCTTTCATTTAAAATACCATAAAGGTGAAAATATTGTTGAAAGTAACAAGAGGTTAATTAAGAAGTGTGTATGTGGTGTTCATTTTTAATCCAAATTGATTTCTCAAGACCAGAGTTATTAGATATCTTTATGACAGCACCAACATGCATTAAAAGATCTGTCAGAGAATATTTAATGCCTGTGGTAAGGTTAAAGTTAAATAGTAGGTTTTCTCTGATTGTATCTTTACTGCATTATAGACAACATAGGCATACAATTCAAAAAACTTGTTTCTGATGAAACAAAAGTAAATGTGAATTATGGTATAGTATAAATGCAGTATAAAAATTATATCTCTTGAATTTCAGGGAATACACTATTTTTTGGACTTAGAAGTAGTAGTTTACATTTTAAAGAAATGCTAATAAAAAAAATCTACATTTGGCATGAATACATTACATACATTGGAGAAGAAATTAGAGTTTTTCAGTGTGATATCTATTGTCATCTTGGCTGTGATAGTAATGAAAATGTTCAGTGGATTATCTTTCAATTTAAAATAAAGAGGGCATCCTAATATCATATCATAGGGATGGAAATATTATCTCCCTAAAATACTTACATTAAAATTATGTCCACAAATATATTTTCCAGTTCTTTATAGCCAAAAGTATGGCTAGATTCCTAAATGGTTTCTAAAATGATCTAAATACTATATGGAGATGTTAGGCATTTTATATCTTTTGCACAAATTCTATGGACATTTAAGCTAACTTTTATTGTGTTAGGTAAAATCAAAAGTAAGACATATAGGGGGCGCCTGGGTGGCTTAGTCGGTTAAGCGTCCGACTTTCGCTTAGGTCATGATCTCGCGGTTTGTGGGTTCGAGCCCCGCGACGGGCTCTGTGCTGACTGCCAGCTCAGAGCTTGGAGCCTGTTTCAGTCTGTGACTCCCTCTCTCTCTGACCCTCCCCTGCTCACGCTGTCTCTCTCTCTCCTACAAATAAATAAAACATTAAAAAAATTTAAAAAAAAAGTAAGACATATAGAAAATATATCACCAACTGATGTCAACAAATGGATAATTTGTAATGAATATTCATGAGATGGTATTGGATGTATTTTAATGATCTAATTTTAAGAATCATGTATATCCACTTCAAGTAGTTGTCTTCAAATAAAATTTTAATATAACTGATCTTGATTGTAAGGAGTCTATGAAACTTAAGAAAAATTCATGTCTGGTGAGAAATGAGTATTCAATATTTCAAAACTAAAGTAATTTGTTTCAGAAAAGAGTGAGAGAAAACAATCTCCATTGAAGTTGTAGGAGGCTTTAAGGAGATACACACAAGAGGAGAGATATAGGCATAATTTGAAGATGGTAAATATTATATGTAATATAATATTTATTTTATCAGTATTAGCCTTACAAAGTATTAAAAAATGTTATGGGTTTATGACATTATTTGCATCACTTACAATTTCTTTTTTTGATTTTGCTTTAAATTTTCATAAAAGAAATGTTTTCCCTTGAAGGTGTTAGAATCCAAACTTATCTCTAAAAACAGGCCCTCACGGACTTCATGTTTTAGAAAAAAAAAGTTACATTTTCTTATATTTATATATGACTAACATATTTAAAACAAGGGGCAAAACATTTGCTGTGTTTTCTTCTTCCTAACAATTCAAAACTTGAGGATCACGTGATAATCCATAACATTATCCATTCTAACACCTTCATTCTACAGATGAAAAGTTGAGATCCCAAAATGTTAAAACTGTACAGTTCACCACTTTGACTACCCAAGGATGGTCCTCAGGAACAGTCAAGTCTTCGGCAGAGATAAATCAGTAACATCCCGTCTGTCTCCCGTTAAGAGTAAAGACTGTGAGTGTATTCTGCCCTAGAAATGGGGAGAATAGGGGGAAGAATATAGTACTCATACTTCCTGGTTTTCATGAGACACTTTTACTTACATTTGCCATTGGGTATGATTATTCATAGCTCCCTCTTTTATACTCAGAATTGTCCATCTAAGTTTGGATACCCTAGGATAATGAGTGTTTAATTTGATTAATTTGTTGATGGGATAAAGTGGGATGGACATTACTTTTTGCTTATATTCTTCTTGCAAATCTAAGAGGTTTTGGAAACTGAAGGAATGAATGTTTTGCCAGAATTGCATAAAATGAGAGGCCCAATGTTTTGTCATATTACTTTTGCTTCAGCTGGCCAATTGTGTATTGTATACTTGTCAGACTTGGTTCAATCTTACTATAAGGCAGGTTTTACCTCATTCCTGTTCAAGAGCACTAATAGTTGGACGTTCACCTATAATAAGACTGTTAATATAAGTTAGTTTTCTGTGTCTATCTTCTAGCTCCCCTATAAGCTATAAACAGAAGATCTGGTGAGGATTTAAGGAAAAAGGAAGTGAAAAAAAATTCAAGAAATGGCCTTCTGTTAGGAAACAATAATTATGTATAAATTATTACTACTTAGAAGTGAAGGCATAGGTCAATGAGGACATGCAAATTATGTGCAAATATATTTGGATCTTCTTAATTAATGCACCTATAATTTGAAAAAGTATTCTTTTAATAATAGTTATGTTGTCCTAATTTCCATAGCAGCTAAACAAAATTTTGACTTTGTAAGGAGAAGCTTACTATTATAAGCTTCTATTCTTGGAATTTTGTTAATACTGTCACTGAATGAATTCAATTTTATATAGTTATATCAAATATTTGTGTTTTAAAGAAGTGCTCAAATGTAGTTATTCGTGTCAAATTGATGTTTCTTGGTGATCATAGCAACGAATCATAGTTTCTGAGTAGACTTAACTTTATACTTTCATTTTGGCAAACAAGTGATCTTAAGTTCACAGTCATGTGAACAGATGACTCTTATTCTAATGAAGTGCAAAGAGAATATTGAAGGAAAACTCTAATTTACATATGTTTATACTTTATACATACTGAATATATAGCAGAAACCCATCAAGGCTAGGTGAATAACAAAAAATTCTTCTGGCTTACACATTGTATAAGTACAAATGAATCTATCAACAGCTCTTGCCCCCTTCCTGCCCAATCCACTCTTACTGAAAAGGTTGTGTTAAAGTGGCTACTGTTTCCTAAATGAGATAGTTATATTATAGAAGAATGAAATTGATTGTTGTTCATTTCTTTATTAAGAATAAGGACTTGAGGCCATAATCGAAGTGAATTAATGCTGTTATTACTGTGTGGCTTGTATTATGTCTTATTATTGTATCTGAATGAAGGGAGTGGGGCGGGGGAAGCAACGCCTTTCACAAAATCATAATAGTATAATATTACAATATATAAAAAAAGGAATAGGCTGAAGGGCAAAAAAATGAACAAGATTCACCCACTTAAACTATTTACTAAAGCTGACAATTTGTAAGGGAATTGGCATCAGTATGTGCAATTACTTATCTATTTCCACTGAACAGTGAAACTGTTCTCCCCCTAGGAAGGCTTAGAGCAAGGTGTTTCAGGAAAGGGGGTGGGGAAAAAAGACAAAGGAGCTTATCTTGAATCTATTAGCTAAATGAACAGGTACTAAGAAGCAGACACTGCCCGGAACATAAATTACAATCTAAATGAGATATTCGTATTTACATGAGCAGTTCCTCAGGCACTCTTAGCTAAGTTCATGGGAAGAAAGTCTTCCAAATGCCACTCATACCACCAGGGATAATTGCAGGATTTGAAGCATCCATGCCATTGCTGGGGAACCACGGAATGGGGTTTTAATTTTCAGTTTGACTTACATGCTGTTGTCATATCATAGAGACTACAGTTGCAATTTTACAGCATGGTTTTCTTGGCTTATTTTAGAATCACAGAAAGAGTAAGCTTGCAAATCTTTTAATAAGGCAATTACATTCAGACAAAGATTAGATCTCAGTGGCACAATAGATTTTTGCTATATTATTCAGTATCTTTTTGATATTCCACTGTCACTAGACAAAGCTGTGAATAGTAATGTGACAAGTCTATTCAGAAGACAACAATGAGGGTTTCCTTAATTGTGTTCACTTGTATGCCATACAAACCCTCACTTAATTTTTTTTCCTGTTTTGAAAAAGCAGATAGAAAATATCATTTAGAGTCACAAAAACCACTGTTGAATCTATCTTTGAAATCTACATTTTATATTTGTAAAATGAAAATGTTGAGATAGTCAATCATTTAATTTTTTATTTGGTAAAAATATCTTATGATTCAAAATGTCAGTCTTAATATAGGAATGAATTATTTGAAATGAAAAAGAACAAAAATCCATAAGAATCTAAATTGTTTAAACTATGTGCTTTGGATGATGGGATAGGGATTTGGAAAATCCCCCTGTGAGTTTCTAATGGTTGCTAATAATAAGAAACATTTACCTAACGTATTTTCTTCAAGACTTAACCTCCTCCCATACTTAAAATTATTTTAAGAACTGATGATGGAAATGTAAGATAGATAGTTGTTTTTGGACTATTCCATTTTACATTAATATATTAGTTTATTTGAGAGATGAAGATCTTCTTTAAATGATCTAGCATTTTCTTAATTTTATAAATTAATACTTATAAGTCAGTTTTTTTCTTTTTTGAGAGAAAGAGAGGGATCAAAGGAGGTGGAAAGGAAGAGAAATGGAGAGAATCCCAAGCAAGCTCCATACCCCGCATGGAGTCTGATCGCATGACCATGAAATCATGATCTGAGCCAAAACCAAGAGTCTGACGCTCAACGGACTGAGGCACCCAGGTGGCTTTAAAAGTTAAAAGATAGTGGCATTTATCTTCACTGTCCCAGGTGGAGATTGTTAAGCTGAATTTATGGAACATTGTTTGAAACTAAAAACTTTGTAGAAGCAATTATCCTTAAAGTTTAATTTGAGCAGGACGAATGGAAGCTGTGATGTAGTAGAGAAAGTGATGAGTTCTAATCTGAATTCTATAAGTAATGTTTTTTACATCTTGGTTTCACTTAATCTTTTTTTAAAGGTTAACTTATTTATTTTGAGAGAGAGAGAGAAAGAGAGAATGAGCAGGGGATGCGCAGAGAGAGAGGGAAACAGAGGACCTGAAGCAGGTTCTGTGTTGACAGCAAGAGCTGAATGCAGGGCTCAAACTCTTGAACTGTGAGATCATGACCAGAGCTGAAGTTGGATGTTTAACCTACTGAGCCACCCAGGCGCCCCTCACTTAATCTTTTTGTACCTGTTTCCTTATTAGTAAAACAAGGAAATGCTTCATGTGAGGATAGAATGGAACTGGATTCATACAACATAAGCAATGAATCATGGGAATCTACGCCCGATGCCAAGAGCACACTTTTGACAATTATATTTTTTAAAAAAGAATGGAAAATTGATGAGAAAATTTCTGTAAACATAAAGGCATTACATGAAGGCTGCACAATATCAGAAAAGCTATAGAAGATCCAGGAAGTGGGGGTTGCCTGGTTGGTTCAGTCAGAAGAATGAGCAACTCTTGATCTCAGGGTGGTGAGTTCAAGCCCCAGGTTGGGTGTAGAGATTACTAAAAAGTAATTAAGTAAATAAACTTTTAAAAAAAAGATCCAGAAGGTTTCCAAAATCATAGATTGGAGAGCTTTGCATACTGAATTATGGAAGGAAGTGGTTAAGATTGTACATCAACTGTAGCCCTGGAAGTTTATAGGTAAAAAATAAACAAATGATTCTAAAAGGAAATGTTATAATATCTTAGAAAATAAGTGCTAAATGATATAAAATAGAACCTTAGTAATTATTAAAATATTCTGAGCAATATTTACCATTTTTATATACTTAAAAAAACCCGTTTGAGGGGTGCCTGATGGCTTAGTAAGTTAAGTATGTGACGCTTGATTTCTGCTCAGGTCATGATCTCACACCCTGACAGTGTGGAGCCTGCTTGGAATTCTCTTTCTCTCCCTCTCTCTACTCCTCCCCTGTTTGTGTTCTTTCTCTCTCAAAACAAAAACAAAAACAAAAACCATTTGATATTATTGTTGGGAGTGATAGAGCTTTCCACCTAATGAAGAACACTGCAAGGCATATTGGTGTTTTTGCATAAAAATTAAAGAGAATACTTAGAATCAATGTAATAAGAGGGAACCAAATAAACTTTTTCTAGTTAATCGAGATGTTTTCACAGGCACTAGCTGTAATGATTAGACAAACTGGGAGCTATTATACTTTGATACTGCTACATAAGTCTTGACATCATTTCACTTACCAACAACATATCATTGAAACAAAATTGGCCAATAGAGATCAAGACATAATACTCTATTTATTCTCGTACTTTCAAGAAATATAAAGAAAATAGTAACCGTATTTCATGATTATTAGTATACTGAGCAAAGTAATATTCACAGTCCTACTACAAGGCCCAAAACATTATTGTTAGATTCTTCTACAGTTACTTTTTTCCTGTAGTAATGCAGTGTAAGTCATCAAAACCAGTCCCTCACAAGGCATAAGTTTATCTTGCTGTTGTTCTTTAATATGGATTTGTCATAGACATTAAAACCCCACACAGTACATTGAATATTTACTGTAAAAAACCTGAAATGTAATTTTTCAACATTACATTCTACCTCTACAGATTCTAATGAATGAATAAATTCTTTATTGACTTTGGCTCAAATGGCAAGGCTACGTGACCCAGGGAATAACCAAATGTTGGCAGAACAAAAGTGAAAAATCAATAGCAATTGATTATTTAAACTCAGAATTTCAGGGTACTCAGGCAGGATTTATTCTAAGCCAAGCCCCAGTAGGAGCACTCTTTGAATCTATCTGATTTGTAAACTGTCTCCAATACTTCATCCTACCCAGTTAATTTGCAATCAGAATTGCTGTTTGAAATGTAGACATCTGATTTGTTGATGAATCTTATATAGTTCCTGCAATTTGTTTATTTTTGCTCATGTATATATTAGTGTCCACCTATTTCACGCTATTTTTATCCCTTTGAATTCTGAACCTCCTCTTCAGATTTAAAAAAAAAAATAAACTGTTTCAAGGACAGCTAGAAAGCCTCAGGACCTAGTATTCCTGTGGTGTTGTCATATTAAGCAGTGGAAGAGGGGAGTTACCCATCTGATCTCATCCAAACCAGGCTGGGACATCATTCAATTGAAAGCCAAGAGGGACTCAATTGGAAAGCACCACACCATGCTTTTCGTATATTGCACCTGCCTCTTGGGGGTTATACTAAAAGTGGCAGCACTTTTCAGAAAGAGAAAAGCTGGCAGATGTTGGAGGTGATTAAAGGGATGATTAAAATCTGGCACATTCCCTCCATGGAAGTGTGTCTGTGTTTACTACACTTAGAACTTGGCAGAACTTGGAGATACAGTTAGATTGGGAAAACTCTTTCAGGATCACTATTACTTACAAAGAGTTTCTCTTCCAAGATATTGAGACCAAATACTAAGCTATTCAATTTGCCAACAAAATATATAATGTCATAAATTTTTGTATGAACTGAGCAAAAGAAACAGAAATCATTTTCACAGAATGGTTGGTGGCTATTTCAAACACTTTTTTTTTAAATTTTTGAATCACTTTTTTTTCTTTTATAGCTTATTGCCAAGTTGGATTCCATATAACACCCAGTGCTCATCCCAATAAGTGCCCTCCTCCATGCCCATCACCCCCTTTCCTCCCTCCCCCACCCCTATCAGCCCTCAGTTCTCAGTGTTCAAGAGTCTCTCATGGTTTGCCTCCCTCCCTCTCCCCACTATTTTTTCCCCTTCTTCTCCCCCATGGTGCCTCTTCAATCTGTGCAGTGGCCGCCTCCATTTTATTATGCACATCATTTATAGCATTTTTAAATTCATCACAACTATTTTTAAGGTCCATAATCTTTGTAGCAATAGCTTCTCTGGTGTCTTCCATACCTTTTTCAAGCCCAGGGATTAATTTGATGACTATTGTTCTAAATTCTTTGTCAGTTATGTTGCTTATATCTGTTTTGAGCAATTATTTAGCTCTAATTTCTTCCTGGAATTTCTTTAGAGGAGAGTTCTTCCATTCCATCATTTTGGCTAGCTTTCTGTCTCTTAAGTTTTAAAACCTTGTTATGCACTCTGCACCTGTGAGTTCTGCTATATTAAAGGAGGCTCATTGACTGTCCAGGGCCTGTCCATTCAGGAAGTGTTATTTTAATGGTGTCCTTTAGTCTCTCTTGTTGTACCTTTGGTTATTTTATTTCCCTACTCATAGTGATATTTGGGACTCTCCACCATGTGTACTTTGGCTTGTTTCATGAGATAGCCCTGGAAAGGAAAACAGACAGACAAACACACAGGGAAAAAAAGCACACAAATGCACAGACAGATCAAACAAACAAGCAAACCGAATAGGCAAAAACAAACAAGCAAAAAAACCAAAACAAGAAATGACAAAGGACAGTCAAAAAGCATAAAACCAGAAATCCCAGCTACAAATAAAGAGCAGGGTGGGGGCAGTGCTGATGGAAGAGCACATACAAAAAGAGAAATGACAGGGATGGGGAGAAAGCGAAATTGAACATTGACCAGGCAGAGATACGAAAAGGCTAAATTCAGAGAGAGAAAGAGGAGACTATGGTAGGAGGTGAGGAGAAAGAAATGAAGATAATGTTACCCAAAGAAACTATATAGTCTGATTATTCCAGAGAGAGAGAGAAAGGACATTAATGACAGAGATGTAGAATATGCATCAAGAGAATGGATTAAATGTGACTGTTTAAGAGAACCAATGACCAGAGTGCCTAGTCTAGCTGAGGGGAGAGATAAGAATGAGATAATGGAAAATAGATCTGAATAGCAAGAGTTGATCTAATCACAGCAATGAATCAATGCTGGTCTTGCCCTGGGCTCTAATCAAAAAAAAAAAAAAAAAAAAAAAAAAGCAGCTCTCTAGGGCGGATGGGCGTGGGTTGGGGTAGGCAGGTCCCTCCTCCACTGGTCCCAAGGGCCACTCCCTGTGGTCCCACCGCGGTGGTTGTGGGGAAAATAATGGCGACACCCCAGTCCCTTCTCCAACCAAGGAACCAAGCGTTGCAAATCATTCTTTTGGGTCAGATCTCCCTATTTCCCTGGGATAGTCAAGGTGGTCCGTGTTCTATGTCCCAAGCCCTGCTTCATTTCCAGACCTTAGTCCGTGCAGTTTAATGATCCTGCCTGTAATGTAATCCTGCAGGCCAGGCCACTTCCCAGCTGGGGACTGAGTAGGGGGAGTAGGGCTGCAGTTTCCCCTGGCGCTGCCTGGGACTGGGGCGCCCAGCACAAAGAAAGTGCCACAGCTAGAGATAGGCTCTCTCTCTGAACGCCCTATGGTTACAAATTGGATGAAGGGTCCCTCTCCATCCTGGCCAAGGTTTTTCTCTTCTCCAGGGACAGTTCTATAAGCAGTTTCAGCCACTCTTTCTCTTTTGTCATCTATCCATGGCTCTCTGTGGAAAGGGCTCCCTCCCCTCTGTTCTTCCAGGTCTGGCCCATTTTTATCTTCTGCAATTCACAATCGCTTATCTTCTTAGTGGACTCTGTCTCTTTTCCTCCCAGACTCGTGGAGTTCAGTGTCCTATGTTTTCAGCCCTTCTTTTTTTTTGAGAGATGTGGGTGGGCAAAAAGTACGGAGCTCCCTACTTCTCCATCATCTTGCCTCTCACACAAGTCTCCTAGACAACTTTAAGCTTTACAAATCATTTGCATGTTCATTATCTCATTTAGTCTTCAAATCAACTCCATGAGATAGGTATTATTTTCCCTTTAGAAATGACCATATCCTAAATCCTTAGTGATTTCTCAAGAGAAGTTGAATGTGAATGCTGAGATTTGGTTTGTTTTTATATATATATAAGAATGTTGGATGCTAAAAGCAACAGGTATTTTCAGTTCAAGGCGGCAGACTAGAGAAACACATTTGCTTTCTGTTCGTCCTGAAACCATATTTAATACAAGTGTTGAAATACCAAAATTAATACCAATGAAAGCCAAGAGAATGTGGAAGTCATCAACCACAGAAAGATTTTGATATATTTCAAGAAGGCGAAAGTGAAATGCAGGACTGATGAATAGAATAATCAAGAAAAGACTGTCCAAAGAAGGGGCTGCACAAGACCAGTGTGCTTCTGTTGAGCCATGTTGATAGTTAAGAGAAGAAAGAATAAGGGTTGAAAACAAGGAGATAAAGTTATTTTAGGTGGAAAAAATGTTCATTTAATGAGTTCCATGGGTCACTCAGTCTTCCCTCCATAGTAACTCTGTAGGAATTACAACAGATTATTGGTGAGTAAGACAAGGTCACAAGGAGGGAGTGTTGAACCACAGGGTGTCAGCTATGGTTCATTGTCACTACTACCAACTCCATCCAGGACTACACATCCATGGCTTCATGGACTATAACTGGAGACTGTTGTTTCATAAATGGTCAAATGAGAAGGAATCTTCCTGGCAACTACAATTTGTGGTTCTTATGAAAATATTTTTATTAGTGATAAATCATTATTTTGTCTTCACAAATTCTGTCTCAACATGTTTGCATCTGCCCAGGCAAATTATCTTGGAATAACCACTTGCCATCTAATATATTTTGCCTATAAGGACAAGTAAGAGAATGGTCTGTATTTCAAGAAAACATCTTATCAGTCTAGTCCCATTTGACAAGAGAAGTCAAGAGGGAGATTTTTCTGGGCTTTCCTTACCCAAATTTCTTTGTATTGTCCTAAAGCCCCAATATGTATCATATGCTTAATTTTTCCTCCCTGGGAAATAAAACAATGGAAACAACATGATTGTCATTTACTATTTTCAACTATATCTGACATCATCTCTTTTAGCCTTCTAATGAGAAATCTTTGCGCAAAATTTGTACAAGCTTGCTATTTCTGTTGAAACAAATGCTGCCAAGAAACTCTTCCTTACTGAACTCAAATGATATCAAAGGACTTGTGGTTAAATGTCTTATCTGGGAAACATTTTTGCCCTTAGAGAGATTAGAAAGGACTTATAATACTTCCCCTTTCTTTTTCAAGCAGAATTAGGATCTGAGCAAAACCTTTTGTGTCCTTCCAACCCGAAAGTTTGTTGGGGATGAAAGTCCAAAATTGCTCTAACATACTATAGAAGCTCTCATAACCAGAGCACTAGAGCTAATTTTGTAAAATATGAATTATGCCCAGTGCTATTTTAAATATGTAAAAATAAAGACAGTAAAGCCTTGGTTCATGAGAAAAATTTGTTCCAGAAACATGCTTGTAATCCAAAGCACTTGTGTATCAAAACCAACTTCCCCATAATAAATAATGGAAACTCAGATGATTTGTTCCACAACCCAAAAATATTCTTATAAAAATCATTATAATACTGCACTATAATACAAAATAATAAAGAAAATACAAATATAAAGAAAAATAAACAAATTAACCTGTACTAACCTTTGGAACTCTTTGTGGCTGGTGTGAAGGAGACAAGAGAGAAGGGTTATTGTGTAGGATAAGTGTCATTGTCACTAACGGATGTTGACTGCACTACAGTATTAATAAGCTCTTGTCATATGCTCTATGTAATGTAATTGGCAATAAGGCAGCAGAGGTAAGGGACTATATCCGCAGGCAGCTGACCTAGAATGAGGCAAAGCATTCCTGAGCTTACTCTTGTATGGAAAAGCAAAGGACTGCTCATAGGTGCTTTGAAGTGACAAAAAAGACACCAGTGCCAGTTGTGGATACCTTCCAGTGTTCTGAAAAATCACTGATTTCTGCCAAACACCTGGCCTGAGACAGAGCATCGGAGCATAGGAGATGATCACCCACAGTTCCACAGAGAGACAGAGAGAGACTCACAGAGACAGAGACAGAGAGAGAACCATTGGCTCAATTACGTGACGTTTGGCATCATGTACTCCTTGTATTGTAAGACATCCCTCGTTTACCAAGTTAAAATTTATCAGAAATGTCTACTCGTCTTGCAGAACACTTGCAGAACAAGTTGCTCAAAAAAAATTTTTTTTGCTGATCTATAGGATTCTTGGTTCTGAAACTTATGCATGTCATGTCCCAGATATGCAACATAGGTCCCATGAGGAAGAAAACACTTAAATGAAGTAAACCACAGAAACAAGATTAAACTAGGAAAAGCCAATGTAGGCCAAGATTTTTAAAACCTTCTTCCTCATGCTGAAGCTTCCAGCTCCTAGACAAGAATACATGTTTCTCTTGCCAGACACCCAAGCATATCTCTCCCCTCTTGGTCATAAGAATCTCTAGAATTCTGTTTAAGCGCCAACAATGTGAGGTGAAGAATGAACCTGGCTGGCATGCTCACAACTACCAAATTGTGTTGACCTTTCTTAATCCAATATGTTGCTCCACTCTTAACGTACAATGAATGACATACTTGCTTTCTGGACATGAGTGAGATGCCTTACCAGACATATTCCTAGAAGGCCAGAGAAACTGGCTTCTAATCCAAATGGAATAATCCATAGGTGAATTTCCTCCAGGGAGACTATAACGTATCTAGAATATAATCTCTTCTATTTTTACATATAGTCTTTACATAAATCTTATGTATTTGGATTCTTCTGAGTAGACCAAAGAGAAATTCTGGACTGCAAGGCTCAGTTACAAGTGTGGGATGGTACTATACTTACCACTGGTGGCCAATGACCTATATCTTCTGAGACCAGAACCCATTGTGGTCCCGATTATTTTATGATTTGAGCTTTTGTTCAATGAAGGCCTGGTCCTGGGCAGTGCCTCTCCTTACTGTAAACATGGCACCTGCTAAGTGCCTTAAGAACTAGGAAAAAGAAAAAGATGGTAACACGTGATGCATATATGGTAAGGAGGCACCACAGTTCAGAGTAAGGACTCTGGGAGTACTACCCTGGGCTTGAATCCCAGCTAAACCACCACCACCTGTGTGACCTGAGGGGCGGTCTAAATTGTAAATGATGTTTTGGCAAATTCCTCAAAAGGAAGAAAGCAAGGACCTGCCTGCCATGAAGGAAGGTCGTGGGGCGCAGCATCCGGTCAGGTCAGGGTGTGGCAACCGCTTGGAAACTGCCGCCTTCTGGAGGGTGATGCTGAAAGCCTGGGCAGCCCCAGCGAAGATGCAGCTGGCTCGAAGCCTCGCAGGGAAGCAGAGAGGGTCCAGGGGCAGCGGGCCACTACCCTGCAGCTTTGAGAGCCCCCCAGCACTAGTCTTTCTTGGGGGAAGGGCTGGAGACACACACCGAGGCGCTGAGGAGCCTGACAACCACGGCACTCACCTACAGTCCCCACGCTGTGGCCTTGCTGGTTGTCCACACACGCCAACGGGCGCACTGACCAAGGGCAGCAGGCAGCCTATACCGCGCCACTGGCTACCGAAAGTCCCAGGCACTGGAGGCTAACCGGCGGGGCTCGGGGGCCTCCCTTTTGCCCTGTGCTGGGGTCTCTTGCCGCGCTGCGCGTGCGCACCCTTCTTTGTGACATGTCTTTTGTGACGTGTCCCAGAGATGCATCACTAGGGCCAGGCTGGGCCGTTCAGGCTCAGTGCGTGTTTGACCACAAGAGGAGTAGGAAGCTCCGGAGGGGCTCTAGACTCCAACCTCGCGGTCGTTGGGCGCGCAACGAGCTCACTATGGTCAATCTCCTTAGTAAATGTCTACGTCTCCCACTCCGCCGCCGCCGTCCCCTGCCTGGCCGGGATCGGGCCCTGGTCCGCCCCGCCCGTGATCCCCATCCACCACCCGGCAGGGGCCACCCCGCTGCTCCTTCACCTGCCCTGCACCCTGGGCGCAGGCTCTTCCACCAGGTACGTAGGCCTTTACTGGCCACCTTTCATATCGAGCCGAGGAGGCGGTACCCCTTCCCGCAGGCTGCATGGACCACTCCGGGCATTCTCCCCTTGGTTAACTGGAGTAACCCTCCGAAAAAACCTGTCCTATCGTCTCGTAATTCAGTGATGTTTGGGCACTCCAGAGCCATCAGAATCCCTCCTCCAGGGCGCAAATTAAGACTCCAGCGTTTGCCATCAGAGACTGGAGAGGGGGCTGTGGAGCCGGTCCCATCCAGGGGCCTCCCACTTTCGTGCCCAAATGGGAGGGAGGAAAAGACCCAAAAAGAACCCACAGGAAAGATGGGGGAACCTGTGGAGACCAAACGACGGGATAGTGGGAGAAGAGCCCCCCATAGCTGCGGGGATATACAGTTAACATCTAGTCCCCTGGAGACCAGTGAACTTAGCTCCATGCAGTGCAGCCCTGTGCCTTTGGACCTCCGTCCTGGTCCTTCAGAAGACAGTCGGAGGAAGGACACCCACCAGGATCAGATTCACTCCTCCCCTGACGGCCATGCAGTCACCACCTCGCATGGCCCTGCCAGAGATGTGCCTCACACATATGCCGCCGTGCTCTCCCACCCAGCCCCATGCTGCCCCTCACTGCAGGAGACATCCACCAAAGAATTGTTGGGCGGAAACCATCAGCCTGTCGGCAAGAAAGAGAAACAAACTAAGGAGGCTTCAGACACGTCATCAAGGAGCTCCTTGCCCCCCGTAGCTGCCAGCAGCAGGGCCTGCAAACAGAAGAGACACATGCCATCTTCTCTGCCGCTGCTACCACCGCAGCCACCGTGTGGGGCCACAGGAGGTTGCCCCAACCTCCTAAGCTTCCTCGCATAGCACTGGACAAAAACCTGGACACCGCGAAGAATACCACATGTCAGAGGAACAACATCTTGGGGGACAGAAGAGACATCAAAGCAGCCTGCTCGGACCCTCTGCCTGCCCGTGCATTCTCCATACCTGCAACAGGGACTGCTGACTGTCTCCCGTCCAGCATGAACACTGTGCAAGTCCCTACTGCTCCAGCGGGCTTGGCTGACCAACCTGCCAGGCCCCCAATCCCATCTGTTCCTCCATCTTCACCACCAGGTGTTGCAGTTTCCACTAGCTTCCCCCTTGGGGGTTCTGGTGTCACCTCCACTCCAGTAGGGAAGCCCCCTGCAAACTGCCACTCAGCTTCTGATGGTGAAGCCATGGACACTACATCTCCATCTCGGGCTTCCATAATTTATTCGTCCCCTGTGTCCAGGGACACCCATGTGCCACCTTACATAGTGGTTCCTGGATCTGACAAGACACCACCCAGTAGCAGGACTGTTGTGGCCCAGGTAGCATTGGGACACCATGCTACTTCTGCCTTAAATCCAGGCACTGGGAGCCCACTCACTTTGCCAGTTAGTGGAGCAGTGGGCCGAGACGGCAGCATGCCCACAGGTGGACACTCTACAGTCTCCATGACTGGTAAGTGGACTGGGGGCCCATCCAGGCAGAGAAAACACCCCCCATCTGCATGTGTTGCCATCCGGGAGAAGAGGTGCCGGTCAGGAGATCAGGCAGCCTCCCCCTTTAATCCAAGCAGCAAGAGGCCAACCGTCAACAACGCAGGGGGTGCAGCAGGGGGAGCCGGCCACGGTCCTCCCAGACACGGAGCTGTCGCAGATGTAGACACTATCACATCTATGATGACAGGCCTCTATGTCACAGACTCATCTAAGCAAAGTAAACTAGACCCACGTAAAGCAGCCACCACAGTGGACAACAGAGGAGGGTCAGGAGGCAAGTCAGTCTCCTCCAAAAAGCTGAGCAAGAGTCCAACTGTCAACAACGCAGGGGGTGGAGCAGGGGGAGACGGCCACGGTCCTCCCAGAGACAAAGCCTCAGCTGATCCTGGGACCCGTAATCGCTCCCAGGATCCATCTACAGAAAATCCAGTCGCTCCATGTGGAAGAGCCACACGCGTGTCAAGAGACGTGTGGGTTCACCCCCCACAGATCCCCTGCAGCTTGCCAGCCCACACTGCCTCTGTCGCAGTGACAAGTGGCAGCACTGTGTCTGTACTTGGAGCCACATCCACATGTAGTTCCATGGTGCCTCCCAGTAACGGTGGTCCACCTGCCCAGCAGACAGTCAGTAAACACGGAGGGGACAAGGTCATTGTCACAATGGGAGGACCTGGTACTCGTGCGTCCCAGAAGAATAATTGTGGAGGACCCAAGGCAGATCCAGCAAGAGCTGTCACAGATGTAGACACTGTCACATCTATGATGGCAGGCCTCTCTGTCAGCACCCCTCCGAAGAACACGGGGAGCTCACTTACCCCTAACACAGGTGGTGCTCCGGGGAAGAACCTCACGCCTGCTATGACTGGATACACTTACGGTCCCTCATCCACACAGCGTATGTGGCCCCCCTAAGCACAGTGCAGGTCGTGCGATGGGGGATAGCACCATGAAATTTTAAACAGCACTTGGGCTTGCCCTAGTCAGGTACTCCTCTGGAGGAGCAAGCACTGTGTTTATCCTGGTCACCTGTGCCTGTGCTCTGGGCATGACTAGAACACCTTCAAAACCTTCCTAGGGCTTCATCAGAGCCACCAAACAATTCCTTCCTCTCGTCATGAATCTCAACAAATAACGACCAAAGAAAGATTCCTTGTAAATTGTATATAACTGGAAATGGACTCTGTTGCACCTGAAAGGGGCCCAACCCCTTTAAGTGACACTTAACCTGATCTCTTCATACAGCAAGTGTGTACCTTGTGTGCACATGTGTATTTTTGTGTTCTGTGCAGGTGTGTTTTGGAGGGTGAGGGGTACACTCGCCCCAGTGTAGAACTACTCCAGAACAACACCAGATTCAACAAGTTCCAATGGTGGAAAATAGAAGAAAGTTGCATCAATCATCAACTGTGCCATCCCTGGCATGACTGTGAACGCGGCTGACCCAAGCTCTTGGCCAGTTTTCTCTGGTCTTGGAACCGGCAGGACACCCCTGCTGTCTTTAGTGGTTTCCCCAACCTATTTTTTTTTTAATGTTTTATTTATTTCTAGGAGAGAGAGAGAGAGAGACAGCGTGAACAGGGGAGGGTTAGAGAGAGAGGGAGTCACAGACTCTGAAACAGGCTCCAGGCTCTGAGCTGGCAGTCAGCACAGAGCCCGACGCGGGGCTCGAACCCACAAACTGCGAGATCATGACCTAAGCGAAAGTCAGACGCTTAACCGACTAAGCCACCCAGGTGCCCCTTCCCCAACCTATTTTCCTCAGTGGGCTTTTCTCCTTCCCACATTGTGTACATATACACAGATGTGTGTAAAATTTTGTTCTTAATAATCTGCCTTCACTCTTGTTTCTTTTTGACTCAGCAGTAGAGAAAGGATTAACCTGTGTGAATGGTGATGGTTGAGCCACACTTAAGGATGCAGAATTTCCCATGTCACGGTGACTGGGATGTGGAAGTGACTACATGTTCTCCCTGCATGTGCTGACACCTGCAGTCTGCATTTTGAATGTAAGGGATGACAGTCCAGGAGGGAGTAAGGTACAAACGAGGGACAGATGAGGTGACTCACCCTTGCCTCTTGTCTCTGTGTTTTGCTCTTCTCTCACCCCACTTTGACCTTACCTGATGCTAGATAACCCCTGATGTATCAAAGGAAACTACTCAATAATTTTTTTAATGAAATGTTTAAATATTTTCTTGTATGTCTTCATATTTAATTTAGACTTAGGCCAGTCATTCTTACACATTCCCTCATCACCCAGGAAGGATAGATTTGTGCCTGGAGGAACAAATGGAGAAACAGCTCATATCTGCTCTGTAATTGTTGGAAATTTCAGTTTCTTTGAGTTTATTGTGCTAGTTAAATGCAGTAGAAGAAATTCTCTTCAGTAACTGGCTCGGCTCTGATCTAAGTCGCTATAGTATCAAATCACACAAGTTAGAATTGTGCCCAGTTCTGGTTGTCCCTAGGCTTTTTTTGCTGGATCTCCACTGGACTTAAAAAATGAAAATTTCTTGACTGTGTGAAGCCTACATTCTAGGCGCAGGGGAGCAGAGATACAAACATGCAAATTATCTAATAGTTTAGCCAGTGACTAATGTTATGGAGAATAAAGCAGCATATGGAGGATTGACATTACAGGCAGAACCACAGCGTTCAATTTAAATGGTGGACAGGATAAGCCTCACTAGGAAGGTGGGATGTGAACACGCCAGAGGGAGGTGAATGAAACAACTGTCTGAGGGAAGAGCATTCCAGGTAACGGGAATAAACACTGCAATAGCTCAGAGGAAAGGTACCTGATATCCTCAGGGAGAAATTATAAACTAATATGCTGGAATAGAGTCCGCAAAGGGAGGTAAGAGAGGACAGAGAAGATGGGGGTGGAATTCCCTGCACCATGTATTGGTTGCACAATAACAAACAGTAGAGCCATCTTTCAAGTGTCTCGGTGAACTCAATGCATTTCCATGGCCTATTTACCTTGCAAGATTGTGGAAAGGCTAAAATAAAATAGGGTAGGGAATTACTTTAAATCGTTGTTTTGTTCTATAAATAAGGATAGAAACATAGTAGATAGATACATGCATACATACATACTTACAGACATGGATGGAGATAGGAGATCTGTATATCTACACTTAATGAGTTCCTTAGGCAATAATGCTTTAGTTGCCTTCACCAAGCAATTCAAATAGGAGATCCCATTTTAACAGGAGCATAAAAGTGCCTACTTTTATGAAGTACACACATGTAAAAATACAATAACTGAGCCTAAAAATGCATGGCATTGCTCCTTCTCTGTGACTGCAGAGACTTGCCTGCCCTTTGTAGTCAGAGCTGCCTCTCAGAAGCAGGGTTGAAATCCAGTTTGCTTCTAATAGTCCTGCACCCTCTCTCAGCCATGCCTGGTGATATTACCAGAGACAACTTATTTTTTCTTTTTTTCTTTTTTTTAATGTTTTTTATTTATTTCAAGGAGAGAGAGACAGCATGAGCAGGGGAGGGTCATTGAGAGAGGGAGATACGGACTCCGAAATAGGCTCCAGGCTCTGAGCTGGCAGTCAGCACAGAGCCCTACGCAGGGCTCGAACCCACGAACCGTGAGATCATGACCTAAGAGAAAGTCAGACGCTTAACTGACTAAGCCACCCAGGCGCCCCCAGAGACAACTTTTAAACGTTCGTGCCTACTGACTTTTTTTTAAAGGCTTCAAGCTACAAGTAATATTCTGACAGGACAAGCATTTAACAAATATGTGATAGATGTAAAGATGATTTTGAATTTCATATTTGTTTAAATGTTTATTTTTGAGAGAGAGCACGAGTTGGGAGAGGCCGAGAGACAGGGACACAGAGGATCTGAGGGGGGCTCCGAGCTGACAGCAGAGAGCCTGATGCAGAGCTTGAACTCAAACTGTGAGATCATGACCTGAGCCGAGGTTGGATACTCAACCGACTGAGCCACCCAAATGCCCCTTGAATTTCATGTTTTGATGCACTTACACAGTAGATGCAATTTCTATTTTTTTAAATTTGTTTTAATGTTTATTTTGGGTGAGGAGAAGTGCAGAGACAGAGAGGGGGACAGAGAATCTGCAGAAGGGTCCAGGCCGTGAACCATCAGCACAGAACCTGACATGGGTCTCAAACCCACAAACCATGAGATCATGACCTTATCTGAAGCTGAACGCTTTATCTACTGAGCCACTGAGGTGCCCCCTAGAAGCACTTTTTTTTTTTTTACAAATAGTTTATTGTCAAATTGGTTTCCACATAACACTCAGTGCTCATCCCCACAAGTGCCCTCCTCCATGCCCATCCCCCCTCGCCCCCACATCCATCAGTCCTCAGTCTTTGTCAGCATTCAAGAGTCTCATGGTTTGCCTCTCCCCCTTTCCCCCACCATTTCCCCCTTCTTCTTCCCCTTGTTCCTCCGTCAAGTTCCTCCTAATCCTCCTATACGTGCACACATATGATATTTGTCCTTCTCTGCCTGACTTATTTCGCTCAGCAGAACACCCTCAAGGTCCATCCATGTTGCTACACATGGCCAGATTTCATTGTTTCTCATTGCCATGTAGTATTCCATGTTATAGATAAACCACATCTTCTTGATCCATTCATCTGTTGATGGACACTTAAGCTCTTTCCATGTTTTAGTTATTGTGGAGAGTGCTGCTATGAACATTGGGGTACATGTGCTCCTATGCATCAGCATTTCTGTATCCCTTGGGTAAATTCCTAGCAGAGCTATTGCTGGGTCATAGGGGAGTTGTATTGTTAGTTTCCTGAGGAACCTCCACACTGTTTTCCAGAGGGGCTGTACCAGTTTACATTCCCACCAACAGTATAGGAGGGGGCCCGTTTCTCCACATCCTCGCCAGCATCTAGAGTTCTCTGATTGGCTCATTCTAGCCACTCTGACTGGCGTGAGGTGGTATCTCAGTGTGGTGTTGATTTGTATTTCCCTGATGAGGAGGGATGCTGAGCATCGTTTCATGTGTCTGTTGGCCATCTGGATGTCCTCTTGGGAGAAGTGTCTGTTCATATCTTCTGCCCATTTCTTCACTGGGTTGTTTGTGTTTCGGGCGTGTAGTTTGGTGAGTTCCTTGTAGATTCTGGATATTAACCCTTTATCTGATATGTCATTTGCAACTATCTTTTCCCATTCCGTTGGTTGCCTATTAATTTACTGGGTTGTTTCCTTGGCTGTGCAGAAGCTTTTAATCTTGATGAGGTCCCAACAGTTTGTTTTTGCTCTTGATTCCCTTGCTTTTGGGGATGTGTCAAGTAAGAAGTTGCTGCGGTGGAGGTCAAGGAGGTCGTTTCCTGCTTTCTCCTCTAGGGTGTTGATAGTTTCCTGTCTCACGTTCAGGTCCTTTATCCATTTTGAATTTATTTTTGTGCATGGTGTGAGAAAATGATCTAGTTTCATTCTTCTGCATGTTGCTGTCCAGTTCTCCCAACACCATCTGTTAAAAAGGCTGTCTTTTTTCCATCGGATATTCTTTCCTGCTTTGTCAAAGATTAGTTGGCTGTATACTTTTGGGTCCACTTCTGAGTTCTCAGTTCTGTTCCATTGGTCTATGTGTCTGTTTTTGTGCCAATACCATACTGTCTTGATGATGACAGCTTTGTAGTAGAGGCTAAAATCTGGGATGGTGATCCCTCCCGTTTTGGTTTTATTTTTCAGGATTACTTTGGCTATTCGGGGTCTTTTGTGGTTCCATACAAATTTTTGGATAGTTTGTCCTAGTTTTGAGAAGTATGCTGGTGCAATTTTGATTGGAATTGCATTGAATGTGTAGAGTGCCTTAGGTAGTAATGACATCTTAACTATATTTATTCTTCCTATCATGAGCATGGAATGTTTTTCCATTTCTTTGTGTCTTCTTCAATGTCCTTCATAAGTTTTCTATAGTTTTCATCATACAGATCTCTTGTATCCTTGGTTAGGTTTATTCCGAGGTATTTTATGGTTTTTTGTGCCATTGTGAATGGGATCAGTTTCTTGATTTCTCTTTCTGTTGCTTCATTGTTGGTGTATAAAAATGCAACCGATTTCTGTACATTGATTTTGTACCCTGCAACTTCGCTGAATTCTTGGATCAGTTCTAGTAGGCTTCTGGTGGAGTCTGTCGGGTTTTCTATGTAGAGTATCATGTCATCTGCGAAGAGTGAAAGTTTGACTTCCTCTTTGCCAATTCTGATGCCTTTGATTTCCTTTTGGTGTCTGATGGCTGATGCTAGGACTTCCAGCACTATGTTAAACAGCATGACACACTCATTTTAAACAATATTTTTGCCACTCTGCCATGATGGAGGAAGACAAAACTCTGCTCCCCCTGTTTTCCCCTCCTCTTCCTTTCCAATGTGTCATATTTAATTAATTTGGCTGTTTCTCTCTTGCAACTTTATGTAATTTTGTGGACTCTCTTGGAGAGGGAAGTGATAGCAGAGGCCTAACAGCAATGGTCCTGGAGATGGATGGCTTGAATTAGAATCCTTGTTCTTCACGGCACCTGGGTGGCTCAGTTGGTTAAGCATCTGACTTCAGCTCAGGTCATGATCTCACGGTTTGTGGGTCCGGGCTCTGTGCTGACAGCTAGCTCTGAGCGTGGAACCTGTTTCACATTTTGTGTCTCTGTCTCTCTCTGACCCTCCCCTGATCTCTCTCTCTCTGTCAGAAATAAGTAAAACATTAAAAAAATCCTTGTTCTTACCTGTGCCCATTGTTTTCTCATCCATAAACCAGGGAAAAGGATTCCTCACTACCTTATGCGGTTGCTTGTGATAATGCAACTAAGAATGCATTTGTAGCCTTCAGTGTCTAATACACAGGAGAGTTCAAGAAACATTAGCATTATTTAGACCTTGTGTTATTAACTTCACCTTAATCTCATGATTCTCTCATTGCATGAGGCTGTGCTCTGTAGCCCCTCTGCCTTTCCTTTCCCCTCGTACAAATGAGCTTCTGTGAATACGTGCTTGCTTTTATTTGTGCTGTTAGCATTTATATTTTGCCAGACAGTTGTAGCAAAGTGTTCCGTGCTTTATCCACAGGTTGGCTCTAACGGTTGAAAACTGATCAACTGTATTGAGAAAGTGTCGCTTAGTCCTGGGGAAAAGAGTGTGATCAGATTGTATTTCCTACTCTGCCAGGATAGCTCTCCTTCTTGTCTTAACATCAGGTGTTCAAAATCATGCTACATTTTAATCTGATATATGCTTCTTATATATTTTAAATTATTTTGCCTAACATTTGAACTATTTCCCCCTCTTAATCCTTGCACTCTTTGCACATGAAAAATATTTTATTTTCAAAGTTGATATTTTATTACTTGGCTAGGTCCCTTCCTTTTCTAGATTGCTTGTACCTCCTGTCCTCAGTTTGGAAGCTATAATACTGAAAGATATGATCCAAGAAGAAAGGGGGCCAGAGGGACCTCTCAGACTGCCTTTAGGCTAGGCCAGAAATGCTCACTAATCACTAATCATAAAAATGCATAATTCTGGCCCCATCATCCTAATTGGGTAGGTTTGTAGGAGAAACAGCCATATGGATTTCAGCCAGTACTCCGGGTAGTCCCCATTCCACGTTGTACCAAACACTGGACTAGACCTTAAGTGAGAGCCCACCAAAGGCCTCAAACATTTTATAAGATTAAAAATTTTGTATAGCATTTTGGGCTAAAATTACATCAGAAATCAGACAACAATACAAACAGTAATTCTTAAAGTTAGAGATGTTGAATTCTGTGATACCATTATGCAATATGTGAATATTTAGACTTCATATGGACACTTGATTTTATGCATACAATAATTTAAAATTGAATGTGTCCACATAAAATATGTGGGCTTCTTGTAACCATGATTACACTTTTTTTCTAGAGAAATTTGCTATTAATATTATCTCGAGTCACTTGTTTGACTATAACAATAATATCGGTCATTTTTATCTATTCAGTATAGTCATTATAGAACTTTGCAACCCATTTAATACCCATGAGACATTTTGTTAAGGCAAATGTTAACCAAGTTTGTAGTCCTTCCAAGAACATCTTATGAACAAAATAGCTTTAAACAGTTTACAAGAATGATTAGTCAATAGCTAGTATGACATTTTCGATTATTATTGTGGTATAAGGACACTTAAAGTGTTAGGAGACTTTATATGATCTTATGAATTGCTAACAAGTAAATTAGATGTTGATTATTCACTTTATAAATATCTCACAGAAGCAAGAACAATATAAATATAGACTGATAATACAGAGTGGGAAGTGATCTTAGAATCAATCTTCATCCGTATTTTGAATCCCTTATTGAACTTTTTCTTTTTTTTAAATTTTTAATGCTTATTATTGCTTTTTGAGAGAGAAAGAGAGAGAGAGTAACAGAGCACAAGCAGGGGAGGGACACAGAGAGAGGGAGACACAGAATTCAAAGCAGGCTCCAGGCTTGGAGCTGTTGGCACAGAACCCTGACGCGGGGCTTGAAGCCCCAAACCGTGAGATCATGACCTGAGCTGAAGTAGGATGCTTAACTGACTGAGCCACCCAGGTGCCTCTTGAATTTTCTTCATGTATGGGCATTTAATTTCCTTGTTACCAGTCACAGTTTTGGACATCCCTAAACATGGAACCCATTGCACTTCTTTTTGTTGCCTACACATTTCTGTGCCTCTGACCAGTCTGTTTCTCCTGTCTGGACTTTCATCCCCTGCAACTTCCAAAATATTACTTGTCTGGCAATATGACATGTGACCTTCCATGTGAAGGACCTTCCCCAATCTATCAAAACAGCTAAAAACATCTTCTGTTCCTTACCACTGCTATGGCATTTGCCACACTGTACTGCCATTCTAACACACACACACACACACACACACACACACACACACACACATTTGTAACTCTCACTATACTATTCTTGTGGGTAGAAACAGCTAAATTCATTTATATATTTGTGGTAACTTAGTAAAAAGTACCTCTCAATAAATGTTTTTCTGAATTAATGATATAATGTAACAATAATTTTAATTGATTAGAAAGCAGAGCCATAAAATTACATATGCAAGAATTGAAAATTAAAATCTGAGCTCATAAGACAGGTACTGACACATGTGAGCTGTTGCTGAAACAACCAGAATTCTCTAATTTTCTATTTCTTTTGTGGGTAGATATTGTTTAGGTCGGTAGTTCCAATTCACTGAGTAAAAATAACCTAGAGACAGGTATAATGAAGCTTACAAGTTTTCACTTTTCCTGGAAGCATCACAAAGTGGCCAGGGCCAGATATTAGCTGTCATGTCCTGTAGCATGCTGTTACAATTCATGCGTCTGTTTTGCTCTGTGTTTGAACCTATATACAAATGATAAAAAAGTTTAAAATAACAAAGTTGAATTTTGGGCAAGCGTCCATTGTTTGTCATTGTCCCATCTTTTCTTTTGTTGGTCCCATCTGTTTGTTTAAAATTTTTAAATGTTTATTCACCCTTGAGAGAGACAGAGAGCCTGAGCAGGTGAGGGGCAGAGAGAGGAACTTGAAGGCTCTGAGGCTCTGTTGTCAGCACAGAGCCAACGCAGGGCGCTCAAACCCCCAAGCCAGATCATGACCTTAGCTGAAGGCAGATGTCTTAACCTAGTGAGCCACCCAGGTGCACTTTTTTTTTTGTCCCATCTTGATAACAGGTTTTTAAGACATTGCTAAAGTTTAATAAATTATTATTTTTCCACTGTAGTCTCTATAAATTGGGTTAAGATTAATACATTTGCTAAATGACTTTCATTGTGAAGCTATTAACTGTCCATTTTGTAACTGTCATTTTAAACAAGCATAAGTGTACATGGAGGCACAAGATGGTTTGGATGATTTTTACATATTCAAGGAATGGATATTAGGAAAATAAAAAATTATTAATCTGAGCTATATTTACACTTCTATTACTCTTTTATTTCCATAGAGAGGATTCTTTTAAAGTTATTATCCCTGTTATAGCTTTTCATGCATTTTTTACTTTGAATGTTATGTTTTTAAGTAATGTTCTAACTTGCTAATATTTCCACACAGAATGTAATTTTGGTTATTTTCATAGAGCAGAGTCTCTGCAGTCAGTTTCAAAAATACAGCATTACCATTCAATACTAAAACAAGACAATATGAGCAAATTTATTGTTATTTAGTTTCTTTAGACAGCATTCATTTACAGATTGAGTTCTGTTCTCAGAAATTCAGCACACATTCATATATTTACATTATATATTTTATACAATCAAATAACAAATTGCCAGGTACATTAAAGTAGAATGTTATATAATGAACTTCGGGTTATGATTGAAAGGAAAAGTAAACCAAGAGAAAGCACCTTTTAGGATTTAATAATCTTTATCTCAAGAAAATATGAATGTCTTCATCAACAAATGTAAAATTTTGAAAATATTAATGGGTATAATAATTAAATGTAATTTAGAAGACTAAGGGAATGAAAGAATAGCAAACCACTAAAACCAAATTTTAATAAAATAGATCAGCAAATAGGAAGAATAGAGGGAAAAGATTTTCTGGGAATATTTAGAAAATCACTACACATACAATATATGAAGTTGCATAGGAGAGATTAGAGGGTGTTGTAGATAAATAAAATTTTCCAACCCTGAAAAACTGGATATGTCTAAGAATTATATCAAAGTAGTATGACTTGAAGGGATGAGGGCTCAGGAAAAGTAAAATAAAAGGGTAGCTGAAATTAATAACCAACAAGATAGCAAGGGTGGGGTAATTACCTCTAGAGATATCTTTTTTTTTAAGTCAACCAATTAGTTTTGTTCAATACTTATAAAATTTCTTTTTTTTCCTTTGATGTGTCTGTTTTACTGGATGTCTATGAATTCATCTAACATTGGTCTGTGGAACTCAAAGTTCTTTAACTCTTTATAGTAAAGTCAACCAGTTTCTTCTACAAATAAAAATGGATTATAGAGGTGTTCTTGTGCTTATAAAATGGATTATAGAGAGTTCTTGTGTTATAATGTTTATTTTCATAGCTTGCTTTGGTACCGCATCTTTAATAGCACTTATTTCCTTTATCTTCACTAACACTGATATTGTCACCCTTTTTCATTTGGGTCAATCTTATATGCGAAACATGATATTACATTACTCTATTTTTCTTTCATTCAATATATGAGACTGAACATATTTACTTATATGTATCAATCATTTATATTGGGCTTTTCTGTAAAATTGCCAGTTCATATCATTGTTTTTTTAAATGAACTCTTTTTGATTTTTATTATTTAAAAAATTAAAAAAATTTTTAATGTTTTATTTATTTCTGAGAGAGAGAGAGACAACGTGAGCAGGGGAGGGTCAGAGGGAGTGATGAGACACAGAACCCGGAACAGGCTCCAGGCTCTGAGCTGGCTCTCAGCACAGAGCCCGACGCGGCCTCGAACCCACAAACTGAGAGTAGATCATGAATCTAAGCGAAAGTCAGACGCTTAACCGACTAAGCCACCGGTGGTGCCCCTTCCCAACCTATTTTCCTCAGTGGGCTTTTCTCCTTCCCACATTGTGTACGTATACACAGATGTGTGTAAAATTTTGACCCTGACGCGGGCTCGAACCCACAAACCGTGAGATAATGACCTTGAGTGGAAGTCGGATGCTCAACCAACTGAGCCACCCAGGCACCCTGAGCTATTTAAAAATTTCTGAAGTGTTCCTTTTCCTTTGTGTATGTTGTAAATATTTCAATTTGTCATTTGTCTTTTTCACTTTGCTTCTGTATCTGATAGAAAATCTATTAACTTTTATTTCTGGCTCTTAGATTTTCTGTCTTGTCAATGAGGAACTTCTTCAATCAAAATTATAAAAATATTTCCCTATAGTTTCTTCTAGTAGTTTTATAGGATTTAATGTTTAGATCATTCATCCATCTATTCTTTTATCTAACTTTAAGTGATGTAAATTAAATTTTCCCTTAGTAGATAGCCAACTATTTTCTTTTAAAAATTTTGTATTTATTTCTAGGAGAGAGAGAGACAGCGTGAGCAGGGGGAGGGTCAGAGAGAGAGGGAGACACAGACCTCCGAAATAGGCTCCAGGCTCTGAGCTGGCAGTCAGCACAGAGCCCGACGCTGGGCTTGAACCCACAAACCGTGAGATCATGACCTAAGCGAAAGTCGGACGCTTAACCGACTAAGCCACCCAGGCGCCCCGATAGCCAACTATTTTAACATTATTTCCTGAGTAGTCAATTTTCCAGTCGAAATGTTAATTCTATCTTATCCTAAATATCTATATATATGCATGGTTATTTCTTGATTTTTAATTTTCTCTTTGAAGCAGAATTGAAGAATAAGATATATGCAAAAGTGCACAGATTGGAAGTAAAAACCTTGTTGATTTTTATAAGGCAAACAGACCATATAACCATGAGGTAGGTGAAAAATATAATTATCACTATTTCAGAAACCTCTGTTTTCTAGGTAGTTAATCGTGTCGTCAAATACTGACAACTACGTTTTTAAAAAATATATCTTTCTTTTGTCCCTACGATATTAGGAAGGTCTCCAGAAATGTTAAAAGCAAGGACTTCCTTGTCTTATTCCTCTTTTAAATAAGGAAAGCATTTGATCTTTTGTTATTTAATATGAGGTTGGCTTCAGGTTCTTGGTAGATTTCTCCTCAGTAAAGCCAAGGATTTGTTTCTATTCCACACTTATGAACGTTTGAAGAGACATACCCAGGAATTAAATTTTTGTGAAGCAACAGGCAGAATTGTCCACTGACGTTGTTCACAGCTGATGTTGTTTCGGCTGGCTTGCTTGGACATCAGGCTAGTTGGGACAAGGATGCTTCTTCTAGTTGAGTAGGAGCAAGCTTTGCTGAAATGCAGCCACCCCATCCTCACAAGAGGAACTGCCAAATCCGACCACCCCAGGGTCTTCGGTAAGACAGATGAGTGACCTTCTCAGGTAATTCCTATAAACTGCTTTTATTCCATATCCAGAGAGCCCAGTGCTCAGCAGCCTGAGTGTTCTCTCCCCCTACAAGTTTGACTCTCATGCTTGAATTATAAGGAAAAGTTGAGGATGTGGAGAGGTGGTAGAGGGGAGGGGGTTACATTACCTCTCCTAGAACAGTCTACATATCCTCTGAGTCAGCAGTGCCCTGGCTTGGTTGACCTCCCTGTGACAGGCTGGGAGGAATAGTAACAGGTCCGTCTATGCCATCTCTTCTCTTGCTAACCACTAAAATACCTGTTTCCCTTTCTCCCCAAGAAAGTATTCCTTCACCCATGTTGTGTGACATTGTGGAATTCATCCTGAACTCTGTGGGTACAGATGGTGCCTCAGACTGGAACCACCAGGTGGGGAAATTATATAAAATGTTTTAGCATTTATCAAGATTGCCATACTTTTTAAGACAATCTGTTAATGATTTGAATTATATTAATAGATATTTTAATGTAGAACTTTTCCTTCTTGTGATAAACCCTGTTGTCTTAGAATCCTAGGCCTGATTTGCCAATATTTGTTTGTCATAAAAATTTCTATTCATGAGTAAGAGGTATCTGTAGTGTCTTTGTAAATAATAATGATTTTGATACAATGCTGGATAAGCTTTTCATCTTTATTCCTATGTTCTGAATCTATTCTCTTTACATTTGGTATAATTGGCCAGTAAAACTGGGTCTTGTGCATTTTGGGGACAGATATGTACTGACTGTGCTTTCAATATATTTTTTCATTATTGTTTAAGTTCCTTATCTCTTTTAAAATGCAAATCCTGTAGCTTAAGCCTTTCGGGGAAATTTTCTGTTAACTGTCCATTTCATCTAATTCCCTCCAACCCTAATGGATGGGAATCAATCTCTGTTACTGGCTTACTTAAAAAAAATATCTACTTGGGGCGCCCGGGTGGCTTAGTCAGTTAAGCGTCAGACTTTCGCTCAGGTCATGATCTCGCGGTTCGTGGGTTCGAGCCCCGCGTCGGGCTCTGTGCTGACTGCCAGCTCAGAGCCTGGAGCCTGTTTCAGTCTGTGACTCCCTCTCTCTCTGACCCTCCCCTGCTCACGCTGTCTCTCTCTCTCTCTCCTATAAATAAATAAAAACATTAAAAATATCTCCTTGTTCCTAATTTTATTTATTGATAAATCTTTCCTTAAAAAAGATTTTCTAAAGTTTGGTTTCTAAAGAATTAGTTTTTAATTTTTTTCCATTCCCCCCCATTTTTAACTCATTAATTATTCTATTATCTTTATAAATATCAACTACTTATTATAAGTTGATTTTGTTATTGTAATTTGGCTTCTTGTATTAAATGCTTAGTTCATTTATTTTCAATTCTTTCTTGACAGCTAATAGATCCATTTAAGTCTATGATTTTTTTGCTAAGTGCTTCTTTGCTCATCACATAGATTTTGTCAGTAATTTCTTAATAGTCTCTATTTTCATTTTTGATTTCCTTTTTAATATAAGTAATTTAGGTGGGTATTTTTAAATTTCAAAGACACAGATATTATTTTAGCTGCTTTTCATCTCACATATTAAGCAAATTGTTTTTTGATTCATAATATATTTCCATTTTTTCCCCCAAGTCAGTACATTCAGTAAGTTCTGTCTCATTCTCCTGAAAGTTGCATTGTATTATGTTTTATGGATGTATCATAATTTATTTAACCCTTACCATACAGGTAGAAATGTAGATTCTTTAGAATTTTTGCTCTTGCAAAGAGTACCACAAAATATCCTGTACTTCCATGTTCATGTGCAAGTACTTCTTCAGGAGAGCATCCTAGAATTGGAAACATAGGGCCAAAACTTATATTTTAAATTAGATAGATATTATCCAATTAGGCTTTAAAAGGCTTTATTAATATACATGCACAATACTGCTATTTTCCTTCATCCTAACCGTTAGTAGATGGCAGTCAGTTTTTTGTGTGGGGCGGTGCCAATCTGATTGTAGTAAGAAGAATAATGGCTGTCAAAGATGCCCATGTCCTGGTTCTGACAACCTGGCAAATTTTACTTTGCAAATGTGATTAAGGTTATGGACTTTGAGATGGGGAGATTATCCTGATTATCCTATTTGGTTAGGGCCAATATAATCACAAAATATCTTGGGAGGCGTAGAGGGAGGTAGAAGAGGGTATCAGAGAAATGCAACATGAGGACTTGAGCCACTGTTGCTGGCTTTAAAGGTGGAAGTAGGAAACTATGATCTACGGAATGTGGTAGCTTCTAGAAGCTGGAAAGGCATTCCATAGCCAGCAAGGAAACCAGGACCTTAGTCCTATCACCACAAAGAAGTGAATTCTATAAATAACCCGACTACACAGAAAGCACAGCTCCACAGAGCCTCCAGAAAAGAAGATTGCCTACCATCACCTTGATTTTAACCTGCTGAGATCCATGTTGGCCTTCTGACCTATGGAGCTGTAAGATAATTAATTTGTGTTGTTTTAAGTTACTAAGTTGTGATAATTTGTTATAGCAGAAATGGAAAATGAATATGCTAATGCTTAAGTTTTCCTTCCCGCATAAGTAGCAAGGTGGAACATTTTGTTTTTAATTTATAGTGTTAGTGAATCATGATTAGGTTGAAGGTCTTATTTTTAAATCGTGTTGATATTTCTTTTGAGGACTAGTGTGCTAGGATGGATTACGTGCTCTGATTGTATCCTACCTGATACACTGGTATATGTTAATGTTCCATTTTTATCTGAAAATAATGCATATTCACTGTTTATTTGGAATAAAATGATTTATTGCTATACAGATTTATTAAATCAACTTAAATAGTTATTCAATCCTTTATATCTTTTTTTTTCTTATTTGCTTTCCATTCATTCAGCTTTGCATATGCCTATTGTCTTTCTCTTTTCATTATTTTTCCCAGAGTTTGCTCTAGTTCTTTTTTATTTTGTTTTTTTTCTAGTGCTTCTAACTTATAGTCTTTATTTCTATTCTTTCAATATTTATCCTTGATATTGTTGCCATGTATATTTAAGCAAACACCTAACATTCATATACTAACACCCTTCCTGTACATTTTAGTACCCTTGACCTTCTGAATAACATGCTGGAACACTTCAGTAGTGTGTCTTTGTTTAACGTGGAAAATTAGGCATCATCATTATTATAACATTTGTTATATTATTTAATACAAATTATTTTAGTTAGATTTATCTACGTGTCAGTCAGTTTCTTTTTTCTTTGTGTTTGGTATATTGCAGATGCATTACAACTTTCAAGGTCTGAATTTCTTGTGATCCAATTTGGACTACATTGTGTTTCTTGTATTCGTGGGTTCATTATCTTTTATCCATTCTAGAAAATTCTGTCATTGTCTCTTCAAATAGTTCTTATCTTCTATTTTCTTTATTCTTTCTTGGGAATTTGATTTGGTTTGTGTTAGGCCTTCTCATTTTATCTTCTGGATATCTTCATTCCTTTCCACATTTCCTAATCTCTTTAATTTCTGTGTTGTCATTAACTGTGTTTATCAGTGTCTAATATACTGCTTTATCCATTGATATATTGATGTCAACAATTTTATTTTACATTTCCAAAATTTTATTTGCCTTTTTAAAAATGTAGTCACTCTGGATAGTCTTTTGCTTGCTTATTTTGCTATTTCCATTGGGGAAAAAAAACCATCTTATACAAGTTCTTTAATAGTGTATACCTGATAGTTTTATTATGTGAAGGTCTTAGGTATTTAAGTTTGTGTTTATTATTGACTATTGAGTTTTATTCAAAGAAACCAGTTTTTTTCCGTGTTTACATTCCCTTGAATAAAGGCTCATTTATGTTTGATTCAAATTTGTGGAAATCTCAAGGGCCAAAATTGCTGATGCTTTCTCCCAGAGTATATTTGCTATTTCTTTTTCTGGAGACTAGTCACTAGAGGGTACTAGTGACTTTAAACCAGGAATGCAGTCACCTTGGTACACTTGGGAACCAAGCCCTAGTGCAGTGCTGGAAACTTAATCCTTCAGGCACCCCTACCTTTCATATTTTTCTAAAACATATTGTTTCTTGCTTAGTTACAGCTTTCATTTTTCTTTTTCTCTTGGAGTTTTCCTTAATTTCCTGAAAGATCAACAAAACATTAAAAAAATTTTTTTTTAAATTACCCTGGATCTAAACACTTTGTAGTGAGACATCCTTTAAGATATCTGTTGCTTCATCTTCCCTAAAATAGAAACTACCTTCTTGAATATCTAATACTTGGCTTTTTATATTTTAAATTTGTATAATTAACTACATTGATATTCTGTTATTCAGCTATTTTATTACATATTTATTTTAGTAAGTATAATTTGAAAGTTTCAATTATTTTTTATTATTGCTCATCATTTATTTTTTTACTTAAAAATTTTTTGTATGGGGGGAGGAGAATGAGTGGGGGAGGGGACAGAGGGAGTGAGAGAGTCTTTAGCAGGTTCCAGGTTCAGCATGGAGTTCCACACAGGGCTCCATCCCATGACCCTGGGATCGTGACATGAGCTCAAATCAAGAGTCGGTAGCTCAACTGGCTGAACCACCCAGGTGCCCCAAATTTTCTTTTCTTTTTTAAATAAAGGCAATATTCTGAAAACTTTCCAAGAATATTTTTAAATGAAATTTAAGGATTTTTACTCTTTCCTATATTAATTCTGATCTGTGGCAATTAGTTCTCCATATCTGAGTTCTATTCCTCTCTTATTTTGCTTTCTTATACATTGTTTGTCAATCTTATTTGTTGGTGATTTTTGACTGCCCATGTGTATTTATAGATTAGGGTCTATAAGAAGACCTAATTAGTAGCTATCATCATATTATTCAGAGTCTGGGGATCTACAGTCTTAGGACCGTCATTGCATGTTTCTATCACAGGCATTAGAGCTTTTATGGTTTTGTGGAAATAGGGATTGAATCTTATGACTGGGTGGCATTTTTGTTGGATTTTTCTTTTTTTATAAGGAGGCTCTTTGTCTTTGTGATGGCTATTATTTCACTTGTCTCAGGACTTACTCTGTTTTCTCTCTGGCATAGAACTAGGTAATGAATGAATCTGCCTCCTTCCCATGGTCCACTTTTCCTCCCAGCTCTCACTGGGAGCTCATCACTGATTGTGATGTTTTTTCGGATTTCTAGGGAAAAACTCACATTTGGGGGGCTACTCTTTCACATGATTTTTGGTTCCTTTTGAAGTTTTTGGTTTCTTAGCTCTGTTGCATTTTATCCAACATTCATAAACACACACACTTGTACACACTCAGCAGCTCTGGCCCAAATGCTGTGCATAGGAGGGGCCTTCCCAAACCAGGTGGGGAGAATGAATTGCGCATGTGCTGATCACAAATCTTTAGTTTTTCAGAGCCCCAGAAAATAAGGTGTGTCCGGCCAGCAGAGGATCTGAATAAGAACCCACCTGATAATAGCCTGTGTTGTCAGCTTTGGCTGCTGTTTCTCCTTTTCCTGCAGATGTGAGCACAGTTCCTTCCAAAGACCACTTGCCTCTACCTCTGTGCAAATCACAGACCACATCACCTTCACGTGCCTAGGGTCTCTGATAGCTAAAGGAGCTGGGTCCCTCAGTGCTGGGATCATATTGCATGCCCAGATCTAGAGCCATAGGGGATTGGCGGTACTCCACGCCCACTCCTGAGACAAAGGCTCACCACAGCCTTGGCATTACCCAGGTGCCAACCTCTCACTGAAACACACCAACCTCCCAACACAAACGCTTGATGCCTGAAATACAGCGGAGTAGACATTGTCACAACTACCCCCCGGGGCAACTATCCCAGTGAATGAGATGGAATCCCACTGAAGCCTTCAGAGGCACAAGTTGAACCCAAGGGAAAAAACAGCCCTGACTCCCAAGATCTACTAACAAGTTCACAGTCTACAGTGAACTTGTAGGCACTTGGGCACTTGGGCACCCCATCTGGACACTGCTCTCAAGAAAGAACAAAATGCCCAGTCAAATTAGTGCACCTCATAGCAGTAGGGGGAGTAAAAATAAGAAACACTCATAGAAAAATGTAAAAAAACCCTAGGTGTTCACACACATCCTTAGGGCTGGATGTTCGAGGAGTCTGCATTTTGTCCCAGGAGAGCGTCTCTGCCCACCAGCATTTGCCCTGGAGAGCAGCCTCAGGGCACCACTGTCTGTTTCTGACCAGCCAATCCATCAGCACCCTGTGACTGGGGAGCTGGCTCCTGAACCCAGTACAGTCCCACCCTTTCCAGTCAGGAAATGCTTTCTCCTTTGCACACCATCTAGGCTGCTCAGGGACAGAGCTGGGGCCAAGTCATCGTGGGTGGAGTCTGAGGTTTCCCAGGAAGGCAAACAGGGTGCAGCTGAAGCCCACAGGGTGTGGTATGGGACCTCCGGTATGTAGGGGAATAAGTACCGGTTCTGACGGTAGGTAGGGCAGGGAAAGGATGGGTGGGCTTGAGCTGAGTGTCAAGGGTGGCTCAGAAAATAGCAGAATCTGGCCCAACAGGAGGCAGCCACAACCATACTTCCCAGTGGAAGCCCCAAGGGGAATCTAGGGAGATCTACAAGGCACACACCCAATTCATACAATCTCCAATTCTGTGCACTCCTCTTGTGCCAAGAGTCACAGAGCAATGGTGTCTCACCTGAGCAGCCTGGCCAGGTACGGGGAACATGGTCTGTATCAAATTCTGTGCATCAGAGTGAACTGCACATAGGTGGGCGCCAAAACTATAGCCTTCTTAGAGCCCAGATGGTCCAGAGCAGCCAGGCAGGCTCCTGGCTTGGAGCCCTGGGGCCCCAATCTGACATCTCTCAAAGTCCAAGGCCACAGACAACCAGAATGCATTTTATACTTAAAAAAAAAAAAAAAGCAATGATTTGGAAGTAATCATGTAGCACACCACTCACCCATTTAAACTGTACAATCAGTGATTTTTTAAATATACTTAAAAAGTTGTGCAACCGTCATCACTATCTAATTCCAGGAGAGTTTTCATATTTTAGCACCTAATAAAGAAACCCCATATACTGGCAATCGCGTTCTATTCCTCCCCCACCCGTCCCCCGCCCCCGTCTCTGGCAACAAGGGATTTACTTTCTGTTTTGATAGATTAATCTATTTTGAAAATTTCATGTAAAAGGAATCATACAGTATATAGTCTAAGTCTGGCTTCTTATGCTCACCATAATGTTTTGAAGATTCATCTGTGTTGTACCATGTATCAGTACTTTATTCCTTTTTTGGTGGAATAATATTCACTTATCTGGGTGTACCACATTGTTTATCCATTCATCAGATGATGGATATTTGAGGTGTTTCAACCTTTTGACTGTCTTGAATAATGCTGCTGTAAATATTCATACACAAGTTTTTGTGTGGACATATATCTGTCTTCAGTTCTTTTGGTGACATGCCTAGGAGAGGAATTGTTGGTCCCCATAGATAACTCTATGTTTAATTTTTGAGGAACTACCAAACTGTTTTAGAAAGTGGCTATACAATTTTGCATTCCTACCAGGTATGTATGTGGTTTCCAGTGTCAACCCATGCTTGCCAATGCTTGTTATTATACATCTTTTTGGTTATAACCATTCTGTTCTAGTGGTTATGAAGTGCTGCCTCATTATGGTTTTAATTTGCATTTATCTGATAACTGATTTTATTGAATATCTTTTAATGTGCCTGTTAGGTTTTTTTAATTATATTTTTTTAATTAAAAAAATTTTTTTAACATTTATTTATTGTTGAGAGACAGAGAAGGACAGAGCATGAGCAGGGGAAGGGCAGAGAGAGAGGGAGACACAGAATCTGAAGCAGACTCCAGGCTCCAAGCTGTCAGCACAGAGCCCAACGCGTGGCTGAAACCCACAAACTGTGAGATCATGACCTGAGCTAAAGTTGGCGCTTAGCCGACTGAGCTGCCCAGGCACCTGCCTGTTAAGTTTTTGTATATCTAGATCCTTGCCAATTTTTAAATTGGGTTTTTTTTTTTGTCTTTTTATCATTGAGTCATGAAGTTTATATATTCTAGATACAAATCCCTTGTTATATACATGATTTGTGTGTATTTTCCATTCTGTGGGTTGTGTTTTCACCTTCTCGAGGTGTTCATTTGAGCAAAACATTTTGAGCATTCATGAAGTCCACTTATCTATTTGTCTTCAGGTTCTTATGCTTTTGGTATTATATCTCAGAAAACATTGCCTGATCCAAGACCACAAAGAGTTACTCCTCATTGCTTTTTTTCTAAGAGTTTTATGGTTTTAGTTCTTAAATTTAGGCCTGTGATCTATATTGAGTTAATTTTTGTATGTGGTATGAGGTGGGGACATTTTTCTAATATTTTCTTTAATTCTTGGGATATGGTAAAAAATTCTTTTAACATAGTATAATAGCTAATTTAAATTCTTTATCTAATAAGTTTATAATCTGGGCTTCCCAAGAGCAGTATCTATTAAATGCTCTTCCTTCTGGTATATTGGCCATATTTCCCTATTTCTTTGAGTATGTTATACTTTTTTTGTTGTTGGAAAGTGGACATTTAAAATAATATAATGTGGTAATTTTGGATATTAGATTCCCCTTACCTTTGGAGGTTCTTGTTGTTGCTATTTTTGGCATTTTTTTTGTTTGTGACTTTCCTGGAATAATCATGTAAAGTCTGTGTTCTTTGTTATGTCTGATCACTGATGACACCTCTCGGTTAGTCTGCTGGTCAGCTTGTGACTGGACAGAGATTTCCTTAAATGCCTTATATGGATACGTCTCCCAGCCTTTGCTTCGGGTCTCGCTGTGTGTTGGGCCTGTCTTGAATGTTCCTACAGGCAGCTTATAACTCTGCCTTAGCTTCAACTTTCTGTTGGTCCAGAGCCTCAAGGTCTGCCAGTGGTGAGAGATAAGTATGTTCTTAGTTCTTCCTGGATATGCACACAATCCTGAACACGCATGTGGCATTGTACTTTCCCATAATATGTCAGAGTTTTTCAACACCCTCTTTGGACACATCATTCTCCAGTTTTTCCTTTTAAACTCTTTTGGTCATCCTCTTACTAGCCCCAACTGATAATACTGCCTCAGGAAACTACTACATTAAACAATTGCCACATTAAGTGACATTAAACATTGTTGATTATTTTCAACAAATGCCTCGGGGATAGGTCAGTTTGCACAGAGTGTCCTCGCATCAGGTTAAATAAAGACAAATCTTGAGAATGGTACTTTTCGGGTTGCTATTGAACAGGTCAAATAGTAACATTCTCTGGGCTTTGGGGGAAATTCCAAACCCATTTTGCCCTCTCCCGTGGTTGCTAAGCTCAAGGGTTTCACAGTTACCATCATTGTGAAGCTGTTGGTTTTCACATGTTCTGCAAGACCTGGAAGAGGAGATGGGTTGAGAGCAAGTTACAATGCCACAAAATTTACTTTTTTAAAATCAAGTTTTAGCCGTTTTTCTTGAATAAACAGACACTCAATGGACTATGGCAAGTCTTAATTTCAGAGTTCTGAAAAAACTTGGTTTTCATAAATTTTACTACTGTTCTTTCTCATTGCTTTTACAGAGAGGCAGATTTTCAGGAGTTCTAACTGCCATTCTTGAAGTGCTCTAATGTATTGAATGTTGATCTATTTTCTAATTTGGTGTTTTGTTATAATTTTTTTTTAATTTTTTAAATTTAATTTTTTATTTTTTTTTTTACAAATAGTTTATTCTCAAATTAGTTTCCACATAACACTCAGTGCTCATCCCCAAAGTGCCCTCCTCCATGCCCATCCCCCCCTCCCACCCACATCCATCAGTCCTCAGTTTTTGTCAGCATTCAAGAGTCTCTCATGGTTTGTCTCTCTCCCTTTCCCCCACCATTTCTGCCCTTCTTCTCCCCCTTGGTCCTCTGTTAAGTTCCTCCTAATCCTCCTATACGTGCACACATATGATATTTGTCTTTCTCTGCCTGACTTATTTGGCTCAGCATAACACCCTCAAGGTCCATCCATGTTGCTACACATGGCCAGATTTCATTGTTTCTCATTGCCATGTAGTATTCCATGGTATAGATAAACCACATCTTCTTGATCCATTCTTCTGTTGATGGACACTTAGTCTCTTTCCATGTTTTAGCTATTGTGGAGAGTGCTGCTATGAACATTGGGGTACATGCGCCCCTATGCCTCAGCATTTCTGTATCCCTTGGGTAAATTCCTAGCAGTGCTATTGCTGGGTCATAGGGGAGTTCTATGGTTAGTTTCCTGAGGAAACTCCACACTGTTTTCCAGAGGGGCTGCACCAGTTTACATTCCCACCAACAGTGGAGGAGGGTGCCCGTTTCTCCACATCCTCGCCAGCATCTAGAGTTCTCTGATTGGCTCATTTTAGCCACTCTGACTGGCGTAAGGTGGTATCTCAGTGTGGTTTTGATTTGTATTTCCCTGATGAGGAGTGATGCTGAGCATCGTTTCATGTGTCTGTTGGCCATCTGGATGTCCTCTTTGGAGAAGTGTCTGTTCATATCTTCTGCCCATTTCTTCACTGAGTTGTTTGTGTTTCGGGCGTGTAGTTTGGTGAGTTCCTTATATATTCTGGATATTAACCCTTTATCTGATATGTCATTTGCAACTATCTTTTCCCATTCCGTTGGTTGCCTATTAATTTTCTGGGTTGTTTCCTTGGCTGTGCAGAAGCTTTTAATCTTGATGAGGTCCCAATCATTTATTTTTGCTCTTGATTCCCTTGCTTTTGTTATACTCTTAATTTTGAAAACAATTTAAAATACAGAGTAATACAAAGATTGCCATAAAGAAGCATAAAGGACAAGAATATACCTCACTCTCATAGTCTTTTTTTTTTTTTTTAATCATTGTTGTACCTTTTTGGAATTTATCAATAATACAAAATTGCCATGGTTTTATTATTTGGCTGTTTCTGTCCTGTGAAGTTTTCTATCTTAAGAAGTGCTCAAAGAAATTGACAACCTGGATTCATGGCTAGGAGTGCAGGCTTTGTTTTATGAAAAACATGGGCTTAATCTTTTTTTCTTATAAGTGTATGCCTTTAGAAATATTGTTAATGTCTCCGACTTCCAATCATTTCATTTATAAAATAGAAATCATAATACATACCTCATAGGGTTATGTTGAAGATTGAATGACACAATGTATATAAAGCTTTTTCCTCAATAAATGGCACCTATTACTGTTTAAAATTGAAACTGGTGGTTTAGATATAATTTCATTTGGGAAAATTAGCAGGTGGGATGTTTTATTCATTGTCAGAAATGTAACGTCCTCCCACCTCTTTCATTTGGTTACTTTGAAATTTTCCATAGTAATTTTTCTGCTGTGATTTCTTTTGGTATCATTTATTTATATATTTCAGTTCTAAAGCACAGCAGAGTCCTTCCTCAAATAGTATCCCCACCAATTGCACTCATCTACTTCCTCCCTAGGGCCAGGAAACCTAGGAGAGGCTACTTTCTATCCTGACTGAGCAGTAGATTGAACAGTCTTAGATTGAATAGGCTTAACACTTAAGGTACTATAATGATTTTAGATACATAACTTTCATGCTAATAATAAACACTGATGTTTCACAGAATGTTCTATATCTTTACTAGGTAAGTATATATAACCAGTCCTAGAGAGCAATAGCATCCATGTGTCAAAATATCACTTGCTTTTGTATTTTCTGATATTAGATATCATGGTTATCCAGTAGTAGGTTCTAATTATAACTAAGAGATAAAATGAAAAGGATATCACTTTTATAATTTTCAGTACTACTTGCACAAATAATAATGACAAAAGTTAAATTCTGTAGCACTCACACAAATAACAAATTTAAGTAAATGTGTATGCAAACTTTTTAAAAATAGTTTTCTCAAATAAAACAAAAATATTCCACATGATCTTGCTTTTGGGACTCACAATAAATAATTGTACACTATTTTGTTAAGCTATACTTGAAATCTTAGGTACCTGATGAGCTGAAATTTATGATAAAATTATAATTTTTGTTACCAAGCTTGACTTTGAGTTTCCCGCTTATGACGTTTATTGGAAGTAGATTACATCAAGAGTATCACTTGGTTTAGAAAGTGTGTGAATTTTGTCCAAATGTGATCGTTCTTCTCAAGCATCAGGGCACCTCCTTAGTCTAGTCCCGTTCTACTTTCTCACTGGGTTTTGGTGATGATCATCTATGCTATCCATGTGTGTGATTTACTCACTGAGTTCAGTGACCATTTCCAGAGATAATCAATTTCTCTGTGGTCTTTGATTTTTTCTCTCCTTCATTTAGCTAGAGATTTAGAAAATAGTTATTTTCTCACATCTTATAGGTGATTTGAAGAGTTTTGTGAAATGCAACATGCTATTTTTTTTCCAAGGCTGATGGAAGTTAGAGAGTGAGCCCAGAATATGTGTAGAGAAAAGGTAATTGAAATTGAATCCCAAATTCAAACTTTATAGACCACAGTGTTCCCATAGTCATCTATGACATTGGGCTGGCAGTTTCTTTATTGGTAAGAGTGAATCTAGAATTACTTGATAAGTGCCATCCATAGTGCTTTTTTTATAGGATGCAAAGAGATTTTTTTCCCCAAGTAAAAATTAGAGGAAGGGTAATATTTATAGAGGGCTGCAATGTTCAGATATAGTGATGAGAAATTCTTCACACATTACTTAAACTCTAGCTGAGTCCTGATGAATAGTAATTACATTTTATTTCCTTTTTTTTTTTCCAGATGAGGACATTTTTTGCTTAAAGGATGTTAATATTTTGTGTTAGGTCATACCACAAGTAGAGATGGTACCATGATATTAACCTAGGTCTACCAAATACCTAATTCTACTCCATTTTTGAAATACTTTTCTTAGAGCCACATAAAGAATCCTGTTCATATTAAGGAAGTAACCTACCACTTTTATGAAATAAAAAATATTAGAGAACAGTTATGCAATTTTTAGAATAGCTAAGTGGTTCAAGAATGACAGCAGTAGTATCTTTCCCAGATGTTGATAGGCAGGGAAATAAAAATCAGGCCAAGTTACTTTTCCTCATCCTTTTTCCCTTACCCACCCTCCCCCCACCAATTTATGAACTTAATTTAATATTTCAGTTGATTATAAAACAAAACAAAAACCCTAAATATATGTCCTATTTCTACAATACAGAATGGCTATATATCCACCCATAAAGAACCTGTTGACCATCTGACTTAATAAGAGTCATTTCTTCATGGGGACACTAATAATTCTCATTATTTTATATTTTATTTCCTGTATAGATCCAGAGTTCTTTCTGGAGTCTATTCAATGAGTCAAGGACATTTAGTACCTTCTATGTTTAATAGTTTCTGTGACCCATCCAGATCCACCCTCCCCACTTCTATCTCTTGTTCCGTGTCCTGGGAGACTGACCTTTATGAAGTGCATCAACAGGATCGCCTGCTTTCTAGCTGCCTGTTCAGTTACCTGTTGTAGTCACCATCAGGGGATTGGAGGGCTGAAGGAGAATAAGATTGGGATATTTTTTCTTCCTGATTTGTTTCCTGCCATATTGCCATAAGGTTGTTGGAATCTGTCCACAACAGACCACTGCTCCCGTAGCTAGAGTTCCTCTATTCAGGTTTCAGCAACTTCTCCCTTTCCATTTTTCTTCAGACCTAGGAGTAATAACACCTATGGCTTGCTGGTTTCCCTTATGCCTGCCTACAGTTTTGTAAATAGACCCTTTGTTATAACCTTTGAGTGTGAAATCTGTTTCCTCCTTGGAGCCTGAATTAAACCCAGCTAAACACTGAGCAATGTACTCTAGACAGAAGAGTGATTCCTAATTTAGGGGAGAGACACTACTAACAAGCAGAAAAAAAATGACATCAGAACATATGCAATGAAATATACAAATGCAAATTAATATTGCCAAGTGGCCCATAATGAATGCGGCATGGAAAAGAGACACTGGAGTTAATGAGGTTTATCCAATCTTTAAAATATAAGCTTGGTAGTGCAAAGCAAAGTATTTTTTAGAGTTGCCATCAGTGTAAATTCGAAGCATTTTTGTTCTCAAGTTCATGTCTCAAGACATGACTTGATGAGAATGACAGAATTGGATCATCTTGGATATAAACACAAAGCAATTGATTTCAGAATACGATAAATGCGAGCTCTTCTCTCTTGAAGATATTGAATGGTATCGTTCTCATGGTATGTCTTCATGGAATTTGACTTTTGCATGGTACAGTCTTTTGGAAGTTGATCACTGGGTGATACAGGCTTAGAGGAAATTGACCTTTTGGTGGTACAGTTCCTAGAGAATTTGATCTGGAGTGATATAGTCCTTATCTAATTTGACCTCTATAGTCATTGGATAAGTGTTCAATGGGATATGTGCTACAATATTCAGTGAAGTTATAACTCATATCTCATAAAGGACTTGTGCCAGAGTTTATAAAAACTTTTATAGTAGTAAGACAAACAGTCTAATTTTAAAAGTGGACAGAACTTTTTTTTTTTTACAAATAGTTTTTTGTCAAATTAGTTTCCACATAACACATAACACTCAGTGCTCATCCCCACAAGTGCCCTTCTCCATGCCCATCCCTCCTCCCCCCCACATCCACCAGTCCTCAGTTTTTGTCAGCATTCAAGAGTCTCTCATGGTTTGCCTCTCTCTTTCCCCCACCATTTCCGCCCTTCTTCTCCCCCTTGGTCCTCTGTCAAGTTCCTCCTAATCCTCCTATACGTGCACACATATGATATTTGTCTTCTCTGCCTGACTTATTTCGCTCAGCATAACACCCTCAAGGTCCATCCATGTTGCTACACATGGCCAGATTTCATTGTTTCTCATTGCCATGTAGTATTCCATGGTATAGATAAACCACATCTTCTTGATCCATTCATCTGTTGATGGACACTTCGGCTCTTTCCATGTTTTAGCTATTGTGGAGAGTGCTGCTATGAACATTGGGGTACATGTGCTCCTATGCATCAGGATTTCAAGTGGACAGAGCTTTTAAATAGACAATTCATGGAGTGACATATGAAAAAATGCTCAACATCATATAGTTAGCAGGGAAATACAAGTTAAAATCATATTGAGATACTACTGTAGACCACTATTGTGACAAAAATTAAAAAGGTCAATAAGGGGCACCTGGGTGGCTCAGTTGGTTAAGCATCCGACTTCAGCTCAGGTCATGACCTCATGGTTCGTGGGTTTGAGCCCTGCGTCGGGCTCTGTGCTGACAGCCAGCTCAGAGCCTGGAGCCTGTTTCAGATTCTGTATCTCCCTCTTTCTCTAACCCTCCCCTGCTCACGCTGTCTGTCTGTCTCTCTCTCAGAAATAAATAAAACATTAAAAAATAAAAAACAAAATAAATAAAAAGGTCAACAAATAACCAGTGATAATGGGTTCATGGTATAACTGGGAATCTTTACACATTGTTGATGGGAATACAAAATAATAGAGCCACAATGGAAAATAGGCATTTTTAAAAAATAAACAGACATCATATGATTTAACAATCCCACTTCAATTATTTAACAACAATAAAAAATACAAACAAGTCCATACAAAGGCCTATCTGTACTCAAATGCACATAGAAGCTTTATTCATTGTAACCTCAAAATGAAAATAAGCCTAGTTTGCTTCAAATGGTGAATTTATAAATAAATAATGTTATAGTCATACAATGGAATGCTATTTAGGAGTAAAAAGGAATAGGCTACAAATAGCTGGGTCCTTGTGGATGAATCTCAAAAGTATTATGCTACATGAGTAAATGCTGCAAGACCCTATTTATAAAATACACTAGAAAGGGCAGACCTATAGGGACAGAAAACAAATCAGTGGTTGACTGGAGCTGGGGGTCATGGAAGTGATCATCTCTGAAGAGAAATAAAGGAACTTTTCTAGATGATGGAAATATTCTGATTCTTAATTGTGGTGTTTACATGACTATGTGCATTTGTCAAAATTCATCAAGCTACATTTAAAAAGAGTGAGTTTTATTGTATATCATTATATTTCAAATAAAGTTGACTTTGAGAAACAAGAAAAAACACATTTAGCAAAATCTACTTCTTGATAACAGATGGATATTCAGTTACCCTCTGAAATTGTTAATAACATATTTTGCTATTGGGCGTATTTCAGTGTAATTCACCTTACTTGGAATTTCTAGCTCTAAAAGATATATAATTACTTATAATTCTTAATTGGATGTTATTGGAAGTGGAGTAAGCTCATGGAATTTATTATTATTATTATTATTATTATTATTATTATTAGCTTAAGAATCTCAATTATTCGCTCTTGTGCAACAGAAATACTTTTGCATATTACGAATGATAGATAAGGTTGATAAGGATGAAGTAGCTGAAAAATTCTGAGGGAGGAAAGACTAGAGTCAAGGGTGCTTGAAAATGGTAATTTCCAATTAAGGAAAACCCAGCAATTCAAAGAGTTGTATCCAATAGAAACCAGTTTTGTGTAAATCTAAACCAGTCAGACTACGATGTTACTTTTAGAGTTAACTGGAAGAGCTCAGGAAGTTAACTCCAAAAGGCGCTCCTAAGTTGTATCTCAGTAAAGCGGGGAATAAAAAGAAAGCTATTAAAATGATACATATTCAAGTCCATCTGTTTTTGAAGTACATTATATCCACTTCAATGGATGGAAGAAATAACATTTCACAAAATAAGTTCTATGGATTTCTTAGTATTCAATCAGTTTCCAAAGCTTAGGCTGAATGACCTTTTTCCTATAAGTAAGATGTTCCTGTTGTCAATCTCTGTGTTCAAAAAGATGTCCTGGTGGTGCTATTGCTATTTTTTATCTTTATGTTTTTGTCTCAGATGCCTCCAATCTCTTCTGAAACAACAAATATGATTTCATGTCTGTGTATGATTGAGAGAATGACAAATAAATGTTTTGTTGTAATAATTCCCTCACTTAAACCAGTTCAAGGTGCATTTTATAGTCCGTGATAGTTATAGGTAGTCCTGAGAAGGGTATGTAATTATAACCCACTGTGTCTACTTCTGCACTTGGACTAAAACATGTCTGTAAAAAAAAAAAAATTATCCATCTTTTGTTTTGGTTATTTCCACTAAATCAGAAACTGCTATTAATCAGTAAGTTTTTGACATTATCTGTCACCATCAATTAAATGACATAAAGAAAAACTGAATTTCATATCTCTGAGAAGTGGGTGTATTAAATGCCAGAGATTTTTTGGATGATTCATTTAAATTAAAATGGTTGAAAACCTGCTGACAGAATCCGAAAGGAACTTGGCAGTGCATTCCTAGTACAGACTTTGAACAGATAGGATCTTTGCAGATTTTATTAAAGGGTGTTTCCCTCCCTTTCTGCTTTCTCCAGTCAATGAAACAGTTGTTATAGGAGATAATGGGGATTGATCCTTAAATATGTTTGAAGGATAAAATTAAAACTAGTTAAGTTAATGATATCTCTGGCTTTTTGGAACAATTTAAATGTATTAATTCATTACTTATTAGGATTTACACCAATATTTTTACCTTCCCTCAAAAAGTTGATAAATTTAGTAGGGAAAGTAAGACATATGTACATCTAACAAAGTAGAAAATACATTAAATGAGAGAGGACTATATAAATTTCTTATTCAGATCAGAAGGAGCCATAGCTTCCCAGGGTAAAAGATCATGAAAGGCTTTCTGGAAAAGGTGGCATTTAGTCTATACTTAGAAAACAATAATGGCAGGATAGGGAAAGGCATTCAAGTTAGAGGGAATAGATTGGCTGAAGGCAGGAAAATTTTGGATGTGTATAGAGAACTGGGAGTAATGCAATTTGGCCTGAAACAGAGTAAAGTGGAAACAAAGTGGGACTCTAGATGCATGATGGGCTAAGGAATTTGGATTTTTTTTCCACAGGCAGTTGAGAAATCAGTTAGCACAAATGCAGCCATTGAAGAATTCAGTTTTTCAAAGAATTCCAATTGCCTTGTAAGAGGTGTTTAGAAGTCATTTAACAGAAATTTATTATTAATTTTTTTAATTTCACTTCTCTCTTCCCTCTGATATGTTATAATGTGTCAAAAGTAAACTTTCTAATATTTCCAAGTTACATCTGATGGCAACTCAAATCAACGTAATTATTTGCTAAACCTCCATTATGTGCAAAGCACTTTTTGTCAATTGCAAGATTCTGCTCCTCAAAACTTTCTTCCTTTCCTCCCTTCCTCCCTCCCTCCCTCCTTCCTTCCTTCCTTCCTTCCTTCCTTCCTTCCTTCCTTCCTTCCTTCCTTCCTTCCTTCCTTCCTTCCTTCCTTCCTTCCTTCCCTTCCTTCCCTTTTTCCTTTCCTTTCCTTTCCTTTCCTTTCCTTTCCTTTCCTTCCTTCCTTCCTTCCCTCCCTCCTTCCTTCCTTCCTTCCTTCCTTCCTTCTTCTTTCTTCCTTTCTTTTTCTTTCTTCCTTTCTCTTTCTTTCTTTCTTTCTTTCTTTCTTTCTTTCTTTCTTTCTTTCTTTCTTTCTTTCTTTCATTTATTTTACCTTTGAGACAGAGAGATATAGAGCATGAGCAAGGGAGGGGCAGAGAGAGAGGGAGACAACAGAATCTGAAGCAGGCCTCAGGCTCTGAGCTGTTAGCACAGAACCTGATGAGAGGCTCAAACCCATGAACCCCGAGATCTTGACCTGAGCCGAACCCGGATGCTCAACTGACTGCGCCACCCAGGCACCCCTCCTCAAACCTTTCTGCTGAAAATCCCAATGCAGAGTGTGAAACCTCTTATGCTCAGGATTCTAGGGAAACTTTCCTGTTTTAAAAGTTTTACATGTGATTTTTTTCACTGGACTTTAAATGATGTAAATACATTTAAAAAATCTTACTAAGGAATGCTTATCTAGGCCCCTAAAAAAATCTCTGACTAAAATTGACAAGAAAGATGAAAAATATATATGATATGGGTTTGTGTACATGCTATAGAGTATCTGTCCATTCTGGACATTTTTAAATTAAACTTTTTTGGGCACATAGGGTAAGAAATGTCCATGTCTTTCAGAACTCTGCAAATATATTGAAGAGATGAAACAAGGATTTTGGAGAAACCAGTACTGTTTTATGTTTTCAATACAATGTGATTAATTAACTTTTATTAAAATTTCAAAATTCAGACCTTGAAGATATATCCTTTGGCAGTGATTAAATGAAAACTAGCCAGTTAGAAAATAAAAGTAAGCATATAGGATTCTTGAGGAGAGAAAGTATTACTTTAGCATTTATGTTTGACCTCATAGCACTAGGATAGGACTATACTTTCCATCTTAAAAGAAAATTGATTATATTAGTGTTCTTAAATACAAAATCTTAAAAATTAAAATAGGACCTTAAGAGTCTTTATATTTGTCATCAGATTAAAAATATATTAATCAGATTAGTGATAAAAATTTTACAGTTTAGTTTGTAAATACAAAGACATTTTCACTACATTCTTTTTTCTTGTAGATCTTTGATTTTTGCCCTTCCTGTCATTCATGTGTTCTTTTACATTTTCCTAAGATTCATATAGTATATTTTTAACATTTATGACAAATGGAACTTGTACCCAACTTTCATTCTAGTTAAGACAATTTATTCTAATGATTCCCAAACATATTCAAGGAGGGGAACTCTTTTTGATCACTCATTATAAATTATGATACAAATCTATAATTTTACATATATATATATGGTCAGAATATTCCAAATATTCTAGAAGAGGATGCAATAAAAATATTTACAATGGTTATCTTTATATATATTTTATAAACATATTATACATGTAGCATGTATTATGTATTTATATATATGTTTATGTATATGTACATAAGATGCATGTATCTTTATTTTCTGATTTTTTTATGAAAAAATAATTTTATTAACAAACAATAAAGGTATCTAAAGTAATATTTAAAACAATATTCTGCTGGACTTTGATATTAGCATGTTTACTTATGGAGATTTTTATTTTGTTTACTCTTGTTTTTGAAGTGGCAATTCTAGGTTGAGCCTCTCTTCTTTATGTTTCTTGCTATCTTTCCCCTTCTTATATGCAAAGACTTACAAAGTTTTGGTTTTAAGTGTGAGAACTATCAACTGTGATAGTATAACCAACAAAACACTGTTCAAAAGGGGTTAGCTATTAGTGTCTTCCTTCAGTTTTATTTTTATTTGCAAGAATCTGATTGCCCCAGGACATGTATACAGGTGAAATACAAGCCACAATATCCAGGCTGATGGATGCTACTACATCTCAGTGGAGAAAGTTCTGGTGTTTACTGCAAGTCTTGGTCTCTGCTCAGCCTTTTGCTTTCTGTCCTTTACTAAGAATTGATAGACTATCTTAGGTGACCTGACTTATAGATGTACTACCTATTTCTGAATATATTTATTCTTTCTTCTATCTTAAGATTTAATCCTATGCCTCTTGAATCCTAGTAAGATTCCATACTTGTTATTCTACATTTTCTTATAGGATAATGTATCTACTATTTGGATGAATCCCACTTTGGTTGGAGGAAGATCAATCATAAGCAATTGTAAATGTATGTTTTCCATCCTCTCCCTAGGGATTCTGGAATTCCCATTGGGGTTTGGCATTGTTTTTTGTCATCTTCATCACCCAGGAATCTACAGTACCTTGACTGCCTGTAAGTTACAAAAATAAAAATTATTTTTTTTATTTCCTACATATACATTTTTAAAATATGTTCTCTCCAATTATCTATCTCTCTCCTGTATGACTTTAAAACAATTTTTTAATTTTTTAGTTTTATTTTTGAGTATGAGAGAGAGAGCGCATACATGTGCAGAGACACTTAGTTAATAGGGGCAGAGAGGGAGGGAAACACTGAATCGCAAGCAGACTCCAGGCTCTGAGCTGTCAGCACAGAGCCCAATGTGGGGCTGCAACCCACGAACTGCGAGATCATGACCTGAGCCCTAGTCAGATGCTTAACAGTCTGAGCCACCTAGGCTCCTGTCTCCTGTATGACTCTTAATCCAACTCAATTGAAATATTATAAAATTTCACAGCTTATCTTTAAATATCAATTTGAAAGTAAAATAAAATAATAGAAAAATAACAAAGATGAGAAAAGCACAGTGTTTTCAGTGTTTACTGTCAGATCTGGGTTTGAGCTCCCTTTCTGCTCCTTCAAATCATATGACCTGTCTATACCAGCTACAGTTAAGATCGAGATAGTACATGTAGAACATCTGATACGTTATATGGTAGTGTCATTGGAATTTATGGTTGTGAAAGTATTTTAAAATTTATAAGGCATTTAATAAATACAACAGTGGGATTCTTCTTTGGAAAACTTTTCATGTTGCTTCTCCTCAGATTCAGACAGCTGAAGCTTTCACTATGAAGCTTTCACCAGGGTCCATGTCTAATGTCCTTTCCTTCAGTTTAGTTTTGGGACTATAGTTACTAGTTTCTCCTTTTCCTTTCTCCCCATCTCGGCAATCTTGTGGAGCTCCTTGTCTGAATTATTGATTGAGCTCTTAGGGTCTGCTTTCATGCATTGATCTATGTATTTTAACTTATATCTTGTCTCGCCATCGGGCACTAGCACAGTGCTGGGCTTGCCATGACTTGCTCCTCAGTGTATGTTGACATCAGGGCTTAATGGAAACTATGTGGCAAATAGGCTTTGGTTCAGATATACTGGCTTTGGGTGAAGGGATGTAGAATGAGCTTTCGGTTAGACAGATCTGGTTTGAGTTCTGGCTCTGCCACTGACCAGCTCTAGGATTTACTTAGTCGCTCTTTCTCTTTTTTAACTGTAGAGCACAAAATTTGGATAATGGTTGGGAGAATTGATAAAGATCTGCCTTAGGACAGAACACTTTTCTTAGATATGTTAATTTGGATTTTTCTCTCTACCCTCTCCCCCACATTAGAAGATCTTTCTTTTTATATTATAGTTTAATTATCTTCCATGGAAGCACAACCCTTGTCACTTGTTTCACTTTTTTCTACCCACTCATATGTCAGAGCCTCATACAACTCAAAAATAGAGATGTTTCTGCTGTTTATTTTTATGCTTGGGTGTTTTGGGGCAAGTGGGTGGGAATACTGACTCCTAAAATGTCACATTTCAAAGGAGTCTTAGGAAATGTATAAAAATTGTAATACAGGATAAACGTTTTTGTCTGCCTTTAGTAGCCACTATTGTTTGCCTACCCAGCATTTATTTTCAGCGTTCCTTTTTCAGAAGGATACCCCCCAATTTTCTGCCATGTTGTCCAAGTGGTGGCCATTCTTTGACTCCAAGGAGTAGGTCCTGGTTGGTCTAAAATTCATTTTCCTAACTTTTTTCACAGTCACTGTTCAGGAATTAGGCCTAAGCCAGTAGCCTCAGTCAGTATCTCTTGTTGAGGAAGGCACATGGAAGCCAATTTGGTCAATGAAATGAAAGAGGATAGGGTTTTATGGAGATTCAAAGAACAAAGTTTTCTGACCTAGAAGATACCACTCTCTTCCTTTAGATTTCAGGATGTGTGAAAATGAAAATGGAAATCGCCACAGCCATTTTTCTGACAGGAAGGAAGGTAGGTGGAACATGAAATCAGTTCACTGGAAGGAAATTTAAGGGGATCCCAGAGAAATAGATCTTGCATACTAGATTAAAGCTATCCTGAGGTCTAGCCTACCTCTCAATTTGCACTTATGAGAGTCAAACCTTATCCTGTAAGTTTGTCTGAGTAAAGTTTTGTGTTACATACATCTGAAAGCATCTTAAAATGATATGCTATTTTAAAAGTAATGTTTTCCCTAAGGATGAAAATGTGATCTAGACCAACATTGTCCAATAGAGCTTTTTTCGTTGATAGAAATGTTCTATATAAGTGCTGCCTAATGAGGCAGCCACTGTTCACGTGTGGCTATTGAACCATTGAAATGCGGCTGGTACAACCATTGTAGAATTAGAACTGGATTTCTAGTTTTATTTAGTTTTAATTGATTTGTATTTAGATGGCCTCCTGTGGCTAGGAGCTACCATAGGAGATAGCACAGATCTAGACCAATCGATCTTCAGATGGTTGGGACCACTCTGCAAAATCCTTCCTAAGCTTCTGTTTCCAAATGATCACTAATAGCTATTCTGAATTTGATTTTGAATTTTATTATATAATTCTAAAACAAAATAAAATCCAGATTCGATTACACTAAAATGTCAGTGGCATATGTGTATATGTGCATGCATGTGTGTGTGTGTTTATGGAAAATTTTCATTTGCTTATGTTTATATTTCACATAATGGGGGCTATACGAAGAATAAACAATGCCTATTCCTTGCCACACAACTTGAGACAAATGCTTACAAGAACATTTCTGAACAGTAAAGAGCAATATATGATAGTGTATTTATGTCTGTGAGTGCTAAAAGACTGAGAAGAAGAAAGATTGGCACAGTTTCTTTCACTAACTCTAATCAATATGGCTTCCTGAAGAGGATAGTAGTACTGTGTAGTGACAACGTTCTGTTAAGGCAACACTATTTCAAGGCTTTTATCATCTTTTTGATTCCCCAGTCGAGAGGCCTCAGGAAGCATTTTTACATTTTATTGCCTTCTTACCAGGAGAGAAACAGATTAACAGATGTATGCCTCTTCTGAATTAAATACCTTTGCTGTATTAGTAAAGCTTTTGATGAATAGTCTTACTGCATTTTGATTTACTCTCTTCTTCTGAATGGCTCTCTCTTTCCCTTCAATTTTTCTTCTTCCCTCTATCTCTCCCAACCACACTTTTCATAGAAAGACCTGCAGAGAGCATTGTATCTTTTTCCATTAAAAGGATTCCTAACTTGGATATGGTCATCATAACATGGAAGGAACACAATTCTTAGTTGAATTTTTCATTCTCCAGGTCTCTGCCAATTACTGTCAAAAGCAGTGGTGACTTTTGGTGAGGCGGATGCTTGTTCATTAGAAAGTGGCCTGAAACAATGAATTCCCTTCACATAAACCATTGAACTATCATGAGATGGTAACGATTTTCTGTCTTTCCCAACCTAGGTCTAATCCAAACTCCTGACCCAGAGGTGTAAAGGCTTTGTAGCTCATTAGTGATTCCCCCGGAGCCATCAAGTGCCAAGTCTCTAGTCACATGGAGTTTAAAATGAAGAAGTATTGTGCACCTTTTCACATTAGGAGTATTTTAATGGCAAACATGATAGGATCTACCAAGTTAAAATGCGTGAAATTAGAAACAACTGTAAACATTCTTAATATTTTCTATGTGAAGCTAAGGTGATCATGTTAATATGAATCCAAAAATTTTATTGTAATTGCATTATGTCATTGAACTTGTTTCATGAAATCTTAGTGAGGGCAGTGGTTCAACTCAGTAGGGCAGAAATGGATTTTCTCATTTACTGGTATATAAAATGTCATTTTGTAAACTAGGAAGTAGATTGAGAGGAACGGGTTGGTTTTCAGTCCTGGACTGAAGATAGTTTTGCTTATGTGATCAGGACAGCTGAGTCTTCTGTACTTTTTCCTGAATTACCTTAAAAAGATCATATTTGAATTTAAATGAGCATAAAGAACACAGTCTCAAAACCCAGTTTTCCTGTTACCAAATTTGTGGTTTTAGAATGCTCTTTCAGCTAACTAAGTCTGATCAAGACTACAGGTTGAGTTTCAGATTATGGTCCAAAGTCTTGCTGCTTCAGTGAAAATAATTTTATTAGTTTTTTCCTTTCTCTTAATGCTTAAGCTTGAAACAAAACTCTATATGACAATAGGTGGGTGATCCAGACTGTCTATAATTGGTTTCAGTTTGGGGGTCTATCAAACCAAGATATCAATTTCATGCTTCCAAATATATCCATTATTTATGGTCCTGTATGCTTCTCAAATATATATTTCTTTGTGAAACAATTAGATTTAATTTAAGGGAAAGCAGATCAACTGAATACAGTGATATATCTAATCCAAACAATATATAAATACATAATAGAAGCATTTATCATTTTATATGGAGTTAAGGATCTATTAATGATTCTATATACAGCACCCCAGTTTAAATTTTTATTTGTTGAAAATATTTCATCAGAAAAATAAGCTTGATGACAAAATGTGATTGAATGTGAATAATTTCTTATGTTCTTAGTTTATTTTTACTTGAAAATTAGTTATTTTAGGCTCTAGTGATTTATATGTTTACAATTATTCAACTTTAATTGAATTCAATGACAGAAAGAATATGCTCAAACAAATTAATATATTATAAATTTATGTGTAATAGTTAAGAAATAGCTCATGTTGACACGCAATTGTTGCAACACTTTAAAATTCTTATTAACTTCTGAAGACAAATCTTTTGGAAAGTGGCAGACATCTTAACAATGATCTTCAGTTATCACATCTCCATCAGAGCTAGCACTTTGTAAGTTGATATTCTCTTTGCTAACCGACCAAAGTCAATATATACTCCAATTATAGCTGGATGAACCTGACAGCTTGTATCTTCTTTCTGAAGGTTGTCTGCCTTGTTGAGTAGCCTGTACAGAAAAGCTGCCAGATCTTCATTAATACCTGGGCTGCTTTTTTATTGTTTAGAGGAAGTGGTGTTTGTCTGGTGGATCATACAAAGTGTTGTGTTCTTTGTTGCCTAGGATAACTCTAAACATTTTTTATTTTGAGTTATATTTATTTTCCTCTAGAATTCTGAAAATGTAGCCAGTAGCCAAACATGTTTACTTTGTCGTGTGTTTTTCTCTTTCCTTGCTGGCTTTGAATCTCTAAAGCAGTGCCTTGTACTTACATTACACGTTTACTTTCAAAAGCATTTTCGGATGTTTTTACCCTTATGGTAATTCTTGAAGTGAAATTCAAAAGATGATGCTGTTATCATCGTTTAACCAATAAACATTTAAAATGCTATATTCAGAAGTTAATGATTTGCTGTTAATTAACCGCCTGGTTATTGGTGTAATCTTTCTTGATAATATATTGCTGTTAAAATGGCCATGCAATTATTCTTTTAATGAAAACCAGCCCCCTATTCAGAGATTAGATGACTAATTTTGCCCATCGTGTAAACTTAAGTGTCTTCTTATCCTCTTTAGGAGCCATATTGGTTAGAGTTAATGAGACCCGTCTTCCTGATCTTTCTCCTAAGTTTTGTAACACTTACAGACAGAGATACACAGTCACATATTGCTTTGTCTTTTTTTTTTTTTTTTTTTAATGTTTTTGTTTCTCAAGCTGTTTGGCAAGGATTAGGCATTGTTTATTCTTCCTATAGCTCCCATTAAGTGAAATATAAATATGAGCAAATAGAAAACTTTCAATACATACACATACACCATTGACATTTTAGCATAATTAAATCTGAGCTTTGTTTTGTTTTAGAATTATATAATAAAGTTGAAAATAAAATTCAGAATAGTTATTAGTGATTATTTGGAGACAGAAGCTTAGGAGGGATTTTGCAAAGGGGTCCCAACCATTTGAAAGGTTGATTGGTCTAGATTTGTGCTATCTCATGACATAGCCTCTAGCCACAGAAGGCTATTTAAATACAAACTAATTAAAAGTAAATAAAATTAGAAACTCAGTTCCTGGGCTATACCAGCCACCTTTCAATTGCTCAATAGCCACAAGTAGACAGTGACTGTCTCATTAGGCAGCACTTATACAGAACATCTCTATCAATACCGAAAGCTCTGTTAGATGGTGCTGGTCTAGACCACATTTTGATACCTAACTGTAATATTTTTAGTCTTTAATATGATATATTTTCTATGATACTAAAAATCAGAAGAAATAATTAGGAAGTAATAGTGCACTCTAAAGAAAAAGAAAAAAGTCAAATGCATTAGAGTTTATTATAAGGCCTGAGCCACAGAACCTCCCATTAGTTACTGTATTCAATCCATCCATTTCACATTTCTATACTTGAAGACACTTGAAGAATTTGGATTTTCAAGAATTAAAAAACTTATGGCTTTTTTTTGCAAGACAAATAATATTCATATTTTGGTATTGTTTTTTTATATCATAAATTCTAGTTTATAGGAAGAGGCATAAATATCAATTACCTCAGCCTTTTTTAAAAAATTAGCAATTGTACATGTCTGCACAAGCACAAAACCCATAACACTATTTAGAAGATGAGGACATACAAATAATTCTTTAATATCTCAGAAGGGAAATCCACTGATACATCAGAATATTAGAACAGAGAGAGGATATTCATATCAGGTAATTTGTCAGTTTGAAATATTGTCCTGTACACTGTTCTATTAATGATGACCTAACTAAAGAGAAAATTTAGGGGTTTTGGTGGACGGAAAAAGGGCCGCTATATGATGCAACTGTTGACAGGTTTAATTTCATTTTGAGCCATTATTACAGGGGATATGTGGAAACTATCTTAGTAATCTGCCATTTTCTCAGCTTATTCATAACAGTCAAAGGAAAGATCGTATCTCTATGTTTATAGTGAAAATCTTTGGAAGGCAGAAAGCAGGTTTTTTATTAAATTTTTGTCCAGTAGTTCGCCTGTCAGGTCTAGAAATGACTAGTTATTGTTACCATATGCCCAAGATCATCTATGACTGATATGATAAAACATTAAAAAATAATTCAACAAGCCATGGGTCCATGTTGTTCTTGCCTGTCAATTTTAAAATTAAACAAATTTCCTTGTTTTATTTCCTCATTTTATTTTTTATTTATTTTTTTTCTAATGCAAGTCAGATCTATTTAAGGTAGAATGCTGGGAGGGAAGGGTGGTGTTAGGGGAGCAGGTAAAATTTTGCAAAAATTTATTTTTTTTTGTTTTATTTATTTCTGAGAAAGAGAGAAAGGCAATGTGAGCAGGGGAGGGTCAGAAAGAGAGGGATACCCAGAATCTGAAACAGACTCCAGGCTCTGAGCTAGCTGTCAGCACACAGCTGGATGCGGGGATTGAACCCATGAACCGTGAGATCATGACCTGAGCTGGTCAGACGCTTAACCGACTGAGCCACCCAAATTTTGCAAAATTTTAAAGGATGGTATTGTTGTATAAATATTAGCAACTGTATTTATAGGAGTATGGACAAAGGAATTCTTTTCCTTTCTCCTAGAGAATTCTGTCTTATGCTACTCATCTCCTAAGGAGAGAACACAAGAATTTTTTACAATAAATACATGTTTTCCTGAAAAAATTAATTTTCCATAAAAAAACAAGCCAAAGTGAGCTGTAGGAAACTGAATATATTATTTCCCTTGTTCTAGGTGCCTGATACTTTAAGCCATGTCAGAGAATGAGTATTTTCTTATATGAATAAAAGATAATCATATTCCAAACTAATTTGGAAATGGAATCCCTTTATCCTAGGTGCCAATGCAAATGTTCCAACTTCCCATGGGTGAGGACATGTGAATGAGGAATAAGAACAGAGAAACCCTGTAGGGAAACCATAAAGAATCCAAAGGCAGGAGCATGGATTAAAAGTGCAGAAGTAGGTGATATGGCTTTCTCTCTCTTCCTCAACACTCTCCCTTCTGCAACGGTAAATATCATCTTGCCTCAGCTCTATTTTTCAAATTATAATCAAGAGAAACAAGTCAGACCATTGAGACTCATTTGTTTGCTTTCTGAGCTAAGGCAAATGGATCTAATTTCATTCTGAGACAAGGCAGGTGGGCTTAATAGATAGAGTGGGGGTGGGTGAAGAGGAGGAATGGTAACTGAGGGAAGACATCGGTTGTAATTTTTTTTCATCGGTTGTAATTTATCTTGACTTAGGAAGACTTTTCCTTTCTGTATGACATGCTGTCTACAAATGGAGAGACACTCCTGTTAAGTAATTGCTCAGATTATTAAAGTGTTGTGCTTAAAAAGGACTTCTAGGCTGCATTAGCTTGGGTTGACATCACTGGTACTCATCTTCAAGGGGTCATTCCAAGAACCAATCCATTTAACATCTTCATCAATGGCCAAGATAATGGAGGAGAAGTAGCAGGCCCGTTAATTAACTTTAGAAAAGACATTAGACTGCAAGGGGTGGCTTGCACATTGTAGTGCAAGGTATGAATTTTAAATGACCTTTGCCATGATAAAGCACTCGTCCTTTGCATTCAAAATCTCAAAAGCTATTTGTACAGGCATGGCTAAGAAAACAAATCAGTGAACTCATGCTACTGTGAATCTGCATATCCTGTTTGCTACTGCACAGAATATCAGGACTGGAATAGTTTTGTTTTAAATAGAACCATCCATTTCTTACAGATGCACCCCCAAATGGCTTTTTTCTTTTCTTACATGTGTCTCTTTCCTGGGATTTGAAGACAAAACTATGTCGGTGTAAGGGAGGGTCAGCCACATAATTTTCAGGGCCAAATGCAATGAGAAAATGTGGGGCCCTTTATTCTTTAAAGAGGAACAAAAATGCCATTAAAGGTACTAAGATGTAAAGCTTTTTTCATTCTTCGATGGCCTCTCTCTTGACATGTCACAGTGGTTTTTTACTTGCTATTTAATGTCATTCTAAGAAAAGAAAAATTAAAAATTTGAACTATTGGCATAAATTGCATCATACGTCTTTATGTTGCATAATGTCACTTTTAAATGAGATTTGAGAACATTTACCTCATACATGAAATAACAAAAATTGCTCAATTTGTATTTTGTAGCTCATACATGCATATGTAATTACCAGAAGAGTGGAAACCCTGTATGAAACAAATTTCTACTATTTGTATTTCACTCCTTGATATACACACATTCTGCCAGCAATTTCAATCTTTGGCTTACAGATGAGTCAGGAAGGACTGAAAGGAAATGGAATTGTGGGTTGCCCTACCTTTTCCTTTCCTTCTACGTCATAATTTTCAAAGTTAGAAGTTGGCTAACAGGGAAGTAGCATTAGCAAGAAAAGATAAATAGGGTACCTTGGCCATTTGTGTTTTTTAGAACACTATCGCCTTGCACATCAACCAAGTTCTGATTTGAATGGAAAACATCACCTCTCTTTGGAGGCTGTCAGTGCCTCTGCTTACTCACTCACAGACGTTATAACACTCTTAATAGTCACTTGGAGTCTTGATGAACTCGTGCACTGTGGATCCCCCAGAGTTCTGTGCTCATGGGGTGTCTGAATTCCATGAAGTGGGTGGCAAGGAATGGCAGATACCCATATGGCACTTGTCTCCTTCTCTTCAGGCAAATGCTTGATTGTCCCAGTGGACTTCACTTACCATACACAACTTGAAAGATAAAATTCTGAAGAATTTTAAGATGGTGACAGAAAAGCATTAAACGAAGCTCGGGGGCCAGTGCTACTGCCCAGGCTGTCACCCATGAAGCTGGGCGTGGGGAGGTTCATCACACACTTTCTGTGGCTGTCATACCCATACTTGTGGTCCTCTCTGCTTGATCTTGTGCACAAAAGATAGTTGATCACATGTTCCTGCAAGATTCTGGATCCGTTTTACCTCTATAGCCAAGAAGCAAGAACTTCCTTGACTAGGTTGGGAAAGGAATTCCCAAGATAAAAGACCCCTTCTTTTTTTAATATTTATTTTTGAGAGAGAAAGAGAATGAACAGGGGAGGGGCAGAGAGAAAGGGAGACACAGAATCTGAAGTAGACTCCAGGCTCTGAGCTGTCAGCATAGAGCCTTATGTGAGGCTTGAACTCACAGACCATGAGATCATGACCTGAGTGGGACACTTAACTGACTGAGCCACCCAGGCACCCCTAAGGACCCCTTCTAAAACTCCAGTATTTAAATATACAGCTACATGGCAGAATTCTCAGGTTCGCACATAAAATACACACTGAATTTCATGGTTCTTTTGTTTTTTCATTTCATGTTTTTAAGATACAGGATATCCTTTACATTTATTTTTAGGTTTTTCCTCTTGCATGCAAGACTTACAAAATATTTTCAGCAAATCTGAGGCTTGAGGAATTGCCAAGGTTTATCATCCTGTTTTCAACTGTTTGCATTTAGGTACCGGAGACAGGATTCAGGCCCAACTTCTCTACCCTTGTCTTTGGGGCTTTAGTTGTCAGAGAAAAATGATGAGTTCTTTAATCCATGAATTTATTGCAACCTTTGGCAAATTCTTGAATCCATCCGACCCTTAGTTTTCTCATTTGTGAAAAGGGAATAATGCCTATCTTGTGGGTATCATTTAATGATTTAATACGATAATACAAGTGCCTAGCAGATAGTAGTTCTGGTACACCTGCTCTACTAAATCTTTTCTGAAAGTAAGTTAATGTAGGAAATAAGCCCCTATATGCACCACAGTTGGCACTCAATTTTTATGTGAGTTTAGAAAGTTTATTAAAATAAAATGTTTTTAAAAGTTTATTTATTTATTTATTTATTTATTTATTTATTTATTTATTTAGAGATAGGGAGAGCACACGTGAATGGGGGAGGGACGGAGAGAGAGAGGGAGCGAGAATCCCAAGCAGGCTCCACACCATCAGCACAGAGCCCAGTGTGGGGCTTGAACTCACAAACTCTGAGATCATGACCTGAGCCGAGGTCAGCAGTTGGATGCTAACTGATTGCACCACCCAGGTGCCCCAAAAGTTCAATTAGTTTTCTCGCAATTATTATTTAATCCTATTTCCTTAACTTACTGTGTTCTTACCCAGCCTAAATGTTTCCACTATGGGTGTGCTAGTGGCTTTTGTGCAGAAACGTAGATGCCTGACTGCGCTTCATAGTAATATGCTAAGATTAAAAAAACCAGCTTTACCTTTATCGGCCATCAAATTTTATGTGTCAGCTGTGCAAATTTTAAAAAATCAGGCAGAAGAATATAATTGGTGTGGCTCATATTTATAACCACTGCTTATTTTGCATCTTAATTAAGCTTTTACCCTTAAAAGCTTGCTTTGGAGCTCAGTGCTTTTTATTATAAAATTTGTATTTCTTAGAGAAAATTTAAAATACAGAAAGAGAACAAAGAAAGGATTGTGCATATTGAAGGTAAGTGACAGGTTGTTTTTTCCCCCCTCTTTTGGTCTTTTCTTAATGTATAATTGTAAAAATACTGTTGGGATATTACTGTGTTTAAAACTATATCCTGTTTTTTTTCTTTTTTACAAATAGTTTATTGTCAAATTAGTTTCCACATAACACTCAGTGCTCACCCCCACAAGTGTCCTCCTCCATGCCCATCCCCCCTCCCCCCACATCCATCAGTCCTCAGTTTTTGTCAGCATTCAAGAGTCTCTCATGGTTTGCCTCTCTCCCTTTCCCCCACCATTTCCGCCCTTCTTCTCCCCCTTGGTCCTCCGTTAAGTTCCTCCTAATCCTCCTATACGTGCAAACATATGATATTTGTCCTTCTCTGCCTGACTTATTTCGCTCAGCATAACACCCTCAAGGTCCATCCATGTTGCTACACATGGCCAGATTTCATTGTTTCTCATTGCCATGTAGTATTCCATGGCAGTAAAACCACATCTTCTTGATCCATTCATCTGTTGATTATATCCTGTTTTTTAACATAATATTATATTGTAAACTTTTTTTTATATTACAGTCTGCATGATCACTTGAACATTTTCATGACCGCAGAGTATATATGGATTTATTTCATGCTTTCTCTATATTCTGGCACAATTTCATTCATAGTAAATACTGTGCTGAACATCTTTTTGAATAAGGCTTTTTCCGTTTTTCAAAGTTATGCCCTTAGGGTGGAGCTGCAGAAGAACATTACTGGGTTAAATCCTGGCACACATTTTAAGTGTCCTCATACTTGTTGACAAACTGCTTCCAAAGGAGTCGTACCAAGTTTCATTCCATCCAGGGTTTTATCACAATGCCCCTTTCTGTCGTTGTAATAATCTTTGTTATTTTGATTAATGGAAAGTGATGGCAATTTGTTAAATGTAGACTGTTTTCATTAGTGATGATGGCTATATAATTAATATATAATTTCATAAGTATATTCCTATAATTACATATAATCAATAAATAGAATTAGGGTATATATTTTTTGTTTTTAATATATTTACATATATTTTACATTTTATATTTTATATAGTTTAATATATATTTTTATATAGTTTAATATATATTATGTATGTATTTTTTCTAACTCTAACTCTTGAAGCATTATGAAATACAGTGTCTCCTTCAGGAACCTTTGTTAGACCACTCTTTCTTATAATCATGACCTCCTAGCAGCAGAGTAGGAGAAAAAGGTGTTATTTGTGATGTCCTAATTTTTCTAGCTACCCTTCCCTTCATAAAAATTAGTCAGAAAAAAACCTGACTTCTTGCCATAGTGGTATGAGCAGAACTGGCTTATTCTTGCTTCTGTCCTTTGCTCATTCCGCCACATAAAGCCTCTGAGGCTTCTTCCCTTCCTGCTCTCCTCGCTCTCCTCGTGGTCTACAGAGCGCTGTTTCCTGCATTTACATGTTGACGATATGGTTTTATATTTCTCTAGCAGTCTGATCTCAAAACTCTAGGCAGGGTTTTGGCTTTTTAAAATTTTTAATTTATTTTATTATTATTTTTAAAAAGATTCAGGCTCTTTAACTGTATTAAGAAAAGCTGGGGAGAAAACGTTAGAGAAACATTGTATTAGGATGCCAAGGTCTCCTTTTCTCCCTGAAGCTAAAACACATACAGTTTTACCCTGAGGAACGCATTCTTTAGAAAACCAAGCTAAAAGGGAAATGAAATGAAAGGCAGCCTACATTAAATTTCATTTAGGCCTATTGTTTAATTTATGTCCTGGGCGTCTTGATTTCTTTTAGGCCCCAGGCATGCAGGATAACGTTTATGAGTGTGGGGCCACTTCTTCATACTTCACCCTATCTTTGGGCCTTAAGTCGGAAGGTTGGGAGGGTTGATAGGTCGAGTGGGCTGTTTCTTTAACAGGTGTAATTGGTTTAGATTTTTTCACATTAAGCCTATTTAGCTTTCTCCTTTTTGATTTACTAATATGATAGCTTACTTCTGTTGGTCAATTTTTAAAGTTTTGATTATTTATGTGTACTTGGACTGTTTTGCCATATTTTCTCAGTGTTTGGTTTTTTAATTTATTTTTCACGTGGCCCTAGAACAGACATGGGGATTTCCTATGAAAGCACACTGAATACACACTCTAACCTGTGTCGTGGACCTTTGCAGATCAGGGGTGTTTCCATATTGTGAGCCATGTGGCTAAGCAGGATATAATTGCCTCATTTCTGACCCAGCAGTCGAAGATGCTGTGCTTTGTTGGAGGGAAGTGTTCACAGTGACTGCCTGTGTTGTAATTTTTTTTTGAGGATTAACAGAAGACCTGAATTTTTAGGGTTTTCCATATGGTTGCTTTCCCCGTTGCACTAACATTGACTTGAAAAAAAATCCACCTCTTCACTTTAGGGAAAAGACAGTCCCGAGTCACTTAGTATTCCTTACACTCTGGAAGGCTGACTATAAAGGCTTACACTTCCTGCTGTGATTGTATCCTCCTTGAAAGACACGAAGCAGCAACATGAACTTAGTTCTCTTTATCTGCACAGTGATTCTGAGTCCCAATTTCTGCAGTCTTCCCTCTCTGACTATTTAATACACTTATCGTTTCTCTGCCTGGCATTCCCCTATAGGAGAGATTGAATTTAACAAATGTACACTAAGAATGATAGCTGACACTAATTCAATGAGCAGAAGGTTAAATCCAATCATAATTCCTGAGGTAATGGAGACGGGTAGGGTATGCAGATCTCTGAAGAGTCAAAGAGATTAAATGAAACTACACAGTCCCTTTGACTATGAAGCCACTAGGAAACTGTAATAGTATTTTAAAGTAGGGTGATACCAGAGCCTGAAGATTTATTTTTTTTAAATGAACAAAGCATCACAGTCAAGCTGATGCAATAATTTTGCAATCCCTCGAGCTGTTAGGCTCAAGTGAAGAAAGATGTTAGCTAAATACAATCTGGAATGAATACATTAATTTGCACAGCCCCTTTCCCCCCATCATGCATAAAGTCTTGAACGATTTTAACTCAGATGGATTTTAGTCCATGATAAAAACTGGAAAGTCTGCCTGCAAAGCTTTTAAAAATATAAATAAGTCACATTAGGGATAGAAGGGCGGGAAGGGGAGGGAGGGAAGATTTGCAAAGACTTAAAAAAACAACTAAGCACAACAGTTTGATGTAAGGTCTGTAGATGAAAGCTGTGGACCAGCACTTCCCGTGAGACTCCATGGTGGAGCATGGCTGATGGCAGCTACCGAGAACTAACTGAGAACTTGCAGCTGGGGTGCTTGCAGGATCCTCCTCAAACAGCCCTTCTCAGTGGGGTAGCAGGATTAGGGGAAGGCTGTGAAGATAATGGAATCTGTGCATGCCTGGCCCGATTGCTCCCCTGATCTGATCCCTAGTAGCAGGGTGACAGCTGCATTTCCAACCCTCTGAGCGGCAAGGGGCAGAACAGTATGTCAATTGCATGTATATCTTTAGCAGTCATATATTGACCATTAAGGAGAAAGTGATTCACATTTGTATTACCCTTACTAAAGAGAATATGAAATATTTAGTCAAAGACTTGGAGGGTTTAGAGATCCCACGGTGAATTCTTGCATGATTGAGCAGGGTTCTTCTTTTTAAAAATGTATGTGATCAGTGAATGATCATAATTCTTGAGTTGGTGTGGCTGTGTAAAGATACCCAATATTACATATGCAATTCGCATACATACCTCAGAGGAAGACTGTCAAGTATTAGGAATGCTGTCATAGTACATGATATTGAAATTGCACTGGATTTGTTGAAATTCAAAATGAAAGCGATGGAACAGAAAGTATATGGGAAAGAATATTTTGTTTTCAGAAATTAAAGCTTTCTGAATCAGCGAGTTAGAATAAAGTATTATTATTCATAAAATAATAATATATTTATATATTTATAAAATGCATAAATGTATTAATTTTTATAGAAAAGAAACTGATTAGATAAATAAATCTGCTAATGCACATTCCACATTTAAAATGTGCACACTCCTCAACCTAATATTGTAACATCAAGGAATAGGTGATGTCCACCTCATTTTGTCAAATAATATATCTTTTTAATTGATTGTTTCAGTTAAAAGGTACTTCCTTTTGTTCTGTATTAAAATTATATAGTATTTGGGGAGCCTGGGTGGCTCAGTTGGTTGAATGTCCAACTTCAGCTCAGGTCATGATCTTGAGGTTTGTGGGTTCATGCCCCATGTTGGGCTTATGCTGACAGCTCAGAGCCTAGAACCTGTTTTGGATTCTTTGTCTCCCTCTCTCCCTGCCCCTCCTCTGCTTGCATCTGTCTGTATCTCTCTCTCAAAAATTAATAAACATGAAAAAATTTTTTAAATTATATGTTTGACAAATATAAAATGTAAGTAATGCAGCATAATAGTAACTAAACACTAGTGAATTCACCATCCAATTAAACCTAAACCATTGCTTGTATGACTGCATTTCCTTCTTACCTTGTCTCATTTTCTCCTCCCTGTAGACACCCAGTAAGCTGAATTTTATCATTTCCTTTTCTAAAATGTTTTCATCACCTAAGTGTATATTCTTCTTAGTTTGTCTTTCAAAATTGAATATAATTTGCATACAATAAATTTCATCCATTGTAGTAGACAATTCTGTGGGATTTGACGAATGTTTGCACCATCACTAACAAGATACGAAAAAGTTCTGTCCCCTCTGACTTGCCGCAGTCCCTCTCCCACACCCAGCCCTTGGCAACCACTAATCTATTTTCTGTCTCAATAGTTTTGCTCTTTCCAGAATGTCACATAAGTGGAATCATACCTTATGTGGTCACTTCAGCCTTCCTTTCGTTCTGCATCATGCATTTGAGATTCATACATGTTTTTGTATGGATCAGTAGTTCATTTTGTGGGATAAAATAGTATTCTATTATAGGTATGTGCTTACTATAGTTTATTGATTCACCAGCAGAAGAACATTTTGGGTTGGTTCCAGTTTGTGGCAAGTACAAATGTATCAGCTCTAAACCTTTGTACATACGTGAACATACATTTTTATTTCACCTAAGTAAATATGTAAAAGTGAGTTTTCAGGATCATATAGCAAGGGTATGTTTAGCTTCATAAGAAACTTTGTAAGATATAGCCAGCATTTCCAAAGGGGCTGTATCCTTTTGCATTTTCACAAGGAATTTATCAAAGTTTCAGTTGCTCTGCATCTTCATCAGCACTTAATATGGTCATTTTCTGGGGCCCTAGGAGGCTCAGTAGGTTAAGCATCCAACTTTGACTCAGGTCATGATCTCACCGTTCATGAGTTCGAGCCCCACATTAGATTCTGTGCTGACAGCTTGGAGCTTGGAGCCTGCTTCAGCTTCTGTGTCTCCTTCTCTCTGCCCATCCCTAGCTCACACTCTCTGTCTTTCTCAAAAATAAACATTAAAAAAAATTTAAATATTGTCATTTTCATTTTTACTTTTTTTTTTTTTCAAATTAAGCCATTCTTTCTTAGTGGTACTATATTGGGTTTTATTTTGCATTTCCTGAATGATGAATGATGTTAAGCATATTTTCTTTTGAGATTTGAAAACTTTTATATATAGACACAGGTCCTTTAATTTATGATTTGCAAGTATTTTCTTTTGGTCTGTGACTTTTCTTTTAAACAATTTTTTATGCTTATTTTTGAGAGAGAGAGAGAGAAAGAGGCAGAGTGTGAATGGGGGAGGGTTAGAGAGATAGGGAGACACAGAATCCAAAGGTGGCTCCAGACAAAGGGCTTGAACTCACAAACCACAAGATCATGACCTGAGCTGAAGTCAGATGCTTAACCGACTGGGCCACCCAGGCACTCCACGACTTATCATTTCATTCTTTTAATAGTGCTTTTTGAAAAGTAGAAGTTCTTAACTTTGCTAGTGCCCAATTTATCAACTTTTTCTTTTATGGTACATGCTTTTGGTGTTGTACCCGAGATCTTTGTTCTTTCCTCCCTCCCTCCCTCCCACCCTCCCTTCCTTCCTTTCTTCTCTCCTTTCTTCCTTTCTTTCTTTCTTTTCTTCTGTCACCCTTCTTTCCTCTCTCTGTCTCTTTCTTTCATCCTTCCTTCCTTTGTTGTCTAACTCAGAGTCACAAAGATTCTTGCTCATTTTTTCTTCTAGGAGTTTTATAGTTGCAGGTTTTAAAATTAGGTCAGTCATCCATTTTCAGTTAATTTTAGCATATTGTGTGAGGTAGGGATCAAAAATCACATTTTTTGCAGATGGATAACTAATTGTTTCAGCAACATTTGTTGAAAGACTATTGTTTTTTTCAATTGAATTGCCTTTGCATCTTTGTTGAGATTTGTTGAGTTGCATCTTTGTTGAGAAGTAGATCTACTTCTGGACTCTTATTAAAAAATAATTTATATGTCTACCCTTTTACTAATACTGTATTGTCTTGATACTGTAGCTTTAAAATAAGTCTTGACATCAAATAATGTGCCATTGAGTAGTTCATTTAAAAATGTATTTTGCTTATTCAGTTCTTTGTCTTTCTATATAAATTATAGACTTAGCTTGTCTGTTTCTGCAAGAAACTTAGTGGGATGCTGATTTAAATTAAATGGAATCTATAGATCAATATGGTGAGAAATGACATGTTAACCATGTTGAGTCTTCCATTCAGTCCATTAAAAGTGGCTTATCTAAGAGTGCCTGGGTGGCTCAGTTAGTTGGGCATCCAACTACAGTTCAGGTCATGATCTCACATCATGAGTTCAAGCTTCGCATCAGGCTCTGTGCTGACAGCTCGGATCCTGGAACCTGCTTCTGATTCTGTGTCTCCCTCTCTCTCTGCCCCTCCCCCACTCATGCTCTATCTGTCTCTGTCTCTCAAAAATGAATAAACATTAAAAAAGATTGTTTAAAAAGTGGCTTATCTATTCATTTACATCTTTTAAAATTTCTTTTATCAGTATTATGTAGTTTTTAGCATACAGATCTTTCACATATTTTGTTAGACTTAATAGTAAGTATTTAATAATATTCAATGCTATTATAATTGGTATTTTTGAAATTTAAATATCCAATTGTTCATTGCTAGTATATGGAAATACTATTGACTTTGTGTTTAGACTTCGTATCTGAAATCTTAGGTCACTTATTAATTTTGGCAGCTTTTTGGACTTTTGGGTTTTTAAAAAATCTGCACAACCTTGTTTTTCATGAATAAGGACAGTTCTATTTCTTCCATTCCAATCTGTATTCATTTCATTTATTATAATTGCATTATTGCACTGTCTCTCATATGATGAATAGGAAAGCTGACATTTTTGCCTTATTCTGAGCTTAGGAAATAAAGCTTTCAATTTTTCATTAGTAAGTATGATGTTAGCTATAGATTTTTTGTACATGCCCTTCTATGTCTATTTTGATGAAAGATTTTAAGAATTATGAGTCAGTATTGAATTCTACTGGATTTTTATGCATCCATTTGAATGTGCAAGTGTTTTTTTCCCATTATTCCATTGATATGGTGAATGCATTGATTATTTTTTAAATGATGAACAAGCCCAGCATTCTTTGAATAAACTGCATGTGGTCATGATGCATTATTATTATTATTATTATTATTATTATTATTATTTTACACATTGCTTGATTCAATTTGCTAGTATTTCGTTTGTACATGGGAGTGTTGGCCTGTAGTCTCTGCCCTAATCCTTTGGTTGTCTTTTTCTGGATATGGTATTAGGGTATTTCTAACCTCACAAAATGAGTTGGGAACTATTCTCTTTTATTTTCTATTCTGGGAGAGAGTGTGTCAAATGTGTATTATTTCTTAAATGTTTGGGAAAATTTGTCCATTTATCCATATGAGTCTGGACTGTTCTTTGTCAGAAACTTTTAAACTAGTATTACACCTTACTTAATAGATATAGGATTATTTAGGATTATTCAGAGTATCTGTTACTTGAGTGAGTTTTCATAGTTTGTGAATTTAAATGTCTGTAGTATCTGTAGTGACATCTCTTTTGAAGTACTAAAATTTGTAATTTGTGTCTTTTACTATACTGCTCAGTTTGGCTAAAAGCTTATCTTTTACTTTTTTTCAAAGAAAGAGCTATTGATTTTTGTTTTTCTCTTCTCTGTTTAATTGATTTCTGCTCTTTATTATTTTATTCCTTCTGCTTGCTTTGGGTATGCTTTCGTCATCCATTTTTACTTTCTTAAGAGGTATTCTTAAGTCATTTACTTGAAGCTTCTTTTCCAATTTAAGCATTTTAATACTATAAGTATCCCTTTAAATGTTGCCTTAACTGCATCTCACAAATTTTGATGGCGTGTTTTTCAATTTCCTTAAATTAAAAATATTTTCTAATTTCCTTTGTGACTTCCTCTTCTCTTTGGGTTATTGAGAAATGCATTGTTGTTAATGAAATATTTTGGAATTTCCATATATCTTTCTGTTACTGATTTCTAGTTGATATCTGTTATAGCCAGAGAATATATGTTGTATGGTTTCAGTTGTTTTAGATTTGTTAATGTGTTGTTTTATGATCTGATACAATCTTAGTGTATATTCCACCTGTACTTGAAAAGAATGTGGAGTCTGTTGTTACTGGATGGAGTGTTTTATAAATGTCATTTAGGCTAATTAATTAACTGTATTGTTAAAGTCTTCTGTACTCCTTCTGAGTTTCTGTTCACTTGTTTTATTGATTACTGAGAGTAAAGTCTCTAACAACAATTGGATTTGTCCATTTGTCCTTTCACTTCCGTAAGTTTTTAATTCATACATTTTCATGATTATTAAATGCATATAAAATTAACATCTATGCTTAATCTTTCCTAGTGAATTATTCCTCTTCATTTCAATAGTATTTATTTTTCTGTAATCTACTGTTCTGCTGTTTATATACCCACTACAACTTTTTAAAATAGTGTTTGCATAGTATATACATCCATTAGTTTTTCAATCAATTATTTTTAACTTACCTTAACTTTGTCTTTATGTTTAATGTAAGTTTATTATAGACAGTAGAGTTGAGCATTGCTTTTTAAATTAATCTGATAATTTTAGTGTTTTTTTAAAAGTTTATTTATTTATTTGGGGGGTGGAGAGAGGGTACACAGGCAACCATGAGTGGGTGAGGAGCAGACAGAGAGAATCCCAGACGGGTCCCCCACTGTCAGTGCAGAGCCTGATGTGGGGTTGAACTCATGAACACTGTGATCATAACCTGAGCCAAAGTCAAGAGTCGGATGATTACCCTACTGAGTCACACAGGCACCTCTGACAATCTTAATCTTTGGATTGGTGTGTGATTTATTTTCTGTTTTATGTAGCATTGGCTGGTTAGGTTAACATACCATCTTGCTAGTTATTTTTGTTGTTCCATTTGCTTTTGACCCTCCTCTTGGTTTCCTTTGTATTTATTTATTTGTATGATGATTTCATTTTATCAATACTATTGGCTTATTACATTTTACCTCTTAAAATATTTTTTCATAGTTGTCCTGGGGTTTACATCTTTAATTAATCATATTAATTCACTAATCATATGTTCACATATTAAACTGTTTCACATGTAGTACAAAGACCTTATAATATTTATTTCAAATTCTTCCCTTCTATCCTTTGGGATGTTATTATAATTTTAATTTCATATATGCTGTAAGCACACACATCATAAGTAGCTGTTATGTTTTGCTTTGATAGTCCACTGTCTTTTAGATCAATTAAAAGTTTATTTACTTTCATTAATGTTATTTTCAGAGCTATTCATTCCTTTGGGTAGATCCATGTTTCTGTCTGCTGTTCTATTCCTTTTAACTGGGGAACTTCCTTTAATATTTCTTGTAGTGCAAGAAATGATTGTCATATTAATAGCATATATTCATCTGGTATGCCTATCTTTTTGTGTGTTTACCAATCACTTATCAGGTTTCAGCTCATAGGATTATTTCTTCTCCTTAGAAATGTCTTACTTCTTGAGAGTCTATCAATACGTTTTATGCAGTATCTAGTGGTTTGGTAACATAGGGATCTTTTAGGATATTTAGTCAATCAAATCTCAAAGAGCAGAAGTCCTCAATAATATATTTGAAAAATCTTCTTCTATTCACTTACATAGATATGCCTCCATTTTTCTGAAGTTTGCATAGTATTTGACTTTAAGGATGTGACATGTTTTAAATTCATACCCTTACTTAGAGGCATAAAGACTATTCCGAGTCATTAGCTATTTCACATGGCATGCATGAGCATCATTGTGCCTGGATTTCCATAAACTTTTATGCGTATATAGTTGTAGGATACATTTCTAAAGGTGGAATTGCTGAGTGAAAGGCATTAAAACATTTTTTTTGACACAGAGAGAGAGAGCAAGCAAGCAGGGGAGGGGTAGAGAGAATGGGGAACAGAGGATCTGAAGCAGACTCTATACTAACAGCTGATAGTCCAACGTGGGCCTCAAAGTCTGCCACTCAACTGACTGAGCCACCCAGGTGCCCTGAAAGGCACTTTGAAAGGTTTGGGTAGAAATGTTCTCGCAAACTTAAATGTTGTTAGAAAATATAAACAGTGTTTCTAGACTTTTGTATTGTCCTCATATTTACCATTTGAAAAATTGTGTTATTTCCCCCTATATCATCAATATTCCCCTTCAATGAGAGTAAAATCTTGTCTATATGAAACACTCCTGTATGAAGGCAAGTTGTATGAAAGTAAGAACATTTTATATGAAGGAGTTTAGTACCTGGGTCCTAGTCTTGGCTCTGTCATAAATTTTCTTTTTGACTTTGGATAAGCTAGTTGATCTTTTTAGTTCTCTATACATAAACTGTAGACCACTGAACTTGAACAGAGGTTATTAAATTTTATTCCTAGGGTGAGAAGATAAGCCTGATTGCCAACACTTTGCAATCCCTTTAAGCAAGATAATGGTGCATTTATCACATGGATATGTATTTATCAAATATAATATAAGTATAAATGTATACATGCTGAAAAAGTCCATTCATTTTCCAAAAAAAAAGTTATGCGATTAAAAGCAGTAGAATCCTTTTGCCTATATAGATTTAAAGTCACTTCTCATTTAAAAGTTTTATGACTCATGATTCTGTATATTTTTTTTAACAGTTTTTTTTTAATGTTTTTTTTTTTTTAATTTATTTCTAGGAGAGAGAGAGAGAGAGACAGCGTGAGCAGGGGAGGGTCAGAGAGAGAGGGAGACACAGAATCTGAAACAGGCTCCAGGCTCTGAGCTGGCAGTCAGCACAGAGCCCGACGCGGGGCTCGAACCCACAAACCGCGAGATCGTGACCTAAGCGAAAGTCGGACGCTTAACCGACTAAGCCACCCAGGCGCCCCTCATGATTCTGTATATTCTTCTGAATTGCTGGATTTTCTAATATTCGAATTCCAATTATGGCTCCTAGTCTTTTGCTTCTCCATTCAATGCAAAAATAAATGCAGTTATTTAGACAAAAAAAATGAGAGGTTTTCTTCTACTCTTTTCTCTCAGCTTTATTCACTTTTGAAATGGGAATGTTTCAGTCTCAACTACATTTTCTTTTTCAGAAGAAAGTTAAACAATTTTGACCTCATTTATTTAATATCCTTCATGGTGAGCCTGAATTTAAATATAGAACACCATTTCTTATATCTTGTCTTTCTTGATTTTCTGTAGAGTATTTCTGAAGCCTGTGTATTGGTCATTTTTAATGGAGTCCTTCTATCCTCACCCTCACTAAGTTCCAAAGTACTCTCCTACCATCAGTGTTGAATGCTATAGTCACATTGCTTTTGTCTGAACACTGCTTTCCCCATAACATTGTTTTACATTTCTGTGAAAAACTCTAATTACCTTAGGCATAAGAACAAACCTCTTGGTTTAAATCTCTTAATCAGGCTTTCCCAAAATAGCCACTGAGGCAAACTGACTCATTCTCCCATGTGCTTGATTATCCATCTCAGAATTTTTGAAATTCACTCAGTTTACGTCTACGTTAAGGACTTCTGCACCTTTGCAAGTTCCACTTTTCCTACTGCTAAAATGTAACCTTCTCCAGGAAGTTTTCCCCTACTAACTAGGGAGGAAATGTTCTTTTTCTCTCATTGCAGGCAAAGTACTTGTACTTTGTCTATAGTGAGAAAACAATGAAACTTAACTGAAATAGTCTCCAGTAAGGCTGAGTTTTTAATAGTTTTACCTAAACCGGGCTGAAGTTTGAAAATGCTATCTCTAAAAGGAAATCTACGAGGAAAATAAGAGTAATTAAGGTTGTAGGAGATACATATACTCAGATACATACACACACACATACACACACACACACAACATATCTTCTAAATTTTGAAAAATCTTTCAGATTGTAAAATCTTATTTCTACCTTAAATGAGAATCTGTTAAAATAATCAAATATATTTAAGAATATTTCATGGGATGCCTGGATGGCTCAGTCGGTTAAGCATCTGACTTCGGCTCAGGTCATGATCTCTCGGTCTGTGGGTTCGAGCCCCACGTTGGGCTCTGTGCTGGCAGCTCAGAGCCTGGAGCCTATTTCGGATTCTGTATCTCCCTCTTTCTCTGCCCCTCCCCAGCTTGTACTCTGTCTATGTCCCAAAAATAAATAAATGTTAAAAAAAAATAAAAAAAGAAAGAATATTTCAGCATATGTTCTATAATTTAAAATGATCTTCCCTTGATCTTAACAGAGCTTTACTAAACTATATCTTATTTACTAGTGAAAAGTTTAGGTAACTTGTAATTGCAGATCCTTTCTTACACCTCCCAGGTTTCTCTTTAGGACCAAGACCAAGCTGTTAGAAACATTGGTGACTGGAGGATCTTAGGTGAATCCCTCTGTAAGAATTGCCCTCAACTAAAGAGACTCATCGTGACCAAGATCACATTCCTGCTTTGTGGGCTGCCTAAGCCCATCACCTGCTCTGGTGGATGTATAAAATCTTGGTCCTCCTGCCCTAATTTGGGCCAATTCTAATGGGCCGTGCCACTTGTAGAGCTCACCCTAAGACTGGTGGAGGCTTTTGATATGACAGCGGCATTGTAGCTTGACTTCTCCCTCTGCTACCTGCTTCATTTGCTCCCCACATCGCATGGTTCCCAAGAGACCCCTTGATAAATTTCCTGCATACTTAATCTTGACCTAGAGTCCTTACCCCCACATTTCCATCTTACTGCATAATTGTGAAAAACAGAAAAAATGGTTAATATTTAAACAAATCTTACTACTTCCTAGGCATTATGCTAAGAACTTCAGATTCATCAAATCACCTAATCCTCACAATGATATGAAGCCGTGATTATCATCAGCATCATTATCATCTTTATTTACAAATGAGGAAACTCACTTTAGAGGAATTACATAATTTTCCCAAGTCCTACAGCTACCAGGTGGTAGAGCCAGGATTTGAAACTATGAACACTGCAGTCAGAGATTATACTTTTAATAATTCAGTTATTTAACTTCCTGAATCTTTAGGATGTATATTGAATATCTAAAAGGGCATATCTGGAGAGAGAACTATTTGAGGATTATGGCTGTGAAGACTATGACTATATTCTGAAAATCAGATTCTGCTCCATATTTTTATTATAAGGACACATAATTTTTGGTAAAATGATTTTTTTTCTGGGTAAAATTCATCATTTTTAAGTTAAAACTCAATACTACATTTAGATGTTGGGTACAACTGACTTTTCATCTCTGATGCAAAATTAAAGAATGTTAAAATTAATTACACGTGAGGAAATTCAAGGCTACTTGCTGACTGATACTAATAAACGCTAATTTTTTTTTGTTGGAATCAACTACTGATGTGCTAATGGAATTCTGATTAATGAATTTGTCAATTGTTTGTCCTTATTGTAGACATGAACTGGCATCCCATCAATAACTGTGACAAAAAAATATATGACCAAAATACAAATTGCTTGCTGGTTTTAAATGTATTTCCAACCAAATTAAACCAGCTACATGACAACTCATCTAGTCTCCTATGTAGAAATTGACTTTGTTTACTTTCAAAATTCAACTGAAGACCCCCCTTTTCAACAGACACATATAAATTTTAGTCTTATTAGTGAACTTGCACAGAGTAGAAGACTGTCATTATGTTGCTTCTTTTATGTATGTGAAATAATATTGTGTATTTATGTATGTGAAATATATATATTTATATACACCTTGTGATAAAAATACAAAATTTATAGTTGTATAGCACTGCTGGGTTTTCACAAATACTATTCACATAATTCTTCTCATAATTGTGAGATGGGGTGGATGTCTTAAATATCACTTTCTAGACAGGTAAACAGAGCATAGACTAAACGATTTGTTCAGATGGATGAAATAGGAGTTCATCTGACCTACAATCTCTTTTTTTAATAATAGTTTATTTATTTTTGAGAAGAGACGAGTGAGGGACGGTCAGAGAGAGAGGGAAACAAGGAATCTGAAACAGGCTCCAGGCTCTGAGCTGTCAGCACAGAACCTGATGCAGGACTTGAACCCATGGACCACAAGTTTATGACCTGAGCTGAAGCTGGATGCTTAACCGACTGAGCCACCCAGGCACCCTTGACCTACAATGTTTTTACACTGACATGAACATATAAATGTCTCTCCTCTCTTAACCATTCCTTCTCTGTTGCCACCCTCTGAGATATAATGTTTTGTTCTTCCTTTCATGGGCAAATTTCTTGAAAAAAAGATCATACATGTGCTACATTCACTTTTGTATTTTGCAGCCACCATTCCTGAATGCTTTGCCATCTGGAGTGTGTCCTAATCACTATGAAAGAATGACAGTATCACAGGTCACCAGAAATCTTCCTCATATAACATCCGGTGGCATCATCATAGATCACAAGTTTCAGATGTCTTTGAGGCATCATTTCTAAGCATGGTCCCAAAAACATTCTTGTCTTTGTCTCTGAACACTGAAAGTGATTCTTTTCTCCTCTTTGTTACCTTCACTGAATCCTTTTCTATCCTTCAAATACAGTTGTTTACCAGAGGAATATCCTTGACTTGCACCTCTTCTTTCTGCATACTGAATTCATCATGAGTATTTACGGTTTCATTGATCAACTCCACCTACATGAGAGGCAATAAAATATAGGAATTAAAACCTTAGCTTCAAACGCAATTCTATTTGAATCCAAGCTCCATCATTTATTAGTTCTGTGACTTTGAGAAACTTCTCAGTTTATCTGTGTGCAAAGTGGGTTTTTTCTGCTTACCTCAGAGAGTTGGAAGGACTAAAGAGATAAAGTACGTAAAATGCTTAGCCACTGATATTACCACTTTTTTATTTTAATAAAATGTAAACCATATATCATAGTGTCCACAAGACTCTGTACCATCTGGCTGATTCCTACATCTAGGCAGGAGATATTGATGGTGAAGATTATTTGATGGCAAAACAGATGGAGAGAAGTAGATATATGGAAGACATGTTTTACAGGAAGGATTTTATGTGAACAGGGTGATTGAGATGGGGTGAAGAAAGAAGATTATCCTAATATAGCTTGAAAGTTTAAACTTCATAAAATTGGGTAGCTGGTGTTATTTATTTACTAAGAAAGGGGAGAAAACTAGGATTCTGGGGAAGATTGTAAATTAGGTTTGGGGCATGTGGAGTTTTAAGTTCCTTTCAGATCTATAGGGGAAACAATTGAATAAGTAGTTAAACAGATAGCTTCCAGAACTCAATAAAGATATAGAAGAAAAAAAATCCCTGAAATATTTTAAGTTGAGAACTACATTAAAAGCAATACAGAAAGCATAATACAACTGAAAAATATACACAATCAGAGTTGTGGTAGATAAGAATATATAAAATATAAGTGCAAAGGTTAAAATGAAGGATATCCTTATAATAATAAGGATAAATATGGAAGACATATTAGGGAGTATATGTATTTATAATTGGTGGTCCTGAGGAAAAACAAAGATAAATGAAGCATTAAAAGTAACCAAAGATATATTAGAAGAAAAGTTTTTCAAAATAAATACTAGTGTTATTTTTTTATTAAAAAAAGTATTCATTGAAAAACTATTTTTTTCCAGGTACCATTCTAGGCACTGAGAATAAAGTATTGGAAAAGTGAGAAAAGGTGACTGTTTTCATGGAGTGAGTGTTCTACAGCCACTAAAATACACATCAAGTTCCAGAGGAAATTTATATAAAACATCAATAAGATATAGTGTCATGAAGTTACCAAGCATCAAGATAACAAATTTTATGTATCTCAGGGTGCCTGCCTGGCTCAATCGGTTAAGTATCTGACTTCAGCTCAGGTCATGATCTCACATTCGTGGGTTTGAGCCCCGTGTCCAGCTCTGTGCTGACAGCTCAGAGCCTGAAGCCTGCTTTGGATTCTGTGTCTCCCTCTCTCTCTCTGCCCTTCCCCATCTCATGCTCTGTCTCTCTCTGTCTTAAGAATAAATAAAAAAACATTTAAAAATTTTTCAAAAAAATTTATGGATCTCTAAGCAAAGAATGCAAGTTACCTATAGGGGATAAAAGTAATTTTGGCCTCAGATTTCTGCCTAAGTCTTAGTGAGAAGACAAAGGATCACTGTCTACAAAACTCTGAGGGAAGATATTACATTCTGGTAATTTTGACACCCAACCAAAATTTCCCTCAAGTATCAAAGCAGTGGACATTCTCAAGTAAGTTAGAAGTCAAGCAATAATATACCCATGAATCTTGGTTGGGAAAAATATAAAACTGGACAATGATATCCAGCTGAAAATGATATGGAGCAAAGTAAAATACTCAGGATGGCAGACCCATGCTTGGCATTGAATATACTGAAATGTAATTATTTATGTATTGAATATACTGAAATATATTTATACTGAAGTATATTATAATTACATAATATTAAATAACTGAGAATCTTTTCATCTGAACATAATACAAGTGCCATAAGCCTTGTAATTAACAAGTAGATATTACATGGTGAGGAGAGAAGAGATATAATTCCTATCTCTTCTAGTATGTTTATGCTAATTTTTCTCATTTTTCATAGTAAAGGTTCAAGATTATGGCCTAAATTTAAATTATGAGGTTTTGTTTTTCTCCCTGAAATAATGATATCTATCTCTTAATACTTTAAGATTTTTTTCATAACTTCAAAGGAATCTTTTAAGAACCAATATTATATGCTGACAAATGAATAGGCATCTAAACAACAACTTCTTTAGTTTTACTTTATTCTCGTGTTACATTCAAGTAGACTTAACTAATTCAGAAATTAGAAAGTACAATCTCATGTGGACTGCTCTTCTTTCTGTCTCACTCTCTCTCTCAGCCTGTCTGTGTGTCTGTCTGTGCATTTGCATGGGGGTTATTCCTGGAGTGAGGGTCTCCAGATGATAAGAACAAAGGTTTCTTCTAGAATTAGGGAGATAGTGCAAACACGATACATTTCTTTTTATTATAAATAGTCATATATTGAAGAAACCACTGATGAATGGAAAATAAGGAACCAGGTCAAAATCACCTTTGGAAATGGGTCTCGTAGTAGGGGTAGAGGAGGCAGGAGGATTAACATGGGAAAGCCTTTTTTCTCTTGGACCCCTTCAGTTCACAGATCAGAAGTCAGCACCTCTTATATTATAGAGGGTAAGTCATTTAAACAATAGTATTTCAGAGAAAACTTTCTAATTCTGATGCATTTATCGACCATTTCAGAACTGACTTGGTAACTATTTCAATTTCAAATTTGAAGATTTTTTAAGGTATTTTCAAGTATCATAAATATTTTGAAGTAATGGTTTATTTTTTCAGAGAGTTCTTTAGTTGCAAGTTATACTGTGTGAACAAATGAGCTGTGATTTTAATTGTTTTAGATCCTGGTCACACCTTTCCTTTCTTTCTTTTTTTTCTTTTAAATTTTTTTTAATGATTATTTTTGAAAGGGATAGAGAGAGACAGAGTGAGAATGGGGGAGGGGCAGAGAGAGACAGAGACACAGAATGTGAAGCAGGCTCCACGATCTGAATTGTCAGCACAGAGCCTGATGCAGGGCTCGAACTTGTGAACTGTGAGATCATAACCTGAGCCAAAGTTAGATGCTTAAACGACTGAGCTGCCCAGGCACCCTGAACCTTTTCTTTATATAATTATTTCATATATTATACATACCCATACATTCAAATTTTTTCAATTAAAAAAAGCTTTTGTCATTTGAAACCGATTTACTAAAATGAGTTGATCTTTCTGACTTGATTTTCCCCGCTAAATACAAAAAAAGAATCACATCTCCTAAATTCCTATAAGTTCCTTATAGCACTCAACTTATTTCATTTCCCAGATTCTCCTTGACTTCTATGCCACCCAAGTACTGCTGGGAGCATTGGAGGTCAGGATTGTACCAGTTATCTGGGTTTTATAAGTAAACTGCTCTACCTAGGAATTAGCAAATAGGACTTTTGAAAACATAATCCTCTACCTCCTTTTACTGGTTTTATGTTTTAGAAATGTTTCATGCTGTCAGAGACCTGAGTTCATATAGGAAGGAAAATCAGAAGGAGCCTGGGTGACTTGGGGACGTAGGGTCACAGTGGGACAGGAACTGGGTGGGTTCCACATACAGTGATCCATCTGGTGCTGCAGTTTGTGCCTCTGCTCTGTCTTTAATGAGACCACTTGATGTCCAAGAAGCTCAGCTCTTTTCCAGCTTCTGGATCAAATCTTATCTTGGTAGCAATTCAAAGAGAAATTAGAATGGTCTATTAAGATGTCATGGAGTGGGAGTCATGAGAGGGAAGCTGATCATCTCAGGGGCTAGTTATCCATAAACTTCTGGGTGGCAGAATCTTTCTCTTTTATCACCATGACTCCCATTATTTAACATATTACTTGGCAGACAGGAGGATCCCAATATTTGATGAGTGAATAAATAATTAATTAAATATATAAAAAGAAGGAAAAAAAGAGTCCTAATTGGATCTTACTGGGGATTGAGTTGCACACTTGGTCTTGAAAATGAAGCCATCACTAGCGTGATGAGCAAATTTAGTGCCAGAAGGTATAGTCTGAGATATGAAATTACGGCTCCTCCAATGTCTTCTCACCCACTTACCTTAAAGTCTTGGAGATCCCATTTTATTTTATTTTATTTTATTTTATTAAGTTTATTCATTTTGAGAGAGAGAGAGAGATTGAGTATGAGTGTGAGTGGAGGAGGGGCAGAGAGAGAAGGAGGGAGAAAATCTCAAGCAGGCTCTATTCTGTCAGCGCAAAGCCTGACACCGGGCTCCATCTACAAACTGTGAGATCATAACCTGAGCTGAAATCAAGAGTTGGACGCTTAACCGACTGAGCCACCCGGGTGCCCCATTGGAACTCCCCTTTTAAAGATTTGTTCATAAAGGGAATGTGGCAGAAGTGGGGCTGAAATATTTATCATGACTGTTTCTGGGTAAAAAAACTATACAAGGTAAAACACACAAACAACTCTCCCTCTGCCCCCCACCCAGAAAACGGTAATAACAATAAGAACAAAAGAGCAAGTTGATGAGAATGTCTCACAAAAAAAAAAAAAAAGGTGTCATGTTACATTGATGTAATATTTTTTCCAGAGTTATTCTATTAAATATCGATTTTCTGTGTTTCTTAAAAAATATCTCTATCAATTTATTAAAGCCTTTTGAGGTTATATAAGAGTCTTTTGCCTTGAAAAGATTAAAACAGAGACCTTCCAAATCAGTGAGCAAGAACAACTTCCTGCCACCTACAGAAAATCTTGCTGCCAACGAAAGAAATGACAGACCTGTAATATTTATGCCAAAGATAGCATTTCTTGGGCCCTAAATGATATATCTGGAGACCCTATATTTACTGACTTTGTTCTTATTGCTAAACTATCTTTTATTATAAATAAAGTTTGCTTTAGTTCCCTTTTGGATGGAGAAAAACCATTTGCAGAAGCTCTATGCTATCCTTTCTCCTACAGTTATTCAGTGTGAAGGTTGGAAATTCATTTTTCTGTAAGTTTAGGAGGAATTTATCCATGGCTTCTCCATGGTTTTCTGGCCATCATATATAACATCACAGAAATTCAACTGCTTCTGAAGCAGTCATCTCTGTCCTTTGCATCCCAGCTGGCATTTTCATGGACAGGGCAGAAGCATTTTTCATTTAGGTCACAAAGCTTCAAACAACATGCACTGTAAAAGAAAAATATGTCCTCCAGTTTGCTTTTATTAATAAAATGTTTCCCCTTAAATGCGGTATCTGTTCACTGTGTATCCAAATGGTTGACCTAAAATCTTCAGGGAGATTTTAGTTTGTTTTTGGCCTTTGACAACCTATTCTCATTGACATAAGTATCCAGGAGACTGGATTAACAAACTCTTTGTGATAAAAAGCTTTTCTCCTAACAGAGATCCTCTTGGAAGTAGAGAAGAAGGAGAGACTCCCTGAGGCATCTGAGTAGTCATGATGGACAGAGAGGAGACCAGACACCTGGACTCCATGGGGCCATCATTAGAGGGACATGATGTTTGTTAGAAAGGGAATCCCTAAAGTATTCTCAACTCTCTGTTATATCTCCCTCTGGTGAGCTATTTCTGACAATAGAGTCTGTGTCCTTGGAATACATCCTCGTTGCTGATTGAACTGCTGTACTTTTTGCTACCTTAGAGCCAAAGATGATGTTGGATTAAGAAAAAAGTTCTTTTAGAACTCAGTGACATGAAGCAGGTCATTTTTAAACCAGAAATGCTGACTCAATTTAGGCTTAAGAAAATCTTTTTTCAAATTTAGACTTAAAAAAAATCTTTTTTCTTGAAAGTTGCTATAGACCTAAAGAGAAAGAGAAATAAATGAATGGCGTTTGGTTTCTGTTCGTAGACACAAGCTCTGGACATTTAATTTTTTGCTTTATATCTGTATAAATATATATGTTTAAATAAGTGAATCCAACTATTCTCTGTGATATTCAGCTTGTGATAGAAATTCTTTTCTTCCCTTAAAAAGTAAAGATCATTTTTCACAGAAATTTTGTTATTAATTTATGTTGAGGTAATAATTCTTTCTTTAAAGACATGGACTGAGTCAAAAGAGATAAATTTGACATTTTAGAATGGTAAGATCTTGATTTAACTGCAGATGGGAACTTTGGTTACTGAGGGACATCGTTTTCTCTTTTAATTAATTCCTTTTCCTGACATTTCTCCCATCATGAGGCAAATTTGTTTGTGGCGCTTAACCTTTAAGTATGATATCAGTTTTCGCTGGAGTCATGCAGCGACCAACAGTAAGTAAATGTAAGGCAAGGAAAGTATTTTTTTTTAAGGCAAAAACTCCTCAAACTAAGTTTACAGTCAGGAAATTTTCTTCTTCACTTAGAACTCATGACCTCAGCTGCCTCTTTATCTTTGCCTTCTTGACAAAGATAAAACTCCAGAGCCCAGGGACTTTGTGTTCTGCAAATAGCTTTTCAGATTCACTTTCTCCTCCTTACCCATCAAATGCATTCCCTGAAAAAACAAACAAACAAACAAAAACCAAATTTTTAAAAAGCTCATGCCCTTCCTCTGCTATTCCTTTTTTAGCTTTACTTGTCAAATTTTACTTGTTCTTTAAGCTTACTTTTACTCTCCAAATCCCTACATCCCCTTTCCCTATTATTTTCTCTCTCCCAGCCTAGAATGATAAATTCCTTCTTTGTTTTCATATACTTAGTGCTCATGTGTAGTATTTACTCCATGTTACTATCATGTATAATTTACCTGTTTTTATTCTTTCTTTCCTTGAGGGCACACCAGGTTTTATTGACATTTTAGCACTGGGGGTTTGGGGTAGGGGAAGAAGTTCTAGCATCTGGCTTGAGATCCATTCATTCATTCCCTTTACCTGGGCATGAGGGTGGGGTAAGATACGCCTTCAGGGGAAAGAAGAGAAGGCAGTTATCTTGGTCTAGTCTCCATGTTCACTTGATCTCCAGGTAAACAGGATAATAGTAATTTCTGGGAGGAAGAGACATTATTTCAGAATGCCTGCAGTAGAGTGTTCCTGGCCAAGGATTACTTACATTAATTAGGACCCAGGAAATATGAGGCTTGGCTCCCTGAAGAATGGCACATGGGCTATGTGATAATCTAGGGCAGGGGTTGAGTTGATGAACTTTTTCTTAAAGGGTCAGATGGTAAATACTTTAAGTCATGTAGGTCACATGGTCTTTGTCACAGCTTCTGACTTTTGCTTTGCGGTGGGAAAGCAGCTATAGACAATGTGGGACAAGTAGGCCTGGCAGTGTCTTAGAGAAACTCTGTTTCTAAAACAGATGGCCAACTTGTGGGCTGTAGTTTGCCAACCTTTGATCTGGGGTATAAAGCAGAGAAGCTTCCAAACTTATGTGCTCCCTGTGGTGTGGGGTAAATCAGCAAGACTCACTGAGAGAACTCAACCGTTGTTTCTCAGCAGAGGTCCACCTGGAGGAAAGAGGGAGGGCCTAGGAACCATCCTTAAAATCACAGACCTTTCACTACTTTGTCTCCCCTTGACTATCTGTATCCTTGAAATCATCAGTAAAACTTGATTCAAAGTGAAATCTCTGATTTGTATGAACCCGATTTGACCATCCAATCCTGAATGCTAGCCCAACCACCATGGGGCCTGATGGATCACATTAGCACAAACATGTAAAACAATGAATATTTGTTGAAAACAAATACTCTGCACCACCCACCGAAGTCTCTCAGTGAGCCGTGTGTGGTAAGACATGAACTTCCCTGGTCTGTTTTGGGAATCAGGTGACCCATCCCTGTAAACCTCAGACTATCTCAAGCAGGTAATCCCTGACCTTTTATCATTGTTGTCCTCCCTTATTTTTCTAGAGATATTATGGTATGTATATTATACAGTTGTTAAAGAATGTTCCCAATAAACCAAAGTTGTGTTTTTGACTGTTCGCTGTTTAGTAAGAGTGGCTTATCCTAAATAGGTTTCTCTGTCTGTAATAATGGAGTATGGGGATTAGTATCCTGTTTTGGTTGGAGAGACTTGGTTAGGCCTGACCTTTGATGTGTTATTTCTGTGAGCATATATCTTGAGAGATCCTTGCATCTTCTCTGTTTCCTACATAATTCTGAATTAAGTCAGGGTGTGAAAAGAAAGCAGCAGAAGAAAATCCTAACTGAAGTTATGGCCCCGCCTTCTGGAGCATTCTTCTCTTATTTCGGGTGAAAGAATTAGGCAGAGTTGGCACTAAATCAATTGTGTCACTAACTAGATGTGTTACTCCAGCCAATATACATAGCTTCTCTGAACATATTTCTCTTTTGTAAAAATGGGAAGTACACCTTTATTGTGGGGGTTTAAAGAGAAAGCTCATTTACCAGTGGGATGATTTCTTGTTCTTTGTTGGCTGGTAGCCAGAAGTTATATGCACATGCACATATGTCATTCAGAATTACAATCAAATGTTGAGAAACCTTCCCTAAAGATGTTCCTAAAAGAGAAGAACAAATTTTCTCTTTCTAGTATGGTTTAGAAGCAATTCTACTTGAAGGCAGCAGGATGGACTGGAACAGTCTCTTATTATCCTTTATAGTCCTATTAACCCAACTATTTCATCTGCTTTCCTTTGGCACAAGAGTATCTCCCTCAACATGTTGACTTTAGGGAGAAAAGCCTACTATGCTAGTGCCGAATGCTAGTTAAGTGCTGATTAAGTGAGTTCTGAATGTATGTATGGCTTGACTAAAATTATTTATTCAGTCAGGGAAGAAAGTAATTCACACAGCAGTGCCCTAATTGGCATCAGAGAGGCATTTCCGTAATGCCCTTAGGAAAAGCAGGAAGTTGATTAAATAGAAAAAATGCACATGGAAATAGGAGTACAAAGTATGCATAGAAGAATAAAAATGCAGTTGTTAAATAATCGCCCTCATGATATTTTTTTTCCCCCAGAAGTTACCTTTGATTTAATGCAGGAGAGAGCACCTGGGAAAATTTCAAATTGGAGTCCCTCCCACTCCTGCCCTGCTTACACTAAGAATCCATGGCCCAGAATTCAAATACTAAATCTAAGAGAGGCAGGTAAAAAGAACAGTGGAAAACAGATGGCAGCAGTTACAACTAGCAAATTCCCAGTTGGTGGCTCTCACATTTAGAATCGGGCATCTGTTCTTCTTCCCCACTGCAAAGTGGTTTTAACTCAGAGGTGTTAAAAATATCTAAGTTGCTGTTTTATTCATTTCTGCTATTTACTGACTTTAATGACTTACAGTATATCCAATGAAAAGTACAATGTTTACCCAAGTGGCAAGAGACTCAAAACAGAAATATGGGATGCTGTTAAAAAACCTTGTGGTCTACCAAACAGCATGTATGGTTTTATAGGTATACCTTGCTTTATGAAATAGATGGGTGTCTTAATATTTGTTTGTGTGGTTGGAAATACACCTCACAGTACACCTGCGGTGCTTGATATTCAAAGAATCCTGGGAGAGTCAGAACCTCTTTGGACCTCAGTTGCCTTCTTCACAAAATGTAATAATGATGCCTACATTATTCTGTTGTACAGCTCTGTTGTGAAGATTAGAGATAATGTCAATAAATTATGCTCAAAGCCCCTCAGATCTTGTAGATGCTTAATAAATAATGTGTTTGATTATTTTGTGAAAGTTCCTATTTTGAGGTATATATCCATTCATAAACAATTGAAAATGTTGGCTGTGGCTATATTCTTAAGAAAACCTCAAAAATGAGGGAAAAGAGGCAGTCTTCATAATTATGAATAAAATATCAGCAGCCTGTTGTTTTTATGTTGTTGTAAAAATGCATTTCCCATAACCATTTATACTGGTTCCAGGAAGAGAGTCCTATTGAAATGAATGTCATTTAACCCAGTGCCTGATACAAAGTAGATGATCAATAGATAGTTATTGACCACTGGCTAATTCATATTGCATATTCTTTCCTTTTTTTTTGCTATAAAAATATTTAATCATTGTAGACAATTTGGAAATATAACAGCATGAAGAAGAAATAAAAAATAGTTTATAATTTCAAAACCCATTGACATAATTTTAAAGCCTAATGTGTATCTTATATCACCATATTGAGAAAACACTACTAATAAGATTAATGTATTAATATTTTTTCCTTCTCATAAAGCTTATACTTGATTAATGGGTCTATATATAAAGAGTGATTTGTAATCACAGATTCTATTCTCACTAACACTGAATATTCTTTCTCAGTTGGGCAGGATTAATATTAATAATCACTAACATTTATTGAGAATTGTTATATACAAAGTGCTATATTAATGCTATATATATAATATTAGTATTAAGGGTATGTGTCTGAAACTAATAGGATATTATATATCAAATATACTTCGTTTAAAATAAGTAGAGGGGCACCTGGGTGGTTCAGTTGGTTAAGCATTCAACTTGGGCTCAGGTCATGGTCTTACGGCTCATGAGTTTGAGCCTTGCATTGGGTGCTATGTAATGGGCTCTGTGGTGACAGCTAGGATCCTGGAATCTGCTTCAGATTCTGTATCTCCTTCTCTCTCACTACCCCTCCCCTGCTCTGTCTGTCTCTCTCTCTTAAAAATAAATAAACATTAAACAATTTTTTTGAATAAAATGAAAAGAGGGGCACCTGGGTGGCTTAGTCAGTTAAGCGTCTGACACTTGATTTCAGCTCAGATTTGTGGGATGGAGCCCCATGTCAGGCTCTGTGCTGACAGCACAGAGACTGCTTGGGATTCTCTCTCTCTCTCTCTCTCTCTCTCTCTCTCTCTCTCTCTCCCCTCCCTCCCCTCATTCTGTATCCCTCAAAAATAAATAAATACACATTTAAAAAATTAAAAGAAAATAAACATCCTGGAACAGTGGAAAGAGCATTGGACTTGGAGTTCGACTAGATTTGAATGCTAGCGAAACTGTTAAATAGCTATGTGATTTTGAGTAATAAACCTTCTCTCCTTCCCTGGGTATTATCTATAAACAAAATTTAAAACCTAGGGTATTTCATTCTATAATGTGTACTGAGCTATTCTGCTTCTCTTTAGTGTAGAGGTAGGAGCCCAGATTTTGAAATCAGATATATGTGTGGGGGTATACATTTATTTCTCCATTTCTCACGTGTCCTTTCCTGTGGAAGGGCTTCTACTCTGGTCACCTTCTGTCCCTTTGCTCTCCTCTCCTCATGTTAAGAAGATTGACATTCCATTTGCAAGGGAGTTCTGGCTTGTTGTCATTGCTCAGCTCTTTCCTCTCTTCTCTTTATGTGTTCTATGGGTATGGAGGGAACGTGAATTCTCAGCAGCTCCTTGACAGTGCAGGCTCTATCTATGTGGGTGTGCCCAACAGTTTTTTTATTAGCAGGGAGGGTAAATTCAAGCCAGGAGTTCCAAAGTCAGCCTGTTTCTTTTCTTTTTCTTTTTTTTCCTTCCCTTCCCTTCTCTTCCCTTCCTTTTAATTTTCTCTTCTCTTCTCTTCTCTTCTTTTGTTTTCTTTTCTCTTCTCTTCTTTGTTTTCTTTTCTCTTCTTTTCTCCTCTTCATTTCTTTTTTCTCTTCTCTTCTCTTCTCTTCTCTTCTCTTCTCTTCTCTTCTCTCTCTCCTCTCCTCTCCTCTCCTCTCCTCTCCTTTACTTTTCATTTTGAGACAGAGAAGGGCAGAGAGAGGGAGAGAGAGAGAGAACTCCAAGCAGGTTCTGCACTGCCAGTGCAGTCCCTGATGCAGGGCTCAAAGTCACAAACTGCAAGATCATGACTGGGGCCAAAACTTAACTGGGCTAATAAGTTAGCCTATTTCTTGTATTTGAGTTATCTCCTCCTGTTTAGCTCTTTATCAGTAATCCATTTGTCTGACTCGGATGTATATCTCTCAGTTTGTTACACACATAGGCATAGAATGGTTTGTTTGTTTGTTTGTTTGTTTTTTAAATTGATCTTTCAAAAGTCTTCGGAGATAAACCCAGAATCTTTTCTAATCTTCAATGTCTTTGTTTACGTGAAATCGTGGGCAGGTTACTTCACCACTCTATACCTCAATTTCTTTAATTATAACATAAGGCAAGCTTTTTTCCTCCTTGTAGGGTTTTTGTTAGGCTTAAATGAGTTAGTATGTACAGAAGCACTGGGGGAAAGAATGAGGAAAAATTAAGATGCAGAAATTTGGATGAGGTCAGTGGACTAGGATTAGAAGGTAGAGGTGACCTCAGGTACAGAAGGTGCTTGTGATTCCAATTGTTCCCTGACCCAGCCCTCGTGGACCCAAGCCTGAACTTTGCTTGTGTTATTTCTTCTCATTTTCATGGAATCCTTTAATACAGGCATTCTTTTCATTGTCTTATGATGCAGACACTGAGACTTGGAAAGGTTAAGCAACGTGTCCAGGGTCCCACAGCTGGAAAGGAGAAAGGCTGGTAGACCATACCAAGCGTGAGGTCGTGAGCATGGAATCAGGTACGCAAGACTCCTGAGAGTGTGGGCCAGTGTCAAGGAGATCACTAACTGACAGCAGAAGGATGCCCTAAACTCCTGATTAGAGCCCTGACACAGGTTGGAGTAATGAATGGTTTGGAAGGCGGCATGAAGTTGCTCTGTTTTTTTTTTAAATTTTTTTAATGTTTTATTTATTTTTAGGAGAGAGACAGCGTGAGCAGGGGAGGGTCAGAGAGAGGGAGTCACAGGCTGAAACAGGCTCCAGGCTCTGAGCTGGCTGTCAGCACAGAGCCCGATGCGGGCTCGAACCCACGAACCGCGAGATCATGACCTAAGCGAAAGTCGGACGCTTAACCGACTAAGCCACCCAGGCGCCCCAAAGTTGCTCTGGTTTTTAAAGAGGAATGATTTTCTATCGACCTGTCATTTCCCCTTGTCTAATTAAAGCTCAGATTTAGGGGCGCCTGGGTGGCTTAGTCGGTTAAGCGTCCGACTTTCGCTTAGGTCATGATCTCGCAGTGCGTGGGTTCAGGCCCCGCGTCGGGCTCTGTGCTGACTGCCAGCTCAGAGCCTGGAGCCTGTTTCAGTCTGTGACACCCTCTCTCTCTGACCCTCCCCTGCTCACACTCTCTCTAGAAATAAATAAAACATTAAAAAAAATTAAAAAAAAAAGCTCAGATTTAAAAATACTGGTGTCTTAATATAGAATCATACAGCTTGTGATCAAGTTATCACTCTTTAGGGTTCTACCAGTATGTTTTATTTTTCCACTACAAATCCTCCTTCCTCAATTAAAATGATAGGGGTCATCTTTCCCTGCTCTCTGTCTGCATTCTCGGTCTCCATTTGTCTCTGTGCATCCTCTTTCCATTCTCTGCCTCGGAAGCAATGTGGTTACTGCCTGAGGAAGAGTAATGAGTAGAAAGTATCACACATGCTTGAAACTTTGGTAATGCACCTGCTTTGAGAACCATAGAGAAATTGCTTACAAAGTGAGGGATTTGGAAAGAAAACAAAACAAAACCCTAGACTATCCCCAGATCAAAGGACAGTCTGCAAAATTAGTTATCTTGTACCCCTGGTTATCTTTCTTAAGGAAAAGGCCATTTTTCAAGGGGAAAATGTGAGTTTAGCCATCATTTGAAACAGTCACAAATTCTTTCACTGAGCTAGTACAATATGAAGACAACACTTGTGGAGTGCACTGTGCTAGGTATTTGTACCCACATTATCTCATTTCAGTCTCAATAATTATCCTGAGAAGTGGAAATTACTATCTTTGCTTCTATAAAAAGGAAAGTGGGACTCAGAGTGATTGACTCCTTTGCCCAGGGTGACCCCTCTAATAAGTCCAGGAGCTAGTATTCGTGCCCTAGTCTGTCTGTTTGCAAAGCCCTGATCTTTTTGTTCCTTCTTGCACGAAGTAGTTTATCAAATATGAATGGGGGGAGGACTTCACTAGAAGGCTTTTTCTTCAAAGCAACCCCAGGAATCCCTTCTCCGCTTGTAAGTGGATACATTAGTATGGTCTACATGTCCATCTATAAATTTTCTATAGGGTGATCAATTCTGAAACTGGCAAGGACAAACTTGGGCAAATAGCTGCTCTTACGGAAAGTCTGGAATTGGAAAGAGAATGGCTCTACTCGGTGCCATGAATTTTTCAGGAGAAATGTTGCAAGGGATGGAAGTCATGATATATATGCTCTTTTTTTTTTTTTTTTGAAAAGCTCCATATGAGAAAATCTTCCACAAGGGACATCCCTTTTACCAACTTGGCAAAGACTAAAAATGCAGTTTCCAGGATCAAAGCGTATTTGCAATGTGAAGAACTATCCCCTGACAATCAGACTGGAAGAGGGCGGTTTCCTTTAATCCTTTTTCCTGTGTTTTATTATTATTTTTTTTTTCTGAGGGGTAAAATTCCTTTTCCATTTTCTTTTGCTGACTAACTCTTCCCTTTAATCATTTTCATCTTAAGATTAGTACCAATTTTGCCCCTTTACATTAAGAATGAATATAAAGACAAATCATTTTTGAGTTCCTGTTTCACAGCATGGCTTTCCTTCTGAACCCTTCAAAGGTAACGCAGGTGAGAGCAGGACCCATAATCCAGCAGAATTGGATTCTGCATTCAAGAATTGTGGAGAGGGGCGCCTGGGTGGCTTAGTCGGTTGAGCGTCCGACTTTCGCTTAGGTCATGATCTCACGGTTCGTGGGTTCGAGCCCCGCGTCGGGCTCTGTGCTGACTGCCAGCTCAGAGCCTGGAGCCTGTTTCAGTCTGTGACTCCCTCTCTCTCTGACCCTCCCCTGCTCACGCTGTCTCTCTCTCTCCTAGAAATAAATAATAAAAAAAAAAATATTTAAAAAAAAAAAAAAAAAAAAAAGAATTGTGGAGAAAAAATTATCCCGTGGCAACAGGAAAACAATCTGAGTCAATCAAAGGTCATTTATCATCTTTGTGAACTAAAGAGAAGAAATAGACTTTTGAGAGATTTTTGGAATCTAGGGAAGTTGTGTAAAAAGGGAGCCAGAGGTAGTTATTTATAAGCGAAACTTAAGGGTTTTGGTAAGGAGCTTCTGTGCTAAAGATTAAAAAAATTTTTTTTTTTAGTGTTTAATTTTGAGAGAGAGTGAGAGAGAGACAGGGTGTGAGGGGGACAGGGGAAGAGAGAGAGGGAGACACAGAATCTGAAGCAGGCTCCAGGCTCAGAGCTGTCAGCATAAAGCCTGAGGTGGGGCTGGAACTCACGAACTGTGACATCATGACCTGAGCTGAAGTCAGACACTTAACCAACTGAGCCACCCAGGCACTCCAATGTGCTAACGATTTTAAAGCTTCATTTGATGTGCCTTAATGTCTAGGACAAACACCAAAATAAGGGACGCAGGATCATTGCACAGCTTTCCTTGTCTGAGGGCCCAAAGTGGGTATACACAGTGGATGTCAGTGTTCACTTCTGAGCTGTTCTTTTCAAAAAGCTTCAATTTTTCAAGAATAAAAATCATCATTATTATCTCATTATTCTATGTGCCCTGGATATGAAGAAATTGATTACCTGATCTTTAGTTCCTTACTCTATCCTATCTATTTCTAATTTTGTTGCTTGGGGATTATTGGACTATCAACACTCTTCCTGAATAATCAATCTGGTTAATTTAGCTTATAAACCACTTTCCCCCTTGTGTCTGGTGTAACATATTGTTTAGTAATGTGCCCAGTAAAGCATAAAAAGTAACTCTCCCAGAAATGGAAAAGGAAACAGCACTCCGATTTTGAACTTCGGCATCTTGAATTTTACCCGTCTGCTGGGCTGTGTGGTAACTGACTTTTTATTTATTTTGTTTTTAGCCATATGACTAACCTTACCTCATTCTGCTCAGCAGCTGAACAAAATGCACAGTGCTATATTTTGAAGCGCCTACTCATTCTTTATTGCTTTTATGACAAAGCTGTCCCTCCACATGTCTGCTCTGCCCTCTGACCCAGGGTGTTTGCTTCAAGTAAACAGGCCAGATGGTGGAGAAAAGCGATGGGTCAAAGAACAACCCTCAAGGGTCAGGAGTCACCAAATCCTTCTTCATGAAGCAAACTTAAAAGCAACAATTTCACCAAATGCAGCGGAGTGCTTTCACAGTGGAAATGGAGGTGGGGAGGGCATACCTTAATTATATATTTTGCTTTCAGGGCCTAATGATTTTAGGTGTAGTGTCTATTGGCTAATTTGAATGTAAGCGATTTATGAGAAATGGTAAGATGAGTTGGACAGATGGATCAATCTTATACTCGGCAAAGAGCAGCAAGGCGAACTGCTTGGGTGTGAATGAGTATTCTCGGCTCTGGCCGGAAAATTACAGAGATAATTTAGATTCTTTCTATTCTTTTTAGGGGTTATTGTTGAAAGTTGAAGCTAAGGAGATGTCATTGTCTAAAATACGCGAGACCCCTGCACTCATAGAAAAGGCTCTAGTAATTCTGCAGGAAGCATTCAGAGGAGACAGTCCTTTCCTTTTGTTTGGTGTGGTGCTGTGTGAGTCCAGGTGTATGAGCATTTGTGGAGGTGCCGTAAATATCATAAACACAAAGATATAGTGGGTCTTTTTATACTGCTGCTTTCAAAAGTGATTTAAATGTTTATTAGCCATTTTATAGGACTGTGTATTTTAGAAAGAACATTAGAATACTAGTTATTCCTTGTAAATAAGCTGGCAATGGATAAGCACAGTTAGCTCTCTTGCAGATAATGATAGTATAATGTGTCAGTAAAATGTTTTAGATTTATACGTGGAATTCTAAAATTTTTTAAAAAAAATTTAAAGAATGAGCACACCCTGAATTTTTTCTGTTAGGGGTATTGAAATACACCTGTGGGCTTAGAATTCTTTCTGGACTAAGTATTATCTAATGTAGGACTTTCAGGATGAAGTGTGTCTCTCACTTGCTAAGACATTATTTATTTGTGTCTGTGTGGTAAAATGAATTCTCTAGCTTGGGTAGAGTATAAAATAGAGAGTTTAACTGGTATTTTAAATGTAAAGATTAGTTTGAAGGCTAAATTTGTGTTCTTAATTTACCAAGCATCTATAATATATCACTATAACTGATACTTAGTGTTTACAAATTACCAGTTGCTTACTTTATTGCTTTATGTGTGTTTTCTTATCAAATCTTCCAAATAACCCTACAAAGTAGGTACAGTTCTTAGTGCCATTTTATAAGTGAGAAAACTGAGGTTTGGAGAGACTAAATAACTTGCTTAAGACTATACACCTGGTAAATGGCAGACATAGACTGGAACTCCAAGGCACAAGTCTAAGTTACTTTTCTTGGTATTGTCATTATCCCCACTTTATTAGAAGAAACATTGGAACTCAGAGATGTTGCATCTACCCAAAGTCACAATGCTAGTAAGAGGCAGAGGGGACATACATACTCAGGGTTTTCTGACTCTTAAGACCCACCAGATATTGTAGAAGCTCTCTCAACAGATGTCCATTCCTTAGCAAGGTAACTGATGTTCTCTATCACTTCTGTAACATGTCTAGACTGGTACTCATGAGCACTGCCTCTTCAGTACCCAGGACAGTGGACTACCTTCTAGTACGCTTGCATATTTCTGCTCTCAATAGTTTATTTGTGTGTTTATAGAAGTATAGTTTCCAAACCTGTTTATACCAGTTGAACATGTTACCCTAGTTATATAATCATTTTAATGACCACATAAGCCAATGAAATGTGGAAATGGAATTGCTATTTCCATGAAAACTAAAGTGGGTGGAAAGACTGACTTAACAAAGGCAAATTGGGAAAAAAATCACATAGGTTAGGTGTGAGTGATGCTAAAGAATTGAGGGAAGATAATAAAATTCTAGGAAAATTTTTTACATTTTCATTCCACTTAAAACCTTTTTTTCAGATCTGAAAGGAAAGCCAGAAAGACCTTGGTTCTAAATCAAAAGACTGGCCAATGATGGGGCTCCTGGGTGGCTCATTGGTTAAGTGTTCAGTTTCAGCTCAGGTCATGATCTTGTTGTTCGTCAGTTCGAGCCCTGCATCAGTCTCTGTGTTGACAGCTTGGAGCCTGGAGTCTGCTTCCGATTTTGTGTTGCCCTCTCTCTGCCCCTTCCCCATTTGTGCTCTGTTTCTCTCAAAAATAAATAAACATTAAAAAAATACAGAAAAGACTGGCCAATGAATTTATATTTATACATGTTTAGATTAAAATAAAATATTTAAGTATGTCCTAAGGATAGGAGCATTTCTTCTCTATTACTACTTTGTTTACAGCTGAGAAAACCAAAGTGCAGGCTGACTAACTTACTTACCTAGATCCTACAATCTAGAATAATGGCAAAACTAAGACAAGGTGGCAAAGGCAGAGTAGGATGTAACTCTGTGGTTCTCCATGGCCTATCCTTTGTCCCTCACTGCCTTGCCAAGGATGATAAATTTGAGGGTTAGAATCCTATGCTAGGAAACTCTATGGGAAGTATTTGGACTCAGGCAGACCTTGAAAGGTACCCCACCACATACCCTGCCCTCAAAAAGAAATTTCCATTTCTCTGACATTAACCTACTTGGCTTTCAAAAACTCTAGGGAGAGGTATTTCATCACATCACATTATGATAATCATTGTTATAAGAATTTTATTTTCCTTAGAGACTCTACCAATATAAACTACTTCTAACATGTAAGGCTTTTAAGCAATAGGAAAGAACAGAAATGACTTGTAATGACAAGACAACATTGCTAAAGATGTAAGTCTCAGAACTTCTCTACTGCATATTGTCTTCCCCAACTACTTACTTGACACTTGCTGAATTATTCATAAATGAAAAAGACATTGTACATTAGACTTGGTGATTAAAATCACTTTAAAATAATTCATTTAGCTAGTTTCTATCCATTGAATTAATAAGAATGCCTGCTTTTGGGGAAGATTTCCAAGAGAGTGAGAGAGTGATCTGTGATCCTATTTTCTTGAGAATTAAAGCAGGGTTATGATCAACAGGGGAGTAATTGCTATATATACCCCCTCTTCTCCAGATTTGTCAATGTAATGGCCAGATCCCTTGTGTTAGTTACTATGGCTAGATAACAAATCATCCCACAACTTTGTGGCTTATAATAATAATACTTATTTACTGTCTCTTATGGTGTCTGTGGGTTAAAAATTTGCTCGTGGCTTCTTGGAGGAGTCTAGCTCAGGGACTTCCATGAGGTTGTAGTCAGATGTTGGCTGGGACTACATTCATTTAAAGTATTGACTGAGGCTGGAGGATCCACTTCCAAGGTAGCTCCCAGACATGATTGGCCAGTTGGTGCTGGTTGTTGCTGGGAGGCCTTTGTTCGTCTCTCCATGAGGCTGCTTGGGTATCCTCATGACATGGCGGCTGGCTTCTGAGAGAGCAATCCAAGAAATCAGGCTAGCAGCTGCTGTTCTAGACCTGGCCTTAGAAGTTACATCTTGTCATTTCTACCATATTCTGTTGGAGTTACATATGGTCAAAAGGAACAAAGATCATAAGGATCCGTTTTAGAGGCTGCCTACTCCACCCTCTTGCTTTATCCACCTGGAATCATGGCCATAATCAAAATCTGCTGCATTGTAATGAAAACTGTCTGTCTCGCTTCTCTCTCAGAATGTACGTTTCTCCTCTGCCTTTTCCTGTCAATTTATTTTCTTTTTTTAGTACGCAGGTTTCAAGAATTTTTATTTTATTTTTTTACCGTTTCTATCCCCTCACTCTGGGTGTGTACATTTGGTTGCTGTATTATTTGCTACTGCAGAACAAACCACACCCAAACTTAGTGGTTTAAAACAACAACTATTTGTTTTCTTATAATCATGTGGATCAACAGTTTGGGCCAGCCTAAGTTGGGTGGTACAGGAATCATTTGTCTTGCCTGGGGTTGCTCATGCAACCCAAGTCATCTGACAGTTTGAATGGGGCTGGATGGTCTAAGGTGACCTTATTCAGGTTTGGTGCCTGGCAGGTTGTCAAATCCTTGATTCTTCTCTGTGTTGCTCCTCCAGCAAACCAGCTTGGGTTCATAAGGGGGTTTCAGAGTTGCAACAGCATCTAAGAGAGGGCTTAAGCACTTTTCAGTTCTCCTCTTGTATTATATTTGCAAATATTACATTGGCTAAATGATGTCACATAAGCAAACCCAGATTTAAGTCATTGAGAAATTGATGTCACTTCCTGATGGGAGGGTTGGCATAGTCCCATTGCAAAGGGGATTGATACAGGATGGAAGGAATAATTATTATGACCATCTGTGCAGGCTGTCGAAGGGCTTTCCACTCTCCTTTGGGATAACCTCTCCTTACCTATATTACTCTGTAAGCTCCACACTCCCTGAGGCAAGAAGCTAGGCTGGGTTATATTTTTCTGTATCCCCAACACCCTTTCCACTGTTACATAAATATTTATTGAACTGGATTGAATGTAAAAACACTTCTGAAAAAAAAAAGAGAGATTGTGGAAAGGGCAAGTGGAGAATGAAATTCAGACTCATACTCTATTGATAATTTTGACTAGATTAGTTATTTAAACACTTGCTCAATCCAGGCAAACAAAACCATGAGATTTAAAAAAGAAAAAACTCAGTTATTAGTCGTTTGTCTAATCTGACTAGCTGTTTTGTCAAAAAGGTGGCATAAATTGTGGGTGTGTAGGCAAAATAAAAGTACCATGTGCCAAGCAATGTCAGTTGAAAATACTTTGTAACTACTGGTTCACATTAGACAGCTTTTAAAAGATTATTGTTGAAATGCTCCAAGAGTATATCAGGTGGTTAAAAAAATTGTTTCTATTGAATTAGTTCTTTTTAAAAACGTTTTTGTAATGTTTATTTTTGAAAGAGAGAGAGAGAGACAGACTGTGAACAGAGGAGGGGGCAAGAAAGAGGGAGACACAGAATTTGAAACAGGCTCCAGGTTCTGAGCTGACAGCACAGAGCCCAATATGGGGCTTGAACCCACGAAAGGTGAAATCATAACCTGAGCCAAAGTTGGATGCTTAACTAACTGAGCCACCCAGGTACCTCCCATTGAATTAGTTCTTAAAGTAACAGGTTGTATTCATGGCAGTCACACCTTTACTTTTAGTATTCAGTTTAGGATTTTTTCCATCTATGGAGTGTTTTTCAATCTGCGACTATATATACATATGTTTAACATTAAAAATATTTCAGATAAGGCTTCAGAATGTAAAATTCCTAATTTTCTTTGATTTTTTTGGACTAGAATTCTGTTGACTGGAATTGTAGTGTGGCAATTTGATTATTTTATCCTGATCAAAGTTATGGAATATCTGATTAATGAAAAATATAAAAGCAAATTGATGTGTGTATATTGGAGCTTATTAAGTAGAACAATTTCATAGCATGAGGGTTATGGACAGAAATAGTAAAAGCTCTCTGATAAAAATCGAGAGATTGAGGGCTGTGTTAAGTGCCTTAAAGTATGGGGTAGCCAGTATAGCTGTAAAAAGTAGGTCTCATGAAAATCATGTAAATTAAAACAGTTATTAACAGAGATGGCTGTATTCATTATCTATTGCTGTGTAAAAAATTTATCCCAAAATATAGTGGCTTAAAATGATAAAGATCATTCATTTTCTCTCATGAGTCAGGAATTTAGATAGACTATCATGGGATGGATTGTTTCTGCTCTGGAGAGCAGAATGTCTGGAACCTCAGCTGGAAGAATTGAAAATAGGGGCTGGAATCATTTGAAGGCTTATTCACTTGCATATTTGATGCCAGGGGACTTAGTCAAATACTCATACAGAACCTTGGCCTAGTCTTCCTCACAAAATGGGAGCTCTTTATTTCAAGGGTAAAGAGAAAAAGAGAGACAGGGAGAGTGGGAGAGAAGGGAAAGATGAATTACTGTTTATGACCTAGCTGTAGTAGTCATGTGTTAGCACTTCTGGTGTATTCTATTCATGTAGGCATTCACAAAGTCTAGCCCAGTGTCTAGGGGTGGGGAAATAGAATTACTCTCTTAACAGGGAATGGCAAAGAGCTGGAAGTACATGTGGAGCCAGAAATATTGTTGTGGCCAATTTTGGAAAATCTAACCTGCAATTATGGAGCCACCAGAAGTAGTCATGATCACATTACTTTTAGATTTATGAGGCTTTTAAAAATATATGTATACAAATATGGACTTTTTAAATGTGTGCCCTTAATAATGAATATGACTAATAGTGTTGGGGAGAACCAGAGTGTTGATTCTAGGAGGAAGACATTAATTAGAGTATCTTTCAGAGAATTCAGAAACGTGAACAATATATATATATTTTTTGCGATATTGGTGGTGCATTTTTGTTGCAAGTGGCAAAAACTGAACTTCAGTTGGTTTCATCAAAAATGGGAGTTTATTGGCTTATACAACTGAAAAATTGGAGGGAATAATGTTGACTGTAATAATTACAACTGGTAAAGGCCTTACACATGGTGTCAGGAATCCATGTCTCTCATCTCTCAGCTTTGCTTTCCAACTTTTATTTCTCACGTAGACTTTTCTTAAGTCTTAAAAAAGAAGGCAGCAGTGATTCTACCTTTCTAGCCTTACAGCTTAGCAGCTCTTATTGAAGCAAAAGTGTCTTTTCCCTGATAGTTTCAGCACTGAGACACGTTGTGCTGGACTCTGAAAAAATGCCTATGAATGATCTCTAAATGGTTATGACTCTGATTGACAAAGCTTGAATCATGTGCATGTGAGTTAGAGGTTGGGTTGGCCATTGAACTGAGATCCATAGTCCACCTTAAACTGATCATTCACAGTAATAGTAGGAGTACACCACTGATAAAGGCACTGGATGCCTGTGCAGAGAATACTTTCTCATCATGATAGAAGGGATGAGTTTGGAGGTCAGAGAGAATACAGTGAAATACCCAAGGATCAATGCTGTAGGGAAGCAATCAAGAATGGGGGCTTGTTGGTTGACTTAGTGAATTATTCATCAATCTGACTTCATTCTCATGTCTCATTTGGTATATCGTTATTGCCAGGAATGGAATTTTATATGTTTAGCTAGGAAAGAGAAACATTCTCCTACTTTGCAGCTGAATAACTGGGTAGCTTCCATATCTTGAGTATTGTGATATCTCAGAAATAAGAGTTCCCAGTTATAATTCCAGCAGGCATTTGTTCAGCTGGTGGGAAAGTATTTACTTATAAGCTTATATTTGCTAGTTCCTGGGTACCCAAGAATACCTGGGAATACTTCTTAGAGTAGGAAATTGAAGGAACTATAAAATATGAGTTTTTATATGTAGGAGGTTATTTGCATTACATATAGTTTGGTGTAGTTCAGTAGTTTTCAGTATTACTGGAATACATTTTTTTATTCTTTAATACAAAGGCTGTGGAGTGGACCAGAACTAAGGAGACTTAACTTTAAAAGTCTGCATTTCAGACTGATGCCTGAAAAACCACCGTAACATCCAGGGACATGTTGAAAGTAACCACTATTGTTTTTCAGCTATACTGATTACATAATCTGCAATTTAAAAGATGACCGTAATTACCTAGTTTATCTTCTGGGATGTTATGTCAGAGATATTTGGCCTTGTGTAAGATCCTGCATGGGAGATGGTCAAATATAATTCTTTTAAAACTGCTTTATTCTCAGATATATTAAGGACTTTAAAGGAACTTAATTAGCACTGTACTAGGCCAGAAGATATAAAGAATGAGACAGAATATTGAGATTAGAGAATAGTGGGCTCTAATAAAAGTATGTTTAAAGTGTACCATGTGGAGAAAATGAAAACAGACAAGTTCATGGAGTAAGACATTTGAATTTGGCTTTGAAAGATGAGTTGAGGGGTGCCTAGGTGGCTTAGTCGGTTAAGCGTCCGACTTTCGCTTAGGTCATGATCTCGCGGTTCGTGGGTTCGAGCCCCGCGTCGGGCTCTGTGCTGACTGCCAGCTCAGAGCCTGAGCCTGTTTCAGTCTGTGACTCCCTCTCTCTCTGACCCTCCCTGCTCACGCTGTCTCTCTCTCTCCTAGAAATAAATAAAACATTAAAAAAAAAAAAAAAAAAAGAAAGATGAGTTGAAATTTTACGGATTGCAGGGATGATGGGAAGAGCCCATTCAAGGTAAAGGAAACAGACACATGAGTGGCCCTGTGTTCAGAAAGAGTGAGTAGTTTTGGGGCTAGGGTATAAAGTGTTAGAAGCAGGCAGGGACAGGATATAAAGGATCTTTTGCACCTTGCCTGTGAGTTTAAACTTGATCATGTAAGGAGCCATGATCATTAGGATCATTAGCCGTGATCACATTAGAAGCCGTGAAAATATTTAAATGAAAGAGGGGCATAATTTGATCATTGTCTCAGAAGGATTACTTTTGCAACATTTTAGAGGACTAGGGGTGGTCTAGATGAGGGAGAAAGAAACTAGTTAGGTCTTTCATTCATAAGCCAGACTGGAAGTGTCTACTGCCAGCCATGAAATGTCCACCTTGCTTCTTGGTAACAATGGGGAGCTGGAGGAGGAGTAGTGGAGTTTTGAGAAAAAACCATCAATTGTGTGTTCGTCAAGCAAACAAGATGAGATGCTATGTACTTTTATTTACCTAATTTGTATTATATACACTCTAACATAATATTACACTTTAAATGGTTGAATGTATCTTATCACAGGAATGTTACCACAGAGGTGTGCAATCCCCTGCCTCTTGTGTTGGTTGGTGATGGCCACATGCATACCAAGCAGTAGTACTTCCCTGTTTGGGGTTTGCTTTGGGCCTGTTTCAGATTTCATGAAGATAATGAATGTGAAAAGGAATTAACATTTTACTATATTTAATACAGCATGATTTTTATTTGAGTATGTTAAGAAGATAAGGAATAATTAACTTTTGAACAGGTTGAATGAAAAGGTGCAAATAGCTTGCCTTTGATGGAATTTATTTAAATGTGGATGTTCTTAAGGTTGTTTCATTATACAACTAGGGCTGAATTTTTAATGTCAGAATATGAATCAAAATGTACACATTCACTCAACAGATTTTTGAATACATACGTATTATATGGGAAAGCCTCTATCTATATAGCATGTGCCCCCTTGGATCAATTCCCAATTGAAAATTTAGTCCAGCTTTAAGTTCTAGAGGCAATCCTGTGACTGGTCTGGGAAAGTTAAGAAGCCTCAGGAAGATAGCATGGGTGGAGCTATATTAAGGTCTTTGGACAGCTATTATTCTGTTCTAGTGTCTTTAATTTATTAACTAAAATTCTAAAACCAAGCCCAACCTTGTATCTCAGTTTCAGTAATATTTTAATCCTCTCTTTTGTCTTAACTCCTGCTTTGATAATGAACTTAGCATTCCTGTTCCTTGAGGTTGTGACTCTGACCTTATGACTATGTAGAATTCAAGTCCTCTCTCTGGGTCTGTGCTGTCTGCTACTGAGCCTCTCAGACAAATTCAACCATCTCTGTATCAGCTGCCTCCCCACTCAGCACTCTGCTTCCTAGGGGGATTCACTCCTGTTCCATGCAGATAGCTAGTTCTTATTGCTGGTTCTCAGCCTCTTGACTTCTTCCGTCCATTTGCAGACTGTTTTCTGGTTCTAAAAATAAACAGACCACAATATTCTATATTTACCCTAAAACACTGATTTTGAGACAGATTCATTAGAATCTATGGTGATATTTCAAGAATTCCATGTTTAAAGTTAATACAATTTTATTTAAAATATTTTTGATTTATAATAAGCCCACTCCAAAGTGTCAACTTTAGGGCAGTAAAGCATGGATTCTGAACTCAAGCTACTGGGGTTTGAGTCCTAGCTTCAACATAAATCACTTGAGTGCCCTATGGGAAGTTGCTTTTCTCCTCAAAGTTTTGGTTTCCTAACATATGAAATTATTATAATCATGGCACTTGTGGGGTAAAATGAGATGATCTAAGTAAAGCACTCATCACAGTTCTTGAAGTATTGGGTAGCAAATATTGTTAGTTGCCCACCTAAGTTAGCCTGGCCCTCTGACAGTTTTGATAATTAAATGTGGTTGGAACACAGCCACATCCATACATTTACATATTGTCTAAAGCTGTTTTCATGCTGCAATAACAAAATTGTATAATGGTGACAGAGACTATATGGCCCACATGCCTAAAATATTTATTATTTTACCCTTTATAGAGAGAGTTTGCTAACCGCTGGCTTAAACCATTGTTAATTTTTCTTTTACTTGAGATTGAAAGCATCCTAATGAATACATTAAAAACTTTCAATGAATAATAGCTATTATTCCAATAAAAACTATGCAGTAGAGTTACCTTCTTTTTTCCTAATCTGCATAAATCTGCCATCTCCTCTTGTTTGATGAGAATTCTGAGATGGCAAAGAAAATAGATTGTAATAAACAAACAATTATATTCTCATTTTGCAGATATTTATATGTGGGAATCAGGGCTTCTATTTACACCATAACCTAAATGTAAAAATATGAGGAATATGGGTTGGTTGAGCATCTGGTTCGTGCTTTCAGCTCAGGTCATGCTCCTAGGGTTGTGGGATCAACCCCCACATCAGGCTCTATGTATAGCATGAAGGCTGTTTAAGATTCTCTCTCTCTTCCTCTGCCCCTCTCCCCAACTCATGCATTCTCTCTCTCTCTCCCTCAAATTAAAAAAAAGGAAAAAATGTATAAAAGCTTATATAGGGCTACATCTGTTATATGTATCTATGATTTCAAAATGAATGCTCATCAAAATCCATTCATTTTCTTTATTCATTAATCTTATAAGGAAATTTATATATACTAAACTTAGGCATATGCTTTAAGATATTAAACTATTTTAATTTTTTAATGTTTATTTTTGAGAGAGAGAGAGAGCTTGAGAAGGGTAAGGACAGAGAGAGAGGGAGACACAATATCTGAAGCAGGCTCCAGGCTCCAAGCTGTCAGCACAGAGCCTAATGTGGGGTTCGAACTCATGAGCTGTGAGACCATGACCTGAGCTGAAGTCTGATGCTTAACTGACTGAGCCACCCAGGTGCCCCTCAACTACTTTTTATAACAAGCTACCAAGAAAGATGCCGCTTGGGAAAAAAAAAATCTGTTCCTCAAAATAAGGTTGGCGGATGTTGGAAAAATTTTAATTGGCTACTTAAATTAGAAATGAGGCCCCCCATTCTTAAGATCTTTAGTTAGTTCTGAAGATTTTTTTTTTAACCTATCTTAAACTGATTGAAGTGCTTTACAAGTTATAAGAAAGAGCACTTATCATTCTGGTTATCTGCCTCTGTAATACCAAAAGGTATTTGTAATAGGAGAATGATGAGTGGTCAAGTTGTCACTTACCCAAACTAGGTGAATGATCTTGGTCAAGTCCCTTCAGCTCTCCAAGCCTTGGTTTACTATGGCAATACCTTAGCAGCTACAGTGAGGATCAGAGGATATCGATTTCTTCATACATACTCTTATTACTTCATTTCATAGATTTGACACTGCACTGAGTTGTATAATGCATGTAGACATTCTGATGATTATTCCTACTACACTGAGGATAGTAGAGCTAAATTGTCTTTGTTGTTATTAGTTTTCAATAACGAACTAACTAAATAACATAAAGCCTAAACTATTGAGTCAATCATGAGAAAATAACATTATAAAATGAATACATGATTGGTTAACAAGAGTATAAATCCGTATCCTAGGTATTCTACAGGGCTCCTAATTGCATGTGGCAAGATACAAAAACAAAATTACTTAAATTTGCTTTAGGGGAAAAAATTCAATGGCAAACAAACTGAAAAGCCTAGAATGTACCACTGTGAGAGCTCTCTGGTACGACTAGGTACAGGAGGCAGACTACGTTCTTGTAATCTCTCTCTCCTGCTCCTTCTTTCAAACATCTCCTGGGGCGCCTGGGTGGCTTAGCCGGTTAAGCGTCCGACTTTGGCTTAGGTCATGATCTCGCGGTTCGTGGGTTCGAGCCCCGCGTCGGGCTCTGTGCTGACTGTCAGCTCAGAGCCTGGAGCCTGTTTCGGTCTGTGACTCCCTCTCTCTCTGACCCTCCCCTGCTCACGCTGTCTCTTTCTCTCCTAGAAATTAAAAAAAAAAAATCTCCTTCCATTTTTGTTTTGCTTTTCTCAGTGATGGTTTCATTCTTATCAAAATTTTCTTCCTATGATGACAGGTATAGGTTTGGTGTAACATCCTACCTGTTAAGCAATTTCTGTAAAAGTCACGTGTCATTTTGTTATTACTATGGACAAGAGGATGTAGGTTATGTTGTTAGGTCTGGCCTGATCAAATATCAAAGGCTGATACTAGGGTAAGAATTGGTTTTTCAAAAGGAGGGCATAGCTTCTTTCACCAGCAACTGGAATGCTGAGAAGATGCCCATAAGTTACACTTCCTAAGTGTATGATCTCAGATAAGTTCTTGGCCTTTCTGAACTTTAGATTCTTTATCTTCTATTGGTAAGAATAGTTATTCCAAAGGTTTAGGTGATAATTCATGGCTGAAGGTATTAATAAACTGCTATCCCAGAATAGCTGGCATTAGGTACCATTAGTCCATCTAATTCTTCTCCCTGTTTTTAGTGGCATGGAAATAAGATTTTTAAGGAAGGTGAGTGTAAAATAGGAGTCACTCTGAAATTTCTACCATAATTTCACTTTTCCTTTGATCTCATATGTTTATAAACAGAAGTCATGAGCATCTGTATAATATTTCCTTGCAGCAAACAGCCATATCTTGTGCACAAGGGGACAACTTTAGCTTTCGTGTTCTCTTAGGATCTTGTGATACTCAGGTCGTTCCATTTACCTACCCAGTGGAAGATGTCATATACTAACTTCCCATGTCAAAATGTCATCAGAGGCAGAAATGCTTGAACAAACTCAATATCTGTTGCCTCCTAGAGAATATTAGCCACCCCAGGCATAGGAATCAAGCGAACTGCTGGACTATCAATCAATGAGTTGATTGGTAATTTGCCTTTCTCCTGCTTTGTCCTGTTAATGTGAGGACAAAAGCTGCGGTAATATTGACAAAATCTGAAGAATATGTAGTAATTTGAATGTGTTGCTTGTCGGAATGAAGCCATGGTTATGTAGCTTTAGAAGTGTTAAAAGTAATTAGTTGTAACTGATCTTGACTATCAAAGAAATGCATGGGAGGCAGGTTGTGGGATATCCTTTTAGGTCCTGATTGATTTTTGCTGTAGGTTGTTTTTTGTAATTTTTCTAATAACAAACACTGTGTGACAATAGCCTTCCTTCTAGCATGTTGTGATCTCGGTTTCTTGGTCCTGACATAATCCATTAGTGGCTGCATTAGAAGCTTAGGTGAAAACACAGAGCTGGTCAAGTTCCATTACAATGAAAACCCTTGTTTAATAAAATGGTTTCCAAGTCTCTTTCTGTGGCATAATTAATTCAAGTAGCACAGAATAAAACATTTTGGTATCACAAAGTATTTGGAGACTCTCTTCAAATTCCTCTTAAGTAATTACAAAATCATTCATTGCTTATTCAACAATTTAAAAGTATTCTGCTGTGTTTACTGCTTGACATTGAGCCTATAGCAATGGACGAAACAAAACCCCTGGTCTCAGGGACATCACATTCTAGTGGATGGCAAAAAACAGTTGTATTAGTTTGCTTGAGCTATCATAACAAAATGCTATACAAGGAGTGGCTTAAACAGTGGAGACTGATTTTCTCATGGTTCTGGAGTCTAGAAGACCAAGATCAAGGTCTCAGCAGATTTAGTTTCTCCTGAGGTCTCTCTCCTTGACTTGCAGATGTGCCCTCTATGTTCTCAGAGGATTTTTCCTCTATGTGTGTGCGCCTCTGATGTCTCTATGTCCAAATTTCCTCCCCTTGAAAGGACACTGGTCAGATTTGATTAGACCCCACTCCTAACTTTTTTAATCATGTTTTTTTTAACTTGTTTAATCATGTTTCTGAAATCTCTATCTCCAAATACAGCTTCTTTTTAACTTGTTTAATCATGTTTTAATCTCCAAATACAGTCGCATCCTGAGGTACTAGGGGGCTAGGGCTTTTAACTTGTTTAATCATGTTTTAATCTCCAAATACAGTGACATCCTGAGGTACTAGGAAGCTAGGGCTTCAACATATGAATTTTGGGGGATACACATCAGTCAATAACAACAATGAAAATGAAATCAATGACTATGCATTATTTAAGATGGCACCCCAATGATATAAAGAAAAATTAAGTAGGTTATATGATGGGATGGTAAAAGGGGATTATTATATTCAGAATGGTCAGAGAAGGCCTCTCTGTTGAAATAGCATTTGAAGAGAAATAAAGAGAAGGAGTAAGGCATGGGAATATCTGGGGGAAAAGTGTTTTAGATGGAGCAGATGGAAATCAATATAGTAGAAAAAGAGCTAAGAGGTGATGTGGCTGGAGTGGAGAGTATGAAGGGCAGAAGTGAGAGTGTGAAGGGCCTGTCTTAGAGGTCTTAGAGGGCTACTTAGAGAAGGATGGCATCTGCTGGGGATAATAGGTTACTAAACCCACCATCAAGTTTCGGTGTGATCTATGCTAGTAGGGTTCTGCAGGGTGTTATGAGTAGGATGGCCACATAATGTGTGGGGCGCAGTGCAAAGTGTCAGGCACTTCCTTCAGATGTCAAGATGGTGACAACAGGATAGTAAATCAAGTGAGGGCCTTCTGGTTGTAGTACCTTGTGCAATTGCACAGGTCACATGCCCTGGCTGTGGAAATATAAGAGAGACATAGCTGGCTCTACACAGATGCTTCTTCAAAAGTAGAATACATGGCATGGGCTGGGGACACCTGGGTGACTCAGTCAGTTAAGCATCCAACTCTTGATTTCAGCTAAGGCCATGATCTTATGGTTTCTGGAATTGAGCCCCGAATCAGGCCCTGCACTGGCAGTGTGGAGTCTGCTTGGATTCTCCCTCTCCCTCACTCTCTGCACCTCCTCTATTCATGTGCATGTACGCTCTCTCTCTCAAAATAAATAAACATTAAAAAAAGTAAAATACATGGTTGGAAGTTGTTCAGTCTTAATGAAAAGTGTATTCCCAGAATGTAGATTTTTAAAAAAATTTTTAATGTTTTATTTATATCTGAGAGACAGACAGACAGACACTGTGAGCAGGGGAGGATCAGAGAGAGAGGGAGACACAGAATCTGAAGCAGGCTCCAGGCTTTGAGCTGGCTGTCAGCACAAAGCCTGACGCGGGGCTCAAACCCACGAATTGTGAGATCACGACCTGAGCTGAAGTCGGACGCGTAACCGACTGAGCCACCCAGGTGCCCCTCCCAGAACATAGATTTGAAGTTCCAGGTAAATTCCCAGCTTCTTTTTTTTTTTTTTCTTTTAGTCAGAGTTCTCCAGAGAAATAGAACCAGCAGGAGATTATATTTATATAAAAAGAGATTTATTGTGAAGAATTGGCTCATGCAGTTATGGGGGCTGAGAAGTCCTACAATCTGCACCTGCAAGCTGGAAGCCCAAGAAAGCCAGTGGTGTGACTTAGTCCAGCTGGAAGGCCTGAGAACCCCTGATGTTGTTAATCCCAGTCTGAGGACAGGAGGAGATGAGATGAGGTGTCCCAGCTCAAATAGTGAGGCATAACAAAAGGGATGAGTTCCTTCTTCCTCTGCCTGTTCTTTACAGGCTCTCAGTAGATTGGATGATGCCCACCCACATCTAGGCACCTACAATTCAAATGATAATCTCCTTGGAAATCCTGTCAGAGGCACACCTTGAAAAAATATTTAATCTGAGCACATTGTGGCTAGTCGAGGTGACACATAGAATTAAGCAAAACACCCAGAGTAACCTTGGGCAAGTTATGTAAACTAATTGGTCCTAGATTTACCACCTGTAAGAGAGGGATAATTGACCCTGTCTTCAAGGTTTGGTTTTGGTCCAATTTAGCCAAATAATGGTGAAAATGTTTAGTAAACTATGGAATTCCATAAAAGGATTATGATTTAGTAATATATTTAAATTGCTTCTCCTTTATGTTCTGTTTTGACATCTCCTCCTTCTTGTAATTCCTGAACAAGGAGAGCATTTTGTGAACTAATGGTGATAATTTGCACTGGAAATAAAAATTATTCACCTCTTTTTTATGCAGGAAATCAGTCTCATTATGCGATACGTTTTATTATGGGCAAGAAGCCCAGACGTCAGATTGAATGTTATGCTTTGTCCCATGACAAAACTGAGACTGTATATCAATGGTCTTTATTCCTCTGCAGCAATTATTTGGTAAAATGAACCAATTCTAAGTGAGCCTGTTGTCCTGGCCTCCTCCTCCTGCTTCTTTCCCTCTAGACAGTCATTTTTCTGCCTTTCTTGCCCAGCTCTCTCCCTAAAGAGCAGCTGTATTTATATGTCTCACCCTGAGAGGGCAGGCAACTGGCTGCCATCAAAGCCACTCTGTGGCCTGGCCAGTGGGGAGCCATGAAGAGCCATCTGCTCGCCTCTGCTGCAGTAACTGAGTGTCACCTCTGCAGTAGTCCTGTTTACAGAAGGATAATAGAGTTATTCTTAACTAAGTGTATTGTTTGCCAAAGAAAGGGACATACTTTCAAGCAGTAAATAAGGAGGAAGCTGTAACCAATGCCAGTAAGCTTGCATACTTGGCTGCATATTTTAGTTTACCTACAAGCAAGTGAGAGATGACAGCAGGCACATGGGCGACATACCTCTTAGTGATACAACTTCAAACAGTGTGTCCCTCTACATGCAAAGATACATGACAAGAATGCCGGATTTGTTGGAATGAAAATTTGTAAAAAATATTTATTTTTAGAAGTTGTGTTAATTGTTTTAACCCCCAGAATCTCGCTTTGTAGCGCCCCCAGTCCCATCTAATGTTCCTGGGGCTACACGTGCAGTGTGGGATGATAACAATATGTGCGCCTTAGCACCAGGCGGGCTCATGTCCAAACCCTCTCTCCCTTACTTAGCACATGACTTATATGGACTAGTCAAAATCTTGGGATTGTTTCCTAATTTATAAAATCAGCATCAGAATACCTACTTCAAAATATTGTTGGAAATTTTGGAAGTAATCTAATGGTCTTTACAGGAAGTACTTGAATATAGTAGATGATCAGTAATCAGCTGTTACAATTAAAAAATTTTTTTAAATGTTTTATTTATTTTTGAGAGAGAGAGAGAGACACACGGCATGGGCAGGGGAGGATCAGAGAGAGAGGGAGACGCAGAGTCTGAAGCAGTCTCCAGGCTCAGAGCTGGCTGTCAGCACAGAGCCTGACACAGGGCTTGAACCCACAAACTGTGAGATCATGACCTGAACCTAAGGCAGACGCTCAACCAACTGAGTCACCCAGGCACCCCAGTTAGCTGTTACAATTAGTCAGTGTTTAGGTGACTGTTTTATTCTTACCTGTATATGAATACAAGAAACTCACCACAAGAAATGTAGGCATCTAACTAACCAGACAGTATTTTGTTTTTGCTTTTGTTTTTCCTAACCAGGCAGTTTTGACGGTGGTTGGAAACTTGACTCAAGTTAAGTATTAGTTTAATATAACTCAATATACACTTATTAAATAGTAATTATGGAAAAATCACTGTGCTCAGAGTTAGAGGTATGAAAATTAACCCTGAATTCAGAAGTTGGTGGAGTAGTCAATACGTGCAGCTACTAAATTACTAATTTTTTCAATTGGGCAATACCTCGTTTCTCTATAAAATCTTCTTTGAGTCTCTCTGCCAAAAGTGTTGATAATTTAGTTAGTTCTGTTTCTTGATCACTGTTGTACTATAAAGCATTTCATCACTTGAGAAGAAGTCACAATTTTTTGTTATGGTTTTCATTTTGGATGCTGGGTCTTGAGATATCTTTGAGATACCTCTTTCCTGATGACTTATCCTATTTTTACACGAAAGAATGGAAGTATTGAACCTAGTCTGGTGCTATGCAAAGAGAAGATTCACAGCAGGCAGGAGTAAAAATGAGGAAAAGACAAAGAGATGAGACTTTAAAATGTCAAGAAGTGAGAACTGAGTAAAAGGAGCAGCTTGGTGAAAAACGGTGCAAACACTGGTGAACTATATGAAGGAAATGGAAAGCAAAAAGGAATTTTTAAGTAAAGAGAAATGTAAGAGGAAAAGGAATTTATGTCAGTGTATATGGTCATGTCATAAAATCTGTTTGTCTTGCTTTGGTTTGAAAGGGGCTTTGTTATTTGAAAAGAGATTTTTTATCAGTCACATTTGTGTCTTACCTGTGTTTCTTAGAACCTTTGAGAAATCTTGGTCACTGATCTATACATTTAGAGGATCAAATGGAAGTTTTACAACATTTTTGCTATTTGTATGCACCTGCTGCTTGATCTCAATTGAATGTATGATGCTACTGACTGAACACTGCCGTTCACATAAATTTTCTCTTCCATTGGGGCGGGATTAATATTCTCAAATGAGAACATCAGGGATCACTGCCACAAGAGTCAACAGATTTTGAGATTGTTCTGTTGATAGAGCTTTTTTTCTAGTTCTCTTTGTAAAGTGGCTTCTCGTTCTTGAAACTCTAAGCATTCAGTAATATCAAAATAAAAAATACAACAGGAGGTTTGGAGACAACTTTTCTCAGCATAAATGTATGCTCTGATCTCTCACATCATTTCCTGAGCCGATATTTGAAGATTTTTATTTTGAGGTATAGATTCAACACTGAAGTCCAACACATCATGGTTTTGTCCACAGTTGAGTCGCACTTTGTAGCTAATTTGCTCCTTCTTTTTAATTTACTAAAGAGCAAGATATTAGAAAAAAACCCTGGAAAGTTTTCAAGGGAATTGTTACACTTTCTAGCATGGTGCAGCGTTTATATTTTTATAAACGTACTATGCCTTTAGAGAAAAAATTGAAGCGAGCTTCTGTTGGAATGAGTTTATCAATGAAATTATTGCAAAATAAGTTTCTTTTCAGGATTTTGACATGACAACAAGATCTCATTTTTCATAAACAGGTCTTACTGGTTAAAAGCAGAATTAAAAATGATTTTTATGTGCCTTCAAGATAGTTTTGTAGAAATAATTTTTTATTTTTGCTTATTAATAAGAAGTTACACTGCCAGTAATGTTTGATCTTCTGTCATTATTTATGAATATTTTCCCCTGGAAAATTCACATGATAAAAAGCAAATTTCCTTTTCTTCTCTTCAGAGTATCTATTTCCCTTGATATTAATCTGACCATAAACAGAGCTATGAGACATACTAAATCTTATTTCTCAGCACCAAAGACACAACACAGAAAATAATCAAGAGATCCTCAAATCAAATTTTGCGGACAGTCCTGGGAGGACTGTCAATCTTCAAGTTTCTAATAGTTCTTTCAAATGACCTAGAGAGTCATTTGATACCTATTTGCTCATCACAATTGAAAAAATGACAAGACAATGAAAGTACTAAGCCAACAGGAAGCTTTTTAGAAGTTAAGTGTTATTATTGTAGCATTGTTATCAATTTGAGTCATTGTAGTAGTACTAATTGAAACTGTTCATAGTCACAGAGAGGAATTTATGGCCAAATTATAGAAAGTATTCTGTTAGGGCTGTTAGTCAGGGCTTTTCACCGGAACAATGTCTATTGAATAAAATATATTATTAAAATTGGTTTCTCGTTCTTGGGAGAATATTTTTAAAAGATCTGTTGCTGCATATGTTATTAAAGTAACCGGCTCCTGAGGAAAGAACAGATTTTGTTCGATAGGCTCTTAAATTTGAGTATTAATGTCCTGATTAAACCAAAAATCTTCATGGATGATTCCCAAGAATAAAGACTTCATTGGTCTCTATAAAAAGGGGATTCTAAAGCAACTTTCCAAATTCAAATTCTATGTACAGGATAGATTAAAACTTGGACTCTTTGACCTCCAGTCTTTTCCTTGTCTATTCTACTTTACTTGGTTATATCACACTCCTAATTCTCCCTGGAGCTTAGAGACCAGGGGAAATGGTATGAATTAAAGAAGAAACATGCAAATATTTCATACAGAATTCACAGAATGGATCCAAAAATTAGTGAACATTTTTCATTTAAAATAAATTCGTTTCCAAAAAGAAAAGGCTAAATGGAGTGGGGAAGGACCTTTTCATGTGAAACTCACTTGTTTGGATTTGCTGAGCACTTCCCTTCATTTGTCCAGACACACTTATTCACTTCTTAAACAGGGTGCTCTGCTATGGAATTGCTTTGTGCCCTTATAGAAATGCTAAGGCTCTTGGCAGGGACAGATGATTATCCCTCCACAAGGTCTCTTTACTGGTGCATGTGGCTACCACAATGACTTTCTTTTTTTTTAATTTGTCACTTCTGTTCTGTGATTTGGAATGCTGCTCTGGTACTTGATTCCCAGATACCGTCTCTTGTGTGGGTGCCTGCTTCTTTATTATTATTGATCATCTGTTTTAGCTGACAAGCATACCTTAAAGTCAGATGTGTCCTAAATTCTGGTGTGGGTATTACATACTTTCTTTTTCTCTCAACAAGTAACTTATCTAGCTGTTAAGCACCTGGGTTCTACTCTAATAATTTCCAGAAATTCTTCCACTTTGATATCTGTCCCATGCTCTAGGTTTACCGCAGTTGGTTCTCTATTTCTTACCTTGTCTCTCTGAGATCTATTTGTCTCCCACTCTTTCAGAAAAAATATTTACCAAAACCTACAGGAAGTTCCTCTGGATTCCTTAACAACACTGCTTCCCTCCTTCTTGAGAGCCCCTGAACAAATATTTCTTAACCATGTAGTTGGTCCGTGTACCCAACTGTCAATACAATGATATATAATAACAATAATAATAATAATAAAAAGAATCCTGAAGGGTAAACATTTGGGTTTGATGCCAGAGTCTTCTATTCTCTCAGGTAATTAATACAACGTTGGTTTAGGTATGGTGGGTATGAATAACTCTGAGTCTGAAGAAAAGTTTATAAATCTCTGAAAAAAAACCCCACCTGTTTTGTAACTGTGTGTAGTAGCGATATTGCTGTGTAAAACCAGATGCCAACCAACAAGCCTAGCTTTGAAGGAAAGCCTCATAGTTGAGTTATGAGACAGCTGGAGAGCAGCAAAATAGATATGGATCCATAAGCCCTGCAGGAAAAACAACTTTAATCAGGGCCTGACACATTGGGTGATTGTAACGAAGTCCCTTGGTATGTGTAAGCCCTGGATCAAATGGGACCAATTGACTATTGACAAGCGTTACATTAGTGCAAAACTGAATGAAAAACTGGCTATTGCCCTGCACAGACTCCAATAATGAGAAATGAGTTTCTTGTAAAAGAAAAGGAATGGGTTTGTTTTAGAAAAACTTGTGTGCACTGGCCCAGGTGATACTCTGGTGGACTGAAATTCCTTAGGTGTAGCCTTCAGACACGGTAGTGACATTTAGTGCTGTCTTTCTAAGCCTCTGCATGTGACAGTCCTCTTTGACTCCTTAAATTGATTCCATGGTGCTGAATACCAGTAGCTAATGCTGGCAGCCTGACCCAGGAACGGGAGCATCGTCCTGCCCTGAGAGCCCCTCAAATGGATATTACAAGGGACAGGTGCACACCATGCATCTAGGTGCACTGAGGCATGTTTCTAGCACTTTTCACAGATCATAAATTAATTCGAAACCTCTCTCCTCCCACAAAATATAATACCAGAGAAAAACTGTCATCATGGTTTTTCTGAAGCATAGTGCCTGAGGGGGTAAAAGTCATTTTCTCTGGCATTTGTTGACTGGCCACGTGACAGGTGCCAAATGCTATGCTGTCCATAAATGCGTGGCATGTGTGTCCAATTCAAAATAATTTGTAGTTTGGAGTAGATTCTCCACACCTTCAGCTCTGAACCTGAAAGAATGGAAAGAGCTGTGCCTACTCGGATTTGCGGGTGGGTGTCATGTAAAGTCCCAAACTGATGTGTCAAGGGCTCCCAATGTCAGTCTTATGTTCCTTGTTCTGTACTGCAAATGGAAGTGATGATTCTTGATACTTATTCTGGAAAAGATAAGAAGGGGCAAGTGGGACATGCAGTCTTATTTTGCTGCTATGTGTAGGCATCTGGTAAACAATAAAATAATGCAATCTCCTCTTTAGTAATGCTGCAAGATGGGGAGCATGACATCAGTTTTTCAGAACTTAACATTCAGAGTGTTTCTTTAACTTGTATGGAGAACCTGCTCTTTTGTACTTAACAATAACTAAATTGATTATCTTAACTAGGTTGATATCATTAGTTTGGTTCTCTTATTTACTTTTGCCTTACTATATGGGGGTGTTGCAAAGAAAACTTTATTTGATTAATTGTATTATGATTGAAAGTGATTATGAGTTGGAGACAAGAGGAAGCCTTGAACTGATATAGGGGGGAGAAAGAAAAGCAGAAGGAAGATATTCTATCAGTAGTGGGTATCCAGGAAACTCAATATAAACGATCTTGCCAATGGTCTTCTCTCTTTTCCTGCCTAGATCCTCTCCTGATATCTAGAACTACATATCTAACTTTCTAGAGACTACTCTTCTATATTTCATGGGCACCTCAAACATCAGTATCCAAACTGAACTGCTCATTTTTCCCTCTGTGTTCCTAGTCTCTGTCTTAGAGAATAATACCACCATTCTAGCAAAGACTGAAACCTAGCAGTCTATCTTAGGGTATTTTGTCCACCTTCACTTTTACCTAACAGCTAGAAATGGCTCACTGACTTTTATCTCCAAAATTCCCTGACCTTTTATAGCCAAGTCTACTGCTTTAGCAGTTCTTGCTTGGTTTACTAGGGAATGGGCTCCTTGACTCTATCCTCCACTCACTTTAAGTCAGCCTTTGCCCTGCACCTGTAGCCTTTTAAATGCAAACATGATTATATTACCTCCTTGAAGAAATTTCTTTGTGAGTCCTTATTGCCTCCAGACTATATTCAGCACCCCAGATTCTTAATGATCTTTCTGTGTTTGACTCTTTAATCTTATTTCCTACTGCTATTCTAGGGTCCTTTCACTGTATGAAGAGAAGTTTTCAATCAGTACAGTGCTGTTTCATAATGTCATTGGATAAGCTATTTTCATTGCTGGAAGCACCTTCTGAACTTTGGAATATGGTTGGAGATTGCAAATCCATTCATGGTGAACACATGTTTCTTCGTCTGGGAAGCCCTCCATGATGTCTTAGTTCAGTTTATTTTCTTTCCCAAGTCCTCTTGACTTGCTGGGTTCTCTGTTTCCCTCATTTATTCTAAGCTCTTTAGGATCAAGAACAGTGGTGTTTATATTTTTGTGGTGCAGTACAGTCCCTGATATATGATGGATACTCAGTGTATATTTGTTGAATCAACATATAGATGCAATGATAAAAGTGGAACTTCTTTGGGATGATGGATGAGGAGGTATCATTTTGGAGAGAAGCTCACTATTTTGTTGGAGGATATGGCAGTCTGTACATTTAGGAGCTAAATGAAAATTTGATCTTAATTAAGATTGGGCTTAAATCTCTGGGGTATTTTGATCCTAAGGAATCCAACAGTAATTGGAAACTAGTATAAGGGTGTAGAAGTAGTAACAGACAAAAAACTGAAGACTTTTTAAAAAAAGTATATTTATTTATTTTGAGAGAGACAGAGAGAGACTGCAAGTGGGGAAGGGGTGAAGACAGAGGGGGACAGAGGATCTGAAGTGAGCTCTGTGATGAAAGCAGAGAGCCCAAAGTGGGGCTCAAACTCATGAACCGTAAGATCGTGAGCTGATCCAAAGTCAGATGCTTAACTGAGTCATTCAGTGCCCCAGAAAACTGAATAAAGACTTAAATTCCTCTCTCCTTTCCTCTCTACCTTTTTCCATCTTTCCCCCTCTTTTTCTGTAAGATAAATATATTACAGCATATATTTTAATATTTTAAAGTGACTATAGTGCTCGCTTCGGCATCACCCATACTAAGGTGACTATGTTAATATATACGTGTGTGTTCATATGTAACTAAAAAAAAAACAAACCTTAAATACAGTATAATCTTTTTTTGCTAATTAGTTCTATGTTGATGTTGGTAATGATCTGAAAAAAGTTTGGGCCTGGGGAGGGGAAAGAGAACTCAAGTAATGCTAAAAAGCCAGAATATATGTTTGGAAGCCCACTCTAAAGGAGAGGACGAAGCAGAGGCTGAGTCTGTGGAGCTTTAGAGCTTCATTCTGTGCCTGTCCAGGAGGGAGTGGTAGATGCAAGGGCTGGAGGAGTCAGGGCTGAGTGGTGCTGGAGGTTCCCACTTGGTCAGCTGTGCAGATACCATGGACAGAGGTAAGGCTGCATTCCTCTGGATTCATGAAGCCCCGAAGAAATTACCCCTGGTACATGTGGGAACACCTTTTTGTTTTGTTTTTTTCTCTTTTGCAAGTCAATTGTGAATATCAGAATTACCAAAGCTTTTTCTAGCTCAGTTACCCTCTGTTATACTCTGAAGTTTTAGCAGTGCTGAGAATTGACAGTCAACAGGTTAGGTATCCATTCCATTGTAAACCCACCCTCTTGGGCTCTCTGTTAAATTGGAGAGAAGCCCCTACGGAAGAAAATGCATCCAAGGACTTCTGCAGTAGGAGATTCATGAAAAGGTAGCTGAGGCTGCCAGGGATTTAAAGGCATTTAGGGTCTAAGTAAAATGGCAAGTCAGTTATCATTTGTAGGATACTCTTACTTTGCTGTGTAAATGTAACTTGTTATGTTAAGATTGCTTTCACCATGTGGCCAAAAAGCAATGTACATGCTCCCAAGAGGGAAACACCACCAGCTCCCATGTTCTAAGCACTAATCCAGGCACATCAACTTCTCCTAACAGCATCCAAACTTGAGTTTCTCACCCTGATTTTATCATAGGAGAAGCTCGGCTTCATATATCGTAGGTGATAGTGCTGGGTTCAGCTCTGGGTACGGCTGACCGGGATCCCCGTCCACATTCTTTTCTCCATCTTTCCTTCTTTGCCATCATATCTTGGCTGGCAGCAGGAGAGGCAAGTCTGACAGGGACCGTGAAAAGCTTGGGGTTTTCAGCCTGCTAGGCAAGCAGCAGTGCCGTAGAGGTAAGTCGCAGTGAGCTCTGTCATTTATTTCTGTCTACTTTAAATCTCTTATCTGTAGGGCGAAAAGCATTTACAAAGCTTTCAGAAAAATGCTTTGTGATTACCAGCACTAGGCGAGCAATGGCTTGCCTGTTTTCCACAGATAGCTGCAAAATACGTCTTTTAGGGAGAATTATCTGCTTCCTTCTACCTAGATTCATACACAAACATACTGATGAAAAAATATGTTTTGGAAATCCCATAGTCCTAGGTGTTAGCAGATACTCTCTATTCTGGGCTGCATTGAATCAATGAAAAAAAAAGAAACTTGACAAACAAAAGTAAATAGTCAGTTGTAAATAGACAAATAAAAATTGTTACCCCTTGGTAACAAATTCCCGTTCTATGGTAATTCTTGTTAAAGCTACGAATTCCAAGGTATAATTCTACTGGGAAAGAAGTATCAGGTGTTTCCCACCAATGTGCTTGATATTTTTGGGGAGGTTGGAGAAAATAGTGAAGAAAGAGGATATTAGCTCTTTCTCACTTAAAAAACATACCTGGCCCTTTTTGATAGGGTCTCCTTGAGTGATGCTTTAACCTAGAATTGGCATCTCCTTTGGCCTGATGACAGTTTAATCTTCATTGTCCTTTGCACTTTTTGCATGTAGACTTCAGCTAGGGGAATAAGTCTTAACAAATTGCACAGCTGACCTTCTATAAGTTGGCTCCTTCTGCATGATTAGAAGATTTAGAATTGTTGGGGCGCCTGGGTGGCTTAGTTGGTTAAGCATCCGACTTTTGCTTAGGTCATGATCTCGCGGTTCGTGGGTTCGAGCCCCGCGTCGGGCTCTGTGCTGACTGCCAGCTCAGAGCCTGGAGCCTGTTTCAGTCTGTGACTCCCTCTCTCTCTGACCCTCCCCTGCTCACGCTGTCTCTCTCTCTCTCTCTCCTAGAAATAAATAAAACATTAAAAAAAAAATTTAAAGAAGATTTAGAATTGCATGAAACTGATGATTCATAAAGCCCTGAATACCTTGGACTCCTTGCTCTGATATCCCTTGTTGAAAGCAAGGACCCTGAGATCCACACTGCTTTCCAGGCGGACCAGTGGAACCTTCAGGCCTGGAGTTCAGGTCTCGCTGCAGCCACGCTGCTAATTCTCCTCTGGCTTGAGCTTCTGGACTCAGGGAATTCCTGAGGGAAAACCTGAGTCCTTGATAAAGAGCTAGTTTTTGCAATATTCCCACTGAAAAGAATGAACATAACCTTTAAAGAGTAGAGGATTTGTTATTCTAAGTCTGTTTTAAGGTCCAAGCTTACTGATTCTATTTGAGACGTGTCTTCCTTGCAAGGTACACTGTCCTGGCCGGAAAAGGCTTGAATACACCAGGCATGGTAGGAAGACTGCTTTGCTCAACTCTGCTTTGCTGTTGAAACATTAAGTGTAATCTGATGTGTCAATAGAGTCACCTCAGGTACTCAGAATCATTTTAATTCCCTTACTGTCAAAACATACTGTCAATACTGACACAAATTGGCATTAAAAATATATGCGAAATCACCTGGAGAACAGCACTTTTTACTGATAGGAGGTCTCTTTAAAAGCAGTCTCTGTCAAAGATTCAATTTGAACTCTTTTTTGGCTTTGAATTTTACAGAGCAGCTCTCTCTCTTTTTTTTTTTTTTTAAACTTGACCTGCTTTGCATCATTCAAACCTATCAGTGGAGGAAAGGAAGCTTTTGCTTTTTATCTGACCCTATGGGAGATGTTGTACATTCCCAGTGTATGCCCTGAAACACATGTGCAAAAGGACACATAAATGGATGACATCACTCATGACTAGTGATTATATACTTCCCTGGGACTCACAAAATGCACTCAAAAGAAAATGGAAAGGAGGAGTGATGATCAGAACCTATATACTCCTCCTGGGTGCATGTTTTTGCCACTCTAGATAGATTTTAATATGGAGGAAACACGAATGCCCAAAATGGAAAGATAGAAATGTTAAAACCTTAGATTTCAGTTTTGGAGAAGTATAAACTTATAAATATACATATATTTGTAACATTATATTTTATGTGCTTTATGATTTATAACATGGGATATATAATATATAAATGTATGTATGTATCATATATACAATATATATACTCTGTAATATATAAGTATATTCAATCTATATTATATAAATGTAGTGTACTAGATCCCCAAGCAAATAGAAAAACCAAGAAAGAAATATTTTGTTTTTTTAATGTGTCATGTTCTTTTCTAAGTTTCGTGTAGAGGTCATCTAAGTGTTTTTAAATATATATATAACATTATATTTGAAGAGATGAAGTGTTATTTATCAAATAATTCATTTATTGGCATTTTATGTATACATGTAACTGTACATATATAGAAATTTGGTGCATACACAATAGTTTGTTTTGTTGTTTTGATTTGCAAAGTCTTAGATGGATAAATGACCTATTAAACTGAAAAGTGAACACCTATTGCAAGAAAGCAATAGATTCTATTGACAAGACAATTAGATTTTCTTTGTTGTTTGAAATCTAAGAGCTGGTCATTCTTTTTCTATTTTGCTAATGTTAGTAGAGCGTGTGTGTGTGTGTGTGTGTGTGTGTGTGTGTGTGTGTGTGTGTTTGGCAGCAAATCACTCAGCTGACCTTTTTCATAATCAACTACAATGAAGCAGAGTGTGTGTGTATGTGTGTGTCACTGTGCTTTTGGTGTGATAGACAGTTTGCTTAAATATGTGGGAAAAGTTAATCCCTCTGCCCCTGACCTTTGGCACAGGAACCTTGTGCTTCCAGTAGAAAGTGTGGTAAATGCCAAGTCCTTTGGGCAGAAGATGTTTCCATTAATGTTTTCTATATTGGAGCCTGTGCCATAGATTTTCTGTCAGCCGTCCTTTGCACTACTGATATGGAATAGGTTGAATTGTATATAGAATACAGTGCCTGATGCCATCTGTTTTGACATCTTGAATATTTTAACCCCAGCCAGTGTATTAAAGAAGAATGTCTCCCACTCCCTATCATGCGTGTGATTAACATGTAGTATGGGAGGTGGGAAAAATCATGCAGTGTAATATGATTGCCAAATCATGGGTGAACCCTAAGAGGAAGATGAATCCCAGAAGAATAGAAGCAATACTCTTATAGTCCCTAAAAAGAGTTTTAATTCTTGCCCAAATTACTATATAGGTACACCTCTGCAATAAAAATTTGGAATGAAGAGTTCAGTTATTCATCTGGACAATTAAAAAAACTGTTAGAAACTGTATGACTTTATCTTCTTTAAAGTAACCAATTTATTGTACTGTTGTGACACTTTATCTGGTCTTACATTTGATATTTATGTGATTAACACCTTTGGTGATGGTTGAAATTAAACACAGACTAAAAGGTTCAGGCAGGACAAGGATGTTCTCTAATTTTTCTGGAGATTAAGCTCTCCCTCTCAAATTCATAAAAGGTAACGTTTTCTTGGTTTGATTTTGCCTCCCAAATTCTTTTCTAAGTTATAATTAGAGAAGGAAATTAAGATATCAGTGAAAAAAATACACTCTGATTTATCACTTCTGACAGAGGAAGTCTTTTCCCCGGGCTGCATCTAAGTTCCTTTCTTTAGAGGAAACAGCAAGTGAGGGTGACTACTTCTCAGTTGGTGGCATCTTCCAAGAGAAGAATTATGCTCAGGAAAATATTTGAGATTAAAGCATACCAGAAAAGAAACATCATATCAAATTAAGATTTTATTCAAATCGACTTACTGTCCAATATTTGAATGTTAAATCCTGATATTTCAAGGTTGGAGTTTTGAAAACCTATACTCCTTGTAGACTGACGATATAGACCTCCCAAGCAAATATTTCACTTAAAGATGGCAACCTCTTTGGGAAAACATAGGGAATGTTACTTCATGAGCATTTATAAGCCAAGTGCCTAATATGTATTCTGTGTTCTCCTTCTGATCCTTACAAGTCTTTGATGCAAGTATTATATAGTTGACCCTTGAATAATGTGGAGGTTAGGGTTCTGATCCCCATACAGTTAAAAATCCATGCATAACTTTTGACTTCCCCAAAACTTAATTACTAATAACCTACTGGTGACTGGAAACCTCAGCAATAACATAGTTGAATAACACATATTTTCTATGTTGTACGTGTTATGGACTGTATTCTCAAAGTAAGCTAGAGAAGAGAAAAATGTTACTAAGGAAAACATCAGGAATAGAACATACATTTACAGCACTTTACTGAATTTTTTGAAAAATATCCATGTACAAGTGACCCAACACAGTTCAAGCTCATATTGTTCAACAGTATCTATTTTGTAGAGGAGGATGGAGGCTGAGAAAAATTCAGTGTCCCTTGTCTGGGGACAATGTGAAGTATAATAGAAGGACCATAAATGGGATGTAGTTTATTCTAAATCCATGCTTCTCAATCCTTCCCTTCCCCCTCCCCCAACTTTTTTTTATAAACCCAAGAGACTCCAATGCCCACATGCCCACTTTTCTTTTCCTTCTTAGTTATGACATGCTGTTCTTTATTTCTTCCAGCGTAGAATATTGTTCCTGGCTGGCTTCCTTCTTTCCTTCCTTCCTTCCTATCAGGAAATCGGTAGGTTTTCTTTTTAATTTTTAATATTAAAATATATTTTATCCTTATTTCATTTAATCTATGATGCCATTGATCAAAAGACACACTTATGGACTAGGTTCTACTAAGAAAAAAACACTGTTGACTAAACTTCAAGATAGTCCTGCAATGATGCACGAATCACTCACATCAGCTACTCATTGTCTTTCATTAATGACAAGGGATTTAGCCATTTCTTTTATTTTCAGTTCCTCTGCTAGGCATGTGATAGCTAATCCCTTTTGTATGCATCTTAATAACAAAACATAATACAGCTTCGTTTGCTCTTGATATTTTCTTAGGTTCCATAAAACACATGGTTATTATTTTGTAGGAAAATATGGGGCTGTAGTCATTCCTGATATGATGAATATTTGCTTCCCTAAATCAAATTTATTCCCCACTGCTTTATTTCTGCATATGTAATGATTTCTACTTCAATGCAAATCATAGTGTAATCCTATAGAAGATATTTTAAACGGCAATTAATCTCAACACCAAAAATACTCAAAACCCAATGGAAATGATGGCAATGTGAATATTTACAATCCAAGGCAATGACAACCACATCAGAACTATCACCTGGCTGGTAGTGACTGTAACATGCCACTGCATCTAAGACTTGTCCCAATTTTAGAGATATTAAAATGGGAAAATCTTCTTAGAATTAATGAGAAAAGAAATACTGAATCTGCCTTTGGATAGCCTCTGTTTTCTGCTGCTCAGATTCTGATCAGATCTTGGCCCTTTTATTCTTGAGGCATCCCTTTCCCCCCATACCTCTCATCCTGCAGAGAGATACTGCTGTGCCCTGTGCCTCTATTCACTATGATATGTTCCTGCCTCTACTCTAGGCTGCATTTTCAAAATTACCCCAAGGCCTGTTATAAATGTTCAGAAAATTAAATTTTTCTCTTTCCTCTTAGGGAGAGGAAACCTGACTACATTCCCAACGTTTGCCAATGTACCTTCTACATTTCCATTTCCATTGTACCATGGTGATATATAGCCCTTTGCTGATTGTTGTAGTGAGTATAAAGGGATTTAACTCAGCACTAAACTTTTTAAAGAACTTTATAATTTGTATGTAAAAATCATTTTCCATTATTAAACATATTTTCATATGTAACTAATGAACAGTTTTTGTGTGTACCCTGAGAATAGTATCTATGCAGTTGCTGATTTTTGACCTTCATTACTCATTCATTTTTCTATTTTTTCCTCCACTCTTTATAATCTTTTCAGTTGCCTGAAATATAATTGTAATATCCACTTCCTGTACAAATCCAAACAATATATAGTTAGAGTGATATTGATAGTCTCTCATTTTCTCTTTCTAATCACATTGTCTAATGTAACCACTATCAGCTACTGTGTGTTTTGTTAATACAAACAGAAATATATACAGATATATAATGAAGGTAAAGAAACATGTGGCCCTGACAGGAATCTGCTATTCTTGCTTAATAGTACGTTGTAAGGTTGTAAGCCTATTTCTAAGTTAATGCATGATGACCTATTTTGTACTTTGAATAGCTGATTAGTGTTTTACAGTATTAGTATATCATGATTTGGGCAACCATTTTTCTAAATATGGTTATTCTAGTTGTTTATGGAGGTTGTTTCCAACATTTTAGATGTAAATTTGGGTAAGACTTTGAAAATGTTAAACATTGCTGATGTTTCTTTTTCTGTCTTCTTTTCCTCTGTTGGTTAGAATCCCAGAAACAAAAATGCTCAGTAAGGGAGTATGCATATCAGAAAAAATATTATTACTATTTTAATTTCCAAAATATTATCAAAATGCACACTCTCACCAATAATAAATGAGAGCACCAGTTTCTCTAGGTTTTATTTATCACTGATTGTTACCAAACTTTTACATTGTCATCCAATAGGCAAAAAATTAGTGTCTTCTTTTAATTTGCATTTCCCTGTTTACAATTGAAGTGGTATATTTTCATTGTTTACTGATCATTTGCATTTTCTCTTTTGTGATATGCCTGCTCCTATCTAGGACCTATTTTATTTTATTTTATTTTATTTTTTATTAAATTTTTTTGATGTTTATTTATTTTTGAGAGAGAGATAGAGCACAAGCATGGGAGGGGCAGGGAGAGAGGGAGACACAGAATCTGAAACAGGCTCCAGGCTCTGAGCTGTCAGCACAGAGCCCAATGCAGGGCTCGAACCCATGAACCATGAGTTCATGACCTGAGCCAAAGTCTGATGCGTAACCGACTGAGCCACCCAGGCACCTCTAGGACCTTTTTCTTGTTGACTTAAAAGAATTCTTTACATGCTTAATAATAATAAACTCTGAGTACTTATTATTTAAGTGGGCTCTAACTTAAAGTACTTTGTACACTCAACACATCTAATTAATTCACACAGCAACCTTATGAGTTAGACATAATTTTACAGGTAACAAAACAGAGGCAGAGAAAGGTTAAAAAAATGTGTTCAAGGTCACACAGCTAGTAAGGGGCAGAACTGAAATTCAAATGAAGTCAAGTCCCAACTCCTATACTGTGGGCTGCTTAGCTGGAAGGACACAGGAGTGCTTGCTGAGCACAGAGATACACCACTGGTGGATCCACAGAAGCTTCTGACAAGGGCTTTCCAGGGCACATTGGAAGACAAATACTTGTGTCTAAAGTTTGATGAAAATACTTATCTTTAATGAAAAATAAAACTATACCATTTCAAAGTAGATCCTTGATGGTGTGTATTGGTGAAAGTGATCTTTGGATGATCTTAAAGAAACTAATCAGACAGAAACTGAAATACAAAAGCAGCAGAGCAGAGGAGAAGTTTTCTTGGTCACGCTAGGCATCATAGGCCATAAATTCGTTAGTGAAGTTAGATTTAAAAATAATATAAGAACTACCTTGTTATTTGTAGTTTAAGTAAATTGTTTATATGTAGTGTTCATTACATTAGCTACTCTTAATTAATCCCTTTGTGGTCTTTGTAAAGTTCAGTTAAAGAAGACTAACATCTATCCCCATCAAGGATTATTACAGAAGAGATAGATTTATAACTGTTATGGTGTTTATTTTCAGGTGTGCCAGAAATAACATATATATTTTTTTATTACCTCCCGTTTGCGTCATCTTTGGAGTCCTCATATTGCCTGATTGCAACAATAAAAGTCTTCCTAATCAATTTATGATAAAGCTGAGAATCTCAGTTTTAAACTCATTTAATTTAGGATTTTTCTTTCTAACTTCTCTCCTTTTCCAAGAATTGACATAAATTCCAGGGGCATTGGACCATGGGAGCTGGGGAAGATATCTGGTTCAAGGACATTTTTCTTCTAAGTGGACAAATGCAAGATGTGGCAATTCTGTATGGTCCTTGGACTTGGCCAGGCCTTTTCACTGGAATCTTCTGGAGTATCTGTTACCAGTGAAAATATGCTTTTCAGAAAGTTGTGATGAAGTTCTAACCCCTGAGTACTTCAAAATGTGACCTGATTTAGAAATAGGGTCATTGCAGACATAGTTGGTTAAGGTTGGTCATATGGAAGTAGAGTAGACCGCTCATTCAGTGTGATTGGTGTCTTCTTATAAGGTAGACAGTGTGAAGATAGTAAAAGAGAAGGAATTAGAAATTTGAAAGAATACATTTCTGTTGTTTTAAGCCACTAATGTTGTAAAACTTTGTTATGTCAGCTTTAGGAAATTAATGTAGCATCCAAATTCTTGCTATTTCTGTACTGTCTTCTTAGTCTATTGGTCCACTTTCGTTGAGAGTTGTATCTACTCAGCTCTGGATCACTTGGGAAAATATTTGGCTGCTTCCAGTGTCCTGACAGACTACTGTCTATGAGAGCACTTCATACAGCTTCTCTGCATTCTGTCAAGACCGGAGTGTCATGGACACTCTCTGCAGTACTTGCCAACTTCCAGGGCAACCAAATAGAAAACCAGGCATAAGTACCCTCTGTTCATGAATCTCAAAACTCTTCTGAGGGATACTATAATTCTCTTATGTCTTGGACTCACCTGGGGTGGGGGTGGGGCAAGACCTCCTGCATGAATCTTGCAGCTGTATGTCCTCATATTGCTCTTCTTTATAAGCCTTCTGCACATGTACTTACCAGGCCTACTGATCTGTGACATCCCTGTTCTTTCAAACTCCTGGGATTTCTGTGGGATTTTTACTTACTATGGGTAAGCAGAAAAGAATTTCCTCCGCTATTTGGATCTATGTGAGTTCATCCTTGAGTTTTCTGTCTGACATCTGGCAGATGTCAAAGTCTAGAATTTGCCATCCTTGTTCTCTGTTCTTTTATGTTCCCTTATGACATATCCTCCCTTGGGGAGTGGAGACTCCAGTCTTGGGATTTAAATGAGAGAGTCCTTCTTTTAGAAAAAGTGAAAATATATAAAGCCTGAAACTGTAAAACTCCTAGATGGAAACATATGGACAGAGCTTCTTGACAATAATTTCTTGGAAATGACACCAAAAGACACAGGCAACAAAACCAAAAATAAACAAGTGGGACTACATCCAAATAAAAAACTTCTGTACAACAAAAGAAACAATTAACAGAGAGAAGAACCAGCCTCTGGAGTGGGAGAAAATATTTGCAAATCATGTATCTGATAATGGATTAATGTTCAAAGTGTATACAGTAGCAAACTAAACCAAAACCAAAACTGAACTGGATTTAATAAATAGGCTAAGGATGGGCACCTGGGTGGCTCAGTCAATTAAGCATCTGGCTTTCAGCTCAGGTCATGATCTGAGGTTTGTGGAATTGAGCTCCACTGTCAGCACAGAACCTTCTGGGGATTCTCTTTCTCCTTCTTTCTCTCCCCCCCTCCACCACTCACACTCCTGTATTCTCTCTCTCCCTCTCTCTCAAAATAAAGAAACTTTGGGGCACCTGGGTGGCTTAGTCGGTTAAGCGTCCGACTTTCGCTTAGGTCATGATCTCGCGGTTCGTGGGTTCGAGCCCCGCGTCGGGCTCTGTGCTGACTGCCAGCTCAGAGCCTGGAGCCTGTTTCAGTCTGTGACTCCCTCTCTCTCTGACCCTCCCCTGCTCACACTGTCTCTCTCTCTCTCCTAGAAATAAAAAAAAAAAAGAAACTTAAAAACATGGGCTAGGGATTTGAATAGACATTTCCCCGAAGAATATATACAAATGATCAACAGTATGTGAAAAGTTCCCAACATTATTAACCATCAGGGAAATGGAAATCAAAACTACAATGAGATAGCACCTCAGACCTGTCAGGTAGTTATTATAAAAACAAAACAAAACAACAACAACAACAACAACAACAACAACAACAACAAAACCCACAAGTATTGACAAGCATGCAGAGAAGTTGGAATTCTTGTGCACTGTTGGTGGGAATGTAAATTGGTGCAGCTACTATGAAAAACAGTATGGAGTTTCTTCAAAAATTAAAAATAGAATGATGTATGATCCAGCAATCTCACTTCTGAGTCTTTATTCAAAAGACCTGAAATCAGGATCTTGAAGCTATATCGGCACTCCCGTGGTCATTGCAGCACTATCCACAGGAGCCAAGATGTCAAAACAACTTAAATGTCCTTCAGCAAATGAATGGCTAAAGGCAATGTAGTATATACATGCAATGGGGGTATTATTCACCCTTAAAAAGGTAAAAAAAATATGCAATAGGTGACAGTATGGATGAACTTTGAGGATATAATGCTAAGTGGAATAAGCCAGTCACAGAAAGACAAACAACTGTGTGATTTCGCATATATGAGGCATCTAACATAGTAAAATTCATAGAAGCAAAGAATGAAATGTTGGCTGTCAGGAGATGGGGGAAGGAAGAAATGGGGAATTACTAATCCACAGATGTAAAGTTTTAGTTAAGCAAGATGCATAAACTCTAGAGACCTGCTGTACAACATTGCACTAATAGTCAAGGGGATTCTTAAGGCAGTAGAGCTCATGTTGAGATTAAAAAAAATGTTTTTAATGTTTATTCATTTTTGAGAGACAGAGAGAGACAGAGCGAGAGTGGGGGAGGGGCAGAGAAAGAGGGAGTCACAGAATCTGAAGCAGGCTCCAGGCTCTGAGCTGTCAGCACAGAGCCCGGCTTGGGGCTCAAACTCACAAGACCACAAAATCATGACCTGAGCCAAAGTTAGATGCTTAACCAACTCAGCCACCCATGTTGAGAGTTTTTACCACAGTACAATAAATAAAAAAATAAAAAAGAAAGAATGCAGAAGAAGTTCATCTACTAACATTTTATAGTATGATTCACATTCACAAAGTTAGCCTAGATTGATAAGGCTTAGCTGAAAATTGGAGTCACATTCTAAAGCTGAGTATGGGGATAGACAATCTGTATCCCTAATAGAATACTGCCTTTTAAGGATTATACCATCTATGTGGGATCATATTTAATGAAGTTAAGACGTGGAAGTTCATGGCAGACACTGACTACAACTTAATGCTTAAATACCAATATACACACTATCCAGTAAAACCTTGGATTGTGAGTACTGTGTTCTGTGAGTGTTCCACAAGATGAGCAACATTTCTAATAAATTTTAACTTGATAAACAAGCGATGTTCTATGATATGAGTAGTACATGATGCTGATCATTACATGATCACAACTGAGTCAATGGTTCTTGAAATTTGCTTGTATATATGAATACTTCAGGTTATAAGCATGTTTCTGGAAGAATTATGCTTACAAATCAAGGTTTTACTGAATTGGCTAATGTTTTTCATGGGTCTTGTTTCCTTGCCATCAAATATGTATTTCTTCTTTACATTGCACATTTGATATATCATTCTTTGGATTTTTCTCTGGTCATTGTTGTAACATGTCTGTTCTTTTAGTTTTTCCTTGATGCCCATACCTTAATTGTATTTTATCTTAGTATGACTGGGGAATCATTGGGACCTGGTATTAGCAAACATAGTAACCATACAAGAGTGATATATGCTGAATATAGCTAATCTTGATGACATAAAACTAGACATTTTAGTGATAGTTCAGTGATTATACATACGCTGTCCTCAGCACAGAAATGTGTGGTACAGGGAAGGGATACAAAAGAAGTATAAGGCAGCATGTGTGCCAACATGGAGCTTACCATCTGGGTAGAAGGGAATAGGACCAGAGAATACAGTGGAATAAAAATCACCAAGTACAAGCTTATGATGAAGACTATTATATAATAAAACAGTATCTAATATATTTCCAATAAGGCAGCACTCAACGATGAAGTAACAATTTTTGTAAATCTTTTTTTTAATGTTTTTTATTTATGAGAGAGAGAGAGGGAGACAGTGTGAACAAGCAAGGGTCAGAGAGAGAGGGAGACACAGAATCCGAAACAGGCTCCAGGCTCCAGGCTCTGAGCTAGCTGTCAGCACAGAGCCTGATGCAGGGCTCAAACCCATGAACCATGAGATCATGACCTGAGCCGAAGTCGGACATCCTAATGTCTAAGCCACCCAGGTGCCCCATCAATTTAAGAAGGATAGAATAAATTCGGCCTGGAGTTACCTCCAGCTGGAGGTGACTGGAGTTGATCTTGAATCTGGCCAGAACGTATCCAGAGAGAGTGTTTTTTTCCGGGTAAGCTGTAAGCTGTTAATAACATGGCAATACGTAGAGAACATCCTATTTTGGAGCCACGTGAACAGTATGAACCTTTCATACAGATAGACCCCTGGATGCAAATATCACAGGTTTATTTTCACTTGGGCCTCAGTCTCACTCATGTTAATGCATTAATTCATGTCCTTGTTAAAGATAAGACTACAGATCCTACCGAATGCAGACTAGGATGTGTCCTCACTTATTTTTTGCTACCCTAGTGGTCTTTCCTTGTGCAGTCTCATTCTTCAAGAAAAGAAAGAAAGTGTCTGTGAGGATACCAGGAAGCTTTACCTGGAAGGGTAGTAACATGGACAGCCTGACCTAAGAGATCTGGAGATCCTAACCCATCAAAGTACAAAGTACTTTGCATAGTCCATCATATTTAAAAATTGTTTCAATTATATTTAAAAATTGTTTTGCTGATGGTTCTATTCTGTTCTGTACTTCATTTTTTGCTTCATTTATTGGCACATCATATAATTTCCATATTCTTGTATCATCTTTGTGACTGTTTTCCATTTTCTATAAAAATTGCCAAACCATTTGCCTGTTTTTGTTATCTGAATAGATTCTGTATTATTTTTTTCTAACATAGATTATCAGCATTTAAAGATAACTTTTTGCTTTTCTTGAATTCTTCCCTTACTAGGAAGTTCCTGGAGTCAGATTACTGAGTTAAAATGACAGGAGCTCTTGCTTTCCAGAATGACTGTAAATATGTACAATGTTGCTAGCCTTGTATGTGTTAGTGTAAAGATGGCTATAAGGATGTTTCCATCCTCCACCATCTTTTCCAGTATGACCTTAACATGGTGCCTCTCCCCCAATTCCTTGAATCTAAGTGGGCTTATGACTTGCTTGTAACCAATAGGATGCAGCAGAAATGACACTGCATGATCCCTGGGGTAGGGAAAGAAAGGCAATGCAGCCTTCATTTTGTGTGCTGCAGGACTCATGCTTGGCACCACTTGGCTGTCATGTAAGAAATCTGGGAATCTTAAGACCACCATGTCACAGCACACATGCCAAGCCCCCTGGAAAGGCCACATTTAATAGATACGTTGAAAGGTAGTGCTAGATTTCCAGTCTCCCAGACAGATGCCAGACATGCATGAACACAGAGTTCAGAAGATTTTAGTCCCCCACTGTGGAGTCATCTTTGGCCCTATTCTTCTCTCCTGAGACCCCAGTTATAGTGGAGCATTGGCAAACTGTCCCTGTTGAGCTCTTTCCAAATTCACAGACCCTAATCTGGGAGTAAAATGCAATGATTTATGTTGCTAAATTTGGGGATAATTTGTTACACAGAAATATCAACTGGAAAATAACTTCAGTAACAATCTTGGCCAGCTTTACGTGTTCTAACATCTTTAGCCAAAAGTTTTTTTTTTTTTTAATGTTTTATTTATTTCTAGGAGAGAGAGAGACAGCGTGAGCAGGGGAGGGTCAGAGAGAGAGGGAGTCACAGACTGAAACAGGCTCCAGGCTCTGAGCTGGCAGTCAGCACAGAGCCCGACGCGGGGCTCGAACCCACGAACCGCGAGATCATGACCCAGGCGAAAGTCGGACGCTTCGCCGACTAAGCCACCCAGGCGCCCCCAAAAGTTTTGTTTTTTAAATATAGTATTTCTCTAAAAATTTTTTTTAAAAGTTTAGTTTTCAGAGTGTGCATGCTCATGAGTGAGGGAGGGGGAGAGAGAGAGAGAGAGCTCCACATGCTGTCAGCGTAGAGCTCAATGCAGAGCCTGAACTAGAGAACCATGAAATCATAACCTGAGCTGAAATCAAGAGTCACCCAGGCGCCCCAGTATTTTCTTGTACAAATGAGAATGGATATGTTCCCAAACGTTAGTTTAATATTGGTGCATTGGAGCAGTATGAGGTATATTTTTGCTCATGAATTTCTTGAAGACTTAAGGCTTTGTATTTCAAATATATTTAAATACACTCCCTATAAAATATTGATAGCCATATTCGATGTAAATATATTTTCTCAATCAAATGTTATTCATTTAATTTTAGTTTGTTATGTTACCTGTGTTTCCTTTGTGATGGCACTTATAAGCCTGAAAACTGAAAATTATTTCTCTAAACATTTGATAAAAATTAAATTTGATTCCTGATCATTTTGTATGTTCAGTTTTGATATTTCACTTATTAAACTCACCTGGAGCTTTCATCCATATGTGGATATTTCACATATTCCTCCATATTTGCTAAGTAAATATTCTTTGTCGCCTTACTTTTTGGAGATTTCTTTATCACCATTTGATGTTATTTTGGGGGTGGATCCTGCTGAGCTAGTCACTCTGTTTTACTAGCTGGATTTTTCTTTTTGTTGAGGCATCGCAGTGTTTTGATTATTGCTGCTTTCTTGAAGGTTTATATTTCCCTCACTGTCTCTTTGTTCGAATGTTTTTCAGTTTTCTTCTTGCTTACTTCTAAATGAATTTCACAATTCATTCTTCGTAAAAACAAAAAAGCATCTACTGTAGACATAATACAATGTAATCAATCTAAAATCTGAACTTCCTTCAAGCATTAAGACACAAAGATACAAGTATGGCTGAATGCAGCAAAACAACTAAGTTATAGTATTCCACCCACGTTTCATCTAAAATATGATAAAAAGAGGAGGAAAAAGGGTGAGTGAAGGAAAGCATTCCAGGAAGAAGGAACAGAATGTTAAAATTAGGGGTGACCCGTCAAAGTGTGGCACACTGGTGAAACTGAAGTAGTTCAGGGTGATAGACACACCAGCGCCTTATGGTGGTAAGAGGAAGGAGATGGGAGAAAGAGAAGCAGGTGTCAGGTAACGGAAGTCCTTTTAGCAATGTTGACAAGTTTTCCAGAGGATAGTATGGAGAGAAGGAGGTACAGGGAGTGAGAAGGTTGTCTGTAAAAGTGCAAAGAGAACTAGGGAAATTGCCAGACTATGACATGTTTCTCTGGTCATCTACTTGTTTTTGAATACTGGAGGAATTTGGGCTCAAATTCAATTCCCAGTTTGAATGCTGGGAAGAAGGTGACCATAAGAAGGGAAAGTTTGGAGATTTTGAGAGACTAACACTAGAGAACAGAGTTCTAGTTTCTTGAGTTATTAGAAAATGAAGTCAATATAATGAGCACTGGGTGTTGTATGTAAGTGGATGAATGAATCTCTAAACTACACCTGAAACTAATATTACACTGTATGTCAACTAACATGAATTTAAATAAAAACTTGGGCCAAGAAAAGAAAATGAAGTCAGTTTAGCTGCACAGGACAAAATTTGGTTACCTTAAGATAATGCTTTTTAGATTAAAAAAAAAAAACAACACAACTAACATGGAGTCAAAAGAAGTGAAATGCATTAAAATGAATAAATATTTAATTTCTCCTTGTTTTTTGAAATGTCCAATTAGGAATAATTTAATCTAAAATGGACCCAGTTAGAAGTAAAAATGTTTAAACTAAAAGGAAATATTGAAAGTATATTGTTTTGTGAAGGTAAACATAACATTTAAAATATGCATCCTTGCACTTGACATATTTATTCATTTTCTTCAAAATGTAAATGCTTTAACAAATGTTGCAAATGTAGAGAAATAAATTAACTTTACATCAAAGAGCAAACATCTTACAAATGGCAACGAGAGACCAGTTGTATTTAAGATGTCTGATATTGCTTTATGTCTGTATTAATAATAAAGTTTTCTTATGCACTATTTCTCCTCATGGAAAACCCTGCTGTCCTTATTCATATACAAGTAAAGCTGAATTGGGATCTGGATGCCTGTGTGTCTCCCAGAAGCTTTATCTGGAACAGATTTGATGAGAAAATTTACACTTTCTAACCACCTTTTTATACAGATCTGCTCTTCACTACTTTTATCCCTGGAGTCCTGGATATTTTGGTGGTTTTGACAGAGTACATCAGACACACATGTTTGCTCCATAGCGATTAAACATACATTATTGATTCTATCATTTGGAGGTAAAAAAGCTTTCAGAAGAAACTTGGAAAACAAGTCTAAATCGATTGAATTTAAAGACCAATAGAAATCCCCAGATATTGTTTCCACAGCAACAATTTGAATGTTGACTATTTCTTTGCATGTAACAGGTAATTAATGGCTTCATTTATTCAATAAAAAATTTTGGCAACTACTATAGACTAGGTAGCTAAGAAGCCAAAAGAACGAGGCCAAACTGTGTCTCGTTCTCTTCCTTTCCCAATCTAGTGCCACCAGAGAGGCAAATGAATTTTAAGAATAATGTGATGTGTACCATAATAAATGTGGGAAGGATGTACTTTCAAAGTACAGAAAGGAGGAACTAAATTTGCCTGTTGGGACTGGATGCAGACAAGAGGGATTTTATCACCTATTAAAGCAGCAGAGAAAAGACATTTGAGTTCTTCTTTTCAAGAATGAGAATAATTTATAGGATGGATGGGGGCTTGGCAGTCTGGGAGGATGGAATTGTTGGGAGGAAGGAGGTGTACCCTGTTCAGAGGACATAATCTGTGTAAAACCAAGGAGCTGTGAACACTGTGGGTTTGGAGTGTTCCTTGTGGTTCCTTGTGGTAGGAGAGAGGCACGGGGTGTGTTGAGAGAGTGACAAATTTTTCTGCTGAAAGAGTAGGCAGAGATAGGAGTAAACATTTTTATGACATCATAAGGAGTTTGAATTCACACTGTACTCAGTGGGGAACGTCGAACGATCGATGATTTACATCAGACATGCATGTAGGAACAGGAAGATCATAGCAAGGAATCATAAGGCTTGTATGACATCAGGTGATCATTATTTCTCTCTCTTTCCTTTCAAGAAAAACAATGGTCAAATAAGGCATTGCAGGTAACTGCTTCTTTCAATGTAGAAGACTCTGGAAGATATCTGCTCCTTTGTAACTTATGGAACTTCATAGTCTTTACCACCATGACACCTATTCCACCGGCTAATTCTCATGGTTTGTGATTAAATCCCAACCCTCTTGTTTTATCCTCTTGGAGATGAAGACGTTTAAGCAGCTTTTAGTTTACTTGAAGGCAATTTTAGAGTTATCTCTTGGACTTTCCACTCTAGACTAAATAGCTCTATCTCATTTATCTTTTTTTTCCCCTTCTCATGACTTCCATGCAACAACTCTTAAAACCATTTTAGTTGTTGTTTTGTGGATCTTTTCTAGTTTCTTGACATCTTCCTTGTATGTGGTAAAATAAAAAGGCAATATAGGGTTTTAAAAAGATTCTAAGTGATGTTAATGAGCATAAAGGATTATTCTTAGCCGTTTTACATTATATTGCTAAAGGACATGCCTAACATCATGTTAGGATTTTTTAAAGACACCTCTGTGCTTGTGGAAGATAGAATTATTTTTTTGATGTTTTGACCATCCATTCCTTTTTTATTTATGCAGTTAAAATATATTTAAATATATTTAATTAATATTTAATTATATTAAATTAAATTAATATTTAATTATATCAAATATATTTAAATATATTTAATTAATTTTTTAAAGTTGGCTCTATGTGCAACATGGGGCTTGAACTCACAGCCCTGAGATCAAGAGTTGCATGGTCTACTGACTAAGCCAATCAGGCAGTCTTATGCACTGAAATATTTTTAAAGCAATCCTGATACGTTCTTTCTTATTGTTGATGACTGACTTCTCTAGCAGTCTTCAAGCTATTATTTTTTCAGCTTATGGAGTTTTAATTGACAGTTTATTAAATTGTAAATATCTTACAATTTAAGATATTTAAAATATACAACCTAATGATTTGATATATCTGTACATTGTGAAAGGATTCCCTACTAAACCGCATTCTTAACTCAAGCAACAAAGTGTAAAGGAAAGAAGATAGGTTGGGTAGATCTGCATTCAAGCCCATGTCTTTGTCAGATGGGTCAGAAGTGAACAACTTAGGCTAGAAAGATCATCCCAGAATAATTATGCAATATTCTTAAAGCGTCCTAGTTTGGAGGATAACCTGCATAGTCACCTTGGACTCTATCCATTGCTAGTCCTCTCTGGCTTTCAGCTTCCTCATTGGTAAGAGGGGGAAACAATATCTAGCCAACACATTTAGCTGGAAATGTAAACACTAAAAAAGCTGTATTTTCTAGCATGGAGCCTGATACATAGTAAATCCTTTACTTAAATCCTTTCCTTTTTCTCACCTTTTTATAAAAATTATTAACTTTTCAGAACAAGTGGACTCTGTATCCTTAAATTGTCTAAATATATGAGATAAAATCATATTTGTCTAAATAACATGCTTGTGAAGTTCATCCTTACAGATGTCAGTCAGAAGTTTAATGAGCGTTCTTGCTATACCCACACCTTAAGTCATTAGTAATGATATTGCAAAGTAAAGACTTGCATGTACAATGGTCTGTGTTGTCCTTTTGCTTCATATACAACCGATAAAAATGACTCCATATTCCATCTGGTCTCTAGTTTTCAGGTTGAATCCCATTAAAATGGCATTTTACCATGTGCATTCTGAAAAATGCTATTCCCGGTGGGGCGTTGATAGCTTTTATGATGAGGGAGAAATGTTCTGGTCAAATAAGCTGTGGAGATGGGAAATGCTGGAATAACCTGAGTTAAAGAGGTTTCTACCTTGCAGGATTTCCCAAGCTTCATCATATTCCTCTATGCTGTGAATCTGTGCTGTAGTATGCTGTAGTATGCAGCATTAACAAAATAACGAACTGAACTTGGATTTTTTTCCATGGAGCACTAAAGAACTAATAGAAACACTTGGAAAAGTAGTAGCGATTAGCAGCTCAGTTTATCACATTTTCTGATTTTGGCAGAATGTTTATTCATTTCTTCATTCATTCAACAAACATGTATTTGCCCCAAATTATTTGTTGATTGAGTGCTTTGTCTCTAAGCAGTACTTTAAACCAGGTCATTTAACAATTATAGTTTTTATAGTTTTGAGGTAAGTAATTTAAAAATATAGATACCAAAAACATATATTAAATTCTGTAAATATTTCATTCATTTTTAAAAGTTTATTTGTTTTGAGAGGGGGAGAGAGTTAGAGCAGGGAGGAGCAGAGAGAGAGAGAGAGAGAGATCCTAAGCAGGCTCTGCACTGTTAGTACAGAGCCTGACGCAGAGTTTGAACTCATGAACCATGAGATCATGACCTGAGCTTGAATCAAGAGGCTGATGCTTAACCAACTGAGCCACCCAAGTGCCCCTACATTTCTTTCATTCTTATTTGGTAGGAAGAATTCAATATTCTACTAATGCTCTCCAAACTTTTTTGATTGTGCCCTCAGTTCTTTACACATTAAATGTGTATTTATTTATAAATTATATGCATGTATTAATGGATTAATATAATCACATGTTATAAAATATGCACAGAATTCAGATATTTTAAAAGGATGAGATGAAAAAGAAATAAAAATGAGAATTGTAATATTTTCCTCCTGGATTTCAATGGGTCACTTTGCCAGCCACTGGGCTGTGTGTCCCTGTTTGTTGTTTGTTTTGTTTTGTTGTGCCTCTCTCATTGGAGACTACTTGGTGAAAGAGCAACGGAAGCAGATCTAAACTTGTTACAGGCAGAGGAAGTATTTTTTTTCATCCATTATATTTGTCATGATTTATTAAAGAGTAAATTTAGATCTGACACTATTGTAAGTGGTTCGCCAGAAAAGGATAAAGAAACATTTTGTTTTTTTATCTCCATAAGCTTACTCTGATTGAAGGAAATGGGTGATAACAGAGCAATATCAGTTTAGAAGGTAGAATTCTTGGATCAATTCTGTTATCAAATATTTGTAGAACATCTATCATTTGCTAAGTGCTAGGCATCAGGGATACAGAAGTTAAGTCATAGTCTTTGTCCTTGAGGAGATTAAATGCAGCAAAGAGATATCCAGGTTAACAGTGTTCTCAGGACAAAAAGGAAGGTTACTTTGGAAAATTACATCTTAATATTATGAATATTACATTTTGAGTAAGATTTCTTTCTGTCAAAGGATTATGGGGAAAGGGTTCTTCTTGCTGGGAGGGAATCTATAACTCTCTTGTTTCTAAGTACTTTCCTTTTCTTTACCCTATTTTAGTATGTAAGACTCCTGCTCTCTTTTAAGATGCTGCTGCTAGTGATTGCTGTGCTATTTTTCCTCTTCACCTGCTCTTTGGTCTCAGTGAATTAACCATTCAAACTTGTTTTGTTAACTGCTGCCATATTGTTTACTCATCAGTATCCTCCCATTTCATCCTTTGTGATGAATACCCCAGTATATTATTACTTTAGATACATTTTATTTCACCAAGATTGTAAATTCTAGCCGATGTCCACTTACATCTCAATTACACATAGTCTTCATTAGAATTACTTAAGTGCATGTGACTTTAGAATTTTTCAAAACATTTTTGATATCTTTGTTTCATCATGCACTCACATTTGTACACATATAAGAGCTCTGGTGTTTGAAGGATGGGTATGACCTGTAGAAGTATTTCTCGGGTTTCTAGTTTTATTTTTCTGAAACGTTTCACCTCAAATAGAGTTTTAATTGTATTGGCTCTAAGTGAATGTAAACCAAGTTAGTATTGAACCAGCAGATGGAAAAATCTTTATCACTGAACAATGAAACAACTTGAATTCTTTTTTCCCCTTTTGCCATCTGGTATCTGTGCTCATATTTGAAACATTAACCATTCAGGAAAGAGTTGTTGTCTGTATCCAATAGTCAGAATCTTTCTCTGAAGACTGGTGCTTATCTTTTCAGAAGAAAAAAATGCCACAAATACAAATGGAACCCTGAACTAATATTTGACAGTCACATAAAAGCTTAAGAAAATGCAGAGTACAAAGTGAGTCTAAGGAGATGCCATTTTCAATTTATTTTCATAATCTAATTCTGTGTTGCTTGTAAAGGTTAATCTAAATCCAGCAGAACAAAGCTAGCCCACTGTTTACTTGTTATAGGCACTGCTACATTATTCTACACACAGCAAAATGAGCATAACCCTTGTTCACAACCTATTGCTATTTTTCTGAATTGTAGCAGATTTTTTTTTTTCATGCAACTCTCAAATTATCAGTAGTCAAACAGTGTCTGTAATGGTAAAATGTTTCTAATAAAACATCTAGAAAATAATTTATAATATTCACTTTGAAAAAAGCAACATAATACCTTAGCCTCCAGTTATTCGAGTAACCTTGGGGATCAACTTTTCTCTGGATGCCCAGGAATATTCCCATCACTTAACTTTATGGAAGATGAAAGCCAAAGGAGCTGAAATAGTTTAGATATTATTTTAAATATTCTCTAAGAAAATATCTATGCAACATTAGAAACTTTAGCCCCTAAGAGTCAAGCATTACAATTATCTGGTAGCAATGGTTTTAGATTTTCTGCTATTTTCATTATGTATAAACTATTTATCTCTATTTTTTTCATGAGTTTTTCTTGTATTAAAAAAACATAAAGAATTAATGTGGTAGTTTCCAATTGTACTCGAAGTCAGATTTATGGTCTAACTCTAAATCTTTTGGCATATGGGTATTCACTCTCACTTTTCAAATTGGCTTCTCTTTGAGTAGACTTTGAAGACTTTCCTTTTGTGGTTGTATTTCCATCTGGGGACCCACTGGCAAGTTCTCGCTTTGTGGCTGAGTGGACCATTTCCAGAAGTTTACTCTGTATGGACAGCTAAGACGATTCTATAAATTATTCCTTTTAGAAATAATTTTTGCTGAAGAGTGTCTGGTGGGCGAGTTTAAGAAGATTACAAATAACACTCACTAGGTTAAAGTGTAGTACTTTTTTTATATAAACTTGGACCTTTATCCTTCTGCTTAATCTAACCGGTTTATTCGGTTTTAAGACAGATACTTTAACACCTTCTCTCTCTCAATTGATCTTTCAGGTGTTGAAGATCTTTTGGCTGAAGGGATGTGATCAGCTTACTTGTGTACAGGCAGAGGACTTTCTGAATACTTTCAGCAGCTACAAGGGACACCTCCAGGGTAAGGGATCTGAACTATACTCCCGGTCCCTCAGAGTGCTGTACTCTGTACACAGCCGCTGTCATAATGGTGAGTCTGAAAACTCTTCCTCCATAGACAGTGCTCGCTGCTCTTGTGCCCGGCCATGCCTGTTACCTAAACCATCTATTTTTCACTTTCTTTATTCCATGCTGCCAAAATGTCCTCTGCTCCCTTATCTCCTCATGGCCTCTGCCTGCTTAGCTCCTATCACTTTGTGCATGCTTCTCCCTTAATGTGGATTTCAACTTTTACCCTTTCTGAGTTCTGGCTCTTTCCACATTTTGCATTCATCCCTGCCACAGAGAGTATGTGGTTGGATTGTTGCATTACCATGCAAGAGAGAGTGCTTCTGTGACTCCAAGCGCTCATGTCAGGACGTCTCAAAGGTCTTTGGTCTTTATGTGTCTGAGTCAAATAGTCATTTGGGGTTAGAAAAACAACAAAACCCCAAAACTGTACCAAAGACATTATTTGCTTGTCATTTAACTAACCTGATGTCAGGAATTTGGATTACTGTTCACCTCAGCTCTGGGAGGCAGGCAATATCCTTATCTCCATTTTATAGACATGGAAACAAGACTCAGAGAAATTCAATGCTGATAGAGCTAGGACTCAAACTCAGCTCTAACTTCAAAAGCCATGACTTAACCACTATAATATGGTAGAGGCTGGGTCACAGTGTCATGTTATTCAAAGTCTAGAATTTTATAAATTGATGCCCTCTGAGGAAGGGTCCTATAGGCAGGTAGGTACCCTGAGGCTTTACAGGAAGAGCATTTTCACCAGCAGGTACCTTTCTGCATGCATAATTTCTTGACAGCACAATGGAGACTAGCATATTTATCCTATCAAACATAATTTCTTGATGGATTGAAGATATGAAGCAAAACTCTACTGTTTAAACTTCAAAGTAATTGTGTAATGAGAGAAGTGGTACTGGGCATGGGTTTGGTTTTTGTACCCAAGCCCTGGAAATACTGACCTTTAAATTTTGGACTAATCACTCAATCTCTTACTTTATTCATCTTTAAAATTGGATCGATCTTAATTTTAAAAGGACAATTGCACACTTAATTTTTTAAAAAGATTAGATTACTTTGATAAAGGGCTTGGCATGTGATAGGAATCGAGTATATTAATGGCTTGTTTCTTATGTCTCTGAAGAGAGACTATATCTGGCTACTTAAAAAAAAAGAAAAAAGAAAAAGAAAACCTCTTAATTGAACTATAACACACAGAAAAGTGCAGAAATAATAAGTGTTCAGCTGAATTAATTATCCAAAATGAACTCACTTGTGAAACCACTTTTCTACTCAAGAAACAGAACACTGCAAATACCTTCCCTAGAAGCTCTACTCTTGTCCCCTTCCAGCCACTGAATTTTTCCCCAGAAGTAACCACTATTTTTACTTCTAATACGGTTGGTTGTTGTGAGGAAATAGGTTCTGTTTACATAAATGATTTAGAAAAAAGCATAGAGTGGAAAGTCACTACCACAGGGCAAAAGTGCTTGAGGTTAGCTTGGAAGATATTGTAATGCGATCACGAATATCTTGTTATATCACCTGCAGGAAATCATTTTCCATCTGATGCCAATATACTATTGTACTTTGATCACAAACTCACAAACTCCACTTGCCTCCCAGACCCTTTGCTTCTTACACACACAAGTTAATGGTTACTGTCTGATTGTTTTCTCTATGTTCACATGTGTAAGATCTTGATTTCTTCACGTTTACCATGGGGGTAATAGCTTGTGATCTCAATAAATACAGAGATGAAACCCCTGTTCAGAGTTCCTGTCTCCTCCTGGACATTATCCTCCCTCATATTCAATTCTGCATCTGCTTTCTTGAGGGACAAGAGACAGCTCCAGACTCATAGTCTGCAACAGTTGGTTTTGCCTACATTTCTCCTCCTCCTCCTCTTCCTCCTCCTCCTTCTTTTTTAGGTTTGTGTAAATGAAGTTACATATAATGATTCTTTTGGGCCTGGCTTCTTTTGCTAAATTATATTTGCCATATTCCTTGCTGTTATTGCATGTGGGAATAGTTTTTTAATTCATTTTGATGACTATAGTATGTTTCATTTTATAAATGTATCACAGTTTATTTGTTTCACATATGATGGACATTTGGGTTGGTTCCAGTTTTCAGTGATTGTGAATAATGTTACTATGAATGTTTCTGCATATGTCTTTTTGTTAATATGTATACATGTTGAGTGGTGCATCACTAGGAAGATATCTTTAACCTGAGTAGATAATATTAAGCAGATATCCAAAATGGCTTTCCATTTCTGCCAGTAGTATTTTTTTATTAAAAATTTTTTTTTAATGTTTTATTTATTTCTGAGAGTGAGAGAGAGCGCGCGCGCGAGCAAGCATGAACAGGGGAGGGTCAGAGAGAGAGGGAGATACAGAATCCAAAACAGTCTCCAGGCTCTGAGCTGGCAGTTAGCACAGAGCCCGACGCAGGGCTTGAACCCACAAACCGTGAGATCATGAACTGAGCTGAAGTTGAACGCTTAACCGACTGAGCCACCCAGGTGCTCCTCTGCCAGTAGTATTTAAATGCTTGTGGCTCCCCAGACTGGCCAACTTGTAGCATTTTCTGTCATTTGAATTGTGATGAGTTTATAGAGTTGTTTTGACCACTACCTTTCTTCCCAAGTCAAACACTGTTATGAACTCAAACCTTTGATTCAGCAATGAAAATGTATAGAGAATGTACAAATGGTGGCTTGCACTAAGATCTTACACACATTGCTCACAGGCCATATTGTTATCTCTGCCATCTTCGGTGCCCCTGCTATGGTGATTTCAGTGCTAAAAGTTTTGCATTTCTCTGAACAGTGACATTTTATTTAATTTTTAAAGCTGTAGGTGAAATTACAAATACCTTTTTCTTTTCTCTTTTGCTTTCTTGAGCTGACAGAAAGGGAAGCGCTATCTAAGGAACAAGGTGTGAGTGAATCTGCCAGAGGCTAGAGCCATCCATGATTTACATCCTTCCCTATCTCTTTGGGAGAGCACTGTTTTCATGTCTCTGTGCAGCTTGCAATTTTTGAAGGGCACGTTAATAAAGGTGCACTCTAAGGAAGATAGGGAAAGGTCAACTAGTGCTTCTTAACTAGTTTTAAAAAACTTCTGACTTCTACAGTTGTACAGGTATGTGCACAGACATAATTGTTAAGGGCTTACCCTACAACGTAGTCAAAAATAATGTGTTTTTTCTCTAGCATTGGCCTTTTAAAATGTCAGTAACTTTGTTAATTCCAAACCAATTAGTTTCACACTTTTCAAAGGATAAACTCACACTACTCATATGTATCTCTATATTGTGATACAATAAAAACATATATATGTATATATGTATACACATATACACCTGCACACATTTACTTATTACTTTCAGTCCTAGGTACGATGCTATTGTTCTCATTACTTTAACTTAATATGCAAGGTTTAGAAAGATTCTAAGTAAAATATGTATGCTGATCAAAAGGTAACTTGTGGCTTATAAGTATTTTCACTTTGAATATTTAGAAAATATATTTAGGATCTAAAAATTATGGCGAGGCTGCTCTGAAAATCCCCCAGTTCTGACTCTACATGGCTATGCTCTGGGTGTGAATTTGTGATAGAATGAAGGCAAAATCTCTGTTCTCAAGGTTGCCAATACGCTACAGGTTTTCACTTTGTATACATTCAAAATCATGACGTTATTAAGGCAGAGCAGTAATTTTTATTCTTATCTGCCTCTACTGAATCTCACTGGTTTTACTTATTTTTCTCCTTCATAATTTCTGATGGTTAAAACACCATTGTAGGGGTACCTGGATGGCTCAGTTGGCAATGTCACCTGACTTTGGCTCAAGTCATGATCTCACGGTTCGTGGGTTCAAGCCCCACATCGGGCTCTGTACTGACAGTTCAGGGTCTGGAGCCTGCTTCAGATTCTGTATCTCCCTCTCTCTCTGACCCTCTCCTGCTCACACTGTCTCTCAGAAATAAATACAATACATTAAAAATTTTTTAAAAAAGGTAAAACACCATTGTATCCAGGAGTTTAAATATTTTCTATTCTGGTTATAAAAATTAGATCACCTTTATTGGAATTGGGGGTAAAGTGCTCATAGGCAATCACTCTATGAAAAGGGTGCCAAGTGGAAGGTTCTTTCTTCTACTGAAGTCTTTGTATCTAGCCAGTGGATTTGATACCATTGCATATTTGGTATGGCTTTTGATGTAGGGATATCAAATTAAATTTTGTGCCTTATTTTGACATTGTGTGATTCTTTCTTTCTTTCTTTCTTTCTTTCTTTCTCTTTTTTATTTGTTTATCTTTTGGCTAAGCAACAAATGGATGGATTGTTCATATTAATCTTTCATGGGATCAAGAGATTTCAATACACTAAGGCTAAGCATGAACAGCAATAGAATGTCCTTGATTATTATTATGTAGAATCTCATGGATTACTATGTAAGGTCAAAGATGATAGTTCTTTACAAATTAATTTACGGGCTTGATATAATTCTCCTCAAAAATCTCAGTATGATTATCTGAAACTTTACAGAGTCATATTAATTTTTCAGCTAGAAGAAGGAAAAAGTAAGAAAAACTAAGAAAATATTGAAAAAACATAGTAGATAGGAGGTTTGCCCCCATGAACAATTAAAAGCTACATTAATCCAATGTTTAAAAACTGTAAGTCAGTCAATCTAATTTATGTGTAGGTTTGCAAAATTTTAATAAATATGTATTTGGATATAATATTCAAATACTGTCTATTCACATACCTATCTACCCACCTAAATCCTAATTTTAATAATCAATTTTATGTCTATCTGTTCATCTGTATGCTTTATGTACATTTGGAAAATTTACCAAAAAGTATGCAGGGACTATATAAAATGCTCTAAGAATTTTATTGAGTGGTATGACACATTATTAAATTATGTCCCTACATAGGAAATGGCTTGTAGGACAATATAAATTTCTTTGATGCACATTGTGACATACTGCCTAGCACATAAAATAAGCATTCAATGAATGTTTCTTAAATCAATCAATGAATATAAAACAGTTTGTGGCATTTTGTAATCAGTTATTGAAAGCCTTATATCAGTATGAGATATAATCTAAATCAGTATTAATCTGTATAAAGCAATTGTCAGGATAATTAGGTTAAAATGTTTTATCTTAGTTACCTGGTAAGAATATATTTAGAGGAGATCAGGAACTATGGATGAAGAAAACTCTTGAAGTTTGCCACATTAATGTTTTTGAATGAATAGGAAAACAATCTACCAGAAAATAGTAGCTGGGAAAAAGGTAAGGGATCATCTGCGCTCATGCCCTCGATTATATACTTGTACATATTTGCACTGTAGGGCAATATCAGCTAGGAGTAATCTGGCATATCAGACATTACATTCAAAACAATAGGAAATTAGGATGAAATGCAGATTTCGAAGGGAGAGAGAAACCTAGACTGAGATTTAATGATTGTTCCCCCTGATATATGATCCATCAAAGTCCCTCTCAATCTAATTACTCATGAATATGGGAAATCAACTGCAATTTATTCCCAGGGATCAATTAGTGCTTTTCTTGCTAGATTGATCCTTCATGAGTTTCTGATCACTATGCCCGGATTTGGACCAGTGATGTAGAGTGCATTCATTTTTCATTCATGCATTCCTTCAATAAATATTTATGAAATGCCTACGAAGTGGCATAATAGTGCTAGGTGCTGTTGATATAATAGGAAATGAGACCTGACTTCTGCTGTCTCAAGGAAAAAGAATGGGAAGTATTGGGGGGATACATTTTGGTGTATTCACAGAATATGGTATATGGGTGGTAGAGTAGCTGGAGAAGTTGTGTGTAGATCAAAAATTGTGCAGACTATATAAAATATAAGTCATGATAAGAAGTTGAGACTAACTCCTAAGAAGAACATGGCACCATTGGAGATTTTTAAGCAGTGGAAGAACATGGTCATATTTGCATTTTAGAAAGATCACACTATCTACAGTGCCAAGGAGAATGGAGGCTTTTAAAATAATTCACACAGGGAGAATATAGGTTTTCTAAGGGTCGACAGGTTATGTATTTGGGATCCTCTTTAAGAAAAGAATACAGGGGCACCTGGGTGGCTCAGTCGGTTAAGCATCAGACTTCTGCTCAGGTCATGATCTCATGGTTCATGGGTGTGAGTCCCATGTCAAGCTCTGTGCTGACAGCTCAGAGACTGGTACCTGCTTTGGATTCTGTGTCTCCCTCACTCTGCTCCTCCCCTGCTCATGCTCTGTCTCTCTCTGTCTCTCAAATATAAATAAATGTTAAAAATTAAAAAAAATGTATTTTTAAAAAAGAAAATACAATTGTTTGAATACAAAATTAGAGACGATTCTAGAAGCGACCTTAACTCTCATGAGTCATCCTCTAGATTCACCTCTAGACTAGAGAAGTGATTTAGATGGTCTGAACTATGGCAGTGATAGTAGAGATGAAGAGAAATGAATAGATAAGGAAATTTGAAAGACTTGTGATTAGATGTGCAAGATACAAAGGAGTGATCAAAGATGATGCTTCATTTTCTGGCTTCAACATTTAACTAGGTAGATAGAGGATCTCTTCACTGAAATAGGAAACACAGAAGTAGATTTTGGTGGCAATATGATATATTTTAAGAAGTATGACAACTGATGTCAGGTTGAAGTGATGGTGAAACATTTAGGTGTGAAGCTCAAGATAGTTGAAATTATCCTGCTCCAGACATGGCTCAATTCATTTTGGCAGCTTATGTGTTCAACATCCTGAGGATGAATATAATGCCTCATCAACTGTGGTTTTCAAAAGTAGATGTAGACTTCAACCCGCATAGTAAATAGTAAAATGATCATTGCCTTGCAGCACTATTGTCTAGGTCTGAAAACTAATGGTGGGTTATATAGACTCTTGCTGTTTTTCTCACCTTTAATGTGATGTCTTTCAGGATGATTTTTTTCTTGGTCCCTAGCACTATAATATTGGGACAAATCCTGCTTAGCAAGCAGGTTACCCGGAAGGCTTTCATTTCTCTGGGGATGATGAATTCTTGGTTGTGTGTGTAGGGTTTCTCTAATGTAGGTCAGTGTCTGAGCTTCCTTTGATTGTTAATCCATAGTCTTGAACTGATTATGCAACCCACTGAGGACCTGCTAAATACAATGTTTTAAAGTTCAACGGCAAATTTTCTTCCCATTGTCCATTAACTTGAAAATGGTTGAACAAATTTTTCTTGTACTTTTCATGAAAATAAAGAAAAATATGCTTCCAAAGAATCTAAAAATCATCTTACTAGGAAAGTTTTAGATAGTTATCAAATGACTTAATACAAGAGATAATAATAGAGACTGTTTTGCAATCTAAAATACAGCATTTTCTACTATGAACACTGTAATTACTATTTACAGCTAGATTATAGGGAAATCTGTGGGTGTCATGGAATTCAGTTTCAGAATTATGGAAACTCTGTTTGCATAATGAAAGGGCTAGTTAGTAAATTCCCTCCTATTTTCTAACCTATTTAAGCAGATCATGTATGTGCCAATATTTCTTTGCTAACTATGGTGAAGGAGACAACCAACTTTAAATCTTCTATTGCTGAATAATACCCATAATAACTGTGTATAATATATGGTTCATAATTAGTGGATATGCTGAGGATTTTTAAGAAGTGCATTAGATATGGCATAGATACAAATTTCTGCTTCATTAAATGACTTTATAGACTATATTTTGCTGCTTTTGCATATGCATTTTTTTCCTGTTTGATAGCAGGATTACTTTACAGCCTCTTAATGAGAATACCTTTTTTTTTTTATTGGAACCTTTTCTGAAGTTTTACTGAAGCTCTCAGTGACCTATTTCTAATGATTTTAGAGCTCTAAAATTTTCTCTCCCTTATAAGTAGCTTTAACTTATGTTTGATTAGTGGCTTTGGAAGTAGATTCACAATCTAATTTTAGGAAGGAAATCTTTTCTTACGGGAGAAACAAATTCAAAAATAACCTTGCACATCACAGGATGCCTATGAATTATGGAAATGGCTCACATCCCTGCACCACTTATTAGGCAAAGAGAGGGTGAAAGTCAGAGATGGTTCCTCTTAGTTGCATTTCGTTCTCAGTTGTGTATGTGCAGGAAAATTCCTCTGTAATAGCCTCTTTAATAAACACTGAGAACTTAGATGAATATGTTCATGGGGGGGTCTGAGAAATGATTATAATGCAATGTAGAGTGTTCTAAGCTTGTAGTCCTGTAGAAGCATGACAGAGATGCTCATATTGGGTGTTTGTGAGAAAGGGTGGGAACTTTGCAAGCATTTATACACCCAATATTCAAGGAAGTTTAAAATTCTTATTTGGAATTTGCAGTAACTTTGACTTAAACATAAAGAAATACTGTGATGATTGAGCTGGACCCTGAAAAGTGAATCGTTGGGCCCTGGAAAGTGAATAGGGTTTCAGTCACCATACAAAATGGAAGAAGGCTATCCAACTAAGAGCAAGAGTCAGAGACATTTATCCATATTATCATTTTTTTCCTGTTAGAGTAAATTTTTGTTTTAACTTCAGAGAAACAAGTATACTTTATAAAACTGAAACAATTTACAAATATGTAAAGAAGCAAATATCCACTCTGTTCTTCATTTTCTTTTGAAAACTTTTTTAATGTTTATTTATTTTTTGAGAGAGAGAGAGAGTGAGGGAGGGGCAGAGAGAGAGGGGGAGACACAAAATCCGAAGAAGGCTCTAGGTGCTGAGCTGTCAGCACAGAGCCCGACGTGGGGCCTGAACTCACTAATCATGAGATCATGACTTGAGTGAAGTCAGATGCTGATCTGACTGAGCCATCCGGGTGCTCCTGTGTTCTTTGTTTTCCTCCCTATTCCCAACCCCTATTCATACTTCCCCCTGCATGTTTGATATCAATTCTCTGAAGGCTTTTCCTATATATTTAATCATTTACATATCTGTGTGTGTATGTGTGTGTGTGTGTGTGTGTGTGTGGTTAGCGTCCTTGTTTTGTAACTTGCACCCCTAAATATGCCTTATTAGCCTTTCATGTTAGTGCACTTCAGTCTACCCTATTCATCTTAAGAGTGACCAATGAATATACCATAATTTATTTAACTATTACCATATATAGGCTGTCTATAGTTTTTCCACATTATAAATTTTAAACTTTTTAAAAAATTTAATTTATTTTAATTTATTCTTGGGAGAAAGAGAGACAGAATGCAAGCAAGGAGGGACAGATAGAGAGGGAGACACACAATCTGAAGCAGCCTCCAGGCTCTGAGCTGTCAGCACAGAGCCCGACGGGGCACAAACCCACGAACCGGGAGATCATAACCTGAGCCAAAGTTAGTCACCCAACGGACTGAGCCACACAGGTGCCCTAGCTTTTCCTCATTATATAAAACGCTCTAATGAACATCTACATCCATACTCTCATTGATTCCTCTAACATCCTGTTCCTTTCCCCCTCATTTTTCTGCACCATATCTTTGTACTAATGTGTAATGCTGTAGGATAGGTCTTGAAAGTTGAAATATTAGGTCAATTTAAATATTGCTGTACAGTTTCAAACTTCTCTCCCCCAAACTGGTCCAGCACCACTTTTGGTCTACCACCAAAAAGGTAGTGGTGCTTAACCTTGCATACATTTTTGCCTGTTTAGCTAGATAAAATGATAAATTATCTTTATTTTTTTGGTTTGCTTCTCTTGTTCCCGAAATGGCGGACTTTAACATCTTTTCACATGTTCCTTGATTCAACGGAATGCTTGTATTTGTTGTTGTTGTTGACTTTTATAATGATTTTTTTTTCTAAGTGATTTCAGGATATCTTTATCCAGCTGGGCTATTATATTTTTGTCTGTTATATGTTTGCAAATATTTCTTCCAAGAGTGCCACTTATTATTTTAAATTTGTCTTTTGTGACAGAAAAATTTTAAATTTTGATGTAGTTAAATACGTCACTCTGTGTGTGTGTGGGGGGTTTCTGTATTATATCTCTTGTCTTTGTCAGACTGACTATAAAAATGTTGTTCTTTGATTCGCCTTTTTTTTTTTTCTAATTTTTTTAAAATTCATTTCTAGGAGAGAGAGAGAGACAGCGTGAGCAGGGGAGGGTCAGAGAGAGAGGGAGTCACAGACTGAAACAGGCTCCAGGCTCTGAGCTGGCAGTCAGCACAGAGCCCGACGCGGGGCCCGAACGAACCGCGAGATCATGACCTAAGCGAAAGTCGGACGCTTAACCGACTAAGCCACCCAGGCGCCCTAAAAATGTTGTTCTTAAAAACAATTTCTGTTGGTACTCTCATAGGTTTTTTTAAGATATTTTTAATGTTTGTTTATTTTTGAGAGAGAGAGGACGAGGGAGAGTGAGAAAGAGAGCAAGAGTGGGGGAAGAGTAGAGAGAGGGGGAGACAGAATCCAAAGCAGGCTCTGTGCTGTCAGTGCAAAGCCCTACGTGGGGTTGAACCCACAATCACTGAGATCATGACCTGAGCCAAATTCTGACATTCAACAGACTGAGACACCCGGATGCGCCTCATTTTAATGTTTAATGTTTTTTAATGTTAGATTTTTAATACTTACAAAATTTATTTTTACATAAGATGTTGGTTATGGCTGAGATTTCTGGGAAATCACACCTTAATTTAATTTTTTATTTACATATATAATTAGATTCTGTTTCCCAGCCTCCTGTGCAACTAGGTGGGACCATGTAACTAAATTGCAGCCAATGGAATCAGAGCTGAGTGATATACACCAGTTCCAGTTTGGGGCTATAATAACCTTTCAAGAGAGATAGACCCTCTCCCAAAAGGATCTTGTAAGGCCATGTTTTAAAGGTGGTGAGGTCAACTCTGGGAAGTATTTAAATCCAATTAGAGGAGAGCCACCCACCAATCAAAAGCAGCCATTTTAGACTGCTTTCTATGTCAAGAAAGAAACTCTTCCTTCTTTCTTTAGACTTTTCTTTCTTCTTTCTATATATTTAAGCCACTGAGATTTTAGGGTTTATCTTTTAGGACAGCTGTATAACCAACATACAAAATAAGATTATGGCTTAACTTTTCCCCAACTATAAGGTCAGTGGTTCCAACACGCTATTCTAACACTCTGTCCTTTATCCTCTAATTTGAAATTCTACCTTTAGCATATTCTAAGTTTCCATGGTTATAGGTATGATTTTGGACTCTATTTTGTTTTATTGAGCTACTTGCATATTCCTGAAACAATACCATGATATATATATATTTTTTTACTATAGCTTATAATAGTGCTTGACATCTAAGTAGCAGAGTGATCTTTAAAAACTCAGGTTAGTCTTAGTTTTATTCCTTCAAACTCTTTCCATGAATCATAGAATAAAATGCAACATGTCAAACATGGTCTATCAAGGCTTGACTGCTGCCTATTTTTTTTTTTACCTGTTTCCTTTCTTTCCTGCTGTTCACTGAGCCTCAGCTGCTTCAGTTTTCATGAAAATGCAAGATATCTTCTCGCCTCTGGACCTTCCTGAATGAGATACTATTCATCTTCTATGTCTCAGATCTAAGAATGATTCTTTAGAAGAATTTTTTTCCTGACCTCCTGTCAAATGAGTTACCATTATTAAACAGTTTTAGGACATCTTGCATTGCAGTTATTGTACTTTAAATATTTATTTGTAGCTTTATTTTATTTTATTTTTTTTCAAATATTTTTATTTATTTCTAGGAGAGAGAGAGAGAAACTGCGTGAGCAGGGGAGGGTCAGAGAGAGAGGGAGATACAGACTCTGAAACAGGCTCCAGGCTCTGAGCTGGCAGTCAGCACAGAGCCCGACGTGGGGCTCGAACCCACGAATCGCGAGATCATGACCTAAGTGAAAGTCGGACGCTTAACCGACTAAGCCACCCAGGTGCCCCATTTGTGGCTTTATTTTAATATTTTCTTCTTTTCTGGATTTAAAATCCGTGAGGTCAGAATAGCATTTTTCACTTATTATGTATCCTCAACATCCAGTGTAATACTTGACACATGCTAGATACTTCATAAATGTTTGTTGAATAACTTAAGAATCTGAGGAATAATTTGACAGGCATGTCCAAACATTATAGATTTATGACTGGGACCAGTTTCAGTATATCCAGATGAGCTCTTGTTCCCCTATGACTTTTGTCTGTTATGTAAACATAGAGAGGTCCTTGTTGATTTCACTTACACGTGAAGATATTCCTAAATATAAGCAATTTAAGGACATATGTCACGTGGAAGAAAAGGATTTGACTTGGAGGATTTTTTCATTATCAGACCCACAGGTGAATCCACTCTTCACTGGCATCACATGAATCTCATCACACATGTAATGAAATGGTGAAAATCAAAAAATTTTTTTAATAACCATGGAGGCATTGGTTGTACTCTATGTTGTATGTAAAGTAAGTATGAAACTCAATGGAACTTTGAAGAGTACATATTATAAATAAATATTCCTACATTGTCCAGATACTTTTTCATTAACTGTAGGCCTCTTCAAGAGCAAAGATGATACTGTATACAAGTTCTGTATAAAACCAAGACCTTTCCTACTTAGGGGACTGACTATGTCAAACCCCTATATATTGCTACATCTGTCAGGGTACTAGAAGCAAATAGCTTATTCACATGGTATAATTGAAGAGTCTTTTATTTTTTTTACAAATAGTTTATTGACAAGTTGGTTTCCATATAACACCCAGTGCTCATCCCCACAAGTGCCCTCCTCCATGTCCATCTCCCTGAAGAGTCTTTTATAGGAGTCTATTGAAATGCTGTGGATAGAATTAAAGACCAATAAAGGAGGGTGAGCTCCCTCACTGTTGGTACTAATGGGGTCTTATTACCAGCCCCAAACATGAGGGGATAAGGGTAGAGAAAAAGTTACTGGAACTTACAGATTGGGCCACCCAATAGGAACCATGCCTTTGGTGGAAGCGCATTGGTAACCTGTGGTAATGTGTCAGAGAGAAAGATAGGGGAATAAAATCTTCCTCTCATTTTCTTCTTACTCTATGATCTTATGCTGCAATCTCTCATTTGTTTAATTCAGCTAGAAGCTAGATGGGAAGGTAGCCTCTTGATGTCATTAATAGGGGTCATAAAGGTCTTGGGAGACTAAAGTAGGGTGATGAAAGGTAGACTGAGGATTTGGAGGATGAGCAGAAGATATCTAGGATGCTCTGATGTAGCTAGAATTTATTTTACTTTTTTTTAAGTTTATTTATTTTGAGAGAAAGAGAGAGAGAGGGAGAGGGAGGGGCTGAGAGACTGGTAGAGAGAGGAACCCAAGCAGGCTCCACACTGTCAGTATGGAATCCAAGTGGGGCTCAATCTCACAACCATGAGATCATGACCTGACCTGAAATCAAGAGTCAGACGCTTAACCAACTGAGCCACCCAGGTGCCTCTAGAATTTATTTTTAGTACATAAATAGATTGAATATTAATTTCACATATTTTCTAGTTCCAAGCCAACATTTCCAGCACCATTTGTAGAAACTTTATTTTCCCTAATACTTTCTGAATCCATTTAAATTATCATAGGTCCATTTAAATTAGAGTCTGTTATGGGATTTGTGTTCTGGATTATGCTCTTCTCTGTTTATAGTAGTTTCATAGAATGCTTACTATTTTATATGATAGGCCTTTTCTTATTATATTTTTCAGATTTAAGGGTTTCTTTTAGCAATTGTGGTTTCAGACAAAATTTTTATAGGGACCTAGGCCACTAAAAATCTTCAGGCTATGTGAGGGAAAAGACCATGTTTCTCCCATTATATAACACCTTTCACAAGTATATGGAATTCAGTATCTAGTATGTTGCAGACATACATAAAGAATAAAGGATGGCTAAGTAAATTAATATAAATTTATTTAACAATGTAGTGAAGTATATATGTTCTAAAAGAATAGAATAATGCAATATGTGCTGCAGATAAGATGTTAAGACATTTATGTCTCTACTAGTAGAGAAAAACACTTGCTTGTAGGCATATTATGAATAGTTTCATGACTTGCACTTTATTTCATAATGACATCTTTGATTCTAAAGTAGTGATGTTCCCAAGGCTATAAATAGAAGAAAGACATATGAATATAATATATACACTGAGGGGATCCTCTGAGTCCCTGAGGATCAGATTTTCTGTGACCCCATATAACACACTATTTTTTTAAATGTTTTATTTATTTCTAGGAGAGAGAGAGACAGCGTGAGCAGGGGAGGGTCAGAGAGAGAGGGAGTCACAGACTCTGAAACAGGCTCCAGGCTCTGAGCTGGCAGTCAGCACAGAGCCCAACGGAGGGCTCGAACTCACGAACCGTGAGATCATGACCTAAGCGAAAGTCGGACACTTAACCGACTAAGCCACCAGGCGCCCCCCATATAACACACTATTGATCACCCCTTCTCTCTTGCCACCCTTACTTCTCAGTACAAATTGGTCAGTGTCAATTGGAGGGGGAAGATAATCAATTTGCACTCACATTAAAATTAGATGTATTCTGAAAGAAGGCAATCACCTGGGCTTGGACCCCTAGCTTTACCCATTTTAGGACATGAATGCCTAAGCTAATATTCCAAAGTAGTATAAGTGTAGGTAAATATATATATATACACACCTGTGCATATGTGGGTAAAAGACTGGAAGATACCCTAAAATAGATTCTAATGGTGATCTTTCTAAAGTTTTACAGTTTTAATCACATTGTGCCTCAAAGATGAAATTATATACTCTTAAAATATTGGAAACTTTCTCAAAACCATGGAAACTATGCGTGAGATGTAAGATGACTGGACAGCCAAATAAGTCTTTCCTATTATGATTATATGGTGTTCTTTCCCTTTCAATTTCTAAGTGTATATATTATATTCATATGTCTCTTTCTTCTATTTATAGCCTTGGGAACATCACTAGTTTAGAATCAAAGGTGTCATTATGAAATAAAGTGCAAGTCATGAAATGATTCATAATATGCCTATAGGCAACTGTTTTTCTCTACTACTAACAGTTCTACTTTCATGCTAAATAATGCATTTGAGGCACAGTCAGTAATCTTCCTAAGCAGAGTGCAAGGAGCCTCTAAGAGATAGGCAAGGCCATTCCATGACTCTGCTGGTCTTCCAGAATGCTTGTCACCTAATGTAATTCAGGTAAATTAGCAGGCAATAAAGCTTGCAAGAGAAGTGATATTCATTCCCCACATTGGTGCAGAAGTGAATATTATAATTCTTCCAGTTGGGTTGCTGAATTCATTCTGATTACATCAGTGAGAACATTTTCAAAGGTAATGGATGTACCATTCTCCAGAACCCAGTAGCAGTCCCCTAAATATTATGCTTGTGGTGAATCCCTAAATTTTAAAATATTCTCTGAAAGTGATATTGGGGGAGTTTGGGCTTGTTATTGAAAAGCAGTAACTTGTGCACCAGGAGTCCTCAACTGTTTTGCTCTTGTATTTAAGTTATGCTTATCTCAGCAAATTCTTGGTTAGATGACCTTTCTGTTTCTCAACTAACAAGAGTAGTAAGGATTATAGTATTGGTCAAGCCTTTCAGAAGAGAAGAAAACATAATGGATAGATGAATTTGTCTTAAATGGTGACTTATTAATTTAGAGTAAAATATATGTCACAAGCAATTCTAGAACTTTTTCATTGCTGACACTCATAGATTATTATTTTTTAATTTTTTAATGTTTATTTATAATGAGAGAGACAGACAGAGTGCTAGTGGGGGAGAGGTAGAGAGACTGGGAGACACAGAATCTAAAGCAGGCTCCAGGCTCTCAGCTGTCAGCACCCAGCCGATGCGGGGCTCAGACTTATGAACTGTGAGATCATGACGTGAGCCGAAGTCGGATGCTCAACCGACTGAGCCACCCAGGCGCCAGAACCCTCATAGATTATTGAAAAGATGCTAAAAAACCATAATTCTAGACATGAAATAACTTGTATTAAGATCTGAATCAGTTCAGGTGACCTTCAAGAATCAATTACTTTAGGTTAGATTTCTCCTAGATGTGATTTTAAAAAATCTGCATAGGATGGGCAAATTTAGTAACTGATACAGATATTTTTTAAACTATCTAAGTCAGTTCAACAAATAGTCATTGAGCACTTGCTGTGTGCCAGACACATTGATGGTAATTGAAATAAAGAAAACTTGGTGCCTGATCTTTGGCATTATTATTCATGTACACAATCTGGATAAATCTTACTTGAAGAAGAGTATTCTAGATAAGCCTTTTTTTTTTTTTTTTTTTTAAATAAGAGATTTGACGACAGAATGAAGCTTGTAGATAAAGACACTGCTATTGGCCTTATGGTTGCCAGAAAGGAGAAAAGTAAGTAGAGATTTTGCTCACTGTTCCTATGTTAGGTGAATTGGGCCTGAGTAGGTTAACATTCTATGAGGTTAGACTGTCTGAGGAATACTGGATGGTACATTCAGATTACTTTAACAAGTAGCAGTGTTATAAGGAGATTCTTTGGCTTGAGGTGATGGTTTCATCATCTTTGAACCATTGTCCTTTTTTCTATGGGCACAATATAGTCTGGCAGTGATAGGATGCAGCATACTAAATCCTCTCATTGTGTCTGAATGTGGAGGTAAAGAAATTTTTTTTCAAAACGCAGACGGAAATGTGGTTGCTTTCACAATTTCTGGAGGAAGAAGTTAACTAATAATCTGAAACTACGCAATTTGTGCAGCTATTCTTTGAGTTGGGGTTTCTGTAATGCTTCAGATAAACATATTAACAATATGAAGCATCTCTGACCATCTGAATACTAAAGTGAGAAAGGTCAATATATTCATCTGAGCCTTCAAACCTAGTTAATATTGGTTGATAGCAAGTCTTTTTCAAAGTTGCCTTCAGGAAGTTTATTCATATTGATCAACTCTGGCTAGCAATGTGTTAAAATGACTATCCTAGAAGGTTGGATTTAAAGAAAAATAAAAAGAATGAATATCCAACAAATTTTGTGTAGAAGTTTAAACTATAAAACAACTATTGGTTTCTTAGATAAAAGGAGATGAATTTTGAAACATCATAATCTATAGAAATTTGTGAGTTTATGAATCCACTATGAAATATATTAAATGAATACTTATACATTTACATATATATATGTATCTCCAAATGGTGAAGAAAGAAATGTTGTCATTTCTCTCTTTATCTGCAGCAGCTGTCAGAGAGTCTGGCCCATGGGAGTGCTCAGTAAATGTTGAATGATTAGATGAACAAATGAAGGAATGAAGGGATGAATGAAGCCTGGTTTGTTTTAAGCTTCTCTGAATTCCATGTATAAATAAGATTAGTCTTTTCCTGCAAGAGGAAAGACCAATGAACACACTAATTAACTGAAGTTCTCTTTGTTTGCCAACTTTTTAATTAATTGAAGTCAGCATGATTCCTTGTCCCCCCAGTACCTTGAATAATCACTGGCATATAATAGTGCTAATTACTCATATGAGTGAATGAATGTTCTAGTGAGACTAGATATTTTCACCATTTTCATTCACTATACTCTTTTTTTTTAATGTTTTATTTCTAGCAGAGAGAGAGAGAGAGAGAGAGTGAGCAGGGGAAGGTCAGAGAGAGAGGGAGACACAGACTCTGAAATAGGCCCCAGGCTCTGAGCTGGCAGTCAGCACAGAGCCCGATCTGAGGCTCGAACCCATGAACCGCGAGATCATGACCTAAGCGAAAGTCGGACACTTAACCGACTAAGCCACCCAGGCTCCTCTTATTCACTATACTCTTAATCCTCCCTTATTATCTATATTAAAACCCCTCATTTTCTGTGAAGCGTGTTTCATCTGATCCTTTAACTCACAGTGGTTCTCTTTCTTTGAACTTTGGTGCATGCCATCTTTACATTTTTTAAATTAACATCTAGAAATCACAGTGATTTACCTTTATCTGCTTTTGGGAATTTATCGTGAAGACAGATTATAAAATATGGGGCAAACTCTTTTGGAAGATGCTCATTGCATTGCTGTTTTTAAGAGTGAAGCAGCTGTATTCTGTTTTGCCAGTTTTTAGGAGTACAAAGTAAGGTCAAATTTCCTATTAACATTCACATCCAAGGAATCTGAGCTGCTATCTTGCTTTTTCTTCCTAGAGTTCCTCTCCCAAGTTAAGTTCAAGGTATCTAGGGATATTTATGTAGTCCAAAGAATTTGTCATTATAACTTCAATGAAAAAGAGCTGGAAGAAAAATCTACTCACCTCACCTCACCTCATCACAGGACTTGTTCAACGTGGCTGATACCGCTGATACTGTGATATGGAGTCACTTCTGAAAGTATGAAGTCCAGAATCAGGATTTGAACATCACTGGAATCACTACAGAAAACAAAAAACCCAGCTTCAGCTGATTTGACACTTGTTTCTCTGTGTGCAGGAGAGAAAACCCTTTCCTTCCAGGTGATATTATAATATGTTTACTGCACACTGAAGTGTATATTGGCTCCCAAATGTTGCAGTTCTTAGTGACCAGTTCATTCAATCACACACCCAGCTGTCATTCTCAAGGCGTATCATAGTGGCTATGTCAGGAATGGCTTCAGTATTATCCGAATGCTACCCAAGTAGCTGTTCATTATAACATTCTAGAGCTTCACATTGGGCCCACTCACCAGTCCAGAGTAGTACCTGTTTTTTCCTAGGGGTTTTCTTTAGGACACCTAGACTTTGTCATGATCTGGCTTTAGGTAGATTCCAATAACATTGAACATCCTAGGAGAAAGATTCTTCTTTTAGAAAGCTTGTTGGTCCAGGGGCGCCTGGGTGGCTTAGTCGGTTGAGCGTCCGACTTTCGCTTAGGTCATTATCTCGCGGTTCGTGGGTTCGAGCCCCGCGTCGGGCTCTGTGCTGACTGCCAGCTCAGAGCCTGGAGCCTGTTTCAGTCTGTGACTCCCATTCTCTCTGACCTCCCCTGCTCATGCTGTCTCTCTCTCTCTCTCCTAGAAATAAATAAAACATTAAAAAAAAAAAAAGAAAGAAAGAAAGCTTGTTGGTCCTGCATAAAGTTTTAGTGCACCTGGTGTGGTAGGAGAGGAATGCACCAATTACTTGTATTTTAAATCCTAGGCACTTATAACATTTTTGACAATCTGCTATATTCTTGCTGTTTTATATTGTAAACTGAAGTGTCATTCATTTTACCTTCCCCAAACTAGGTTCTCCCTAAGATAACTGATGGCTTCACTAAGAAATTGGTAGCACTTTTATAGGATATTTTTCTCTTTTAAAAATTATAGTCTGCCTCACTGGGCAAATTGCTGCACTAGCATACAAAAAGGAAATAAGTCAAAAGCCCAAAGATAGAATAATGACTAAGTAAACTGGTCAGTATACTAATTCAATTGGATGTTATGCAGGTACTAAAATTGAGATTATGCAGACCATAGAATGATATTAAGTATATTCATAAGTTATTAAATGAAAAAGCAAAAGCAGGTCCCAAATTTGAACATATACTTCTGTGATACATATATATATATAATATATATTCTTCAAGATATGTAACTACTTTGCCATGACCTTAATTTTTAGAAGGGCATGTAGTCCATTACTAGAAAGTCTTAGGTGATGGAATGCCTACAAGTAGTTCAATACTGTTCTCTGCCTCTTGCCTCAAATCATTTTTAGGTCCATTATGAGTTCATTTGGATGGAGATCAAGGGGTCTCTTCTGTCTGGGCTGCTTTCTTCTCCCCTTCCCTTAATGTCCCTTTGTCTTTACTCTTTGGCTGTTCCCTCAGAATTAGACTTCTCTTTCCTCTTGGTGTCTCAGATTCCATTGTTTCTTTTTCAAAGAGGTAGTGTGTGTGTGTGTGTGTGTGTGTGTGTGTGTGTGTGTGTGTGTGTGTGTATAAATGGCATAGCTCAGTCCTGCTTAGTGGATAAACATCCACAAGACAAACAAACCTTTCAAATACTAAAGTGAAAGGGCTCTTAAGGACATAATTGTTCCTTTTGTCTCTCTTCTTCTATTTTGCTAACATGATTTGGATCCCATAATGGGATGACCACCTTCTTTTTCCCCAAAATGAGTGAGGCAAGAAGGAAACCCTACTATCCTATATTTAGGGGAACGGAACCAGAAATGAATCTTTAAACACCAAAAGATTTATGGTGCTTGTATTAGAGTGGCATATTGCATTTAGTTTCTTCCCTTTTTTTCTAATTTCCAAAATGTATGTAATGGGTTATAATACTTTTATAATAAAGAAAAATATATAATAGGAAATCTGAAAACTTAGTGTATGAAGAGACTTCTTATCTTCCTGATTAGGAAGTTGAATTCCAGGTTATTCAAAGGAATTCCAGGTTGCTCACAGGAAACACCAGTGAGTGGTAGAACCAGGACTAACATCAGAGAGGAAACATGCCCTTGTAGCAGGTAGATAAGTGGTGAAGACTAACCTAAATCCTCAAAAAGGCCTTCACATTTTCTAGCTGCATTTCTTTTTCTTTTTTTTAATGTTTATTTTTGAGACAGAGAGAGACAGAGTATGAGCAGGGGAGGGTCAGAGAGAGAGGGAGACACAGAATCTGAAACAGGCTCCAGGCTCTGATCTCTCAGCACAGAGCCCGAGGTGGGGCTCGAACCCTCGGACTGCGAGATCATGACCTGAGCCGAAGGCAGCCACTTAACCGACTGAGCCACCCAGGCGCCCCTTTCTAGCTGCATTTCATAGGGAAGTCTTTTCCCCCTCTCTGGGCCTCAGTTTCCTCATTTATAAAATGGAGACAAATGGTTGGAATGTGATTTCCATGTGCTTTATACAAGCTCACACATGTTAAGTGGTTGACCCAGATACTGTGTCCCTTCCTCTCCAGTTGTTCTGATACCTGGTGTGGAGCCTTACCAGGATACCAGCCAGCAGCTTCTCCTGACTTAATATATTTGCTTTAGTATCCTGATACACAGTGCCTTGTGTTATAGCTGAATTGTTTCCCTGCCCTGCATCCCCCAGATTCATAAATCTAGGGCCTAACTTACCTTAGAATGTGGCTGTGTTTGAAGATAGGGCTTTTAAGGAGGTAATTAAGTTAAAATGAGGCCTTTAAAGTGGTCCTTAATCCATCTGACTGGTGTCTTTATGAGAAGGGATTTGGACACATGGAGAGACACCAAGGCTGTGCACACAAAGAGGAAGCCCTTTGTGGGGACACAATGAGAAGGTAGCCACTTGTTAACTGAGGAGAGTAGCCTCCGGAAAAACCCAGCCTGCTAACCCTGTGATCTTGGACTTCTAGTCTCCAGAACTGTGAGAAAATAAATTTCTGTTGTTTAAGCCACCCAATTTGTGGAATTTTATTATGGCAGCCATAGCAAATCACAGCAGATGCTTTGTAGTCATAGCATATGATCAATAATTCCTTGATGAATACTATGATTTTTATTAGAAATAAAAACTTTGTTTTCTATTTCTTTTATGTCTCCTGTGGAGGCCCAGCTATTAAGGTTACTGACAACTATAATGTGATAATGAGGATTATATATGATCTTTTTTTTCTTTTGCAAATAGCAACTAGAATTGTCCTTTTTATGAAGTTATAGGAGTAAATGCAATTAAAGCTGAAAAGATTATTCCTCATTGCCTGTCTAGACATGGGAAGAGAGAATTAAATCTTCAAATGTAATTTCAGAAATTAAGATTAATGACCAGGAGTATATGATTCCCTCACATGCTGGTGACCTCATGTTGTCTGAGACTAAATGTGGGGGCTTCTCACTATCTTTGTATTAATGAATATGATTGAGTTATTTTCAATATAGTCAGGATATAACATTAACTCGTATGTGTTGGAAGTTTGCCTTGTATTTTTCAGAGGACCGAAACCAGTCAGTCATGAGAGAGAAAGTCAAAGGAATTTTTACTGAGTTTTAAAAATTACAATTGATTTTCATTTTCTGGATTATGGGAAATGTGGGAGAAAATGAGTTATCTTAATTAATTTATGGACAAGACATCAAGAGATAAAAATGTTTGTTTGTTTGTTTTTCAGGGATTTCAATGTTTGCCAAGTCCAAGAGCTCAAAGGAGAATTTAGTGATAAATGGGAAAAAACTCTGAACAGTAAGATAGCAAATTTATTGCTGGCAGAAATGCAGAAAATAGTGTTGAAGGAATTAGGGGACTTCTTTTTGAGTCAACATGGACTTTGCATGTCCCTCCCCCCTTGCACATCCATGTACACATACATGCGTATGAGGCATATTTTTCTAATGTCTTGCCATTACATTAACTTGCTGAATAATCTTTGGGTGTTAATTAACACCTCTGGCCCTCATTCACATCTATAAATAAAAGACGTGAGAGTAGATAATCTAGATATACTCTAGCATACCCCCTAATTCTAGCGTTCTATGATTTTATCGCATCTGGAGATGTGACCAAAAAATAAGGATTGAAAGTGATGTCACGTAAAGAGGCTACTGGTCATACTGGATCTGCTAGTCTCCTAAAGATCATCCCTATGGAGATTATCCACCCTCCTCTATGGAAGGGTGGGGAGACCTAACACCAAGTCTTAAGCTTTAAAATGATGGGGGTGCTATTTGTGTTGAATCTCCAGAACCAGAGAAATGACTATGCAAGGCAGTCAAAATATTTGTTGGATGAAGGAACAGATTAATGTTTCCAGTGCTGGTTTGGACCTGTATGATTTAATATGATGTCACGTGCCCATATTTTTCAGGGTCATATTGACATATGTCCACTCAATTATTACACATGATTAGAGGATTAGAGAATTATAGAAACATAATGACATATTGCTGTTAAACTGAACAAAAGGGTCTATAATAGCAGGAACATTTTAAAGAATAGTTCATTGTTTTTTTTTCCCGCATAGAAAAACAATAAACTTTGTTTTGTCCTTCCTTTCCAACCCTTCCTTTTGTTTTGCTTTATTATTTTTATTTTTTACTAAGTTTTTATAATATTTATTTATTTTTGAGAGAAAGAGACAGAGTATGCACAGGGAAGGGGAAGAGAGAGAGGGAGACCCAGAATCTGAAGTAGGCTCCAGACTCTGAACTGTCAGAACAAAGCCCCATGTGGGGCTCGAACTTGTCAACCATGAGATCATGATCTGAGCTGAAGTCAGAGACTTAACCGACTGAGCCACCCGGGCGCCCCTTGTTTTGTTTTGCTTTTATCATCACCTACTGTCATTAGGGAAAAGATGTATTTTCTGAATGTAAACTCCATGAGGACAGGGCTATCATATGTCTTTTTCACGCCCCTAGCAATCATGACAAGCAGAACTTTTTTTTTTTAATTATTTATTTGTTTTGAGAGAGAGAGGGAGAGAGAGTGAGGGAGGGTCAGAGAGAGAAGAAGAGTGAAAATCCCAAGCAGGCTCCATGCCATCAGTGCATAGCCTGATGTGGGGCTTGATCTCACAATGGCAAGACCATGACCTGAGCCAAAATAGAGTTGGGCACTTAACCAACTGAGCTACATAGGGGCCCCAAGTAGGGCTATTTATTAAATGAATTAATGAATACTGAAAGGTATAACTGCAGAGAGACAAATGATATATGACTCACTTTTCCTCAGCACTGGGGAAAGATAACCTGGAAAGAAGTGATGTATGTATGTAGTTAGATTTATAACACATTAAGAGAAATATACTGATATTTTTGTTATAAGAAAAAATAAAAGCTCTGATGATTTTCTTGGTTAAGTTTGAGGGAAACTGCTTATGAGTGAAAAAAGACAAAATTAAAAATGATTCAATTTCTAGCCATTCTTTTGAAAAGCCTGGTTAATTTAAAAAGAGAATTTTTGAAATATTAGCCATATGGCAAGAACTAATTAGAGACAACAAAATTACCTTGAAGGATGGTGTGCCTTGGACACAAGTCTTCTGGTAGCTTAGCATTGCTCTTCTCTCCCAGGTCATTACCACATTTCTCTGTGTGGCTGAGTTTGGTGCACATTTTCTGTGACTTAGGAGCCTGATGTGCCTGAAAAGCTATATAAGAACAATCACCAGAATGAGAACCAGCCCAGCATTCTGACTCAATAGGGATAAAGAGGAAATCAGCTGCCTAATGAAGCTCTTTCTCTGCCCCCTGCCATTGTGAAAAATAGAGGCTACAGTATTTCATTATGAATCTGTATGCTTCTCTTCTCACCCTTCCTTGGTCTGAGAATCAAAGGCCATTTCTGTCAGATTTGACCCTCTGAGTTCTCATCTTCACTCATACCTTCAACTATCACCTCTATGCAGATATCTTCCTGGATCGATATTTCAGTTCGCATCTCCCTCAATCCTTGCTGCAATCCTGCACCCTAACAAAACCATTTTCATTTTTTAAAATTTTGTCCATTTTGTCCTTATAGTTGCATACTTTCAGAGTAAAAAACATCACATACAATGTCTCATTCTGTTTTTTGTCCCTCAAAAATCAAATCATTTAAACCAGCAAATTGGACTTTTACATTTTTCTTCTTAACAAATGTGTTGCAGGGGACTGAGGTACTTTTTTGGGGGAAGTAGGGAGTATCAGTCCACTTGCTGTCCTCCTTTTTTATTTCCTGAATAAAAGCACTGACTAAGCGTGATATGTACATCAATCACTTTAATGTTGAGAATGCAGAGTAAAAGTTTTTATTTTTTTTTTAACGTTTCTTTATTTTTGAGAGAAAGAGAGAGCACGAGTCGGGGTGGGGGGTGGGTAGAGAGAGAGGGAGACACAGAATCCAAAGCAGGCTCCAGGCCTGAGTTGTCAGCACAGAGCCCGATGCAGGGCCTGAACCCATGAACTCTGAGATCATGACCTGAGCTGAAGTAGGACACTCAACCAACTGAGCCACCCAGGCACCCCTAAAATGCAGGGGTGAAATTTAAGAGATTTATTCTCTCCTCGAATGGGACTCTGAAAATAACTTGTATCAATATCAGGAACTTTGTATCCTCAACTTTGTAATCACATGATTTCTGCAAATTTAAGACGTAGAAGTGGTTGCAATTGAAAAAAATATTTAAAGAATGCAAAAGAGGAGCTCCTTTAAAGATTGTTCAGTCATACATTTAGTTTATATTCAAAAGCATATTTTTGATCATGTGTACCTAGGCTCTATTTATATATCTCAGAAAATCTTAAATATTTATATATGTCTGAAAAAGTCTTAAATATTGTAAACTATAACTTAGTCATTATGAGATATGTTCCTGACTTACCCAAATCCCAGATTTGAAAAAAATTTCAACTATCCATCTATGATCCATAAGGTCTGAATGATACATGATCCATAGTGCTAGAACTTTACTTCTGCAGGAAATAATGTCCTTCTGAGGAGGTCTTTCTCATTCACAAGATACTTATCTCTACCACAACTATCAATCCTCCTTGCACCTCAGAGCAACATTGGCAAAGGGAGGCCAGTGAATTTGCTTTTCTGGCCTTAAATATTCTAGAAACGCATTTCCCTACCTCTAGCCATGTAAAGAACATCATTATCTCCCATCACCATCTATATACCATAAGCATTCAAGACTCTGGATTTATCTGTCTAATTGTATGGTGCGTCTCTACTTCATCATGGTTTCTATTTCTTTATATAGTGTGTCACTCTTGACCCTCTCCATGAAGGATTTGCATGGCTTCTAAGTAGAATGAGTCCCTCTAGCCACCCAGTTTGGCCTGAGTAGCCACCAGAAATGTATCAAACTTGCCTATGGTTTAGTTGAACAACTTACAGGTTTTATCCATAAGATAGATCTTTTTTAAAGTATTATATTTGAAAACTAAGATCATCAAAATGTATTAAACTGATTTTTGAATAATTTCGTGAAGGTGTTTGACGAGAATGTTTGCCAGCATATCCAGCGAGGGACCAAAGTAAAGAATTCCTCCACATCACTTTCTTTGGAAACTTAGATTTTCTCTCTTGTGCTATATTTAGATGTGTGGCATGTCTAATTTTCTGCTTCTGTGCCTCACTGTGCTTCTAGTGCTTATTGTAATCCAGCTAAAGTGTCAGGCCAGAGTGTGAAGAAATCCTGAAGTTCCTACCTGAGTAAGCCAGCATTTAACAGTTCCTACCTGAGTGAGCCAGTGTCTAGCAGTCTGAGGACCCTCTGTGCTGGACTCCTCTCATCCTGCTTTTTCACCAAAACATTCCGGACATTGCAAATGGAAGTCAATACAAGTTTTTCCTCAATAAAGGAGTTCTAAAAAGTTAACTCAAAGTATTTCATTAATTTAGCAAGACTGTAAGTGGCTGAGAAGTTGGTGATGTAACCAGATTGATCAGATGGTAACAGCTGCCCATTAAATTTAAATAAATTTAGTACAATTCAAGTCAGGCTGATTCAATTCAATTAAACTCATTTCACACACATCTACTGAGTGCTTATACAGTCACATACAGCATTAGGTTCTGAGTGTATAGAGGTAAGTAAAATACTTCACTATGTAGAATCTAACAATGAGAGCAAGCATATAAACAAAGTAAATTGCAATGTCATTCAATAAGTAAAATAATGGAATCATATACATAATGCTGAAGTACTTAATTTTAAGAAGGGAGCTATAGTCAAGGCATTCGCAACATTGCTTCCTGGAAGGAATGATACATAAGCAGGATTTTGAAAGCTGACCAAGAGTGTGTTAAGTGTCAGGGTGGGGTCAAATTTAGTCAGAGGGAAGACCATTTGATACCCCACTCTAACCACTATGACCTTGAATAGGCTCTTATGCATACAAAACTGACCTTGGCTGTGATCACATGGTTTTTCACTTCAGCTATTTTTTAAAAGATGAATATTTTTCTGCAGTTATATTAGAAACAAATGCATAAACCAAGAGATAAATGGCTTTGACCTGGGATGCTATGCTACAACACGAACAGCATCTTCTGGATATGTGAAAAGTGGTAAACTTAGTTTTAACCATCATTCAAAAAGAGAGCAATGAAACCAGTGGGAAATAGTAAAAATGCAAAGTAAGTATGAATCAAGAGACTTGAGTTTAATTCCTCATTTTGACACCGAGAAGCTTTTGATTTGGGTTAAGTTATAAATCCTTGCAGGGTCTAAATTTTCTCATGCATCAACTGAGGGGCTAACTAGGAAACTCTATGGTATTCCCTACCTTTTAAAGCATTCTCTAATTCTATAGAATGGCCAGGACAGTGAAAATAACCCAAGGCAGGCAGAGTGAATAGTGAATGGGTGTAATCTTTGGAGTCCGCAAACTTCATATTGAACCCTGGCTGGATTTTGTACAAGTTGAGAGGTCTGTGGAGGAAGGACATCATTTCCTCAGTTATTCTTATTTGCAGAACACCTGTTTTACAGCATTGTGTGAATTACTGCAATAACATGTCCAAAATACCTACAGAGTTCCTTGCATATGGCAGGTACTCATTAAATGTCAATTTCTGTTTCCATCTTCCTTTATTCTGATTAGCAGAAGCTGGTCAGTCTCTTTTAAAGGGACCCTCAAATATTTGGTTATGATAGTCTAATTATTCTCAGACTTACAGATTGTCCTGTCCATACTGTGGCCAAGATATGCTAGATGGAGCAAAGTAGAGAACTGGAATAAAGAGTCAGGTAGCTATGTGATTTTTGATGACTGTGGGTTTTTTTTTTTTTCCTTCAAGGGGAAAATCATTTCACAGACTTGTGCCTTAGTGGCCTCAGCTGCTTTCTTGTCTCTCATGACCTTTCATTTCTGCCTAATTATTAACACTGATACCATGCAACCTGACTAGTCAGCACATTTGCTGAGAAAGGGGCATTTCTTACACAATAATTCTATTGCATTTCACTTCATAGCCAAGATTTATTAACCAAGATTCGTAGAGGAGGGTCCTCATGTGAAGACTTCTATGCTTTTATAAGGACATACTGTACTTGATTTGAGGAAAGATAGTACCATAAATAATATTACAAGAGGCAGGGTAGCTCAACTGATCCTAAAATAAACTGAGGGTAGAGTTTGTAAGAGCTAATATGGATACCTCTACACCTCAGTTCCTCCTGGGGACTGTCTATTCTTGTTTCATTTCTTTGTATCAAGCAATTCAGGCCCAGTTTCACAGAAGCTGAAATCCTTTGCTTTTTGTGATGTGTGTGCCTTTTGAGAAGATGTGACTAAGGGCACATGGGCACATTCTCATGGAATGGTAAAGGTTCTTCCATTTCTTATCAAATGGTATGATAACATGTGATCATTACTTTACTAAGAGGCTGTTAGAAATGATGACATGGATGTCTGCTTTGGTATCCTGGGAAGATCAGAGATGGAAAAATCAGACAGATATAAGTTCAAAGCTTTGTTCATCACTTAATAACTGGAACTCTCCAGTATAAGTTTAATTCCTCTGAGGCTTGGTTTCCCTACCTGTAAGACAAGGCAAATAATAACTTCTGTATGGGATGTTGCGAGATACATTGAGATGGCATGTGTAAACTGCTGAGCAATATCTGTTGCATAAAGTAGGTGCTTATTAAATGGAAGCCATTAAAAATAAAAAATGAGCACAAAATAACAAGGACAAAGTGTCAGTAATTTCAGTGGCGGTTCTTTATTTCCCAGCAAATGAATTTCACAAATGTCCTGTAGGAAGAAATTCTTAAATTCTTATTTCACAATGGCTGGTATTTCAACTTTCGATCTTGTTTGTTGAATAGACCAAAAAAGAAAAAAAAAAAACATAAATAAAGCAAAGCCAGAGAATCTGTGAGATAATTTTTCCCCCCCAGCTAAACAGAATTTGGCAAAAGTTTTCGGGTCATAAAGGTAACTACTGAGAGAAGGCAGGAAGATTTATGGGACATAAGTAACAATCTTCCAGTGCAGTAATAGTATGTTGCAAACAAAAATAAGAAAAGCCATTATGAAACATCGAAAAATATGTTACTTTGCAGGTCTGGGGTACGCTTTCAAGAGACCGTGTTGGTATGAGTGGACAGCATGAATGTCTGTGATTATATGAATATGCTGTGATTACCTGACTGATAGTGAGCTTGCTAATGTGGCTGGCTGTGGTGGAGAGTACCAGTGGAAAGGTGCAGATAAAATTGCAGTCACTGAGACAATGTGTTTTTATCCTGTGGTACATTTCCCACAAAGCCAAATAACTGATAAGATTGGTCTTTGAAAAAACAGCCAGTGACATGCTATGCTAATAACCCCAACCTTAAGCCTACAAAATTGTTTAGAAGAGTCGTCAAGGCATTCCATGAAAAAAAGAAGGGGCAGCTTTTACATTGTCAAGTAAGTTTGGAAATCCTAAATGTTATGTCCCCACCAAGGATCATCACCATGTAGATTAGTGTATGAAAAGCTCTGAGATGTCCTGCAGTTAAAAAAAAAAAAAGCCTATTAATTATGGAATAGTTCAGCACTTCCCTAATTTTAGCACCAGCATTGTTTATCAAGGAATTTTTAAATAAACATCCTATTGTGCTAGCGATCTGGAAAACAGACTTGGGGAAATCCTGTAATTGGCACTTAGGAAAAAAATAGAATTACATACATGGTAATAGGAAGGAGTAGGGGCACCTGGGTGGCTTAGTCGGTTAAGCGTCCGACTTTCGCTTAGGTCATGATCTCGCGGTTCGTGGGTTCGAGCCCGCGTCGGGCTCTGTGCTGACTGCCAGCTCGGAGCCTGGAGCCTGTTTCAGTCTGTGACTCCCTCTCTCTCTGACCCTCCCCTGCTCACGCTGTCTCTCTCTCTCTCTCTCCTAGAAATAAATAAAACATTTTTTTTTAAAAAAGGAAGGAGTAAGTTGTTTCAGGGAGACAGACACTGACAATTTTACATCTCTGGAAACGTACTCTTTATGCTTTCTCAGTGCTGATATTTTAGTCATTTGTGAAGAATGAAGTGAAATCTTTTGGTTCTGGCTCATGACTAGCTGAAATAATTTTCTTGTTCGACAGCATGGAGCAAGAATCAGTTATTTCATAGTTTTATTTTGTAGATTAAGGCACCAGAGCTAGATCTTATTGTCTGATGAAATCCTTTTCAGGTTTTGTTCTATAGCTTTCAAGTCCTGATGTAGCTTTCTTTTTAACTAAAACTATTTTCTTAATTTGAGCAATTCGCTGGGTTGAAGAAAACTTGTAAGCACTGTTAGTACTTGTCAGGAGTAAATGGGACTCCAGAGATTTCTTTGAAATAGAAAACATTTGAACAGAATATCATCTTGCTTTCAGCTGTTTGTATAGATGCAATTTCTGCGATTCTATACCTTACAGCTCTAATTCCTCTTCATCTGTGTCTCAGGCTTCCATCAATAATCCTTCGGCTCAAACACACTTGACAAGAGAGGTAGAGTAGACGCCCTTGCAATATGTTCTGAATGTCACTCAGCAGTGATGTGTAATCGGGTTCATAAATTTTAAGAAGAAAAACGTAAAACTGAATAGAGGATTCAATCCATATGAATTCACACTGGACAAGGGTAGTGTGAGGAGCATTTTGTAAAATAGACTTTTGATTAGACAGTGGAGATTTTGCGAAACATTAAAAAAAACAGTGATTATGGATTCCTATTGGATATATATATCATATATATGATATATGTGATATTTATATATAAAATAAAATCTTCCTGCAATGTACCTTAATGTATAAGAGAATTGGCTGTTTTCTAGATTCAATTATATTCACCTTACACAGTGTGATTTATAATAAATCTTCTCAACCTAAAAACTTTACAATACAGTTGTTATCCCCTCTCATAACATTGGGATTGGAAAAACAGACCTAGTCTGTATGTGTTTAGACACTGGACTCTTGCTGCCTTTCTGAAATTCAGGAGAAATCTGTACTATAGACTATAACTATTTAATATTAAAAGATTAAGAAAAAATAATAGACATTCTTTCTTTTCAGACAGTGAAAAATGTTAAGTTAATTGTATTGATATAGATCTGTTTACAAAAAAATTATTCTAATTATTTTTGAACAAAATTTAAAATATAAGTATATTTTTAAAGCTATGCAATATATTTTTATTTCAATTTATATAAGAGCCATGTACTCTACTAACTTTTCATTATTTGTTTATGAAGTAACATTGGAATTTTATGGGAAATATACTATATATGTATATTTAGCCTAGACTATTTCCCCCACAAGTGTAATATATTTATGTTTCATTTATGGTTTTAGTTACAAAATAAGAGAATACTGTGTATTAAGCATTGTTTGGAAACAGGAATGATGAGTTTATAAAATCTTTTGTCTTCTTTTTTTTTTTAAATTTTTTTTAATGTTTTATTTATTTCTAGGAGAGAGAGAGAGACAGCGTGAGTAGGGGAGGGTCAGAGAGAGAGGGAGTCACAGACTGAACAGGCTCCAGGCTCTGAGCTGGCAGTCAGCGCAGAGCCCGACGCGGGGCTGGAACCCACGAACCGCGAGATAATGACCTAAGCGAAAGTCGGACGCTTAACTGACTAAGCCACCCAGGCGCCCCTAAAATCTTTTGTCTTAATCTAAGCAATAGAGAAGTTGAGGCATATGACCATAGGCTTTCACTCTACTTTCTCTAGGGCAAATTGCACTGTTTGAGGAATTCCTTTAAGCTCACAGTTATAACAGATAGTCATTATACAATTTCATAAGAAGATCCATATTAACTAATTGAAAGAAATTACTTTAAAAGTATTGAAAGTAATGAGGCCTGAAGACCCATTTAACATGTACTCTACTGTGTTGAATTCACAGTCATTCTTCTCTTTTCATTCAACTCTTCAGTGATTAGAGAATTCCAGCCTGTTCTGGAAGAAGTCACTGTCTGGAGTGCAGAAGGCTACTTTGCTCTCTGTGTCCATTTAACCTTTGACCGCCCCGAGAGCCTGCCAAGTGTCAATCAGGGCTCATTGGACACTGGCACCTGGGGAACAGGATAGAGCAGCTCACCTCGCCCAGGTCATAAGACCATCTCCAGATGGCAAAGAACTTCTGAAGTTATGAACTAACTTGCTTGTGATGCAAATTAGTGACCTGGGGAGAGATGGTTCACTAATGTTCCTTCTCCCTTGAGCCACCTAAGTGTCAGAAGTAGGACTGCTTACTCTCACATTTTTTTTCCTCTGTAATATGTATGTGTTAACAACCATTTATTCTCATAGAGATGGTCCAATCAATTGCTTGTGGCTAGTTAATAAACTACCAAAGCAGAGATGAAAATTAGATTCCATTTAGAAGAAAACAATGTTTACCTTTTCGCATGGAAATGTGTGAAAAACTTTAAGAAAATTCTGTGACCATATATAAGGTCTCAGAGGAGGCTGTGATTAAAAATAATAAAAAGGAGAAATATGAGTTTCTATCCAGATCACTATTTCATTTTTTTTATCCAACAAGTGATGAGAAAAATTATGCGAACCCATGCATTTGCCCTGAGTTATGATTGTATTATATTAACCTCAGCTGACAATATCCTATATTGACTTTGGCTTACTTAAAATTCTGCCTCTTGGGTATAAACACACATCTAAAATTGACTCAGCTCATTTCTATCTTGCTGAGGTCACTTTACCAGTTATTCCCAGCTACTGAACTTATTTTATGTGTTCTCTTTTTTCAATATTACATTCTCAAGTTTTTGGCACCTGGGAATTTCTCTGTGATGGTTTTATTACTGAATTCAAGATTTGTAGTTATGATCAGCTCTTATGGCTAACAAGATGCTAAGATGAGCTAATAGGGTTTTGCTTCTTCTTTTGCTGAATATGGATGGAATGGTTCTGATTACAGTGAACACTGTCCAGTCATTTGCCAGGAAAGTGGGCCCATGAAGAATGGGTTGTCTTTTTCCATAAATTATCTCAGCAGAAGAAAAATGTGTGACACTTCACTATGGCTGTCATCTTTGAATCCCAGTAGCTCACATGGAAGAAGTAACGATCTTAGCAATGTCTGAGAAAGCTACTTCTGAAATTTCACTACTACAAAGAACAGACACTAATAATGAAGATATAGAATCAGTAAATATTTGAGCATCTATTTTATGTCCAATGCCTTGTGGATCATTTGTTCAGTTGTATTGCTTTTCAGTAGAATACATAAGGTCAGTTAGTGCCAGAGTGTGAAACCATGGAGTGTATTTTCTATAACAAATGGGAAGGCTCACTTTTTTACTCAAATTGGCTGAATAAGCTACTTTCAGCAGATATTTATTTAAGTCCTGTGGAATTATCCTTTATTATGTATCAGGGGGACAAAAAAGAAAGGATTCAGAGAGAAAGAGGTGTGAGTCATTATGTGAGTTTTGGGGAAGTGTGAATGCTGGCTGATTCTGTATTCTAGTATGAGCAGTACTTTGAAAGATTAATTTAAGACTAATCTTCTTTAAAAGTTCATGATAGTAGAGGTTGGGATAGATTCCATAAGTGAAAAATCATTTTTTGTAGTTATAAAAATTGCCAAGTTACAATTTGAAAATTATAAAAATAGCAGTACAATTTGAATTCATGGATGAATTTAACATGTTATCAAATCCATGTCTCTTTTCATTTTTTTGACTTATTAATGATAAGAAGGGTACTCTCTAATTGTTGTTAGAAATCAATTACCAGATTATGATACTGATGCAATTTCTTTTTTTTAAAATTTTAAAATGTTTTTATTTATTTCTAAGAGAGAGAGAAAGAGAGACAGTGTGGGCAGGGGAGGGTCAGAGAGAGAGGGAGACACAGAATCTGAAACATGCTTCAGGCTCTGAGCTATCCGTTAGCAAAGAGCCCAATGCAGGGCTCGAACCGATGAATCGTGAGATCATGACCTGAGCTGAAGTCGGAGGCTTAACGGACTAAGCCACCCAGGTGCCCCAATACTGATGCAATTTCTACAATTAATTTGACCAAATAGATACACCAAATTAATACAATTTCAGGTTTATGAAACTATTTATTTTGTTGACAAGTATCGGATGTTAAGATAGTCCCTAAGCATAACTCGAATATCCAGTTTTGTAAGTTTCTTATTTAGCATGGAGGGCTATGAGGGTCAGATTCTTCTGATCTCTATAAAGATAGGTGAAAATTTTATTTAGTGCTGAAATCTTAGAGTTGAAGAAATACTTTTACTGCAAGCATAGGAATAATCTGGGTGTTTAAGTTTTGAATTAAATATGTAGATAATCTGAATTATTGTTAATGTAAAATCAACTTAAAGTATATACACTCAGAAATTTCCATAAATATAAATTTAAGTGAAGATAAATTTAGCTTCATGTAGGAACAAAAGTGGACTTTAAAGAATAAAAATCTATGACATGGAAAACAGCTATTACTTTCACTAATTGTATACATTCCATGGCAAATACTTTGTTGGAGTCTTGATGTTACTGTATCAGTGTTGAAGATTCTAGCTGCTACCACTAAGGGAAGAAAAGAATGAGGCAATTTAATACAGCAATGTATCTGCACAGGATCCCCTCTGAGGTGGCTCATATTTGTGAAGGATGTGATAGAAGGCAGAACAAATAACTGAGAATGAACTTGGAGGAATAGGGCATGGCTAAGTGGTGATTAAGCATGGATGGAGATAAAAAAAAGAACATGAAAATGATTTCTAGTCGGTTGACTAAGAAAAATTACTTTCTTGGGAAAGTAAATGCAGTTGGGGAGAAGGGAGTTGGAGTCTTATTTTACAGTCTCTACTATGTTTAAGGGCTTTAGTCTGTGCTTCCTTTTAATCCTCAGAGCAATACACATAAGGTGGGTATTTAATAGATGAAAAGGCAGAGGCTCAAAAAGATCAATAATTTGCCTCAGTTAATATAGTGAGGATGTAGAATCCAGATTTGTTTGGCCCCAAGCTCATGTTCTTATTCATGACACATAAAATTAGGTACATGACCAAAAACTACTGCTACTAAACTGTTAAAAGTTTTGTTTTGCTTGAGTTATGTTTATATTATTTATCTTTGAAGAATTATTTCTGAAATTTTCACTTGAATTTACTATAATTTCAGTAACTGTTTTGAAAACATCATTGCTTTTATATAGTAATTCTGTTCACTGGAGCATTTTTTACCCTCAGATTCCTCATGATTGACACTTTCTTTTGCTTCCTGGTCAGATGGAGTATATTCTAAGTAAATATTTCAATAAGGGTACTTGGATTATACATTTTGAGCCTTTGTGTATTTGACAATGTATTTCTGTTGTCTTCCCAAGCAAATACAGCCTGATGGCAAAATATTCCTTGGGAAATAATCTTTTTTTTCCACCCCCCCCTAAATTTGTAATAATTATCCCAAATATAGTAAGTCAAGAGAAGCTGCTGGCTCATATACTGGTAAGGCTCCACACCAGGTATCTGAATAACTGGAGAGGAAGGGAGATAATATTTTCTGACTACCCGTTATGTGACCATATCTGGGCCAAACACTTAACATGTGTTTGCACATGAAAATCACAATCCAACCAGTTATCTCCATTTTATAAAAGAAACTGAGGCCTAAAGAGGGGAAAAGACTTCCCTATGAAATGCAGCTAGAAAATGTGAAGGCCTGTTTAAGAATTTAGGTTAGTCTTCACCACTTATCTACGTGCTACAAGAGCGTATTTCCTCCCTGATGTTAGTCCTGGTTCTCCCACTCACTGGTGTTTCCTGGACATCTCATTTGACTAACCTGGATTTCAACTTCCTAATCAGGAAGATAAGAAGTCTCTTCATCCACTAAGTACATTTGCTTTATTACACTATGATACATAATACCTTGTGTTATAGCTGAATTGTGTCCCTGCCTCCCATCCCCCAGATCCATAAATCTAGGCCCTAAACCTTAGAATGTGACTATATTTGAAGATAGGGCTTTTAAGAAAGTAATTAAGTTAAAATGAGGTCTTTTGGGTGGGCTCTCACTGCTGTACATATTATTCCATTGTACAAATCTATTACAATTTATCTATTGATAAATATGGGCTTTCTTCTAGTTTGGGGTGATTATAAATAATGCTGAAATGAATGTTCTTGTATCTGTGTATATACCTTTTGTTAGTATGTATGTGGGTTACGTTCTTTCAACTTGAGTAGATAATGACAGTTTTCCAAAGTGGAGTGGTTAACCAATTTACATGTCCCCCAGCAGTATCTGAGAATTTTAGATGTGTTACTTCTGCTGTGTTCTGAATGTTTATGAGCTATCCCGCCTCTGCCTCCAATTCAAATATTGAAATGTTAGGGCCCATTGTGATGGTATTGGGAGGTGGGACCTGTAGGGGGTGATTAGGTCATGAGGGTGGAGCTTTCACAAATGGGACTAATTCCTGTGTTTCTTCAAAGACTCCACACAGTTCCCCCTGCTCCACCTTTCTGCCATTTGAGAAGGTACTGGCTCTGAACAAGGAACAGAGCCCTTCCCAGAACACAACCATGCTAGCTCCTTGATCTTGGAATTCCCAGCCTACAGAGCTGTGAGAAATAAATGTTTGTAGTTCATAAACTGCCCAGTCAGTGGTAATTTGTTGTAGCAGCCTCTATGGACTAAGACAACCTCCTTGCAAACACTTGGCATTGTCAGTCTGTTGATATTAACTAATTGGCTGTACCAGTTTATATTCTTATCGACACTGCATCGGGGTCCCCTCTCCTCCACCATGTAACTGTTACGGTGCAGAAGACTTGTCCAGTTTTTATCAGATTTATTTCTTGCTATTTGAATTTTTATGCTACTGTAAGTAGTACATTTTGAAAGCTATAATTTAATTGTGTGTGGCTAAGCTATATAAATACAATTCAGTGTTCTATATTGATCAAGTATTACAAACCCAAGTTCACTTAGTCATTGTAATAATTAGCTGTGGAGTCTTTTGAATTTCTATGTATACCAACTTTGGATAGAAATGGTGATAGTGGGCATCTTTGTCCTATTTCCAATTACAGAGAGACATCTTTTGAAAAATATTTATTTTTTTAATTTATTTTTGCGAGAGAGAGAGAGAGAAAGAGAGAGAGAGAGATCAGGGGAGGGTCAGAGAGAAAAGGAGATACAGAATCTGAAGACAGGCTCCAGGCTCTGAGCTAGCTGTCAGCACAGAGCCCAGCTTGGGTCTCAAACCCACAAATCATGAGATCATGACCTGAGCCGAAATCAGATGCTTCACTGACTGAGCCACCCAGGTGTCCTGAGATACATCTTTTGATAATCACCATTTAGGTACCCTTTATCAGACTAGGGGCATATATTTCTATTCCTAATTTGTTCACAGTTTTTATAAGAATTAGATATTGAACCTTGTCAGAATGTTTTTGTATCAGTTAAAGTAACATAACATTATTTTTCTTTTTCTGTCAGTATGGTAAATTTCAATGATTATTTTTTAAATGTTAATGAATCTTTAGTTCCTGAAATAAACCCAACTTGGATTTATATATCCATTTATTTTTTAATGTTTACAAGATTTGTAGTACTCTCTCCTGATGCTGTTTTTTTGGTGTGTGTGTTTCTTCCATTTTAAAAAATAAATCTTGTTAGCATTTTATTGGTTTCGTTAATATTTTTCTTTCTGCTGATTTCTTTTTTAAATTTTAAAAAAATGTTTATTTATTTTTTTGGGGGGGCAGTCTGAGCTGGGAAGGGACAGAGAGAGAGGGAGAGAGGGAATCCCAAGCAGGCTCCATGTTGTCAGCACAGAGACTAATGCGGGGCTCGCTGTCTCAAATTATGAGATCATGACCTGAGCTGAAATCAAGAGTTGGATGCTTAATAGACTGAGCCACCTAGGCACCCCTACTTTTATTATAGATGCTTCAGTTATGAATTTTCAATGTTTCATCTTTTCTAACTTATAGATTCAAGGCTATAATTTTCCCTGTAATTATGGCTTTAACTGCATCATGTATATTATATGATATATTACGTTTTAATTATCATTAATTTAAAATATTTAATTCTGTTGTGATTTTTAAGTTAACCTATAGGTTTTATAGAAGTTTATTGCTTTAGTTTCAACATTTGGGGACTTATGATTTTTCTGTTTCTTATCTTTTTTTCTAGCTTTATTTCTACTGTGTTCAGAGAGTGAACTCTGTGATTTCAATCTTTGACATTTGTTGAAATTTACTTCAGCTTATCAACTTTCCTAAATGTTAATAGTCACCTCAAAAGAATATCTGTTATGTAGTTATTAAATTCAGTGTTGTTTATGTCCCAAGATCATGTTTTTATATCATGACATTCAAATCATTCATATCCATACTCCTTTTTTCCCCTGCCTATTCTATGAGTTACTGAGTGAAGTGGTTAAAATCTGGCAATGATTGTGAGTTTGCCTATTTCTCCTTTTAGTTCTATATATTTGAGGCTAAGTGATTGTCCATATGAATTTAGGTGTGTTTTGTTTTCTTAGTAGATTACCTTTTTGTCATTAGGAAATGTCCTTGCTTATCTTTAGTGATGCTTCTTAAATTTTATTTCTTTCTCCAGGAAGTTATTTTCTTCCTACAATCCGAAGATTATTTTACTCTCTGCTTGTTTCCATTGTTTCTATTGAGAAATCAGTTATCAAACTTACTGCTTCCCTGTGAAAGTCTCTTTTCTCCAGCTGTTTTTTTTTTTAAATTATTATTTTTGAGAGAGAAAGAGACAGAGAGCAAGCAAGTGAGAGGCAGAGAGAGAGGGAGACACAGAATCTGAAGCAGGCTTCAGGCTCTGAGGTGCCAGCACAGAGCCCAACATGGGGCTTGAACTCACAGACCGTGAGAGCATGACTTGAGCTGAAGCTGGCTACCCAACTGACTGAGACACCCAGGGACACCTCTCCAGCTGTTTTTAAGATATTTCTTGGTCTTTAGTTTGAGGTAGGTTTTCTCTAAGGTACTTAGGTGTGATTTTTGGGTTTTTTGTATTTATCCTTCTTGCCCTTCTTAAGGTTCTGACATTATGTTATTTTTTAATTTGAGAGAGTTTTTGTCCATTTCACTTGCATATCTTAGACTTTTTCAACACATTCTATTTTCCATTCATCTCTTACAGTATGAGATTTTTCTTTATTTTTCTTCTTTGCATTTTCTCTGGCTTTAGTTTGTATATTTCCTTTTGATTACCTTTTTCTGTTCACTAACATTCCCTTCAGTTACATAGAGCTACTATTAACCCCATGTATTGAGATTTTAATTTCAGTAATTGTATTTTCATCTAGCATTTATATTTATCATATTTTGTAATTTTAAGTTCTCTTTAATTCTCTACTTATTGACATTAGGAGGATAATTTGAAATAATCTTGTCCTTTATTTCTGGAGATAAAATTCCCAGATAGGATTTTTAAATAGGTAGCCAGTCTTAATTTAAACAAGTAATTTGATAATAAGTCTAATAATAAGGCCTTTAAAATGATATAGAAATGTGCCCTTAATAAATACATAGTTAGATTAAAAGACCTTACTGAAAAATGGCTTGTTAATAAGCCACTTTCATTCATTTGAAAAATTTCCAGTGCTGTTCTTATACTTCTTTTATTCAACACATTATCGTCCACTTATATCTAAAATCTTACCAGATGTAAATACCCTTAAACAAGAAAAAATAATCCAGGCTTTGGTTTACAGAATTATTGTAAAGAAATAGAACGATGGTTCCTGATGATTAGATGAAAAGTAGCAGCTTAAAATTTAATGACAATAAACATAAAATCCTGATTTTTATCAATAACTAGCATAGTGACATTTTATATGAAAAATTATAGAGATTTCATTAGCTTGCATAATTACTATTTAGCTATAAGGGACAATATTGTGAACCTGTTTTTAAATCTAGCTAATAAAACCTAACTGTTTAGCGATTGTTCAATGCATTATCAACTCAGTTATATTATAGAAGAGTTGGATTTCATTCATCTCTTCATTCATTTAGAAAATAATAATTAAATATGTACTAGAGACAAAGGCCAAGTCTTTAATTCATTGGGTGCTGTAAAGATATGGCAGATAATCTGCCCTAAACAAAATTACATTCTAGCAGAGGATACCGTCATTCTTCCAAAATAACTAAAATAGTAGGCTAATAAACTGTAAGTCTACTAAAAGAGATGGAGCCATAAATTGACGTTGTGTTTTATATGAGGGAGAGAGTGATTACTCCCAATTTTGTGAATCACAGATTTCATCAAGAAGGCAGTGTTTTATCTGGTGTTGAAAATGTAGAAAGTTGGATATGGAACAATGGAAGACAAGACATTCTAGGCATTATGGTGGAACAGGAAGATGATATGCTTTAGAATCAGAAAGATTCTTGTTCAATTCATTCATGTTCAATTCTTGGTTTCACTAGCTATGACTCATTATTTGAGTTAGATTTTAAGAACTTGTCTTATTTCCATCATCTAATTCTATCACACTACATCATTTGCACATCCAAAATCAAAGAACACATGAACTCTGAGTATAATTTTGTGTTTTAAGAAACTGTGAAAAACCCTTCGTGTCTACGTTTGATTCAGTGATTATCCTTTTTTCTATTTAGAAAAGTTAGAAACATAACTATCTTCCTTCTAGATTGCAATGACATATCTTCGGTGGTTAAAAATTGCCAAGTAGTTGTCTTATTCTTGGAAAGGAATCAAGGTAATTAAAAAATTCATAAAGCTATCAAATTCTTATAGTGAGAAGCTCTCTGTTTTCTTTATATTTCCTGTATTATTAAAAGATGATTGTATATTTTATTAGGGATTCAGAGAAATAGTGTCCGCCCTATTAATTCTGCATCGTTATATGTAATAGTGACATAATATGTTAAAAGAGGTTCTCCAGTTTCTTTATTATAAAATTAGACTTTAATTCCAAATGCTTGATATTTGTGTTAGGATATTTTTCCTAAACTAAGCTTTTTTGGAAGAATGTTTAATGCTCTTTGTGAGATCTCTCCACCCTCAAGTTAGAGGCACACAATAAACAGCTATCCCTTAAATCCAGGTTGGCTTGGTGAAATATGAGTTCCAGTAGCAAGATATTCTAAAATACAGATCCTCGTATTTGTGCTCATTTATACATTTGAATTTGTGACAACGTAGGCATACATTTTCTCTGGCTTAAACGGGGAGGAGGAAGAAGGGAGAGGGTAAAAAATCAGTGCTGTCCATGCATGAAATTGGCTTTGGTAATTGGCTTTGGCAGTACTAAGGTACTAAACTACATTGTTTCATGAAATGTGAGGCTGGGAAAAGAAGGGAGTAATTAGTTAGTCACTTTGACTTTTTTGACACGGCTTAGCATTTATTACTGTTTCCTCCATTGCCCTGACCTAGATCAGTGACCTTTAAACTGAAATATATTTCATTGTGTCTCTTTATAACCCCTCCCTTTTCTACCTGTATTGCACTCAAACAAACAAACAACACATACACACATACGCTGATTCAAAGTATGGAAGACACCTATTCATCTTTGGAAAAGGGGCTATTTTTAAAAAGTGTTTATTTATTTTGTAGAGAGAAAGAGCATGAGTAGAGGAGGGGCAGAGAGGAAAAGAGACACAGAATTGAAGCAGGCTCCAGGCTCTGATCTGTTAGCACAGAGCCCAATGTGGGCTTGAACCACAGACTGCGAGATCATGACCTGAACCAAAGTCAGATGCCCAACCAACTGAGCCACCCAGGCACCCTGAAAAGGGGTTATTTTTAACCCCACTTAAACATTGTTAAGTAATGTCTATGACCAAAAAAATATGCCTTATTTATTTCAAAAGTATAAACTAGGCCACTTTATTGTTAAGGTGAGAGGTATAATCTCATTTCTTGTAAGGTTAGTTAGATATAATTTATTATTAAACCAGTTTTATTTGAGATAATTAAACAAACTAAAACAAAAATAGAAACTTTGAGAGGAAAAGAAAAAAAGATTTTTCCATTGAAATTATCTTTTTCTTTCATTTTGCTATAAGGCATGCAGATTTGGAATAGGTTAGTTTTTAAAAACCAATCACTATTATACGAAATTCAATTTATAGTTTTTAAAAATCATTTTTATAGCATATAACACCTGGTGTGAACCAAAATTGTTCCACCCCCCACAAGTTTAATATAAGACTTACAAAATCAGAATACTTGAAAATTAGGGCCCAGAATTTCATGTTTTTAACATGACCCTCAGGATATTAAAAATCTCAGAAATTCTGAAAACCACTGATATAAGTGGATTATTCTTTCTTAAAGAAAAAAATCCAGTTGGCATTATTCCACACAAGGGTAATGAGATCTTTTTCTGTTCTGTATTTAATTCCTGGATGTTTTTATATAATGAGAAAATGGAGAAATTTTATAAGCATTTTTTTGTGAGAAAATTAAATGCAAGCATAAGTTCAAGCTATCATCACACACTGCTTTCTCCTCAAATTCTAGCAGTGAAAATAATTTATAACAATGGAAAATCATGTGGATCTAGCAGTGTCCAAACATAAGATCAAAATCTCGAGAACCAGAAAATGAATAGAATAATTATATTAGTGGGATGGAAGTCACAGACTTTCTGGTATCTTGGTCCATTACACATAGGAGCCGCCAGGAATGGGATATGCGAAGGGTGAAGGTGACCAAAATCCAGACTAGAGGAGAGGAAGTATAGAGGCAGATGAAAATTAAATTCACTGCTTGAAATTAGGGCTTTGGATGAGAATTTCTTGCAGATAAGGGAGTTAAAAAGAAGTTTATTTCAGATCACTGTTAGCAGCTATTGCATTTTCTACATTTCATCCCATTGGAAAGATCAACATATTCACCACTTCAGGATGAAGAATTAAGAACCATTCTAATGGTACGTGAATGAATTTGTATTCATTTCAGATATTCTCAATGTCACCAAGAGACAGAAGCTGTCAAACGCCATTATTAGACCTGGTTTCATATGAGGTTAGGGGCTAGGAAGAAACAATTGCAAAATTATGAGAAAGAGGGGAAACACAGAGGATGGCAGAATAGATAGGTGGATAGATTATTGAAAGAGCATTAAAAATTTCCCCCTAATAATGCAAACTACATGAAGATATCTAATGCTAACAGCAAGAGCCAACACATCCAAAATTAAAACATAAACTTGTTCCACATGATATCAATTTTATGGAACAATCTGACAAAAACTTCAAAATAAATAGGCTTGGAATTAAAATTCTCAATGAAGTAAATAAAAATAGCTTTCATTTAAAAAGAGCAATAAATTAAGAAGAGTAGAAATGGAACAAGAATAAGTGGATAACAGGAACCAATTAAAAATCTTGGGAATTAAAAAATACAATGGAAAAAATATTAATTAAAATACTATAGGGGCACCTGGGTGGATCAGTTGATTGAGTGTCTGACTCCAGTTCAGGTTATGATCTCACGGTTTGTGGGTTTGAGCCCTGCATTGGGCTCTGTATTGATAGCTCAGAGCCTGGAGCCTGTTTTGGATTCTGTGTCTCCCTCTCCCTCTGCTCCTTCCCTGGTCACACTCTGTGTGTGTGTCTCTATCTCAAAGATAAATAAACATTAAAGAAAAAATTTTTTAATATATGATAGATGAGATACACACAAGAATGACATTAGTCAAGAAAAGAATCAGTGAATTGGAAGGTCGTACTGAGAAAAATATCCTGAATACAAAAGAGAAACATAATTAAAAATTTCAAAGTGACCATAAGAGATGTAGAGAATAGACTGATAGGCACCAATACACATGGTAGAGATGCACAATTTGAAGAAATAATGGCTACACATTTTTCAAAAATAAAGTCATGTCATGAATCATCAAATTTAAAAGAGATGCACAAAACTATTTAAGATAACCACAAATTATCAATCAAGCTTAGACACTGCTTGATTGAAGGGCATCAGGTTTAAAATGTGAAAATCTCAAAAACTTCCAGAGAGAATATTAGGCTACCTGGAAGAGAATAGTGGTTGGACCAAAAACAGCTTTCTCAACAAGAATTAATAGTAGGAGATAATAGAGAAATATCTTCAATGTGGTGAGAAAAAATATTGTCAGCTTACAGTTACTTGAGAAAAAGGGAAGAGTTTGGGACACCTGGGTGGCTCAGTCAGTTGACTGACTGACTTTGGCTCTGGTCATGATCTCTTGGCTAGTTGGTTTGAGCCCTACACTGGACTCTGTGCTGACAGCTCAGAGTCTGGGGCCTGCTTCACATTCTGTCTCCCCTTCTGTTTTTCTGTCCCTGCCCTGCTTGTGCTCTCTTTCTTTCTCTCTCTCTCTCAAATAAAAATAAACATTAAAAAATTTTTAAGAAAAAAATTTTAAAAAAGAAAAAGAGAAGAGTAAAAACATCTTAGACAAAGTATGAGTGTTTACAACACATAGACCATCACTAAAAGAATCATGCAAAGATGCACCACAACAAAAAGAAAAATAAGCACAGATGAAATATATGGGAAAGAAAATAATGACAACCATAGCAATTGATAAAATTCAATTAAACATTGCTAAAAGAATGGTATCCACTAAACTTTATGTGTTAGAAAGGTAAAAATACAAATGGGGGACCCAGCCTTTGTAAACTCTCATTGAATGGTTGGTTATTATTCATGGACAACTCTCAGGGCAGGATTGCATCCTTGGATCTGGCTGCATTATTTTGTTGAAAGTGATGCTTAGAGATATAGTTGCAAGCTATAAGCAGCAACACACTTGACAGGTGGGGGAAAGTATGCAGAAAGAATCCTTTGGTCTTGTAAGAGAATCTGGATCCTATCACCCATATCCTACAAAAATTTGCGAAGCAAAATCTTAAAACTTAGGAAAATATAGGGCACTGTATGACATCAGGACAGACATTTTTTTGGTGGAAAAGACACAGAAATGACTAAGCCAGAAAGGTTTAAGTATTTAATTTAAAACTTCTGTTTAACAAAGTTAAAACTAAGCTATATCAGAAGCAGACAAGAAAGATATCTGTGATGTGTATAACTATTTAAGGAAAGGACTCATTAGAATGAATCAGTCATATGCAAGTCAATAAGAAAAAAGACAACACTCATAACAAACGTGGATGACCAATAAATTTATGAAAAGGTACTTTGTAGTCACCAGTCCTATTGGATTAAGGCCCATCAAATTGCCTCAGTGTAACTTAATCAACTCTTAAAAAATCCTAATCTCCAAATATAGTCAATGTCTGAAGTACTAGGGGTTACAACTTGGAATTTTGGAGGACACAATTCAGCCTATAATAGCAGGGAAATATTTAAAGGCTGTAAGGATCCGGAGAAATGAGAGCTAAATACAGTGCTCATAGAAATGTAAATCAGGAAACCCATGTTGGAGAGCAATTTGATAAAATTAATTTCAAGGCATGCTTACCTTCCATTCTGCAATTCTACCTTTAGATATTTACCCAAGAAAAACTTTTGTACATGGGCACAAATTGATAGATACAAGAATGTCCATCATGATATATACATATAGAAGAACACCACTCAAAATAAATGATGTGGGGCTACACGAAACTACAATATTAAATGAAAAGATAAATTGCAGAGTTTTACATGTATTATGTTGTCCCTAAAAAACTTTTGAAATAACCCTGTTTATCGCTTTGCCTATGAACATGTAGAATAGCTCAAAATACATATGCTATTGCTAAACACTAAATTCAGGGTATTATTTACATCTTGAGAGGGAAGGTGTGAGGGAATTTGGATCATGGATGCGCACCCAACTGTAGTTGGCAAAACAATAGCCCCCCAAACCTGCGAATATGTTGTATTACATGGCAAAGGGGAATTAAGGCTGCAGATTAAGATTGCTAATGGGTGACTTTAAAATAAGGAGATTATCCTGGAGAATCTGGGTAAGTCCAATGTAATCACAAAGGTCCTTAAAAGTGAAAGAGAGAGGCAGAAAAGTCAGTATCAGAACACTGCAATGTGAAGACTTGGCTGGTATTGCTGATTTTGAAAATGGAAGGGGTCACAAACCAAGGAATGCAAGCAACTTCTGAAAGCTGGAAAAAGTAAAGACAATGGATTTTTCTCTAGAACCTCTAGAAGAAACATAGCCCTATAAACACCATAGTTTTTGCCCAGTGAGATCTATGTCAGACTTTAGAACAAATCTGTAAAAAGCAGCCAGATCCTGGAACTCCAAACTTTACTTAATATTTTGGATCCCATGTATACCATCATGGCAGAATTTTTACTGTATGTTTTTATATTATCTTCCTTGTTTAATAGTTGATGACTGAATTAACTTTAGTATCCTCTGATCATGCCCTGTCTTTGTTTACAACCTAAGGCAGCTTCTTAATATAAATAGAATCAAGCAGTATGACCTCTTCTGTTGTATCTGATGGTCGTTCATTTTTTTAGAATTGGTGTGTATCATCCCATGTTATAATTTATGCTTCCACTTTTCTGTCGATAGTTATTTTGGTTGTTTCTGGCATTTGTTTGTAATAAACCAATGAATTTGGAATATTCTTGAACGTGTATCTAGGTATATAAATACATCAGTTTTTCTTGGATATATACCTAGGATTGGAATGGGTGGGTCATAACATTGCGAGTGCAGTTTTCTCAAGTAGTTTTACCAGCTTACACTCCAGTTAGTAACACATGAAAATTCCATGCTGTATATTTTTACCAGCACTTGGGATGATCAATCATTTTTTTAGGCATTGTGGTTGATGTTGTAAACGTATTTCACAAAATTAATTTAAATGTTCTTTTTAAAAAATGTTTTATATATTTCTGAGAGAGAGAGAGAGGCAGCGTGAGCAGGGGAGGATGAGAGAGAGAGGGAGACAAAGAATCTGAAGCAGGCTCCAGGCTATGAGCTAGCTGTCAGCACAGAGCTCAATGTGGGGTTCTAACCCACGAACTGTGAGATCATGACCTAAGCTGAAGTTGGATGCTTAACCGACTGAACCACCCAGGCGCCCTGATTTAAATGTTCCTGATGACTAATTATGTATCTTTTAATATAGGTAAATAGCCATTTTATATCCTTTCTTATATGTACCACTTTAAGAAATATAGTCAGTAAAAGTTGAGATGACTTTCTTAAGGATTTTTAGGATTTTAAAAAATGTTTTCTGGATGCGAACCCTTTTATCAGTTATATTTTCTCTGTGGCTTACATGTTCACTTTCTTAATTATGCTTTGGACAGCCACAATATCCTAACTTTAATGAAATTCCATTTCTCAATTTTTTTCTTTAATGGTTAGTGGTTTTCTGTGTTCTTTTATGAAAATTTTGCCCAGTCCAAGGTCATGACAATATCATTTTTTTATCTAAAGGATTTATTGTTTAACATTTAGGTCTATGATCCGTATCAAATTAATTTGTTTTTTATATAAAATTAATTTGTGTATGATATGAAGTACCCATGGTTCATTCTTTCCCATTTATATATCCAATTATTCTAACATCATTATTTTTTGATAGTTTATTGTCAAGTTAGTTTCTATATAACATCCAGTGCTCATCCCCACAAGTGCCCTCCTCCATGCCCATCGTCCCTCTTCCCCTCCCCCCCACTCCCATTAGTTCTGTTTGTTCTCAGCATTCAAGTGTCTCTCATCGTGTGCTTCCCTCCATCTTCCCCACTATTTTTACCCCCTTCTTCTCTCCCACAGTCCTCCACTAAGTTCCTCCTAATCCTCCTATATGTGCAAACATATGGTATTTGTCCTTCTCTGCCTGACTTATTTCGCTCAGCATAATACCCTCAAGTTCCATGCATGTTGCTACACATGGCCAGATTTCATTCTTTCTCATTGCCATGAAGTATTCCATTGTATAGATAATCCACATCTTATTGATCCATTCGTCCGTTGATGGACACTTAGGCTCTTTCCATGTTTTGGCTATTGTTGAGAGTGTTGCTATGATCGTTGGGGTACATGTGCTCCTATGTATCAGCACTCCTGTATCACTTGGGTGAATTCCTAGCAGTGCTATTGCTGAGTCATAGGGGAGTTCTATTGTTAGTTTCCTGAGGAAACTCCACACTGTTTTCCAGAGGGGCTGTACCAGTTTACATTCCCACCAACAGTGTAGGAGAGTGCCCGTTTCTCCACATCCTCGCCAGCATCTAGAGTTCTCTGATTTGCTCATTTTAGCTACTCTGACTGGCATGAGGTGGTATTCGGCGTGGTTTTGATTTGTATTTCCTTGATGAGGAGGGATGCTGAGCATCGTTTCATGTGTCTGTTGGCCACCTGGATGTCCTCTTGGGAGAAGTGTCTGTTCATATCTTCTGCCCATTTCTTCACTGGGTTGTTTGTTTTTCGGGTGTGGAGTTTGGTGAGTTTCTTATAGATTCTGGATATTAACCATTTATCTGATATGTCATCTGCAACTATCTTTTCCCATTCTGTTGGTTGCCTATTAGTTTTGTGAGTTGTTTCCTTTGCCGTGCAGAAGCTTTTAATCTTGATGAGGTCCCAGTAGTTCATTTTTGCTCTTGTTTCCCTTGCCTTTGGGGATGTGTCAAGTAAGAAGTTGCTGCGGTGGAGGTCAAGGAGGTTGTTTCCTGCTTTTTCCTCTAGGGTTTTGATGGTTTCCTGTCTCACATTCAGGTCCTTTATCCATTTTGAGTTTATTTTTGTGCATGGTGTGAGAAAATGATCTAGTTTCATTCTTCTGCATGTTGCTGTCCAGTTCTCCCAGCACCATCTGTTAAAGAGGCTGTCGTTTTTCCATTGGATACTCTTTCCTGTTTTGTCAAAGATTAGTTGGCTGTGCACTTTTGAGTCCAATTCTGTGTCCTTAGTTCTATTCCATTAGTCTATGTGTCTGTTTTTGTGCCAATACCATACTGTCTTGATGATGACAGCTTTGTAGTAGAGGCTAAAGTCTGGGATGGTGATACCTCCCATTTTGGTTTTGTTTTTCAGTATTACTTTGGCTATTCAGGGTCTTCTGTGGTTCCATACAAATTTTAGGAGAGTTTGTCCTAGTTTTGAGAAGAATGCTGGTGCAATTTTGATTGGGATTCCATTGAATGTGTAGACTGCTTTGGGTAGTAATAATATTTTATATTTATTCTTCCAATCCATGAGCATGGAATATTTTTCCACTTCTTTGTGTCTTCAATTTCCTTCATAAGTTTTCTATAGTTTTCATCATACGGATCTTATATCTTTGGTTAGGTTTATTCCTAGGTATTTTATGGTTTTTTGTGCAATTGTGAATGGGATCAGTTTCTTGATTTCTCTTTCTGTTGCTTCATTGCTGGTGTATAAAAATGCAACCGATTTCTGTACGTTGATTTTGTACCCTGCAACTTGGCTGAATTCTTGGATCAGTTCCAGTAGGCTTCTGGTGGAGTCTGGCAGGTTTTCTATGTAGATTATCATGTCGTCTGCGAAAAGTGAAAATTTGACTTCATCTTTGCCAATGCTGATGCCTTTCATTTCTTTTTGTTGTCTGACGGCTGATGCTAGGACTTCCAGCACTATGTTAAACAACAATGGTGAGTGTGGACATCCCTGTTGTGTTCCTGATATCAGGGGGAAAGCTCTCAGTTTTTCCCCGTTGAGGATGATGTCAGCTGAAGGCTTCTCATAGATGGCTTTGATGATGTTTAAGTAGGTTCCTTCTATCCCAACTTTCTCTAGAGTCTTTATTAAGAAGGGATGCTATATTTTGTCAAATGCTTTTTCTGCTTCTATCGACAGGATCATATGATATTTATCTTTTCTTTTGTTGATGTGATGTATCACATTGATTGATTTGTGAATATTGAACCAGCCTTGTAACCCAGCAATGAATCCCATTTGATATTGGTGGATAATTCTTTTTATTTGCCATTGCATTCTATTTGCAAGTATCTTGTTGAGGATTTTTGCATCTGTATTCATCAAGGATATTGGCCTGTAGTTCTCTTTTTTTGCTGGGTCTCTGTCTGGCTTGGGAATCAGAGTGATGCTGGCTTCATAAAATGGGTCTGGAAGTTTTCCTTGGATTTCTATTTTTTTGAATAGTTTGAGAAGAATGGGTATTAATTCTGTTTTAAACCTCTGGTAGAATTCCCCAGGGAAGTCAACAGGTCCAGGGCTCTTATTTGTTGGGAGATTTTTGATCACTGATTCGATTTCCTCACTAGTTATGGGTCTGCTCAGGTTTTCTATCTCTTCCCATGTGAATTTTGGTAATGAGTGTGTGTTTAGGAATTTGTCCATTTCTTCTAAGTTGTCCAGTTTGTTGGCGTACAATCTTTCATCGTATTCCCTGATAATTGCTTGTATTTCTGAGGGGTTGGTTGTAATAAATCCATTTTCATTCATGATTTTGTGTATTTGGGTGCTCTCTCTTTTCTTCTTGAGAAGCCTGGCTAGAGGTTTGTCAAATTTGTATACTTTTTCAAAAAACCAACTCTTGGTTTCATTGATCTGTTCAACTGTTTCTTTGGTCTCTATATTGTTTACTTCTGCCCTGATTTTTATTATTTCTCTTCTCCTACTGCATTTGGGGTGCTCTTGTTGCTCTGCCTATAGTTCCGTTAGGTGGGCTGTTAGATTTTGCACTTGCACTTTTTCTAATTTCTTGAAATAGACCTGGAGTGCAATGTACTTTCCGCTTAGGACTGCCTTTGCCGCATCCCATAGAATTTGGATTGTTGTATTTTCATTTTCATTTGTTTCCATATATTTTTTAATTTCATCTCTAATTGCCTGATTGGCCCATTACTTCTTTAGTAGGGTGTTCTTTAACGTCCATCTTTTTTGAAGGTTTTCCAGACTTCCTCCTGTGATTGATTTCAAGTTTCATAGCATTGTGATCTGAAAGTGTGCATGGTATGATCTCAATTCTTTTATATTTATTGAGGGCTGCTTTATGTCCCAGTATGTAATCTAGGAGAATGTGATTACACGTGAGAAGAAAGTGAATTCCATGGCCTCAGGATATAGAGTTCTAAATATATTTGTGAAATCCATCTGGTCCAATGTGTCATGCAAGACCATTTTGTCTTAGTGATTTTCTGTCTAGTTGATCTATCCATTGTTGTAAGTGGAGTATTAAAGTCCCCTGCTAATAGCACATTCTTTTTTTTTTTTTTTTTTTACAAATAGTTTATTGTCAAATTAGTTTCCTCATAACCCTCAGTGCTCATCCCCACAAGTGTCCTCCTCCATGCCTATCCCCCCTCCCCCCTACATCCATCAGTCCTCAGTTTTTGTCAACATTAAAGAGTCTCTCATGGTTTGCCCCTCTCCCTTTCCCCCACCATTTCCGCCCTTCTTCTCCCCGTTGTTCCTCCGTCAAGTTCCTCCTAATCCTCCTATACGTGCGAAAATATGATATTTGTCCTTCTCTGCCTGACTTATTTCGCTCAGCATAACACCCTCAAGGTCCATCCATGATGCTACACATGGCCAGATTTCATTCTTTCTCATTGCCATGTAGTATTCCATTGTATAGATAAACCACATCTTCTTGATCCATTCATCTGTTGATGGACACTTAGGCTCTTTCCATGTTTTAGCTATTGTGGAGAGTGCTGCTATGAACATTGGGGTACATGTGCTCCTATGCATCAGCATTTCTGTATCCCTTGGGTAAATTCCTAGCAGTGCTATTGCTGGATCATAGGGGAGTTCTATTGTTAGTTTCCTGAGGAAACTCCACACTGTTTTCCAGAGGGGCTGTACCAGTTTACATTCCCACCAACAGTGTAGGAGGGTGCCCGTTTCTCCACATCCTCGCCAGCATCTAGAGTTCTCTGATTTGCTCCTTTTAGCCACTCTGACTGGCGTGAGGTGGTATTCGGCGTGGTTTTGATTTGTATTTCCTTGAGGAGGGATGCTGAGCATCGTGTCATGTGTCTGTTGGCCACCTGGATGTCCTCTTGGGAGAAGTGTCTGTTCATATCTTCTGCCCATTTCTTCACTGGGTTGTTTGTTTTTCGGGTGTGGAGTTTGGTGAGTTTCTTGTAGATTCTGGATATCAACCCTTTATCTGATATGTCATTTGCAACTATCTTTTCCCATTCCGTTGGTTGCCTATTAATTTTCTGGGTTGTTTTCTTGGCTGTGCAGAAGCTTTTAATCTCGATGAGGTCCCAATTGTTTATTTTTGCACTTGATTCCCTTGCTTTTGGGGATGTGTCAAGTAAGAAGTTGCTGCGGTGGAGGTCAAGGAGGTTGTTTCCTGCTTTCTCCTCTAGGGTGTTGATAGTTTCCTGTCTCACGTTCAGGTCCTTTATCCATTTTGAGTTTATTTTTGTGCATGGTGTGAGAAAATGATCTAGTTTCATTCTTCTGCATGTTGCTGTCCAGTTCTCCCAACACCATCTGTTAAAAAGGCTGTCTTTTTTCCATTGGATATTTTTTCCTGCTTTGTCAAAGATCAGTTGGCTGTATACTTTTGGGTCCACTTCTGAGTTCTCATTTCTGTTCCATTGGTCTATGTGTCTGTTTTTGTGCCAATACCATACTGTCTTGATGATGACAGCTTTGTAGTAGAGGCTAAAGTCTGGGATGGTGATCCCTCCCGTTTTGGTTTTATTTTTCAGGATTACTTTGGCTATTCGGGGTCTTTTGTGGTTCCATACAAATTTTTGGATAGTTTGTTCTAGTTTTGAGAAGTATGCTGGTGCAATTTTGATTGGAATTGCATTGAATGTGTAGAGTGCCTTAGGTAGTAATGACATCTTAACTATATTTATTCTTCCTATCCATGAGCATGGAATGTTTTTCCACTTCTTTGTGTCTTCTTCAGTTTCCTTCATAAGTTTTCGATAGTTTTCATCATACGGATCTCTTATATCCTTGGTTAGGTTTATTCCTAGGTATTTTATGGTTTTTTGTGCAATTGTGAATGGGATCAGTGCTCTCCAGGCCTATTTCAAGATATTAGAAAAAGCGCAAGTCCAAAATCTAACAGGTCACCTAAAGGAACTAGAGGCAGAGCAACAAGAACACCCTAAACCCAGTAGAAGAAGAGAAATAGTAAAAATTAGAGCAGAAATAAACAACATAGAGACCAAAGAAACAATTGAACAGATCAATGAAACCAAGAGTTGGTTTTTTGAAAAAGTATACAAATTTGACAAACCTCTAGCCAGAATTATCAAAAAGAAAAGAGAGAGCACCCAAATAGACAAAATATGAATGAAAATGGACTTATTATAACCAACCCCTCAGAAATACAAGCAATTATCAGGGAATATTATGAAAAATTATACGCCAACAAATTGGACAACTTAGAAGAAATGGACAAATTCCTAAACACACACTCACTACCAAAATTCACACGGGAAGAAATAGAAAACCTGAACAGACCCATAACGAGTGAAGAAATTGAATCAGTGATCAAAAATCTCCCAACAAATAAGAGCCCTGGACCTGATGGCTTCCCTGGGGAATTCTACCAGAGGTTTAAAACAGAATTAATACCCATTCTTCTCAAACTATTCAAAAAAATAGAAATCCAAGGAAAACTCCCGGACTCATTTTATGAAGCCAGCATCACTCTGATTCCCAAGCCAGACAGAGATCCAGCGAAAAAAGAGAACTACAGGTCAATATCCTTGATGAATACGGATGCAGAAATTCTCAACAAGATCCTTGCAAATCGAATCCAGCAGCATATAAAAAGAATCATCCACCAAGATCAAGTAGGATTCATTCCTGGGTTACAGGACTGGTTCAACATTGGCAAATCAATCAATGTGATACATCATATCAATAAAAGAAAAGATAAAAACCATATGATCCTGTCGAGAGATGCAGAAAAAGCATTTGACAAAATATAGCATCCCTTCTTAATAAAGACTCTAGAGAAAGTTGGGATAGAAGGAACCTACTTAAACATCATCAAAGCCATCTATGAGAAGCCTTCAGCTGACATCATCCTCAATGGGGAAAAACTCAGAGCTTTCCCGCTGAGATCAGGAACAAGACAGGGATGCCCACTCTCACCACTGCTGTTTAACATAGTGCTGGAAGTCCTAGCATCAGCCATCAGACACCAAAAGGAAATCAAAGGCATCAGAATGGGCAAAGAGGAAGTCAAACTTTCCCTCTTCGCAGATGACATGATACTCTGCATAGAAAACCCGACAGACTCCACCAGAAGCCTACTAGAACTGATCCAAGAATTCAGCCAAATTGCAGGGTACAAAATCAACGTACAGAAATCGGTTGCATTTTTATACACCAACAATGAAGCAACAGAAAGAGAAATCAAGAAACTAATAGCACATTCTTATTGATAAGGGTGTTTCTGTTTGTGATTAATTGTTTTATATATTTAGTTGCTCCCATATTTGGTGCATAGACATTTATAATATTAGCTCTTTCTGATGGATAGACCCTGTAATTATTATATAATGCCCTTCTTCATCCCTTGTTACTGCCTTTACTTTAAAGTCCAGTTTGTCTGATATAAGTATAGCTTCTCCAGCTTTCTTTTGAATTCCAGTAGCATGATAATATTTCTCCGTCCCCTTTCAATCTGAAGGTGTCCTCCAGTCTAAAATGCATTTCTTGTAGACAGCAAATAAATGGATTTTTAAAAATCCGTTCTGGTACCCTATGTCTTTTGATTGGGGCATTTAGTCCATTTACATTCAGTGTTATTATCGAAAAATATGGGTTTAGAGTCAGGTGTCTTTTGTGGGTTTTATGCTTGTAGTGGTGTCTCTGGTATCTTGCGTTCCTTGCAATATTTCCCTCAGAGAGTCTCCCTCAGGATTTCTTGTAGGGCTGACTTAGTGGTGACAAATTCTTTCAATTTCTGTTTATTTGGAAAGACTTTTATCTCTCCTTCTATTCTGAGTGATTGGCTTGCTTGATGGAGGATTCTTGGCTGCATATTTTTTCTGTTCATCACACTGAAGATTTCCTGCCATTCCTTTTTGGCCTGCCAAGTTTCAGTAGATAGGTCTGTCACCACTCTGATAGGTTTCCCTTTGTATGTTAGAACCTTTTTATCCTTAGCTGCTTTCAGAATTCTCTCTTTGTCCTTATATTTAGCCAGTTTCACTATGATATTTCCTTCAGAAGATGGATTCAAGTTACGTCTGAGGGGAGTTTGTATCTCTTGGATTTCAACGTCTGTTTCCTTCCCCAGATTGGGAAAGGTCTCTGCTATAATTTGTTCAAGGACTCCTTCAGCGCCTTACCCTCTCTCTTCCTCTTCTGGAATTCCTATGATACAGATATTATTCCATTTGATTGTATCGCTGAGCTCTAGAAGTCTCCTTTTGTGTTCCTGTTTCAGTTTATCTCTCTTTTTCTTAGCTTCCTCTTTTACTATAATTGTGTCTTCTAAATCACTTATTCTCCTTTCTACCTCTTCAATCCATACATTGGGTGCCTCCATTTTATTTTGCATCTTATTTATAGCACTTTTTAAATTCATCACAACTATTTTTAAACTCCATCATCTTTGTAGCAATAGTTTCTCTGATGTCTTCCATGCCTTTTTCAAGCCCAGTGATTAATTTTATTACTAGTGTTCTAAATTCTTTTCAGTTATTTTGTTTATATCTGTGTTGAGCAGTTCTTTAGCTGTCAATTCTTCCTGGAATTTCTTTGGAGGAGAGCTCTTTCATTTCGTCATTTTGGTTAGCTTTCTATCTCTTGTTAATTTTAAAAGCTTGTTATGCACTCTTCACCTGTGAGTGCTGCTATACCAAAGAAGGCTCTTTGACTGTTCAGGGCCTGTCCATTCAGAAAGTGTTTTTTTAATGGTGGCTCTTGGTCTCTCTTGTTGAGACCTTGGTTATTTTATTTTCCTACTCGTAGTGGCGTTTGGTACTCTCCACCATGTGTACTTTGGCTTGTTTCATGAGGTAGCCTCAAAATCTTGGGGAGTCTTGGATTGGAAATGGGCCTCACTACACAGAGGGATGGAGAGCTGAAGAATAAGGCAGACCATTCCAGATGGGTGGGTGGCAGGGTTGATCGGCAAGGGAAATTACACGTGACCATGAGCAAGTAGATCTTGGCACCTGCCTGCCAGAATCTTATGAGTTTTTAAAGAGGCTTTAACATTCATTCCTGTATATTCTGTAGAGGGTCTCCACAACCCTTTACTCTCTCTAGGCTATGTCCTGGGACTGGCTGCTGACTTGGGAATCTCTAACATCATTATCTGAAAGACCATCCTTCCTGTATTTAAAGTAAAGATACATATAAAGTAAATTAGGTGACCATTTATGTGTTTCTGGATTCTAGTGTTCCACTGGTGAACTTTTATATCATTTTGCAAATACCACATTATCTTAATTAATGTTGCTTCCAGTAATTCTTAAAGTCTGGTATCTTAAGGTCTCAAATTCTGTTGTTGTTTTTTTTTTTTTCAAGATTGCCTTGGCTACATTAGGTCCTTTTAATTTCATATAAATTTTAGACTTGACTTGTTTTTTCTCTTTCACAAAATAAACATGTTGGTATTTTGATTAGGATTGCATTGATAGATTAATAGATTAATTTGAAGACTTGAAATTTTAACAACAGTTTTTAATCCATGAATATTGCATATTTTTATATTTATTTAGGTTCCTTAAATTCCTCTTGGTAATAAATCTTTTATAGATTTTATTAGTTTTATTCCTATATATTTTATATTTAGATGCTAAATAAATGTTTTTTTAAATTTTTTTATTTCTGAGAGATAGAGACAGTGTGATCAGGGGAGGGTCAGAGAGAGAGGGAGATACAGACTCCAAAACAGGCTCCAGGCTCTGAGCTAGTTATCAGCACAGAGCCTGACGCGGGGCTTGAACCCACTAACTGTGAGATCATGACCTGAGCTGAAGTCATATGCTCAACCAGCTGAGCCACCCAGGCGCCCCAATAAATGGTATTTAAAAAAATTTTTTTAAATGTTTTATTTATTTTTGAAATAGAGAAAGATAGAGACAGTGTGAGCAGGAGAGGGTCAGAGAGAAAGGGAGACAAGAATCCGAAACAGGCTCCAGGCTCTGAGACAGCTATCGGCACAGAGCCCGACATGGGGCTTGAACCCACAAACGGTGAGATCATGACCTGAGCTGAAGTTGGATGCCCAATTGACTGAGCCACCCAGGCGCCCTGCTAAATAAGTGGAATTTTTTTTTAAAGATTACATTTTCCAATTGTTTCTTGCAAGTGTGTAAAAATGCATTTTGTATATTGAACCATTTATAAACCATTTGTAAACCATTTATAATTTATAAACCATTAATTTATAAACAATTAATTTATAAACCATTAATTCACTATGTCTACTAATTTACTTCTCCTAATATTTGCAGATTATTTTTAGGTTTCCTTTGTACCCAGTCATATCCTTTTCAAGTTTAAAAGCTTTTATTCACTTGTCTTGTGTTAGTGAAAGTATAATATTGAATAGAAATGGTGATGTGGATATCCTTATCATGTTTCTTAACTAAAAGGAAGAGTATGTAATATTTTGCCATTAAGTAAAATGCTAACTGTAGGACTTTTGTTGCTAATTTTTCTCAGATTTATATAGTTTCCTTCTATCTAATATGATATGTATCTAGTAGATATCTCCTGTCTACTAGTATGCTAAGAGCTTTGATCATGAACAAGTTTTCGATTTTATCAAATAACTTGTAAGCATATATTAAAATAGTTTCCTTCTATCTAATATGATATGTATCTAGTAGATATCTCCTGTCTACTAGTATGCTAAGAGCTTTGATCATGAACAAGTTTTCGATTTTATCAAATAACTTGTAAGCATATATTAAAATGATAATTTTTTTTAAAATGTTTTATTTATTTCTAGGAGAGAGAGAGAGACAGCGTGAGCAGGGGAGGGTCAGAGAGAGAGGGAGTCACAGACTGAAACAGGCTCCAGGCTCTGAGCTGGCAGTCAGCACAGAGCCCGACGCGGGGCTCGAACCCATGATCCGTGAGATCATGACCTAAGCGAAAGTCGGACGCTTAACCGACTAAGCCACCCAGGCGCCCCTTAAAATGATAATTTTTCAAATTCTGTTAACATGGTGGATTACACTAATTATATATGCTAATGTAAACTTACCCTCCTCCTTGGTAATGATATATTTTATATATTGCTTAATTCAACTTAATATCGTGAATTTTGAATTTGAATTTATTTTTATAAGCCTTTGAATTTATTCAAAAGACCTTTGAATTTATTTCTATAAGCCATAGTGGCTTGTGTTTTCCTTTTATGTAATGTCTTTGCCAGGTTTTGGTATCAGAGGTATGTTGGTGTCTGGGATGATTGATGTTATTTTCCTTTTCTGTGTTCTTTGGAAGAGTTTACATGAAATATATGTTTTTTTAAAAATGTAATATCCATTTATTTTTGAGAGAGACAGACAGAGTCCAAGCGGGGGAGGGGTAGAGAGAGGAGGGAGACATAGAATCTGAAGCAGGCTCCAGGCTCTGAGCTGTCAGCACAGAGCCTGACATGGGGCTCAAACCTATGAACTGTGAGGTCATGACCTGAGCCAAAGTCAGACCTTTCACTGACTGAGTCACCCAGGTGCTACTATATGGTTTTTTTTAAAAAAAGTTTAATTATTTTGAGAGGGAGGGAGAGAGAGAGAAAGAGAGAGAGAGAGAGAGAGAGAATCCCAAGCAGGCTCTGCACTGTGCAAGGAACCCACTTGAACTCATCAACTGTGAGATCATGACCTGGGCTGAAATCAAGAGTTGGAAGCTTAATGAACAGAGTCACCCAGATGCCCCTATACGGGCTTTTTTGTTTGTTTGCTTGTTTTTGATATTTTGTAGAATTCACTACTGAATCCAACTGCACCTGGAGTATTGTTTGTGGGAATTTTAAAAGTATCATTAAAGAGATTTAACTGACATGCAGTAGATTATAGAAATTGCAAACAGTTTGACAATTTGACAAATGTCTGTACCATGTATTTTCTCATGATCCTTTGAAATTCCTCCTTTATGACTCTCCTCTTCCCTGACCCCAAACATCTATCAATATGCCTTCTGTAACTTTGTATTAGTTTATATTTTCTAGGATTTTATATAAATGCACTCATGCAGTATATGCTCTTTTTAGCCTGGCTTCTTTCATTCAGCATAATCATTTAGATATTCATCATGTTGTAGTGTGTAACAATGGTTTATTCTTTTTTATTGCTCAGTCATATTCCATTGTACAGATATATTACATTAATTTACTTACCCTTTGTTGGGTTGCTTTCAGTTTTTGCTTGTTACAAATCAACTTACTTTGAACTTTTATTTGCAAGACTTTGTATGGTCATTTGCTTTTATTCTTCTTGGGTAGATACCAAGAAGTAGAATGACTAGACAGATTGATAGGTGAATATATAGTTTCAGAAAGTGATAAGCTGTTTTCCAAAGGTATTGTGTCATTTATATTGCTACCAGCAGCATATGAGGGTCCAGTCTCCACATCCTCATGAACACTTGGTATAGTCAGTCTTTCAAACTTTAGCTATTTTAATAGATGTGTAGTAGTGTTTTATTGTGATTTTAATTTGTATTTCTTTAATGTCTAATAATGTTAAGCATCTTGTCATAAGCTCCTTTACTATCTGTATATCTTTTCTGATGAAATGTATATTCAGATCTTTGGCTCATTAAAATGAATTGTTTTAATATTGACTTTTTAGAGTTATCTATTTTGGATACAAGTCCTTTATCATGTATGTAATTTATAATTTTTTGTGATATATAGCTTTTCATTATACATATATTAGGCTGCTTGGAGTTGTAATGGAGGTCTCTGGTGCTATGTTAATTTTAAAATTTCTTTTTTAATGTTTATTTATTTTTGAGAGAGAGATAGAGAGTGCAGGTGGGAGAGGGGCAAAGAGAGAGGGAGACACAGAATCTGAAGTAGACTCCAGGATCTGAGCTGTTAGCACAGAGCCTGACGCGGGGCTCCATCTCATGAACCAGGAAATCATGACCTAAGCCAAAGTCAGATGCTCAGCCAACTGAACCACCGAGGCACCTCTAAAAATTCTTTTTTATTCTGTGTTCTATTTGGGGTATTTTTTATTGAAAAAGTTCATCTATCTTACGAGAGCCTGATCCTGGACTTGCGACCAGAGCGCCTTACTCATAAGCTCTCTTCAGTATGTAGCATGCCATTCTGTTCTTTTTTGGTCCTTTAAACCACATAGCTACTATGACTCCCATTTTTTTATTGCTATTCCTTTAACTCCTCTGGTTATTTTATCTATTGCATTTTTAAATCTTTCAAATTGTAGTTTTAGTTATTTTTTATATCTTCTAACTCTCGTTAATGGGTCATATTACCCAATTTCTCCGCACAACTGATTGGATGTCAGATATTGTGAATTTTGTCTTTTTATTTCCAGATACTTTTCTCTTCTTGTAAATATTCTTGACCTTTTGTATGGGCTATAATTAAATTACTTGGAAATAGTTTGATCCTTTTAAGTATTGCTTTTAAGATTTATGAGGTGGGACTGGAGCCATGCTCAGTCTAGAGTTAAATATTCCTCACTCCTCTCCTGGGATAAACCCTTTTGTGTACTCCAGGAATTAGGATTTTTCCTTTTTTTTTTTTTTTTTTTGCTGTTAAGTGGTTTTATTCCTGGACCTGTGTAAGCATCACCTTAATATCTATAACTCTTTCAGCTTTGTTTTCTTGGCCTCAGATAGTTTCCTCACGTGGTTGTGCTGATCAGACTCATCTGAAAATTTGAAGGGGACCGTACAGTTCTCTGACATTCTCTCTTTTTTTGGTCTTTTCTCCTGGCACTCTTTTCCAGCAAACTCACACTGATTTGGTGTCTTTAGATTTCCAGCACTGTCTCTTCATCTCAGGGAGTCTACTGGACTCTGCCTGGGTTTCCCTTTCCCAAGTAGATACCTAGAAAATCTCTAAAAGCAGTGAATTTCGGTAATGGTGTAGCTCGTCCCATTTCTTTTGATTTCCCTGTAATCATTGTCCTTTGGCCTAATGTTGGGTGCTTGAAAACTCTTGTTTCATATATTTTGTCATATGCTCCTTTACTATCTGTATAACTTTTCTGATGAAATATATATAAAGAGCTTTTTGGATAGATAAAATGGGAAATACTACATAACTTTTAAATTATATCATAATAATGTATTTGGTAATATGATTGACTCTAGTTAGTAATAAAACTTCTGTGCACAATTGGAAAGTATTGGACACACTTGTTGTCATTTCCATTCTTGTGCCCTGGGCAGCCATCAGTAATCAGTTAAAGAACTCTTTCCCCCTAAACTTGGATAAAGAGGTAAAAAGAAATCACCTCTTTAACCATGCAGTTCAGGCAACCACTACCAAATTATGTAAGTTTACCTACTCACAGTGTCTTACCACTTCTGGTAAGTGGGCTAGGTGTCTGGAAACAGGATAAAGCCTGGCTTTGAAGCTTATTAGGTATATAATTTTAAGCTTATTAATTTTTTAGTCCTCCATTGCTTCATCTGTAAAATGGGAGTCATAGTAGCTATGTGGTTTAAAGGACCAAAAAAGAACAGAAAGGCATGCTACATACTGAAGAGAGCTTATGAGTAAGACGCTCTGGTCGCAAGTCCAGGGTCAGGCTCTCGTAAGATAGATGAACTTTGACAACTGGGCAAACCCTGTGATGACAGCATTTGCATTTTTTGTTTTATATTCTGCTTCCCACCTTATCCCCAGCACAGCACCTACTTCGTAAATACACAAATGGTATTTGTTAAATTAAATAGTTTATCATCTGAAGAGATTTTAGAAGATTATACCTGATGCCTCTTTTTGTTTGTATATTCTATACTTCTTAGTAACAGATGTGTAAGTGCTTCGAATGCTAAAGGGTACATTTGTAAGAAACAATTTTTTAACTCTGGCTAGATTACCACTATGAAGCTGCTGAAGCAGAAGAGACTTTTATTGATACTAATGCTAGATAACCATTGTCAGGGTTAGATTTTTCAGTAGGGAGTCAAAGTTACAGTGCGGACTATAAATCTCTAATGGACTAAATAATAATCGTTTACGTATTAATATTAGGTAGGCCGTCCTTCCCAGTTTGTTTTAAAAAGTACTTGCTAGGGGTGTTGGATGGCTCAGTCGGTTGAGTGTCTGGCTCTTGATTTTGGTTTCAGTCATGATCCCAGGGTCATGGGAGAGAGCTCCACAATGGGCTATGCACTGGGTGTGGAGCCTGCTTAAAATTCTCTGCCTCCCTTTGCCCTTCCCCTGCTCACAACCCTTTTCTCTCTCTCAAAAAAATTAAATTAAAAAACAACTTGCTTAACAATTCTAACATATACATAGCATCATTTTTTGACAATGATACAGTTGGTCCTTCCCCCATGCCCTCTTCTTTGGAAAATTGGCAAGATGATACTTGTAGGTTGTCTAGCAAGAAACACTTCTTTGTTGCTACTTTGTAGGAATGATTTGGTTAGAACTTCTATTAAAAAATTACGTACATGCCTCTGGATGCAGGCGATGATGATCTTAATGAATTTTGTGGTTATTTTTTCTGTTTTAGAACACTATGGTTTAAACCTCTTGTAAGTAGATTAAATTAATTTTCAGGTTTCTTCATTTCCTCAAAAGTCAGATCACTAGATAGAGTATTTTTTGACATGTATATTCTGCTGTCATTTTGAATCTTACATCTGCATCTTAAAAAAATTCAAACAGCATAATAACTATGTTGTGAACTTGAGCAAATTTTAAAGCTTTTCTTCTGTTAATGGAAGATGTTACCTGCTTTTTATTTATTTTATTTTATTTTATTTTTTTGACTGCGAAACATTCAGGTCAAAGCAGGATGCATATTGTTGCAGATTTCCTTCATTGTTACCTGTTGCTGGGCGTGCATTGCCAGATGTGAAAAAGACAATGACCGCTTCTTTTAATGTCCTTTTCCTGTTCTTTTACCTGTTTGATGTGTGTTTGTGGCAAAATATCATTCATGATTGTGTGTGTGTGTGTGTGTATGTTTGCGTGTGCATGTGTGAGACACAAAGGAGAGAGAAAGCTGAAAGGTAGGTATATCTCTTTTGCATTCCTTAGGCAAAACTGTTTTCCTATTTGGTCTTATATCTGCTCATGTTAACAGCAAGTCCTAAATCATGACTTTTGGAACAATACATTTCCAAACAAATCTATGCCATAGCTTCCTGTTAGAATGTTCTAATTTTATGGATTAACATCTCCTGTCTTTCTAGTCGCAGGAGTTTCTGGGTTTGTAGACTTTTGGATGTGAGAGAACTATGCTATAGCCAAAACTATAAGTGCCTTTATTCACCTATAATAATTTGTTAAATTCCAATTTCTTAATATAACTGCACAATAAATACACAGCCTTTATTGCTTAGAGAGCAGCAGCATTTTTTCTTTTTAAGATTAGGCTTTGGGATTCATATATTCATAGAACATTAGGGTTACAACACCTTCCAAGATAATTTCTGTAACATTTCTATTTTACAGATGAGAGAATTGTAGATAGGAGCAAGCAGATGATTTTGTCAAAGATCTCACTGCTTCAGTAATGACAAGGACCCTATGAAATACTAGATCTCACATTTCATAGTCTATTCTGTTTTCTGATGTATCGCATACAACCTCATAGGATTTCCATACACATCTCCAGAAATGAGCCTCAGGCTCTCCCTGCATAGCCCCCACTAACTCCCAGGGAAACAGGATTGTAGCTTGAAGTTTCCCTGACTTTTGTAGTTTAAAAAATGTCTGTTCTCCCTTTATGATGCCACGAAAAGAGCTTTTATTTGGAATTGTTTATTTAACCATTTTTATTGAATGCCTTCTCTGTGCCAAGCATGAGGCCAGCGGGACCTGGGAATACAAAGTGAATGAGGGATGTGAATGATCCCGGAGTTTACAATCTGTTTGAACTTCTTGTCTTGCCACTCACCAGTTGTCTCTCTTAGGCAAATCATTTCACCTCTCTGAAACTCTACTTTCAGATCTTTAAAATAAGGGCTAATGCTAGTTTTGAAAGTTGTGAGGGTTAATTAAGATTTTAAAAAGAAGGTAAATGTCTTGGCATATTTCCGACGAATAGTAGGCATTCACTCAACAAATGTTAGTATCTTCCCTCCTGCATCCAAGGGTTACTGTGAGAATCAAATATATAATGAACGTTAAAATGCTTCGTGAATTGGAAACATAGTCATAAACGAAGCTAGAGTTTTACGGAGTTAACACATACTACCACTTTCTTCACCTTGCAAGTTCAAGTCAATTGAGAAGAGGCAGACATCTCAAGATCAAAGCGGCAACCTAATTACAGATTAAAGCTATATTGAAGATTGTAGTTTTGATGTGCTTCCCAGTGCTTTACTCTAGTGTTAAATTTACCCACTCAGGCATACACAGAAAAAGGTAGGTCTTATCCACTGGGACAGGTAACTTATGTACCAGTGGGGCAGAGTTGCACATGGACAATTCTGTTTTCAAACACACCAGTCAGGTAAATCACTCTATCTTATGTGGAAAAGAAAGAAAGACAAGTGCTGTTTTCGGGGGAAGTCTATCTGCCTGGAAAGGAAACTGATCTCTCCAACAGATACACAGTTGCTGTGAAGAAACTCAAATTTAGTTTCCCTCTGCCAACCTCCCATTTTTACTTAAGGTTTTGGAAATAGGTATCTCATATATCAAAATATCTTTGTATTTCCTTCAAATACTGGTTAAAACTCTTTTACAAGCTTACGATATGTTCAGTGAAAAATGCAGATTAGAAATTCTGCCCTATTACAGTGTATAATATATTCTGTATCTATAATGTATATTGCATGTATGGTGTATGTATTGCATCGTGTGTGTGTTTGTGTACTAAAAAATGTATATTTATAGAGGAAATGGAGAGTAAAATTACATTAAAGTGCTTAATGTGACCATTTTCAGGTGTGATTATGGATGATGATGTTTATTATGTTTTTTTTTTACTTTTTAGAATTTGTGAATCATGTTTTATTAATTTTTTTTTACTGTTTACTTATTTTTGAGGGAGAGAGAGAGACAGAGTATGAGCAGCAAGGGGTGGAGAGAGAGAGGCACAGAATCCGAAGCAGGCTCCAGGCTCTGAGCTGTCAGCACAGGGCCTGACGTGGGGCTCGAACTCACAAACTGTGAGATCATGTCCTGAGCTGAAGTCAGATGCTTAACCGACTGAGACACTCAGATGCCTTGTGAATCATGTATTTTCAAAAAGTTGACAGCCCCTTCCCCCTCCAAAAAAAAAAAAAGAAAAACAACTAAAAAAAAATCACAAATAAAAACCAAACTCATCCCTATCGTTTCTTCTCCCCTCAGTTTTGCAAAGTTTTATAATCTTTCCTTTTCAGTTTTTTCAATACAAACTTACTCTGTGCACTTAATAGCATGAAAGGAAAATTTACCTGGAGACTAAACAAATATTATTAAATTACAAATTGCAAATATCACAGGCAACAGTGTCATTCCTAAATACTTACTTTTTAACTACTTGTGAATAATGATGAGTTCTGAAGGTAAGATAAAAAATTCTAATTCCTTTTCTTGATCAGCATGTGAGAGAGCCATCTGTATTTACAATTCCGTGAAATATATGTTCATATTCTTTGCCTATATTTTCGATAGTATTTTCAAATTATTTTTGTCAGGAGGCAGATGCTCTTTGTATACTAGAAAAATACTAGAAAACTATTTGTACATACAAGAAATATTGGTCCATTGTCTGTAATTTGAATTATACTTATTTTCTCACTTTGTTATTTTGCTGATAATCTTTGATATAAATGTTGGTGAGTGTTTTTGTCATATAGATTATATTTTAAAAAGTAGGCCCAATTTAACCATCTTATTTTATAGCTTCTCTGTTTCTATTCTTAAAAACACTTCCACTTCTGGGTAATGAAAGTAGTTTTTTCCCATATTTTCTACTTAATGGCTATGTTTTCATTCTTACATTAAATATTGATATATTGGAGTGTTTATTAGAATAAGATATGGGGTCTGGATGCAATTATTTTTTCCCCAGATGGCTATCCAGATTTACAGCATCATTTATGGAATAATCAGTCATTGCCTTATCCTTATTTTATACTAAATTTTATATGCATGTGTATTTATTTCCTGATTTCTATTTTGTATTCAAGTTTCCAATTTTTAAAAAGTTATCATAATTTAAAAATTATGATGTTATGTTTTGTATTTTAAAAGATGGTTAGTTAAATCCCATCTTTGTTCCCAGAATCCAGCTAAAAGTGAAATCAAGAGTTGGTGTTTGCTGGAAAAATCACACATATATCTATCATCTTTTATTCCAACAACTTCAGCAGTTTCTTTGTTTTGGTCAATATTATAGCTTTTGCTATCTTGGAAATGTGCCACTTGAAATGACATTTAGTCAAGTGCCTATGATGCAATTGATCTTTCAATTATTAGCAATCTGGAATGCAGCTGGGTTTCAAGTAGAAGGAAAAGTCAAGGATAGGCAACTTCCTTATGTAAAACTGATTATTATCATAGGAAAGAAGGGACAGAACACAAAGCTTTCGAGAAATATACATTCTTTTTCTTTATCTTTTGCTAAGACAACTTTTCAGGATCAATTTGGATTGAGAAATATTACTTATTTCTCAATTAGAAAAGCCTAGTGGTTGTGCCATCATAGATGGCAAATTTGCATGTGTACAGGTATGTGACATGATGGGGTACTTAAAATAGTTCATTCCAAATAGTACAGGTGCTCAAAAATTTATTCCGTTGGGGAAATATGACTCTTCTCATCCAATTCAAGAAATCTACTTGAATACGTCATTAATTTGCAATATGTCAATACTTGCAGCGCACTGCAAATTTTAGCAGTATTTATGTAGCTTTTTTTTTGAATGTTTATTTTATTTTTGAAAGAAAGAGACAGAACATGAGTGGGGGAGGGGCAGAGAGAGGGAGGCACGGAATCTGAAGCAGGCTCCAGGTTCCAAGCTGTCAGCACAAAGCCCGATGCGGGGCTCGAACCCAATATCTGTAAAATCGTGACCTGAGCTGAAGTCAGATGCTTGACTGACTGAGCCACCTGGGCATCCCTATGTAGCTTTTTTGAGTGTTATAATTATTAGAAGAAAGTATCTCCAAAAAGTAGCTAGAATTCTTTAATTCAGCATGTTTTCTGCCTTCAGTTTATGTGGTTCACTGTGACTGACTTAAAAATTCATCTAGAAATTTATCTTCAGGAAATAATGGAAACCTTAGAATATAGGTGTGTATATATATGTATATGTGTATATATATGTATGTATAAAAATTTTATGATTGTTGTAACATGTTAGCTAACCAAATTAGTTTTAACGAACACGTTTTACATTTACAAACATTTACAAAGAGGTTGTCAGGATCGAGGATCAGGTTCCTGATGGAAGACTGAGAAGGAGTTCGAGAAGGAGTAGTACTAGTTTTTACTACTCAGTCTTTTATCATAAACCCGATCCTCTATCCTGACAATCTCTTCGTAAATGTTATTTTAAACCGAATATGCCGTACCTGTAAATACTCTAAGTTACATAACCATTCTTCTAAATGGGGACATTTCTGTTCTACTTTGTTTAGTTTAAGTAGTACTAAGTTGTATACCTGAAAGGAACGTAACATTTTGTGTCAGCTATACTCAGATGATAATAAAGAAAAAGTAGTTGCTAAAGAGCAAAAAATAGGGATACCCAAGGTAATATCAGCTATTAACATTACACTAGAACTGTGAAGTGATAGTAGTGGTTCTCTGAGTGCTGAGATTATGGATTGTCAATATTCTTAGGACCCTGACTTCTGTGGGGTTTTTTTCCCTAAAAAATTTTACAGTGAAAAATGCAATACTCTTGGCTTATTTTGGGGGAGGTTAGGGTGAGAACATTTAAGTTCTACTTTCTTAGCAAATTTCAATGATAGCATGCAGTGTTACTAACTATAATCACCACGTAACATAGTAGATCCTCAGAGTAATTCATCTTATAACTGAAAGTTTGTACCCTTTCACCAACCTCTCTCTGCTTTCCCCAATCCCAGTTCCTGGCAACTACTTTTCTGTTCTTTATTTCTATGGATACAGACATGAATTCTGTAATGAACATGGGAGTATATTTTTCCGAGATAATGGTTTTGTTTCCTTTGGATATATACCCAGAAATGGGATTGCTGGGTCACATGGTAGTGCTATACTTAATTTTTTGAAGAAACTCCGTAGTGTTTTCCATAGTGACTGCACCAGTCTACATTCCCACCAACACTGCACTAAGTTTCCCTTTTCTCCACATCCTCACCAGCATTTTTCTCTCACCTTTTTGATGATTGCCATTATATAGGTGTCAGGTATTTTGCTTTGCATTTCCCAGTGATTAGTGATGTGCATATTTTTATGTACCTGTTGGCCATTTGTATGTCTTCTTTGAAAAAATGTCTATTCAGGTTCTCTGCCTGTTTTCCAATTGTATTATTTACTTTTATTTTTTCTATTTATTTATTTATTTTTATTTATTGGTATGAATGAGTTCCTTAGATATTTTGGATGTTAACCTTTTGTAAGATAGATATATGGTTTGGAAATATTTTCTCCCATTCGAAATGTTGCTTTTTCATTTAGTTGTTGATTTCCTTTACTGAGCAGATCTTTTTGGTTTAACGTTGTCCCACTTGTTTATTTTTGTTTTCGTCGCCTTTGCTTTTTATATATCCAAAACTCATTGCTCAGACCAATGTCAAGGAGATTTTTCCCCATTGTCTTCTAGGAGTTTTATGATTTCAGGTTTTAAATTTAATACTTTAATCCGCTTTGAGTTAAATTTTGTGAGTTGTGCAAGAAAGGGGCTCAATTTTATTCTTTTGTGAATATCCAGTTTTCTCAACCCATGTCATTAATTTGTTTTTGAACATTAAACCAGTCTTGAATACCTTAAATAAAATCTCACTTCGTCATGCTGTATAATTCCTTTCATACATTGCTGGATTCAATTTGCTAATATTTTACTGAGAGTTTTTTGTATATATGTTCATGAGAGTTATTGATCAGTAGTATATTTGTTGGCAATGCCTTTATCTGGTTTTGGTTCTGGGGTAATGCTGTCCCTACAGAATAAGTAAGAAAAGTGCTATTACTAAATTCTTATTCTCCACTCTTTCTTTGATTTACGTCCCATGAGCACTGCCCCATTTCTACCTTCTACTACCCTTCTAGGCATCACCCTAACTGATTAGATTCTTTCACTATCAAGATCATATTTTTTTAAAGTTTTTGCATTTAGCATATTATATTGAAGATTTGGCATCCAAGAGCGGAATTAATGTGCAGTGCAGCACAGCACAGCATACAGTTCTAATTGATGTTAGACATCCTTTTCTCTTAAATACCCTTGTGGTATTTCAAATAACATGAACATCTTTTTCAGTAATTATTCCACCTCATCTGTCTGTGGACTTTAGTTGTAATGCTGGACATCCCCCACACTTTTTTTTTTTTTTTTTTTTTGGTCTCTCCTCAGCTCTCTTTTCAAAAATCATCTGGTTTTATAACATAATTCAATTTTCTTCAGTGAGTTCTGGGCCTATGTTAGTGTGTAAATTAGGGGAGGCTGATATTGTTTGCGTAATAAAATGAACATTTAATGTTTATGTCATAGTTTGCCCTGGGTCCACAGAGAGGCTCTCTGCTCCATGTAGTCACTCAGGGCACCAGACACCTTTCATGTAGTGGCTCTACCATCTCCTTCAACAAATGAAATAAAGAACTTGAAGGATGGCCCAAGAGATTTTGGGTTAGGCCTGGAAGTATGATTTGTTGCCCACTCCTGCATTGTGCCATTCAGAGCTTATTCACTAACTGCAAGAGAGGGTGCAAAATACTGTCTGGCTGTGTGCTCCAGAGAAATGTTCATGTTCTTTGATGAATATACAAGGCTCTTTCTGTCAAACCTCAGACAAATATTAGGTTGATCTGGTAAATAGAAGCCTAACTGGGTCTCCACTCCTTTACTAACATTTTAGCAAAAAATTCCTTTCTTATCCATGACCTCACCATGACATCTTAAGCAGGACTTCTTGTTTGATATGATTATCCCAAATCCATTAGAAAGAAAAGGCTTTCATCAATTTTGTTCCTTTGTTTTATTGTTTGTTTATTTGTCTTAAACTGCCCTTTTTATTGTTTCTGTACTTAGCCTAGTTTATGCAGTATGGTTATATACCTTGGTACCTGTAAATTTTTCACTAATAACACTCAAGGGATCTTTTCTTATGGATTGATACTATCTTCTGGACTCTGAAATGATATCAGCTGCATTTAGTCCTGATTTGAACTAACAGGCTCAATGATAACGTCTTTTGAACTCTTTTATTATAGTTGGAAATCTGTCCGTACATTTTGTAAAAGCCTACTTTCTTTTATTGTCCTGTAAGGATTCTCCAGTTACCTTTTTCAGTTTGTCAGATGCGTTCTTTATTTTTATTTCTTATCGTTTCCAAGTTATTCTCTTTAGCTACCTTGATTTCTTGCTCCTTTTTTTTTTTTAAACTTTGATTTCTCTCTATGTTCTCATAATCAACTGGGAGTTTGTTTATTACTACTTATACATTCAGTCCCCAAAGTGAAAGGAGTTAATGAGTACTTCAATTACTTCTGTTTGCTCCCCATTCTCTGACCTTCCCATTAATTTTGGTCTCCCAGTGTGTTCTATATATTATGGTTGAATTTTGTACAATTTTGTTTTTCAGAACTTTAATATGTGAATCAATCTGACTTTGAATTTTCTTTTTATAGACTATTTTGTGACAGTCTTTATCAAGCATTTCTGAGATCAGCCAATGCTATACGAATCAAGATTGTTTAAACTTAACTCAGGAAAGGATTTATATGGACATGGTATGAGTTGAAGAGATTATAATCTCAATAATCTAGGAGAAGCAATAAAATGTTTCATTGAAATTTAGATTTTTTTAATATAAAAATCTCTCAAATGAAGTCTTTTCAATGCATGCATCAGTTTAGAATCTGACTAGTCTGCTGCTTTTGCTAGTGAGATTATCTCTTTTTTAAAAATTAATGGGTTGAATGTAATGGTTGACCTTATTTGAGTAACCAATGCAACAAAATAATTGAAACTAAGGTTTAAAAAATCTTTTTGGTGGTGGTGATCATTCTATAAAGGGTAATTTCTCTGAAGGATATTGATAGAGAACTATTTCTTGCCCAGTGAGTTGCTGGAAGAGCTACCACTTTTATTTCATTGACAGTAATAGGTATATGGTTTATTGGCAAGCTTCCCCGTCCCCAGTGTTTTAGAAGCCATCACTTACTATAGGTATGAACTATGAGCACATTACCAGGGCCTGGCCATTTTGATTGATTTATAGATGGATGTGTGATTCAAATATGGCCAATAAGAGCCCCACCAAAAATATTTGCTGGAACTTTCAGGAAAAAACGTACGTCTTCCATCCCTTAGTTGTTAGGCTTTAAGTCAGAGCTGCTGGGAGCTCCTGTTGCCATTACATGGAAAGAGCTCTGCCTAAGGACAAAGCAGAATCAGGAAAGCAGAATCAAGAGTGAGAAAGAGAGAAGTTGCTGATGGTAATTTTGAAGCCCTAGATCTATTTAATCAAGTCTAAAGTCAGGACCTCTTAGACTTCTCAGAAATGTAACATTAACTTGCCTTTTCATTTAAGCTAGTGTTGGTTGAATTTCTTTCACTGACAACTAAAAGTATGCCAACGGAATCACCGACTACCTAGATTTTTTTTTTTTTTAAATAACGTCACCAAAGTAGAATATTCATTTCTGTGGGGCAGAAGGCCGTTCTCTATATTATTCAGTGTTTTATCTTTATTATATATTACAGTAACTGGCACAGAGCTGTGCTTAATAAATATTTATAGAATGAAAAATGATTAATTTAATTAGTCTAATTTAATTTAAGACTTTAGTTTGATTTGTTGGGCACCTATTTTATGCAATGCCTTATCTTAGGAGATGGTAAAATGATAAAAGGAATAAGAGAGATAGAGTCACTATCTCTAGTTTATGATTTTCTGTAGGCAATGAGGTATAACAATAATTTAAGGCAGAGTAAAAGAAGGGCTAAAGGGATATAAAGTTGTACGTTGAAGAGTAGCCAAGTCATCAAAGGGTTCTAGAGTCAGATTACTTGGATTTGAGTCCATGCTCTACACTTGTTAAATAAGTAATTTTGGGTACATTACTTAAACTCAGTTTTCTTATCTGAAAAATGGGGGTAATATTTGAAAGTTCTTTGTGGATTAGTCATGATGATAAATCAACATATCCTACTTAAAATGATTGAAATATCTAATTTCAATTTGAAATACTCAGTAAGTTTTAGTTATTTTTGTTTCAGCAAGCAGAGATGGCTACAACGTGGTTTAAATACTGAAAGAAGAGAGAATTGGATATAATGTAACCCTTGGAAGCTAAATACTGATGACATCTCAAGTCACTATTAACTATTAACAAAATCACACATTCATGTGAAATACAAAATGATCTAGCAAAGTCTTTCTTTAGTGTTATGTGAGTTAGGTTTATGCAGTGGTGTCTCTTTTAGAGGAGATGAGTTAAGACATGCATCCTTGGTAACTGGGAGAAAAGAAGGAAGGACCTCCATATTATATTTTTAAGATTTTAATAAACAACAATTTAACATTTTAAGCCCAGAGTGATAATGGCAATATTGGTTTTGTTAAGATTAAAAAAAATTGTACTAGATATTATGCAGGAGGAAAGGGGAAAAAAGGATTTTCAAATTTACATCTGTTTAACTGTCTGCTATAAGGTAGATATGCAGAGGATAAAATAATATATAGAGTTAGAAATGGGCTTCTTGTTCATTAATATACAATGCTTAAACTTCAAAAAATCTGATGAAAGTTTTCAAAGTGTCATTCAGGAATAAATGTCCTTCTGTGTCACAAAATGCTTTTTATAAATACCTACATTCTTTCTTACTTTAATCTGCACTTCATAGCAAAGTAGTAGCTTCCTGAAGGTGTCTGGGAATAAAGAAAATTGGGGTGGGGCACCTGGATGGCTCAGTCTGTTAAGCATCAACTCTTGATCTCAGCTCAGGTCTTGATGTCAGAGTCATGAGTTCAAGCCCCATGTTGGGCTCTGCACTGGGCATGAAGCCTGCTAATAAAAAAGAAAATGGAGGCCCATTAATGGAAAAAAAAAAAGTAGCTTTAAATATGCTTAACAGTGCTGGCCTACGTATTTCAGAAATATGGGGGGTATTTCCACTTGATTAAGGCGTCTTACGGAGAGAATGAAATAGCATGGTGTAGTAAACAACACAGGCTTTGGAAATCTTAATAAAAATAGTGTAAAGTTGTGTGACCTATATAGCCCAAGATTCCCCATGAGTAGAAAGTAGATAACATTAACTTCATAGTGTTTTTGTGAGGATTAGAGATAATATTTATAGGGTGACACTCATGGTTTTTGGCATGTGGTAGGAGATCAACATATGATAGCTATTCTTATAAATTATATATTATCTCTGGTTATTAATAGCAGATATACATAATGAGATTTTATATAGTAATGGGAAATATAAACATAGGAAAATAAAAATAAAAGAATGGATGACCACTATAAATTCAAAGTCAGAAAGATGTGAATAAATAAAACTGTAGAGACAAATGCTATGTAGCAGCTTGCAAGATTTTGGTAGGTGTTGATGAGTCTTAGCCGATGTTATTGCTGGTGAGTAGCCACATTCAGCATTGTTGCTCAACTTTTTCGTCATTCCAGCCTGCTCCAAAGGTAAGAAGGTGGAGGTTGTCCAGTCCAAGATTATGACCATGAAACAGCTCCTCCCTCCACTTCCTCTCCACAGGCTGTGTGTCTCTTTTATGTAGCCAATTAAGTAAATGTGATTAGTTTCTTCCAGGAGCCAGAATTCCTGTCATGGTATTCTCTATTCAACTTCCTGCCCTTGTTCCTACAGCCTTTTCTGGCCTTTTCTCCTGACCTTCCACTTTGTCCAATTTTCCTTTCTTGTTCCTTTAATGAAACGTTCTCTCGCCTTTTCAAAACTGTGTTCCTCGGGGGCAGTCTTCATCCACCTCACACCGTGGAAGGAACACAGCCCTCCTTAAGAATTATAAAATATACAGTAGGATGTCAAAAGCAGTTATTTTTTGACCTTAAGGAATCTTCATGGTCTTCAGCTGGGATAGATAAAACTCCCAGATATATATTTTAACATATGTAACTTTATCCACTCACCCAGGTTTATCCTTAAGAAGTCATAAAGTTTTCTTTTTTTCTTTTTTAATGGAACACGTCCTGAATTTGTGTGTTATCTGTATGTAGGGACCATGGTAATCTCTGTGTCAGTCCCATTTTCCTGTATGTGCTGCTGAAGTGACCTTCCTCTTCTTTCCTCGTCCCTACCCTTCCCCGCCCTTCTCTTTCTGTTTTTTTTTCTTTTCCTTTTCTTAGAAAGGGATCATCTCCCACTTACGTATGGTCTGTTTGCAATAGTTTAAAACTTCTTTTTACTTTCAGCAGATACACAGTTTTTTCCTTTTGTTCCCTTTCTTCCCTGGAAAAAATCTTGCAAAGCAAGTCCAGCATATGAAAAAGAAAAATCAAAGTTGCTCCTGTGGAGGGTATGTGGCTCTAGATGGCTCACTGCTCTTTCATCCCCATTATTTCTGGGGCCCCTACTACAGCAGCTCTGAGAAGCATGGGGTGGGAGGGTGGGAAACTCATTTGAAAACACTTGAGTGGGTTATTAACTGGGATTCTGAAGACTCAGTTTTAGCTTTAGTGCTAACGTTAAATTTGCATGTGTCACTGATAGGGTTAATTGTTTTACCTGTAAAACAAAGGTTTAGAACAGTGGTTCTCAATTTTGGCTGCAGGTTAGAATCACCTGGGGAGCTCTTAAAAATCCTGATGCTTGGGCCTCACTCTCTACCAATTAAATGAGAATCTCTGGGGCGTGACCCAGGCAACGGCATTTTTTAAAGCTCCCTAGGTGATTCCAGTTTGCAATCAAGTTTCAAAACCTCCAAAGAATTTTTGAGTACTAACATTCCACAAGTCTATGGGTCTGTATCACTTGTTTGTGTAGATGTCGTTAAAATGTGCAGAGTCTATTCATGGATAGATGGTACTCAGTGAGGAGTGGTGATAGAGGTGGGCATAAAATTGGAAAGTAGGAAAAAGGTTTTGATTATCTTAATAGCTCAGTATGTTGGGCAAAACACTTAATTTTGTTATATTCCGGATGGGAGTCATATTAACTTCCTGTAAATGATGCTGTCAAGTGAGAAATCATATTTAAATGCAATATTTTTATATTAATACTGATAGCATGTGTTAATATGATCAGTCAAGAATTAAACCTAAATATTTTATTCACAAAGGAAATAGAAAAGGCAAATTGACTACTGAAATGTAAAATATGGTTAATATCCCTCAGTTGGTGGTATAGATTGAAGATAGACTGAAACAAAATGTTGATAACAATGGAAATCTGGGGTACTGAGATGTTGCATTAAAAGTGTGTCCATCAAAGAGGCAAAGAAAAAAACAACTCAGGATTATTTCAATGAGCTTCTTGACAGTTATGAAAAACTTGTTTCAACAGGGTTTTTAAATTAGGAAAAAAATTCACAGTATTGGTAAGCAATTGATTCTAAAAAATATACAAATTGGATGACAGTGTCTAGGCTATAATCTTCAAAGTAAAATGAATTTATTATGACTGGATAAGTTACAATGAATACCAAATAGTTTAAAAATGACAGCACAGTTAGAACAAAATGATTGATATTACACGTGTTAGATGTATAGCTAAACAGAAGTGCCTTTTCATTTTCTTATTACCAGGGCCATTTACATATTTAGTCTCACATTTGTGCAGCTAATAGGTGTTCAAGATTTGTGTGCTCTGATCTCCCCTTTTAACAAAGTAGCTCTTTTCTGGAAGTTGGTGACCTTTAAATAAAAGCAAAAGTGCAGTTATCACTTATGGCAGGGCGATATATTAATAATTTTATACCTTGTTCTTAGGCCTTTTCCTGGAATAGATACCAACAACAGAATAAAAAAATAATTTTACACATTTTCCAGCTGAAAGCTCAGCCAGTCCTTAGTATTTTTGTGTTCTAGTTCTTAACCTAAAGTTTATACAAGCTTTTTTTTATGTGGCAATGCCCCCAAAGGTTGGGCTATAAGCCCCAACATTGACTTGACAGATGAGGAGAGTCCATAGAGATGATTTGACAACAGAGAACTGACCCTGTAGCAGCACTGGCCACTTTGAATGAGCTCTGTCAACAAGGACAGTGACTCCTTTTAGCAATGGCCATCAGTGACCACCAGTTGAGAATTTGCTGTATTTTTCTTGGACTTTGTAAGTTCTGATGTCATGGTACAATATCAAATGAATGAACGAGTGAGAAGAATGGGACTGGGGGGAAAGGGGAAGGAGAAGGGAGGACAAATATATGCATGAAGTAGAATGTAGTGAAACACAAAAAATTATTGATGCCGGTCTTTTTACCAAACTTGGTCAGTGGAGACTGGGAGCTAAATATAATTTGATTTAGGTAAGTTAAAAGCACATGATCATTTCCTGTACTTTATGTGTTACATAGCACAATTCTTTTTGTTTTTTCAAATTGTTATTTGAATTTTAGTAGTTGACATACAATGCAGTACTGGTTTCAGGAGTAGAATTCAGTGACTCATCACTTCCATACACCACCCAGTGTTCGTCATTTGTAGCACTATTCATAATTGTAACATACCTTTGAAAATGTATAATTGGTAAAAATAAAGCTCAGTATCTGGTCATTAGTGACTTACCTTTTTTTAGAGAACAAATCTCTAAAGCACCTCTGTGAAGTCTTCTTAGTTTGCCCAGTTCCATAGTGATCCCTTTCTACTCTGCACTTAAATTATTTATTATCTATATCATTCATTTCATGACTTATTAACACACTGTTTTGTGATTTTTTTGGCTTTGTTTGTCTCATTGTTTAACCCGCATTTTATTAACATATGTAGATTTTAAGTTTCTACTGTGATAGGAATTGCCTAAAAAAAGAAGTTGAACAAGTAAACGTGTGAACATTGTTCTAGACTGTGTTGTCTAAGAGTAGTAACTAACAATACCATTTACCCATGTGTTTTCAGCAACGAGTACAGTACAGAAATGTGGAAAGTACTCAGTACCTGTTTGTTGAAGGACTACATGAATAGATGAAGCAACTAATAAAGAATGAAGGCATGGATGCATGTATCCACTTGAAAAGTTAATTCATTCATATCTCAGGAAAGATTAGTCTGTTACACCCAGATACGAATTTCTAATCTAGCACTATATATGCTTTTTACTAATATATTTAGGCAACCATCTGATTAATGTCAATAATAGAGGAAACTTTGATTAGACCTCACAAATGATAAGGCTTCTTCTTAATTTTTCAACCAAGTCTCATATTTTGTATTTGTTTATTTTTCTCTTTTCTGCAAAAAGGAAGATAGCAATTCTCCTGCTAATATTCACACTCCATTTTCTCTCAAGTTCCAACTCTTATGCTGTGTTATTCTTCTCTGTGAGTTTATATCCTGAGCTGCACCAAACCATCCTGTCATGCCACTTCACTTTATCTCAGGTGCATCTGAGAGATGAACTCTAGAGTTTCTTTTGGTGGAAATGTTAGAAGCTTCCTGTATGGTATTTCTGTGACAGTTTAAGTTAATTCTTTGGCAATTCTCTCATTGAGATATGGGGTACTGTCCACTCCCCTTGTATCTGGGTGGGCTAGTGGCTGCTAAAATCAAGAAAATATGGTGGAAGTGATATCAACTCTGTGGATTGTAGGACCAGATCATAAAAGGCCATGGGTGTTCTGACTTGTATGTTGAAACAATGATTTGCTGTATAGGAAGCCTGACCACACTGAGGCTGCAGGCTGGAAGAGGCCACGCATAGATGTGCTCACCTAATCACCTACCTGAATCCAGCTTTATAGCCATCCATTCCAAGGTACTGCATGTGTGTGTGAAGACACCACCTTGAATGTGGGTCTCCAGCCTCCGCTGTCCTAGCTCCATCTATTTGAATCACTCTCAGCTGAGGCCCAAAATATCAAAGAGCAGAAACAAGCTGTATTCTGCATTTTTGACTCAGTCTCTGTGAACATAAGAAAAAAGCTTGTTTGAGGCTACCAAGTTTTCAGGTGATTTTTGCATGTGAGACTAGTAACTGGAACAATTTCAAGACCAGATCTTATATACCAAAAGGTATATTTTATTTACAAAATTATAATAAACACTGTTACTTGTCCTTTTATAAGTAATATATCATTCTATATTTGATCTGAAAAACTTCAACTTTACTTCTATTTTCTTCTATTTTCAAGTCTGAAAGTCACCAAATGATAAATTCAGTGGCTTGTTTCAGCATATTTTAATCACATTTGTAAAATATCATAATTTTTTTTAGCCGCTGCTATTTTTGAGGGGGGTCGGTTGGGAATAAATATGTTACTATAGAGTGCTGCTTCTATTTTAATTGTACCTGGAGTAATCACTGTGGAGGCCTGACTCAGTCAGGGCTCCCTGAGGCATTGTTCCTGGCTTGGGTCATTTTTCCACTGGACTTACTTCTGGCATATATTAATATATGTGGCAAAATAAAGGGTTTACATGGTTAAATAATTGGAAAATATTGTATCCTATATGCTCTTCTTAGAGAGCCATAGTGAACGTTAGTATATTGAATAATCTGAGAGGTCCTAACATAAGGAAATCTGTGCAAGTTTATTTAAAAGAGTGTTTCTAAACTCTTTTGACTACTCTTGGGTCATTTGACCACAGAATCCTTTTATAGAATACACCCCTAATGTCAGTGTTTTCCATTAGCATTTTAGAAAATGTGGATTTATCTAGATGGATTAGTTATTAGTAAATATTCAAAGAGTTTGCTTCATTTTCTTCCTTAATTTATATATGTCTTCAAGTATATGGGATATATAAGAACATAAATGGTGGCCTTTAGAACTCCAAAGGATGAATGAGTAGTAAATGTAAAGACGAGTTGCAGGGAGTAGCATCAGAAAGAAAGGCACTAACACCAGTGAAAAGCTATTGTAAATAACCTAGTTCTGTTATTATTAACTAGCATCCCCTTCCCCAGCTCCATTATTCTTACTTGATTCCAGAATTTTTCTCAGAATTTCCAGAAGCACAAAAAATGTTGTTTGATATAGGCATGTTTAACATTAAGGTAACTTAAATTTGTCTTCAGTTGTATTAGTTAGCTCTCTTGACATTTCAGATAATAATAGAAGAGGGTGTGAGTATGAGTATTAAGCAGGTGAGAGCTCCAGGACTATGTCGAACAGAACATTGATAACTTTGGACAGTGAGGTAACAGCTTGGTACCCCAGTCTAGTTGGGGACTGGTTTATTCTTGTCAATCAAGTTTCCAATTATTTCATTTTTTTAATGTTTACTTATTTATTTTTAGAGAAGGAGAGAGAGAGAGAGAGAGAGAGAGAGAGCATGTGAGAGAGCAGGGGAGAGACAGAGAGAGAATCCCAAGCAGGCTACATGCTGTCATCATGGAGCTCGATACAGGGCTTGATTTCACGACCCTGCAATCATGATCTGAGCTGAAATGAAGAGATGCATGCTCAACCGACTAAGCCACCTAGTTTCTCCCAGTTATTTCATTTTTGACAGCGAAACTCATATTACTGTTTAGGTGTGAGGGCTGAACTGTAGAATGCTCTGGATTGATTTTTCAAGTGGTATATACATTTTTAGAAAAGAAGCACTTTAACAGCTACAAAGCTTTGAGTTGCTAGACCATCAACTGACATGTCAACACATCTTGAAAGAGGCTGCATCAAATGCAAAGGTAAAGTTCTGTCAGATATTGTTAGCAGAGCATAATAGACTCATAGGAATAAGGAAATATTTCTTCTAAATACCCTGGTGTGATAAAACAGAATTCTTCAAAAGTCCTCAAGAAGGTGTTTCAAATAGGACGTCTGGGTAAAAATGTGAGAGATTGAAAAGGCAGTGAAGTAAATGAAAATACTTCTCAAAAGATTTAAATAGGGAGTGGTAAAAATGCCAACAAAAATACTTCATTTAGTAATGTAAAAAATAAACACCCCAAACTCTATTTACTTTAAGCTGAATCAATTGTGGATTCCATGGGGTGAGAAAGAAAGGTAATCGTTCACAGACTGGGGGAAATAAAACAAATATCATCAATACCAACTTAAATTGGGCCAGAAACTGCTTTTGTTAGATAGTTTCTGACAAAAAGAGTTCCGTGGTCAAAGAAGTTCAGGTAAGTTATGTCATGAAATGTTAGAGATCTTTTTACTCTAAGAGTTTTGGGGCTTTAATATACTAATGTGTATTATGAATCATTCTGATATGCATCTATTGTACAGTGTTCCAAAATTCATGTGACTATAGATTTTCTTTTGTTTAAGAGATACTCTCTTTGGGACTTGGGTTCCAAGGGAGCAAAGTTTGGGAACCCTTAGTTAGCCCTTCTGTTGAGAAAGCTCTTGTTGACCTTTATGATGAGACTAGCTGATACGTGGTTTGTAGGCACTTCATATTTCCCCCTTTCTGTATTCATAGCTGTAATCATCACAACTACTTTAAGTGGTTTTGTGCCTTTCCCTAGCTTAAATCACTCTTTGTATGTATGTATGTATGTATGTATTTATCTATGTATTTATTAATTTATCTATTTATTTATTTATTTATACTGGGATTATTACCTTTTGTAGAGGAGAAAAATGGAACAAAGAAAGGTGAGCAGACTTTCTGTAAATCATGTGGTATATGTTACTGTGTTAGAATTAGAAATGTATACTTTTTCCTTGTCTGCTGAGTGTTACCTTCTAAATTTCTTATTTTTAATTTAATTTTGTTACTTCCAGTGTAGTTAACATACAGTGTTATATTAGTTTCAGGTGTACAATATAGTGATTAAACAACTCCATATATTATTCAGTGCTCATCATGATACATAAACTCTTAATCCCCTTCACCTATTTTATCCATCCCCCACTCTTCTTCCCTCTGGTAACCATTTGCTTGTACTTTAAGTTAAAGGTCTGTCTCTCATTCTTTTTTGGTTTGTCACTCTTTATTTTTTCCCCTTGTTCATTTGTTTTGTCTCTTAAATTCCACAAGTGAAATCATATAGTATTTGTTTTTCTCTGGTTTGTTTCACTTAGCATTATACTCTATAGCTCTATTCATGTTGTTCAAATGGCAAGATTTCACCCTTTTTAATGGCTGAAATATTTCATTATATACACACATATATATACAACCCAGATCTTCTTTTTGCATTCACCTGTTGATGGACACTTGGGTTGCTTCCATATTCTGGCTATTGTAAATAATGCTGCAAAAAACACAGGGGTACATGTATCCTTTGAGTTAGTTTTTTTTATATTCTTTGAGTAAACACCCAATGGAGCTGTTACTGAATCATATGGTAGTTCCATTTTTAATTTTTTGACAGACGTCCACATTGTCGTCCACATTGTCTTCCACGGTGGCTACACAGGAACCCTCGTCCACCATTGGTAGGAATGCAAAGTGGTGCAGCTGTAGTTACTTTCCAGATTAAAAAACAAAACAAAATTGTGTTTGGTTAAAGAGTTCTGGCTTGGAGTCCCTCTTCTCTGAATGGGACTCTGGTTTGATTTGAATTTTGAGAAAAAGGCCTGAAGCTTTTGATGAAAGGCTGAATGTATCTAGAATACGGTCTACTCATGGGATACTAGGGATCCTGCTAGCGAATAATAACAGAAAGAAAGGAAAACCTGCTCCCAGTTTTGAATATAATAAAGAAGACTTTTTAAAGGTAAGAGTAGACTTTTCAACTTGAATAATCATGGAAAGGTGAATCCTAAAAATGAATACATTTTGAAGGATTTTAGAGAAACTTGGTTTCAGATGCAGAATTATTCAAAAGATGTTTAGAAACTTGGATGTGACACTTGGGTGGACACAGTGGCTGGAGACAGGCTAGTCATCTTCATAAATTTGAAGATGAGGGAGCAGCCAGCTATTGTTACATTAATGTTTCTCTCTCTCTCTCTCTCTTTCTCATACCTCTCTCTATTTTTCTTCATACTTCTACTCCTCTCTTTTTCTCTTGTATAACTCCATCTTAGTGAATCTGGTATTCAGTTATGGGACACCAATGGGATTATCTAGTTTTGTGGCCCATTTGTAGAGAGCTAGTATTCTCTGATAGAAATCTTCTAAGCCCAAGGCCTGATTTTACTGTAATCATGGTGTGGAGGTCTGTTTATTTGTTTGCTTATGTTTTCAAAATCAAGTGTCATTATTTTATTCACATGCTTTCCTCCATTTAATGTTTTGAATTCTCCTAAATAGTTCTTTGCATGTAGACAAGGCCTGTTAAGGTATGGAAATAGATTGATCTGTCTGAAAACTGGCCAGTTTCCACAACAAATGTGCACCATATATTCATAATTTGTGGAAATTATATGTTGAGAACGAATGGTAGATGTCTTGATATAAGTTTTAAGGTGAGCACAAAAGGAAAGAAGAGAAACTTTAATTTTCTAAAGTCAGTCTTTGTGAGGAAAGAATGCAATAGCTTTTAGGAGTATCCCCTCCTGGGTTTGCTTATTTACTTTCTCTGTTCATGCTCTAGGAAAACTCAGGCAATACATTGTCTTCAAAACCAGCAAACAAAAGGTTAGCTCATCACTTCTTGTTCTTTCATGTTTAGGAGGAGATTTTCCCTTGTGCAATTCCCTGGCAATTATGTAGGTCTTCTGTGAGTGAATGAAATGTCTTGTGTGAGATATCAGCCTTTCTCTGGGAATAGGTGAGCATTAACTTAGATGAATATGAATATGGCTAGAAACAAAAGTGAACCTTTCCTCCCTTGTGTGAAACTATGAAAACTTAAGAAGAAAAATTCTAGTTTCTCAGAAATTAGATTTCCAGGTAGATTTTATTCATAGTACCTCTTGCTTTTTTTTTTTTTTCTTCCATATTTGCTTGCTGGCTTATGGGTTTATTCCATCCCATCTGCATATACACAGGAAGGTAAGATACATGTTTTACTATTGCGTTCTCAGTGTCTAAAATAGTTCTAGGCACATAGTAGGTTTTCAATAAATACTTGCTGAATGAATGAGTGGATTAGTAAACCAATATGTGTCTTCACTTTAAGGGGAAGAAATTGAGTCAGCTGAGGTGGAGTGATTAACCGAAGGTCATAGAGTAAGCTCAAAGCAAAACTGTTTGAAAGTGAATCCTGTCTCCACATTCTCAAACCAGTACAGTATGTTCGATGTTTTACATTTTATCTAGTATAACTGCATATGTTTACACCAAAAAAGCATTTAGAAATTCAGACTGATTTATATGCCAGACCCAAGATAAGTTATGTCTGTTGATGAATCCTTTAATGACCCATTGACACTGTACTTTCTGTCATGTGACAGTGCAGTTTTTGAGTTGTCTGAGTTTCTTCCTCATGCTTCAGTGTATTGAATAAACCTTGCAAATATGAAACTTGTATTTATCTTCCATTACATGGACTCTTCCATTAGATGATCTAATAACAGAATTATAATACTGATTTAAGAAATAAATTTATGTTATTATTCCTGAATTATTTATGGTTTTGAATCTATAACATAAATTTTATTTATGTATTAATATTTTCTCAGAAAATTATATTTTTGCTATAAATTGATTAATTTTACATTTTTCTTTTATACTTTAGTACCAAAACATAGTTGATTTTAGTGGACTAAATTTACTATTTACTTTATTTCTATACTTTCTCCCTTCCTTTCTTTTTGCCTTCTTTTTTTCTTCCTCTCTTCCTTCTCTACCTTCCACCCTTCCTTCCTCCATCTTTTCCTTCCTTCTTTCCTTTTCCATGACCCAGCAGTTCTCTATCTGTTGGAGTATTGGCAATGCCCTGTTCTTGACCTGTGATGGTTACACAGGAATTAGTAATTATACTAATAATTATAAATTGTATAGTGACTGTGTCCTATACACTATTCTGCATGCATATTTCATAAAAATTTTTAAAAAGCAAAGTCATATATTTCATATGGATTTAGTTTACAGTGGATTTCCATTTGTTAATGGGAACATACGTATACATTATCATTTCTAATTCTCAGAAATCTGTGAAAGTTTCAGGGTGTGGAACTTTCTATTTTTGTTCCACCTTATGAATGAGCGTCTAAAACACAGTGTTCATAAGTGACTTATTCCACTTAAAATCTGCTTTGATTAGGCATGTATTGAATTATATAAAGAACATAAAAGACAAAAATTGCATGTTTAATAATAAAATAATTTTATTTTTTGTTGTTCTGACATAAGTAAACAAGTAAAATTTTGTAAAATTTCTATTGTGCAAGGTAACGATATTTTCAAGTGTTTTGGTTCCAATATCTGTAGTTTACACATAAAGACATATAACTAAGACCTTCATACAGCATTTGGTGGACAGAACATACCTTTGATAAACTTTTGTTCTTTTACTCCTTTGGACAAATATATTTGTTACATATTTCCCAGCATAATGTAATTTTGTTTTGTTTTTTTTTTCTGTCAATGGAAAAGAAAAAGCATGTTTTTTTCTTGTTTACAAATTTAATTGCATATTTATTGCTTTCTAGGTATTCATGGATTCCAAGTACAAATATGATGAGCTTATCTTTTGCAGATAAAAACTAATACTTTAAATAAATTTTTAAAACCCTGCTATAATTATATCATATAGCATTTGTAACATCCAGTGAAAAACAGAATGCCATATTCACTTATATCAGTTTATTTCCCATATGACAGGACATATCTGCATAAATATAGCTGTACCTACAAGTAACATTTTGAGTTCTGATCATTTGAATTTAGGACTAGAGAAGGCTTTCCCTAAGAACTTTTTAATATTAATTCTTCTTAGAATAAAAGACAGTGAGGATCATGAAAATGTTAGAAAGTATTTGGTTCAGGATGTAGTCTTGTTCACATAAACAATAGTAGATGTTGCTTCTTTGTTGTACAATAATTAAACTTTAGTGGAAAAGGAAAAAAAAAAAAAGAACCAAAAGGCAGGATACAGCTACTAATTAGCTAGTGTCAGGAGTAAATCAGCCACTTGGGAATGAATTCCCACTTCTGAAAACACAACCCGAAGGAACACATTCACGCTGATTCTTGATGATAGAAGCAAAGGAATAAATTTATATAAAGAACAAATTCTGATTGTGTCATTGGGACTGCATTTGTGCAGTTTGCTTTGAGACTCACAGCGATGCTTTGTCTTTCTTCTTAACAAACAAGATTTAAAATTGGGAGCTACTAAGCAGTGGCCCAAGTATTCTTTCCAATTCGCCAAACTTTCTCTCATTGTGCTATTATTTGGGTTATGCCTGTGGATTGGCACAGATATTTAACTTCAGATAAAAGACAGGACAATTTGAGAAAATGATTCTTTAAATTGCCTGATATTTAATTGGCCTTCTAAAATCTTCAAAGTTCCCTCCTTCCTGTCAGAAGGTTAGAGATATAAAGAAATGTAAAGATCACATGGCTTGAGCACAGTACGCAGCACATTCTTATGGTTGATGGAATGAATGTTGAGTATATATGAAAGAAGGAAGGAAGGAAAAGTGGACAGGAAATTGGAAAAAATGTAAGTGTTATAAATTGAAATTAAGTGGATGCTGTGAGAGTAAGCCAATCCTACTTTTCTGGAAGGTTAAGAAGAGAGAGAATTAGCATACAGTTGGGAGAAACACAGGAGAATTTATGGAATAGTAGATCAAATGTAAGATGAATTTTGAGAGGTTACAATCAGGACACATTTCATGGAGGAGGTGGTAGCTGAGGAGAGTGGAATGAAAGTTTAAAATAATGTTGGACTTAATTTTTTGTTCTTTTTTCCAGTTTGAATGAGAACAGTGAATCATCTTTAACTTGGATACTGTTTATTTGGAAAGTAGGGCATTTTAAGTAAAATAACCCTTCTCTAGCAAGTGCAGGGTTTTGTTATCAATCTTATCTTAATTATTAATGCAAATTAGTATTATAAGACTTTGACACTTTACATGAAACAGTGCCTAGCGTTTAGTAAGTGCTTTCTGTTTGGCAACTCAGCTGATTCTATCTCAAGTTAGTCACAGAAAACAATGAACCAAGTGATCCCATTTGTCTGGTTCCTCTCTTTGTCAGCTTTACTGGGTTTTCCTATGGCTCAGTTCTTGGAATGCTTCCATTCTATGTCTGAACTGACTGTTGGGACCATCCAGTCTCATGGCTTTAAATGCCATCTATACACAGACTAGTCACAGATGTACAGCTCCTGCCTTGAATTGTCCCATGAACTCCAAGTTCTTAGAGGTACTACTTTTGTTACTTACGTCTTCTGTCAGATATCTAACAGTCATTTCAAACATAACAAGTCCCAAACTGGATTTCTCAGTCTGCTCCTACCAGGTTCTTTACCTTATCTAATGCCACCTGGATCTTCTAGTTGCTCAAATCCAAGATTTGGAGTTCCTTTCTTTTACACCCCACAACCAATCCATAAGCAAATCTGTTGCCTCTACATTCATAACACATTCAGAATCTGACCATTTCTCTTGATCTCCATCACTATCACTCTTGCTCATTCTACCACCATCTCTCCTGTGGGTCACTGTAATACCTTCTTACACAGTTGTCCTGTTTGCACACCTCTTTCAGTTTTGCACAGGAAGAGTCTTCTCTGTAATGATCCTGCTAAAATGTATATCAGATCATGCTGCTCTTCTGCTTAAAACCCTCAAGGGCTCCCATATTATTGTACAAATTCTACAGACTCTCATATGATCTGTCCTCATCATTGTCTCATTATTTCCTTATTCATTCAGGACTTACTGCCTCCTTGTGCCTAGAGAAGTCTAGGTGCTTTCCTGCATCAGGACCTTCGTACTTGCTGTTGCTTCTCCATGTAAAATGCTTCCTTTATTTCCTTTAGGCCTGTGCATAAGTGCCTGCCTCTCAGTGAGGCTTTCTCTGACTATACTATTTAAAACTGAAACCCTGAATATTCCCTATGTCCTTTAACTTCTGTTTGTAGCACTTATCGCCATCTAATATGCTGATTTTAATTACCTATTGTGCCTATTATCTACCTTTTGTAAAGAAGCACCATGTTTATTTTGCCCACTGCTCTATTCACATTGCCTAGTGGAAACACAATAAATGTTTGTCGAAAAGTGAATTGTAGACATTAATTATGTTGACCAGAGGTTTTGTAGGTTTATATTCTCATACTTGCTGGTGTTGTATTTTCATTTTAAAAGTTCTGCATTTATAAATCTGGTGTATTTGGACAGAGGGGTTATTTGGATTACTGTGAGCCTCTGACAGTGGTGGGCTGTAGATAGCTTACACGGGTTCTCCAGAGCTGCTTATACACATCTTGTTGCAACTCTGCATTTGATGACATCACATTGGTAGCCAGGTGGAAGTATTTACATCTTAGAAATTGGAAGATACTATAGATCATAACTTCTTCTCCTCATAGACTATGTTATTAAATATTTTAACACACCCCTGGTTGCTGGATAGTGTATGGAAGGGTTAAAGGAAGGTGGTTTGATGGTGATGATACCAAACCCATTCAGCTACAGACTGTAGAAGTCCTTTGCTGTATAAAGCTCTAGGATTTCATTTAGTTATTCATGAGTAAGGGAGTCAGTGCTATGAAAGGGAGACACACCAAGCAAATCTACATTGTAGAAGATCAGTAGTCATGAGATGGAAAGGGGTATAAGAAGCATTGGTAGTTATTTGAAGCAGTCAGTACATTCATGACTATGTTTAGGGAATTGTTGCATGGATAAAGGTACAGAATCTACATCATTAATAATGGAGGAGTGATAGTAGCTAAATAGTGACAGGATCCCAGCTACAATGAGTTAGAGATGAGGAAATAGTTCCACTCCTAATGAGGAACTGGAAATCTAGACAGAGACATTACATAGAATATTGGTTAGGGATGGAATCCTAACTGTAGCATGGTATCTCAGGGAGACTAATAATTTAACAGCCATTATTAACTTTATCACTCTTCAATTTTTATTCAGCCCTTAGAGCAATGGTTCTGAAGTTGGAGAATACCTCAGCATGACCTGAAGAACTTGTTAAAACACAGATTACAGGGTTCCATCCTATAGTTTTTGATTGAGTAGATCTGTGGAAAGGCCTGAGAAAATGTGTGTATAACAAGATTTCAGAAGACACTGCAGGTCTAGAAATCTCACTTAGATGACCACTGATTTAAAGGAAAAGCAAGGGACAGGCAAGGAAGGTAGAGACTGAGAACTAATGGTGGCAGTGCTCAGCCTCCCTAACATGGTTCTGAGCAAGTTAATCATAGTCCTAAAGTTACTCACCTTATCAGTCCAGCAATTAACCATGTCCTTACTCTTTGGCAGGGAGTTAGATTCCTTGATGATCTTATTTTTCCTTCTTCAGAAGGTGGCTCATTCCTATCAATGTAATAGAGTACTCTTCTTGAGAAGAGTTCTGATTAGTCAGTTTTCTCATCACATTTCCAGTAATAACTATACTTCTTATAATATTTCATTGTCCCTGACTGGCAAGTTCCTCAGTTGAACTCTGAATCACATGATGATAAATCAATATAGAGTCAGCAATGATTAAGATGCCGGTTCTAATCCCCAGCACAGTGGAAATCAGATGTGTGGGAAACAAGACTAATTCTAGGCTCTGCTAGTTAGGCAGTTGACCTGATGACACATCTACATTTTCAAAGAGTGTGTGTGTGTGTGTGTGTGTGTGTGTGTGTGTGTGTGTGTGAGAGAGAGAGAGAGAGAGAGAGAGAGAGAAAGAGAGAGAGAGGGAGAGAGAGAGAGATTGAATGAGAAATCAGATGTGGATGTCTGCAACTAAGTCTACTGGTAGAAGAAAATATTAGAACCTCCCAACTATAGTCAGGAAGAATTAGGAAAATAGAGGCCTCTACAAATATATTTGTTTATTATTATAAAGTTATAGTCATCTAAGCTTTATACAAATATATTAACATCTTCTATACAGATGATAAACTGATGCAACTTACTTGCTAATGACACATTTTATTTATTTATTTTCCCCATGTTCTCTTACATAATTTAATTTAGTTTTTAAAAATTAGTTTAAAATTAAATTATGGTCAACACACATGTTATGCTTGTTTCAAATGCACAACATAGTGATTTGACACATTTTAAAAAACTATTCATTCAAAGTAATTTCTGAAGGACTTTTTTGAGACTCACTCAATGAAAGATGCATTAGTTGAACCTGAAAGCCTTTGTTTGGATAAAGATGGTATTTTTGAGGCAGAAAATTAAATTTCTTTTAGAAGTATCCTAACATGTTGAATTTCCATTAATTTAGATAGACTTTTCTAATTAATCCAAATTGTGGAAATTTGAGAATGGGTCCTGATTTTCTCTCTTCACTAATCTTTTGGTCTCCCAAGCTCTATTAGGTGAGATAATAATTAGAAGCTTAGTGGAAAACAGCATCTAAGAAGAAATATAAAGGTGAGGAAGATGTTTGCATCACATTCTGGAGTATGCTTAGTTTTCATTTGTTAGCTCTTGGCTTTCCAGTTTATTATTATATAAATAGATTTGCACTTCATTAGTGATTCTCTGCCCTAACCACATTTTAGAAGCACCCTTTGAGAATAGTAATTTCTCAGTTCCACCCCTAGATCTTCTAATTTAATTGGTCTAGGATGGGGTCAGGAATTGGAAATTTTTGAAAAGCTCCCTAGATGATTTCAATGTGCAGCCAAGTTGAGGACCATTGCCCTAGAGAAAAGCAAAACTCATGATGGTTTAGAATAACTGAACAAATACCTTTTGACAAGGATTTTAAGACCAAGGGCCAAATCTAATGATTCTTTAGTGATGTACATTTCGCTTCAGCTCTTTAACATAAAAACTATATTTAAACCCATTAAGATCTTGTGACATGACTAAGAGAGAAGATGCTATGTACAATTTATGGATGAAAATGCTGAGACTTCATATTTTGTACATTTCATTGGGTACTTAATTTTCAGAAGATTTGTGTTGGGTTATGTGTTGATAAATATTAGATTAAACATTGGAAAATTTCAGTTTCATAGCAAAAAGAAGGTATTTCTGCATATTTGATTAAATGCTTTCTTTTTCATATACAAATTTGATTCTCAATGGATACAACCTTAACTTATGTTTTCCCCTTAGTTTTGCAGCCAGTATTTGCTTTAAATAATTTCAGGCACAGTTTGCTTTTATTATCCTTGTTTATTTTGACTTATTCATCACATTCCGGATGTTTACAGTACATTCCCAACTTTGGGGTCATTATTAAGCTTAGAAGTGACATTAACCTTCCCAGAGAGAATTCTCAACACAAGAAGGCTGACAGCCTGATCCTCTAATATAAATCACAGGTTTGAAAGGTGAGGAAATTGACCTTGAAATCGTCCTTTTGCCACCTCCTGGACTCGGAGCAGTCAAAGTCATTCTGACTGAAGAGCAAGCTGGGCTATTTGCTCTCTGCCTTTTACTACACTTTTTTGTGTGGCAGACCAAACCTCTATTAGAAGACTATTGAAAATTCCATAAGCCCAGCTGTAAGAAAGATGTCTGTTGGTAGCATATAAGCACAGTAGTCTCCAGGCATGGAGAGGGCTTTTATAGGACAGCTCACATCTTCAAAACAAACATGTGTCAGAGTTGGGATTTGAACTCAAAGTTACTGACTCCCAGACTTGTGCTCAGACTGGCAGGTCCTGCTGCTACTCAGATGTTTGCGATTGTAGAGTTGAGCTGAGCAGCAAAGAAAAAGAAAACAGCCTGTGAAATAGCATAGCTGTTTCGCCAGTTGCAAATATGTGGATCAGGAGGTTGATGCCTCTGCCAATGATAAGTGAATAAGAAGAAAATCATCAGCTGTCATTTTAATAAATACATTGATGAAAGAGTGGAAATGTGGAAGGAATACAGCGGAATACTTCTGAAGGAGGTTTTCTCTAGACTTTCAAATGACAAGAGAGGTTTTTCAGAAGCCACAGTTGGGAACTTTAGATCCTAGAGTAGGAAGACTAACTGGAGAGAAATTGTGACCATTTTTCAAGGGAGAATTCTTGTGCGGTACCCTGTGGAAACACCTCTGTTTCAATTATTCTTTCCAGCATGGATGGGTATTTGCAAAATAGGCAGAGGCTTTGTTGTTGTTGTTTTTTTCTGGGTCTGATTAATGTCTCTATCCACTGCAAGTGTAACCAGGGATATGATTAGCTAAAAATGGCTCCCAATTCAACCAATCCAAGTATAATGTGACTTCTACATTATACTTGAAAACCATTTAGACAATCGTTGCTAATCCTACTCTCATCAAACACGAAGTTAATAAATAAAGTTCTTCATGAGAGCATTAAAAAAAAAAAAACAAAAACCAACTACATTTCTCCCCAAAGCTTTCCATAATTAATTTTACAAATTCAACAATTCCAGGTCTCCACCATGCCTTGTTAAAGGAGATATAGGTGTTTTGTTTTTGTTTTTTATAGGATCACCTTCCTAGGATTTGGGGGACTTCTTGGAAGATGCTTGTGCATTATACAAACCTATGCTTAGGATAATCTTCCATTTCACTCAAGAGGCATATCTTCTACAAATCTGCAATTTCTGGGTGAGAGATTTCCCTTAGGCTAGTATGTTTTCCATATGTAGAGACGTGGATACTTTCCATTATTTTCAGTGATAGCTGCAACTTAGTTAACTTTAAGTGAAAAGTTTGTGAACTATGAGAGGGAAAGAGAAAAGTATTATTTATAGCTTATATATAATATGCATCTGCACACACCTGAATGTGTATTGAGTATGTTAATATATACATACATACTTAATACCTCCACTACTTTATTTCCAGCTCCTTTATGCATTCTTTCACCTAGGTACTGACTCTGACGGAATCTCTACTAGTAATGTGGGTAGCACTTTGAAGGGGAGATGAGGGAGGAGCAGATGGGTACGTTTGGTTAGAAATGTGTGATTCTAACATGACTTGGCATGTGTTGGTAAGATGCCACTTTTTTTTTTTTAAATGTTTATGTTTGAGAGAGAGATAGAGAGAGTATGCATGCAAGAGCAGGAAGGGGCAGAGAGAGAGAGAGATAGGGAGACAGAGGATCTGAAGTGAGCTCTGCACTGAGAGCAGAGAGCCTAAAGCAGGGCTTGAACTCACGAATTGCGAGGTCATGACCTGAACCAAAGTTGGATGCTCAACTGACTGAGCCACCTGGATGCTCTGGTAAGAGGCCACTTAGAATCATGGTAGCTGGAAATCATCATAGAGAGTTTGCAGTGCAAGCATCCTCCATCCTCTCTGAATATAAGAGATGGAGGCTCAGAAAGCTAAGTGCCTTGCTTTAGAGCACTGAAGTGAGTTAGTAGACTAGAGAGTCCTAGAAACTAGAGAACCCCTAAGTCAAGGTACAGATGCCTTGCCTACTCTCTTTGAAAGGTATGGACAAGTTAGGGAATTGTCAATTTATTGCAAAATGGCATCTCAAAGCAAATATGTTGGTGAATTGCATAAACCCCAGGGATACCTATAAAGAAAATCATAAAGCAGTATTTCCCCAGAGCCTTTCATTCTTTCCCCTTCCCTGTTTTCCTATTTCATCCCACCTCAGTGTACAGGAACTTGTGCTCACTGTCAGATTCTGGTTCCATAAATACGCTGACTGTTGTTAGCCTCAGGCTTACCATTTTGGCTGTGTCCCAAGATTCATAACTTACCTGTTACTCTTAATTCACAAATACTGTCTTGTTGTTGATTTTTTTTTTAATTTTTTTAATGTTTTATTTATTTCTAGAGAGAGAGAGAGAGAGAGAGAGCGTGAGCAGGGGAGGGCCAGAGAGAGAGGGAGTCACAGACTGAAACAGGCTCCAGGCTCTGAGCTGGCAGTCAGCACAGAGCCCGACGCGGGGCTCGAACCCACCTGAACCGCGAGATCATGACCTGAGCGAAAGTCGGACGCTTAACCGACTAAGCCACCCAGGCGCCCCTGATTTTTTTTTTTTTTTTTTTTGTAAGTTGTTCAGGAATTCTGTGTTCTTCTTACGATGGTGTGACTATATTCTAGGTATAAAAGATAAGCAACCATTTACTGGATTACCCTCCAGTGGAGCTGTGTGTGTGCGTGCACATGCACAAGCTTGTTATACACTTTCATGTGCATGTAATTCATTCAGAGATCTTAAAATGCAGACTCCGATTCAGCAAGTCTGGGTGAAATCTGAGATTCTGCATTTCTAAGTTGTCTCAGGGTGATGCTGCTGGTTCATTGGCCACACTCTGAGCAATAAGACAATTGCTGTAATGTTGAAAACATTTGCATTTTAATAGAGGACATTTAGTATTTTAACCTATAAAGTGACTTAACATGGGAATTTCAGGCAAGTGTGTTTTTGACAATCCTTGTATCACAACATGCAGTCACGTGGTTATGAGCAGAGTATTTCCTCTTCTTGTGCATTTCTTCCTCCCACTCCCCCTACTTCATAAATACGTTAACAACTTCCCATGTTCACGATGCCAATATTATTTGCCTTTAAGAGGAAGAGATGCCTTTATTGACTATTCTTTATATTTTACTACATAGAAGCAGTAAGCAGGTTTTCATTTTAATTTGGGAGGAAATTAGTTTTCTTCTTCTTGCTCCAGCGCCCATGGTGATGCATTTCTTTCACGTCTATCTTCTACTCTGTTTTTTTTCTCTCCATAATTGCCTTCTCAAAAGAAGAGTTAGAATTTGTCGTCCTCTCTAAATGTTATATGGTATGGCTCAATTTTGTTCCAGCATCTATTATGGTGACCTCATATATTAATATGTTCAGTGAAGTCTTGATGAATAAATATACACTTAAATACTCATGGCATTTAATTGCCCTGGCTCTTTAAGGTAACTCATCTCTGTGCTGGTTTTCAGTGATATAAGCACAATACTTGTGGGTTTTGGTTTCCCTCTGTAGACTATGGTGATGTAATTATTCACTATTCTTTATGTATTTGTGTATTTTTCAATCAAATGGCAACACTATTTTTATAAATAATATCTCCAATCTTACCAGTCCTACCTGTGATTTTGCAAATATCATCTTTGGGGCATGCCTAAAGTAGAAGAATCTCATATACATGCTTTTCTCCATGTATCTTTATGTTCTGAGGCAACTAGGAAAGGTAAGTAGGTGGTTCAGAGAAATAATTCTTTCAGTTGGTGTGTGAGCAGCTCATTAAACAGAGATAATGCTATATTTATGCTTTAAACCTTCAGTGGCTTTTACTGCACTTACAATTAAGTTGAAAAAGCCTGAATGAACGGTGGACCCCCCAGGCTCATTAGGCATGCCAGACTCTCTCAAGCTCTCTCTGTTTTAGCCCCGCCTTGTGCTTCTTTAGTCCTTCTCCCTTGCTCATCTTCTCACCACAGGGCCTGTGTATGTGCAGTTCCACGGCCTTGAGAACTCTCCACCAGTGCTGTCGAACCTCTGTTCCTTTACATCTCAGCTGCATTGTCAGTTCCTTAGAGTTGACATCCCTGGCCTTCCTATAAACTCTCTTATGTGTGCTCAGAGTATCATGCAGCCCTTCTTCATGACATGTATCAGTATTTCAACTGTATGTTTCTTTGCGTGGTTGTTCAGATAATGTCTTTTACTGCTACCAAATCATCAGCTCCATGAGGCCAGGGTGGCTTTCAAATGCTTTGTGTAGTATCTGTCACATAGTAGTTGCTCAGTCAGTACTTGAATAATTGATTTTTTAAAGTCTCCCGCCTTTTTTCCCCTTTCCTTTTACCTTTTGTTTCTCTTCTTTTTTTACCCGCTTTCCTCCTTTTCTCCTTTGTTCTTTTTCTTTGTTTCTCATTTCTTCCTTCTCCCTTCTTAATTTGTGAAGACTATTTTACTGCTGAGTTCTAGATTCTGTGAATATGTCCTAATAACTAAAGGTCATAATAGCATGCTGCCATTTTACATGAAATCAAAGATGGCCCCTTCATAAGAGAAAATGACTCTAACAGCTTCCTTAACTGAGGACCTCTATCAAGCACTGCAGCAAGGGTGTTTTTCCATTTCATTTCTTTTGTTCTGCTTGTGGCTTTGCTGAATCCATCCATCATTAACATTTATAATTTAGCACTGTCTTCTGGCACAGTGTGATGTTATCTGTATTGCTGACAGATTTGTCTCAGTCTTGGTCTTGGGTCTTTCAGCTGTCTGGTTTCCCGAATTTTGCTTATCCAAGCATTTCATTTGTCACACTACCTGCCATTGTCACCACGTTTGTCTTTATCCTCAGTCATTAGTTTCCTATGCTCTGTCTTAATTCCATTAAAGGGCTTGTTCTTGCTATTTTTATTTGTCATGGTATCTATTTTGGTAACAGATGTAGTTGTCAGAGCATCTTCTTTACTCCCATTACTGGTGTCACTTGTGCATTTGGTGTTAAGGGTTTGTCTTGTGTGCTATCCTGGGTCTTTCTCTGTACACATGTGAGTCAACTTCATTATTTTAATTGTATCAGATCTTTTCTTCTCCCAGGGATATATAACTGTGGTTCATTTATTTCTTGCTGATTCTGAATATTATTGAGTTGCGTTGTCTTTAAGATAAGCATATTTAGAAGGCCAGATCAATGGAGCTATAGATGAGAATGGAAATTTATGAGTATTTGCTCTGAACATATGTGCATTCAGTCAGAGCTGAGCTACAGTGTGTGCAGTTGATCATGTGAGGATAGCATGTTCATTTACTGGGGTTTGATTTTTACTATGGGCTCTTCTTATCTGCATTAATAACATATTGTGCAAGATCAGAGTTTTTCTTTTTGTACTATTTGAAGTTAGTACATTTTTATTGTAAACAAAATTATAATTAAAAAATATACTGCATCTCTTCTACTTTTGGGTGATGGATTAACAAAATAAAGGAAAACAAATTTATCCTAAATGAATTGATTGCTTGGAGGAAGATCTCACTAAGCAGTGTTTAACCAAAGAGTATTAAATGAGGAGAAACATGGAGAAGTGCTGATAAATAAAAACAAATAGAATTTGTCTTGAGGATGGGTAAAAATAGTATTAGCATCTCAGAAGTAACCACTTAAAATTTACAATTGATTCTCTAATGATTTAAAGTAATTTAGAGTAGAGATCAGGAACACAATAGGGATGTCCACTCTCACCACTGTTGTTGAACATATTGTTGGAAGTCCTAGCTTCAGCAGTCACACAACAAAATGAAATAAAGGCATCTAAATTGGCAAAGAAGAAATCAGACTTTCACTTTTTTGCAGATGACATGATACTCTACATGCAAAACCTGAAAGATTCCACCAAAAAGCTGATACAATTGATACATGAGTTCAGCAAAGTCACAGGACACAAAATCAATGTAGAGAAATCAATTGCCTTTCTATACACCAATAATGAAACAATGGAAAGAGAAATCAAGAAATTGATCCCATTTGCAATTGCCCCAAGAACCATAAAATACATAGGAATAAACCTATCCAAAGATATGAAAGATCTGTATGCTGGAAACTATAGAAAATTTATGAAGGAAATTGAAGAAAACACAAAGCAATTGAAAACATTCCATGCCTGGATTGGAAGAAAAAATATTGTTAAAATGTCAATACTACCCAAAGCAATCTACATATTCAATAAAATCTCAATCACAATTGCACCAGCATTCTTCTCAAAGCTAGAACAAACACTCCCAAAATTTGTATTGAGCCACAAAAGACCCCGAATAGCCACAGTCATGTTGAACAAGAAAACCAAAGCAGGAGGAATCACAATCCCAGACTTTAGCCTCTACTACAAAGCTGTAATCATCAAGGCAGTATGGTATTGGCACAAAAACAGACACATAGACCAATGGAATGGAATAAAGAACCCAGAATTGGACCCACACATGTATGGCCAACTATCTTCGACAAAGCAGGAAAGAGTATCCAATGGAAAAAGACAGCCTCTTTAACAGATGGTGCTGGGAGAAGGGGACAGCAACATACAGAAGAATGAAACTAGACCATTTTCTTACACCATACACAAAAACAGATTCAAAGTGGATGAAAGACCTAAATGTGCGACAGGAAACCATCAAAATCCTAGAGGAGAAAACAGGGGACAACCTCTTTGACCTCAGTTGCAGCAATTTCTTGCTCAACATGTCTCCAAAGGCAAGGGGATTAAAAGCAAAAATGAAACTATTGATACTGCATCAAGATAAAAAGTTTCTGCACTGCAAAATAAACAATCAAGGAAACTAAAAGGCAAACGACGGAATGGGAAAAGATATTTGCAAACTACATATCAGATAAAGGGTTAGTGTCTAAAATCTATAAAGAACTTATCAAACCAACACTCCAGAAACAAATAATCCAGTGAAGAAATGGGCAGAAGACGTGAATAGACTTTTCGAAGGAAGACAACCAGATGGCCAACAGACACATGAAAAGATGCTCAGCATCACTCATCATCAGGGAAATACAAATCCAAACAACACTGAAATACCACCTCACACCAGTCAGAGTGGTTAAAATTAACAACTCAGGAAACAACAGATGCTGGTGAGAATGTGGAGAAATGGGAGTCTTCTTGCACTGTTGGTGGGAATGCAAACTGGTGTAGCTGCTCTGGAAGACAGTGTGGAGGTTCCTCAAAAAATTAAAATAGAGCTACCCTACAACCCAGCAAATAGCAATACTAGGGATTTATCCAAAGAATACAGGAGTGCTGATGCATAAGGGCACATGCACCCCAATGTTTATAGCAGCACTTTCAACAATAGCCAAATTATGGAAAGAGCCTAAAGGTCCATCAACTGATGAATGGATAGAGAAGATGTGGTTTATATATGCAATGGGATATTACTTGGCAATTAAAAAGAATGAAATTCTGCCTTTTTCAGCAATGTGGATGGAACTGGAGGGTATTATGCTAAGTGAAATAAGTCATTTTTACTCATATGTGGAACTTGACAGACTTAATAAACAACCATGAGGGAAGGGAAGGCAAAAAAATAGGTACAAACAGAGAGGAAGGAAAACCATAAGAGATTCTTAAATACTGAGAACAAACTGAGGGTTGATGGGGGAATGGGAGAGAGGGGAAAATGAGTGATAGGCATGGAGGAGGGCACTTGTTGGGATGAGTCCTGGGTGTTGTATGTAGGTGATGAGTCATGGGAATCTACCACCAAAACCAAGAGCACACTGTATACACTGTATGTTAGCCAACTTGACAATAAATTATATTACAAATTAATTAATTAATTAATTAATTAATTAATTAACTTAGAACATATGGGGGAGTTTGAACTTACTAAAAGATGGAAGGACAGCCTGTTGCCCAGGAGTTTGAATACTTGTTCCATGGAATTAGCTATAATTTTTCTAAGGTTTAGATCTAATCCATAATTTGTAAAAGAAAAGGGAATATATGGACATGTCTAATCATAGAAATCCTAGTGTAAAATATTTTATGTCCAGTCAACTGATTTAAATGAGACCATACTGGAATTCACATTCTTCCTCTACTCCATGATTTCACCATTGCTTTTATGTTGGTAAAAACATCATTTTGTTAGCTTGATTCTTCTAAACTGAGAAAATTATAATATTGATAACTGAAGAAAAATTCAGTATCACTGTGGAGTCTTAGGATTCAAGGAATTTAAGAGACAGCAGATTCTTGAAGGTCATGAAACAGACTTTATAGTCCTCACTTATTAGTGTCTGCTTTCTACTTCTAATTTTTACAAGATTTAAACTACCCTTTTCACCATTAGATCAGAGGAAAATGGGTTTTCATAGGGAAGAGGGAGATGTTCATAGGGATCTAGATTTTCTATGACTATAAGACACCTGACAATTATGAATTTGATGAACCTACAGAAGGCTTTTTGAGTGAAAAGGAGAACATTCTCCACATTTATCCTGTGAAGAATAAAGCACCCAATAACAATTTATGCAGGACAGTGTTTCATACGTATACATTTAAATACTCTTGTAAGAATCTTCTTTCCTGTATTTTATGGTGTTGTTTCCACTTTGTACCTCTGTGGTATTTGATTCACAGCTCTGTCATAAGACCTTTTATTTCTTCCTGATTGCTTATCTTTTACTACCCTTGCTATGAGTTCCTTGGGTGTGGACTTACTTATCCACATTTATTATTAAATCAGTACTTTTTTGATAATTGATTTTTAATATAGAGTATTAATAGATGGTCACCAATTTATAATCTATGCCACATAATCAAGTATTATGGATACATGCTGTAAATCATTTTCCTCTTTGAAGATTTTATAATTCTAGAATAGGCCAGTGAAAAAAAATCATGTTGAAATATTTGAGGGCAGACTTATAATCTTCATGTGTGTGTGTGAAATACTTGAAAAGGTAGCTGAAAACAAAAACAGGTCTTTGAAATGTCAAACAAATACCTTGTACTGTGCAGAACACCATGCTTTAAGTATGACATCCAATTTACTCCTGGTAGCAATCTAGTGAGGCAGGGTTTGTATTAGATACTTCTTCAGTGAGCTGCAGGCTCAAAGTAATTTCACCTTTTCTAGAAAAAATATATGAGCTCATAGTGATTACATTTGTACTCTTAACCTTAAAGTTTTTAGTCCATAGTTTGTTGATCCAGGGTTGGATATCACCCAAGCAGAGATAGTCAGATTTTATCTTCCAGGAACTGGAAAAGTGTGTTGGAAAGAGATTAAGAATTGTTGGGGTACAATCATGTTATTGACAGTCAACAAAGAAATTTTCTGTATGGAATTGTTGAATCACTTTATTGTACACCTGAAACTAATACATTAACTATACAATAGTTATATAGTATACTGTATGGAATAAAAAAAACACAAAAAACTTTTCATCATTCATTCACTCACTAAATATACATTGAGCACCGTAAATATTCCAGGTACCAAACAGAGGCTGGAGATTAAATAAAATCAAAATCAGACATAATCTCTGTTCTTAGGGAATGTATAGATTATTAAGAAAGAGGAAGACAATAATTAAACACTCACAGAATTAATTAAAATTATAAACTAATATAAATGAAAGAATGGAATATTGTTCTATGATAGCAAATAACAGTAGGACCAGTAGTACAAAAGATTGGAAAGACTTCTATAAAGAAATACAATTTACTTTTCTATCTGACCATTAATGCTTAGAAAGAATGTTAAGAAGGTAAAAAGTGGATATGGCTAAGAGTGAGACATTTAAGGGAGCAGAAAAGCATGACAGAGGCCCCAGGATACAAGAAAGGAACACTTGAACACTGGGAGGTAAGCATGGAGGGTCTTGACTGGTATGTTAAGATTTTTGTATCCATTAGAAGAACAATGGCATTCAACTGAAGGCAAGTATTTAATGTGATCAGGTTTAGTCCAGGGAAGAGTTGATTTTAGTTTGTTATGGTAAAAGGAATAGAGTGGGAAGAAAAATGGATGGGGTTAAGAACTATGTAGACACTACAGTCAACAGAATTTGGTGATAAAACCTATCTAGCAGATAAGAAAGATGGAGGTGTCATGTATGATTTCAAGAGATTTGGCCTGAGATTCAGAGAGAAAAATTCAGAGTTAGAGAACTTGAAATGATACTTAAAACATTGAACAGTATTTCAGTTATTAAACAATGTAAAATCTTTGTGTGTTCATTTGAGATTGTAATGATGGTCAGGGATTTCAGATTCTAATATATATAAAGGGTTAGCTATGTCAATTTTAATGTTTGGTGTTTAATAGTAGAGTTTGGCTAGTAAAAGATGGTGGTTAAGTCTTAATTTTCTGGGTAGTCTTCAGGAGAAGCAATACATGAATTGTGTTCACCATGGTGAATCAGAGTGCCATCTGGTGACTGTTTACACAAATAGCAGGTACATATCCCCTGAGGACAAACTTATAAAAGGTAACATTTATTGAGAAATTATTATGTATCTAGAACCTGTGCTAAGATTTATATATCGCATCACATTTATTAACACACTATAACACACTGAATTTTAAATGACAATATAAGGTAATAATATTAATAGAAAGTATCAGATTGAATGGAATATTAATGATTTAAACAAAAAAAGTTATAATAAGGTTTCAATGGGATGATGGTCTATGCCTTCCTTTCCCCAAAGACACATGAACATTCACATCACTTATTAATTTATGAGAGAACTTATAATTAACTTTGCTACAGGAAAAAAGAGTCTTCCTAAAGGAAAAAGGATCCTCTGTAGCTCTTGAGTTACTCTTTACAATGTAACCTAGGCTTACGAAAAAAAGTTAATGTTCTTCTGCATAATTCATCCACTCATTTACTCAACAATTATGGTTATATATTGAGCAAATATTATGATGATGTGCTATCCTACTGAAGATGCAACAATGAAAAATCTGTGCAATAATTTATATCCTTACAGAATGTTCCATAAGAGGAAACAGAAAATGACTTGTAAAATACATAATAGGCTAGATAGAGCTAAGTGCTGAGGAAGGAAAAAAAAAGCATAGAGAATAAGCAGTGATGATTGAAGTGCAAGTTTGTTGGTATTTTAAATACATGTCAGATTCCATGGAACAAAAACTTTAAGGAGATAAAGAAATAGATCATATGGACATTTTGAGGTAGAGTATCCAGGTATAAAGGAACAGAAAGTACAAAGGCCTTGAGGTAGAGGTGTGTCAAGTTTATTTAAGTAAAACCAAGGAGGCCAATGTGGCTAGAGTAAATTAACTCATCGAATGAATTAGGAAGTGTTCCTTCTCCTTCTGTTTTCTGGAAAAGATTGTGGAGAACAGACATAATTTCTTTCTTAAATGTGTGATAGAATTCATAAAGGAAATCATCTGGCTTGGTCCATTCTTTATGGAAGATTGTTAAGTACTGATGCAATTTTTTAAACTGATAGATGTTGATTCCAATTATCTGTTTATCTGTGTATGTCTTTTGTTGGATTGTGTCTTTGAAGGGATTGGTTCATTTCAAATTTGTGACTCTAGTCTTTAAAGGGTTTATCTTTTTAGTGTCCATGTGAACAGTACTGATGACCTCATATTTCTAATATCAGTAATTCATGCCTTCTCTCCTTTTTCCCTTGGTTACTCTGGATAGAGGTTTATCAATTTTACTGATATTTTCAAATAGCAGTCCTTTGATTTGTTGATTATCTTTATTTTTCTGTTCTTACTGATCTATGCTCTATTTTTAAAATATTTCTCCTGCTAGCTTAGGGTGTAAATCACTCTTCTTTCTCTAGATTCCTAAGATAGAAAATCAGATAACTGATTTTAGGCCATCCTTTTTTTCTGATATGTGCATTTAATGCCATAAATTTTCCTCTAAGCACTATTTTAACTGTACACCACAAGTTTTGATAACTTGTATTTTTATTTTCACTTCATAAAAAATTTTTCTCTTGATATTTCTTCTTTGACCTTCTGCTTTTAAAAGTATGCCATTTACTCCCTAAGTATTTTGAATTTTCTAGCTATCTTTCTGATTTGTAGTTAAATGCCATGTTGGTCTGTGAACATACTTTGTATGAATTCTATTCTTTTAAATTTGTTAAGGTGTGTTTTATGACCCAGAATGTGGCCTATATATTGGTAAATCCTCAATGTGAAAAGAATGTGTATTCTGCTGTTGTTGATTGGGTATTCAATAGGGGTCAATTAGATCAAATTGATTGGTAGTGTTGTTCAGGTCAATTATGTTCTTAGTGATTTTCTGCCTGCTCAATTTATCAGTTACTTGAAAGGGAGGTGTTGAAGTTGTGAATAGTTTGTTTGTCTGTTTTTCATTGTAGTTGTATCAGTTTTTGCCTCACAAATTTTGATGCTGTACCATTAAGTAAATACACATCAAGGATTGTTATGTTTTCTAGATAATTGATGCCTTTATCACACACAATGCCACTCTTTAAAAAACCCTTGATGATTTTTCTTGTTTTAAAGTATGCTTGTCTATAATTATAGTTATAGCTTCCTTTTGGTTCCCATTTGTATACTATCCCTTTTTCTATCCCATTACTTTTCACCTGTTTGAGTCTTTATATTTAAAGTTGGTTTCTTGTACTCAACATACTAGATCTTGTTTTTCATTTCTAAGCACTCTGACAATCTCTGTCTTCTAATTGGTATATTTAGATCATTCACATTTAAAGTGACTATTGACATAGGTAGGTAATATATCTTATATTTAAAAATATTTTCTATTTATTGTATTTGTTTTTTGTTTCTTTTATTTCCCCCCCCTTTTTTATGTCTTCTTTCATTTTGAGTATTTTGTTATTGGATTTTATCTCCTGTCTGTGCATATCATTTATAGTTCCTTTTTTGTAAAAGAATTTTAGGTAAGACTGTAAAATAACATTTTTAACTAATCTAAATCCATCTTCAAATAACACTAAATCACTTCATATATGATGCCAGTGATTTATACAGGAGTATTTCCAATTCTGTCTCATCTCTTATGATGTCATTCATTTATTTTCAGTTTTAGTAAAATTCCAACTTTTATTTATAAAGATGAAAGTCACAGCTTTTACACTCTTTACATGTTGGACTTGAAAACTGAAAGTGGATCAATCATCTTTTAAAAAAACAACTCCTGACATAACTGTTTATAATTTTGGGGGGCTATGGGTCAAAACAGTTTCCTTGATTTCAATCAAGTGAAAGGACTTTCACTAGGGCAAGTAACATGGTGGAAAACATGTGTCCTGGAAATTCTAAGGGGAAAATGACAAACTTTCACATCTGTCTATCCATCTGTCTACTTGCCTACCTACCTATCTACTTATCTGTCCCATTTTAAAAGGAGTTTTAGACTACTGTAAATGAAAAAAATATGGCCATGTACAAAATTATCTAGTTTGAAAGATATAACAATATAACCTATATATTATCAAATATGATTTATTGTTCTCTTTTTCCAGTAACATCAGCTTCACTTATATTGTTCTCTTTCTAAGCACTGTAAGTATATTAAAAGCATAGAATCCAAAGAGGGGCATCTGGGTGGCTCAGCTGGTTAAGTGCCTAACTTTGACTCAGGTCATGATCTTGTGGTATGTGAGTTTGAGCCCCACATTGGGCATTGTGCTGACAGCTCAAAGCCTGGAGCCTGCTTCAGATTCTGTCTCTCTCTCTCTGTCTCCCTCTTTCTCCCTGCACCTCTCTTGCAGTTCTCTCTCTCTCTCTTCCTCAAAAATAAACATTAAAAATATTTTTTTTAAAAAAAGCATAGAATCCAAAATCTTTGTAAATGTAAATAATTAGAAGTTTATGGGTAAAAATAACCAAAATAGAGTTGCACTTAGAACTGTTGATCAACCATTTACAAACCATTCACACTTTATGTTTTAAAAAATATAAACCAATTCTGTATGATATTCTAAAAAATGCAGCGTCTTTTCTTTATTGCATTTATTTTTCATATTTCCTATTGCTTAGAAACAAAGATGTTTACAAAATATTTAAACCTTAAATTGTTTTTTTTTTTTTGCTGACTGCACAGTACGCATAAATAGTTGATAAATACTTTGAGTGAAGCTTAACTGATATTCTACTTAAACGCACAGGGAATGGGGCACCTTAGCTGAGATTGGTCCCTATGGTTTTTAAAGTCTTAAGAAGTTAGGGCTCTAAAAGCCACTTTTTCAAAGCTGCAAGCAGTTTTGATTGTTCAGAATGGAAGCCTTCAATTTATCCTGAGTGGAAAATGCCACTAATACTTCCATTTCAGACTAAGAGTTCCAGTGTGCTATTCCTGAGTCTACTCTCTCAGGATTTTTTTTTTCCTAGTTTACTTTTCTTTCTTTTCTTTTCCTTCTTCTTCTTCCTTTTTTTTTTTTTTGTAGAGAAAGAGAGAGAAAAAAAACATCTGACAGCTTTCTGTATATTTTTATTTACTTAAAAAATTTTAATGTTTATTATTAAGAGACAGAGACAGAGACAGCATGTGAGCAGGGAGGGGCAGAGAGAGAGAGAGAGACACAGGATCCAAAGCAGGCTTCAGACTCTGAGCTGTGAGCACAGAGCCCAATGTGGGACTTCAACTCATGAACTGTGAGATCATGACCTGAGCTGAACTCTGACACTTAACCCACTGAACCATCCAGGCACCCTGGCTTTTTGTATATTTAGAATGCACTCTTCCATATACAAACTATGACTTGTACAAGCAGAATTTTAAATGTTTTCATTCGTCCTAACTTAGTGACCAATGATGAGTATAAGTGAAGAGAACTATAGGCTCAATTCACTCATGCTGGATTTAAAACTATAAAAAAGGAACTGGGGTATTAATATCTTACACACTGTATTAATAAAGATAATCCAGAACAGAGTGATTATGGACTATTGGTTTGGATATTATTATCTAGACTTAGACCATAACTAATGAGTCAGTAGAAGGTAAAAGATGTTTTATAGTATATTTCTCTTTGATCATGTACTTATGAGAAGTCAGCCAATTCACATCCTAGTGTCCAAATCTGGGACTCTATTTACAGCTAATAAAAGAGTTTGGGAATCATGGGCCAGGATTCCTGTTTTTAGCAGCCTTTCCTAATGCTCACTAATGGCCATTGATGAGAAAGGGTAGGTCTGAATGGTGTGAGAGTCAAATGATGGGTATAAAATTCTTCCTGTCAAAGATTAATTAGCCATATAGTTGTGGGTTCATTTCTGGGTTTTCTACTCTGTTCTATTGATACAGTTTTGTGCCAGCATCATACTGTCTTGATTACTACAGCTTTGTAATATAAGTTGAAGTCTGAAAATGAACTACGATGCTTCCAGTTTTGTTTTTCTTTTAAAGGTCTTTTGTGGTTCCATACAAATTTTAGGATTGTTTGTTTTAGCTCTGTGAAAAATGTTGATATTTTGATAGGGATTGCATTAAATGTGTAAATTGCTTTGGGTAATATAGACATTTAAACAATATTTGTTCTTCTGATCCATGTGCGTGGAATGTTTTTCCATTTCTTTGTGTCATCTTTAATTTCTTTCATCAGTGTTTTATAGTTTTCAGAGTACAGACCTTTTACCTCTTTGGTTAGGTTTATTCCTAGGTATCTTATGGTTTTTGGTACAATTGTAAGTGTGATTGCTTTCTTACTTTCTCTTTTTCTGCTTCATTATTGATATATAGAAATGCAGTGGGTTTCTGTACATTGATTTTGTAACCTGCAACTTTACTGAATTCGTGTATCAGTTCTAGTAATTTTTTGATGGAGTCCTTTAGGCTTTCTGTATAGATTATCATGTTATCTGCATACATGGATGACATGATATAATATAGTAGAGGTCTGATTTCTTTGCTGATTTGGATTTCTTTTAATTCTTTCTGATGCCTGATTGCTGTCAATCTTTGACAAAGCAGGAAATAATCTTCAATGTTAAAAACACAGTTTCTTCAACAAATGGTGTTGGGAAAACTGAATAGCAACATGCAAAAGAATGAAAGTGGACCACTTTCTTACATGATATAGAAAAATAAATTCAAAATGGAAAAAGACTTAAATGTGACACAGGAAACCATTTAAATCTAGAGGAGAACACAGACAGTAATCTCTTTGACATTGCCTATAGCTTCTTATAAATATGTCTCCTGAGGCAAAGGAACCAAAAAAAAAAAAAAAAAGAACTATTGGGACTTCATCAAGACAAAGAGCTTCTACATGAGATAAAAAGGAAATAATCAACAAAACTAAAAGACAACTGATGGGATGGAGAAGATATTTGCAAATGAGGTATCTGAAAAAGGGTTAGCATCCAAAATATATAAAGAACTTATCAAATTCAGCACCCCAAAAAGCAAGTAATCTAGTTAAAAAATTGGCAGAAGACATGAATTTTTACAAAGAAGACATACAGATGGCCAACAGACACATGAAACGATGCTCAACATTACTCATCACTAATGAAATATAAATCTAAACTACAACAATATATCATTTCATACTCATCAGAATGGCTAGAATATAAACACAAGAAACAATGGGTGTTGGTGAGGATGTGGAGAAAGGGGAGCCCTCTTATACTGTTGGTGGGAATGCAAACGGGTGCAGCCTCTCTGGAGAATAGTATGGAGGTTCCTCAAAAAGTTAAAAATAGAACTTCCCTATAATCCAGCAACTGCAGTACTAAATATTTGCCCCAAAATACAAAATACTAATTCAAAGGGATACATGCGCCCTGATGTTTATAGCAGCATCATCAGCAAGACTCAATTTATGGAAAGAGCTCAATGTCTACTGACTCATGAATGGATAAAGAGGATGTGTTATACACACAACACATGCACACACACACACACACACACACGCACTGAAATATTACTCATCCATAAAAAATAATAAAATCCATTTTCATCAACATTGTTGAAGCTAGACAATATTATGCTAAGTGAAATAAGTCTATCAAAGAAATATGAAGACCATATGATTTCACTCATATGTGGAATTTAAGAAAGAAAACAAACAATCATAAGAAAGAAAACAATCAATCATAGGGGATAAAAGAGAGAGGGAACCCAAGAAACAGAGTCTTAACTCTAGAGCACAAACTGATGGTTACCAGAGTAGGTGGAGGGATGGGTTAAATGGGTGATGGGGATTAAAGAGGGTACTTGTGATGAGCACTCAGTATTGTATGGAAGTATAGAATCACTAAATTGTGACACCTGAAACTAATATTACATTGTAAGTTAACTATAATTTAAATAAAAAATTTGAAAAAAGATATGTGGAAAACTATAGGTATCAGCATGTTAGAATAAATATATGCTTAAATCATTGAAAAAAAAGGAAAAGGAATTTGTCCTGTCATCAAGCGTTTTGAAATACTGGTTTCTGAGGGCAAATATGTCAGTGGTGAGAGATAAAGTGGTTTCTACATGTATAGCACCTAGGAGCTTGAGAGGATGACTCCCAGTAAGGTAATGAGAGGCCTGGAAACTGCCATATCTAACAGTCCTCATTTATTCTTGACCCACATTTTTAAAAAAACTTCAAACTTTCAGTGATATTTCTTTGAAGATTATGTAGAGAATTAAGGGAAAAGTTTGGCCCACTTTTTTTTTTAAAGTAGGCTCCATGCCCCCTGTGGAGGTCAACATGAGTCTTGAACTCATAAACCTGGGATCAAGACCTGAGCTGAGATCAAGAATTGGATGCTTAACTGACTGAGCTACCCAGGTGCCCCCACTTTTTAATCATGTAGACTATTGATTCTTGACCGAGAGTAGTTTTGCCACCTAGGGGACATTTGGCAACTATTGGAAACAATTTTTGTTGTTAGAACTTGGAGTGGGGAGAGGAAGGTCATTGGTATCTACTGGGTAGAGGCTAAAGATGTTGCTACACATCCTATAATGCACAAGACTTCCCTTCACAATAAAAGATTATCTGGTCCAAAATGTCAAAAGTGTGGAGGTTTAGAAGCCCTGAATTTTAGATATTTTGAGGAGATTCCTATCTGGGCATGGGAAAGCTTGAAGTCAATTGTAATTTATATGGTTACAGGATTGTATTTAAATACACACACATACACCAGAATAAGTGCTCCTGCAATTATCTATCACCAGCATGGTAATGACCTTCACAAATAATGTCATATACCTAACAGTCCCTCACCAGCGCATGAAAAGCAGCTAGCAAAGCCCAAGTTAAGCTTGTGGGAACAAAGAACTGAACTTCTTTTCTTATGATCTTGTCTGAAGTAAATAAATGCTTTAATTTGCTTTGAAGCTTTCTTTTTAAAAATTATTGATCAAATCTTTGCTTTATGTTTCCATTGTGCCTGGATACTTTGTGTTATTACTATACATGTTGAGTTTTAGTGATGATTATGGAATACAATGAAGCTGTCTCTGGACCTTGTATAAATTGGTGATGGGTACTCCTGCAACAGTTCCAGGATTTGAAATAAAACATACCTGGAATAGAACTGTCTTTTTTAATGTTTATTTATTTTTGAGAGACACAGAGAGAGAGAGAGCACGTAAGCAAGTGTGCACAAGTTGGGGAGGGGCAGAGAGAGAGGGTTGGAAACCGGCTCCATACTGAGAGCCAGAGGCAGGCTTGAACTCATGAACTGTGACATCATGACCTGAGCTGAAGCTGGACTCTTACATGAGTCAAAATCGGGTGTGTAACTGACTGACCCACCCAGGCTTTCCTAGATTAGAACCTCCTAATGAAACCCATTCTTCCATGCTGAACAGCAGAAGTAAAGTTTTACTTCCCATGAGTGGTGATTACAATGGCAGATGTCAGTCTTTACTACCAATTCGTTTGTCAGTTTGACCTATCAATAAATCCATTTGCTTTATAAAAGTTGAATTTTAAGAATATTGGAATAGAAATGGAACATTATGTTCTAATTTATGTGATTATAGTAATGTTAAGATTAGAGTAGGTATTTTATAATTATTTAGAAATTTTAAATAATTCTAGAACTAATAAAAGTCTTATTTTTACCTTTCTGATGTGAGATAGCATTTTCAGAAAGAGAAGCCTATGACTGTTAGGGTGGTTTGGGAGGCCATATTGCGACTCTCCTGGTGGTAAAGAAGCTGTTGTCATGTGACAGATCTCCCATGGATAACCATTACCTCCTGTCAGTGAGAAATGTGAAGATTAAAAACAGTGTCACCAAACACTGACACCATCCTGTATTTTTTATTTAAGAGCTGCTGAAAGATTTCCCGCTGGCTGATCAAATATGTGAACAGCTGGCTCCTGACCATAATCTGTCACTTGCAGCACATTTCAGACTGCCCATTTAAGAGCAACATAACATCCCTGGGACCTTCAAGCTAGTCAAAGGGGCAAGAGAGCTTATAAGGAAGCACATCGCTAGTCTAACCCATGGGTAGCCCAAAGCCCATTAAATGGTTTGTGAGTATCAAGTTTGATGGGTAAAGGCAGAGACTCACAGACACTCAAAGTTTTTTTTATTGCATGGATTATAAATTCTGAGATTAGGTTGACTCTTGGGAATCTAAATTCTTTTGGTTGATTAAAAGAGAGTTATACTGTAGTTTGTTATCACCTGAATAGCATAAGCAGTGGTCTGGAGTTTTTGAAATGAATGTATGCTTATGTATCTGACTGTCTAAGAAGCTATCATCTCTTTAAGAGATCTGTTAAAAAAAAAAAAAAAAGAATGGTTGTTGTATTCTTTTCTCATGACCCACAATTAATCCTACTCTCCTCTATCAATCAGTGATTGGAGTGCCAGTTTGGCTGATATCCCTGTAATAGAAAGTCTCATTTGAATTGATTGATCAGCTGGATAACTTAGATAAAATGCAGTCTGCTTTTATTCATCTTTCTGTTTAATAATGAGCTGTCTGGAATTTCTACTCCTCTGATATATGTTGTATTCTAATAAAAAGCAATCAGCTGCAGAATTTGCTGAATTCTGTGCTCTTGGTTCCTTGATAACATCTAAGCTTCCCTGCTTATTTTTGTGCTGTTAAAATACTTGCTTTTGAATCAAGTACTGATATAAGCCTTTTAAAATGAAAATTTCCAAAATGTTGGGATTCCAGTCTCAGCCAAAATAGGAGTGACCCTCTTTTGCTGCTTTCTCAAAGTCAACCTAGAAAATTGCCATCTACCTCTGCCTAAAACGAGACTGGAAAGGTAGATAAGAGCTCATTTATGAAAGACCTTATTTTGGCAAGATAGAGTGCTTGGATCTTGTCCTGTATGTCAGTGAGGCAGGTGAAGTTTTTAAGAAGGGAATGAATGATGCATTTCTAGTTGGAGTAAAAAACAGTAATGATAAAACCAGAAAGCAACTGTTTGAAGTAGCCAGCGAAGCTTCCTCAGTGATTGAAAAGATCTTATCTGCAATCCCATCCCCAAATTTGTCAGTAAATAGATAAACATTTTAACTGTATGATATTCTTTCTTCCACAGATAAATGATATTTGAATACAAAGCAAGAAAAATACTTGAAAACACAAATCTTATTAAAGACCTATATTCATTAAACAAATAGTACCTTTTCTGTCTTGCACTTTATTGCATACACATTTAAGTCAATCTCATTGATGGAAAAACATCTGCTATTCAGAAAGACATGAAGGGACAAGGAAAGGATGAATGAGAAATAAAAGTTTCATATGATAAACTCAAAGGAAGATGTGAAGACCCTTAAACACCCATGTCATATTTATGATTATGATTTAAGATTAAAATTTATGATACAATTAAAATACCTGAACATTTGAAAATATTAATATTGTTGCTTCTTGGAACAGGTGTTAGGGTTTTCAAAAGCAAGCCTCTTATATTTCCTTTCTTCTCCATAATGCATAAGAATCATGCATAATTACACAAAAGGTATTCAGTGATTACTTGGTGTTTCACAAATTCTTTGCAAATTTTTTGGGCACTAACTCTGAACTAGGTTCTATGAGGGACTGAAAACGGCATAAGATATAGCCACAGTTCATTCCATAAATGTTACACCTGAATCAAACCAAATAGAACAGAGAGATACAAATGTACTTTATGTCCACATAGCATAATAGTGACATCTGTCTTTCTTTTTCTGTCTCTAAAGAAAATATGAGGGCTATTCATAACAGCCAAAAATCTCAGGAGAGACTGATGTGAATCTAGTGAAACTATTTATTTCTTATGTAGTGCATTCTTAAATTTCATTAAAATATACATCAAGGTGGCCACTTGATATTTGAGAAAACATTCACAACATTATATTCACAACAGCAGAATTGATATGAGGATTAGATTTCCTTAAAAATAAACAGACCTGATTTTCATGTTAGCAGATCACCATTACTCCTTTCTCCTATGCCAAATCAACTCAGTACACTGAAATATCTCAAAAGAACAGTTGAGAAGAGGCTTCTAGGGGATTGGATGCAATTTTCCTATAGCAGAAGATTTTTATTTACCATCCATCAGAGAAAAGCAAGAACTCGGACAATTATTCTTTTTGCCATTGATGCAGAGCTAAAATGTGTTAAATAAATCTTGGGGGCATTTCAGATCCTCCTTCGAACTAGGCTGGAATTTTTGCTCCCTTTCCTAACCATATTGGGTTATGTAATAATAACTTTTAAATGAATTGTTATAATACAGAGACATGTCCTACAAATTTGATAATGGTCACCATGAACAGCAGTATGCAATAAGGTTTCCTCAGCAGGGACATATTCTTTCTGGAAGGGAAATTTAATTATCTGGCTTGACTACTGTGTAATTTAAACGCTAGCTGTTGCGGCTCTTTTATACTACACAATGGTGTTAGTAGCAAACAGAAAAGTGATGGTTACCACTCCATAGGCAAAGTCACAGAACTGAACTAAGCAGTGCTTTGCTTTCACTCAATTTTTGAATTAATATCCAGGTTTTTAGGCATTCCTCTCTCATAAACCATGTATGATAAGTGAAAACGATGGGGATATTAATTATGTGCTGATCGTATGCCACCTTCTTTTTCTTGCAATTCCTCTTCTACCTTTAGGTTGAGGCAAGGGGTCAGGAAAGGAAAATACCCTGGAGTCAAAAAACAGCATAGAGGGAAAGACAGACACACTACATAAATTCCTTATCAATCCCCCATAAGCAATTACAAAAATAGTTTGAGTTTCTAAAAAAAACCCACTATATAAATTTAAAATTGTTGTTATTAATTTGTTGGTATTCTGAAGTGTATAATCAAGTTGTTGAAAAGGGAAGATATGATGAGGTGGAAAGGGAAGGCTGGGGGAAAAAGTGTTGGGGATATTCGTAGGGAGTGTCTGGTGGATTTGTCTTTGAGATGTCCTGCTTACCTCAACCTCTTTGGTTGCTGAGAGCACGAACAGATCAGAGAACTTAGGGTGAGCTTGCTCTGTCCATTGAAAATTACTTAGCTTTGTTTTCTGGAATCCATAGTTAAAGCAAAAGATGTACACAAATCTGTTATTTTCTACATACATAGTATTGAGTAGTAAAAAACCGCAACAAACCCAAAGTTAAAGGACTTAGATTCAAGAACTACTATTTGGATTCTGCTCTTTTCTAGTTTTGTAGGCTTAGTTTTGGTATATATAAAAAGCAGAGATAAAAGATTGGGTCCTACCTTATTCTCTAGGTCACTACATGAGATGTCGTATCAATTACATGAGATACTAACTCTGAAAATAATTTATAAATATAAAAGAAGCGTGATGTTAATATTATTATAATGAGCTAAGGAGAGAGTGGTACCTAGTGTGGAATTAAAGCTTCTTGACTCGCTATCCCTTTAGAAAGGATGTATATTCTGTGATTTTCTGCTGAGGAGGAGATAGTGCTAATTTACTTACCCTGGCATTTTCTTGTGAACAAATGTCACCCCCTCCATTAAAAAAAATATGCTTCTTGGCATTTCTTGTATATTGCTTCTTTCTCTAGCTGCTGAAGTGAAATCAAAGGACATGTATTTGTAAGTCTAGACTCTTTTTGATATTATAAGTGATACACAATCATTGTACTTCTCTGTGTAAAGTAGATGGCAAAGTGAAGAGTTGTGTAACATAACTGGGCCCACATTCTGAGAAACTGCTCCCTGAGCCGTCTGATTGAGACAATCTTCATGGTCAGTCTACAGTGCTAATCTGATCATGCTCTTCCTTGCTTCAAAACTTTTATTGATATTTATCAACTTTAGAGAATAAATCCAGTATTATTTGCATTGCACACAGCTCACAATTTGAGTTCTTATCTACTAGACTCATCCCCTGCTGCTTATACCTTAGGCTTGATTTTTTTGTAGTTATCCAAGAAAATATTGCCATTTTATGTGCCTTTGCACATGCTATTTCCTTTACCAAATGTATTCTTGCTGCTTTGCCCTCATGGAAAACACACAATTATTCTTCAAGAGCAAGTTCAAGAGTTGTCTAGTTTTTGAAGTGTTCTCTGCTTTTCCCAGGCAGAGAGGTTCCCTGCCTCATCTCTGCTGTAAGGTACCTCGTATATGTATCTGTCATGACACTGCTATTTTGGACTGGTCGATGAAGAATTTCCCAAGTCTAAGGATGAAACTAAGAGTAGGTGTTTTCTTCCAATCGAAGAGAGGAAGAACAGAGATTCACACTAAGATCAAACCAGAAAGCAAGGAATTCCCACTGCTTATTTCTCGGACGGGAGGCAGGGTGCAGTTTCCCATCACTCCATGCCAATGGGGGACAGAATGTTGTTCAGGCCACACAGAGACAACTCTTCTATTAGCACGTTCCTGAGGATGCAACCACAAAAGCAAGGATAAAAATGGGTCATTCTGTGTTAAGTTGCTCCAGGGAGAAGGCCCAGAGGACTCTTTCCTCTCTGAAGCTAATGGAGTATAATTTTTGCTCTTACTGGAAGCAGAGAGGGATTTCAGAGATGAACTACACACACTTGTAGGTAATCCAGGGGTCCTCCTAGATTATATCATCAAAAATACCATTCTCTTATGAGTCAGACATCAATTTGTGCCTAAATTTCAAATTAGTTTATTCTAATTAAATAATACTTTAATAATGCAGGACCTCAGTAGGCTGCAATTACTCTGGATTAGGTGATCATGTTATGACCAAAGGAGACCACTGTTTATAGTAGCATTTTCTAGGAGGTCCTAGATCTTTCAAGGAAGTTTTCCCTTGCAGGGGAACTGTAGGTATCTTTATTTCCAGTTGGACTTATATACCTTTTAGTTTAGTTCCTGAATTGCATTCCTGTAATACTACCCCTGCTGCTGCTGCTGCTAATTTTCTGACAAAGGATGCTTCATTTCATTTAAGAATTCGGTTTCTTTCAAATCATGAAGGACTGTGGAATACTTCTGGGAAATCATTTCAATACACCTAAAGCCTTCTCTACTATGCTGTTGTGAAGAAGACCAGGTGTGAACAGGGTTAAGTATTCTGCAATCCAGTGAAGTCACCTCAAAACTGAAACACTCTGAGAGAATGCACAATCTTCTGACCTTTCAGCTTTTATACTTTATCTTGGCAACAAAGAGTTTTACTCAGAATGAATATATAGTTACACGCCTCCTGAGTTTCCCCAGTAAAAGTGGAGAACTAAGTGTATCCAATTGTTTAAAATAATGATGGATTTCTACATTAAGCAATGACAAGCCCCAAATGGTTTTATTTTCATGTGAATTATTCAGGTTAAATCTCCCAATTTCACCTCCTTGAGAAGGTACAATAGAGAAAGCCCTCCCATAATTTAACCTTGAGAGCTGAGAGCAACTTGAGAAATCTGTCTTCTGCAATAAGTTACCTGGTTGCACCTCTCTGGTTGCACACAATATAGCTCTTTGCCACTGCTTCACAAGCTGTAGACGGACGTGCACAAGGGATTCCTCTAAGCCACCTAAAACTCTGGTTAAATGACCTTAGCTCAGTAGGACACACTTAAAGCCACTCATGGTGGCAAGATAGTGAGATAATTTCTATAATCCTATTTTTGGAAGGTCAGACAAATGATTCTCCTATCCCAGATGGAAATTTAGTGGGGTTCACTCTACTTTGCAGATTCCCGTTTGTGTTTTCATTGGAGTTTCTCATGACTGTCTTGGGCCCTCTTCTATTTGTAAACATACATTTGGAGTAAACTCATGCATTTTCATGATTTTAATTACCCATTGAAGGTATCAGCAGCTCAGATATCTCCCTGGGATAAGACTCTTAATATCTATTTTTTAAAGTTTATTTTTATTTATTTTCTGAGAGAGAGAGCATGAGCAGGGGAAGGCAGAGAGAGACAGAGACAGAGAGAGAATCCCAAGCAAGACTGTACTGCCCAATGTGGGCTCAAAATCACAAACTGTGAGATCATGACCAGTGTCGAAGTCAAGAGTTGGACACTTTTTTTTTTTTTTTTTTATTTTTTAATTTATTTATTAAAATCCAAGTTAGTTAATATACAGTGTAGTATTGGTTTCAGAAGTAGAATCCAATGATTCATCACTGACATATAACACCCAGTGCCCATCCCAACAAGTGCCCTCCTTAATGCCCATCACCCATTTAGCCCATCCTGCCACCCACCTCCCCTCTAGCAGCCCTCAGTTTGTTCTCTGTATTTGAGTCTCTTATGGTTTGCCTTCCTCTCTGTTTTAATCTTAGTTTATTCTTTGTGCTATGAAGTTCTGTGGGCTTCGACAAATGCATAATGCCATATATTTATCATACCATGTCATGCAAAATAGCTTCCTCACCCGAAAATATCCTGTTTTTGTCTTTTCACCCCTCATTGCCCTGAACTCCTGGCAGCTACTCATCTTGTGACTATCTTTATAAATTTATCTTTTCCAGAATGTCATAAAATTGGAATTATATAGTATATAGACAGCCTTTTCAGACTGACAGGATTCATCCATGACTTTCTTTGGCTTGATAGCTCACTTTTAAAAAAAAATCACTGAATAATATTCCTTTCTCTGAATGTACTAAAATTATTTGATCCATGCACCTACTGAAGGACATTTAATTACTTCCAATTCTTGGCGATTATGAGTAAAAATGTTATAAACATTCATGTGCAGTTTTTGTATGGACATAAGTCTTTGAGCAGTTGGGTAAATACCTAGGAGCATGGTTTCTGCATCAGAAAATGAAATGCCACACTGTCTTCCATGACAGCTGCGACATTTTGCTTTCCCACCAATAATGAATTAATATTCCTGTTGCCCCACATCTGAGCTAGGAATAGGTGTTACAGGGTTTTGTGGGTTTTTTTTTTTTTTTTTTCCGAGGAAAGCCATTCTAATGGGTATGTGGGAGCATCTCATTACTATTTAAATTATTAACTCCCTCTGACAATCAGTATTGCAAATATTTTAAATGCTTATTTGTCATGTGTATTTTTTTGGGTTTTGTGTCTATTCACTTTTTTAAATTGGCTTTTTGCCTTTTTATTGTTGTTTTAAGAGCTCTTTGTACATTATATATACAAGTCCTTATTCAAATATTTTTGCAAATATTTTATCAGCCTGTCTCTTGTCTTTCACTCTCTTAAGACTATTTTTTTCACAGAACAAATTTTTTTTTTTTTACATTTTTTATTTTTTTTTTCAGCTTTTTTTTTAATTAATTAATTAATTAATTTATTTATTTATTTATTTTTTACAAATAGTTTATTGTCAAATTAGTTTCCACATAACACCCAGTGCTCATCCCCACAAGTGCCCTCCTCCATGCCCACCCCTCCTCCCCCCCACATCCACCAGTCCTCAGTTTTTGTCAGCATTCAAGAGTCTCTCATGGTTTGCCTCTCCCCCTTTCCCCCACCATTTCCGCCCTTCTTCTCCCCCTTGGTCCTCTGTTAAGCTCCTCCTAATCCTCCTATACGTGCACACATATGATATTTGTCTTTCTCTGCCTGACTTATTTCGCTCAGCATAACACCCTCAAGGTCCATCCATGTTGCTACACATGGCCAGATTTCATTGTTTCTCATTGCCATGTAGTATTCCATGGTATAGATAAACCACATCTTCTTGATCCATTCATCTGTTGATGGACACTTAGGCTCTTTCCAGGTTTTAGCTATTGTGGAGAGTGCTGCTATGAACATTGGGGTACATGTGCTCCTATGCATCAGCATTTCTGTATCCCTTGGGTAAATTCCTAGCAGTGCTATTGCTGGGTCATAGGGGAGTTCTATTGTTAGTTTCCTGAGGAACCTCCACACTGTTTTCCAGAGGGGCTGTACCAGTTTACATTCCCACCAACAGTGTAGGAGGGTGCCCGTTTCTCCACATCCTCGCCAGCATCTAGAGTTCTCTGATTTGCTCATTTTAGCCACTCTGACTGGCGTGAGGTGGTATCTCAGTGTGGTTTTGATTTGTATTTCCCTGATGAGGAGGGATGCTGAGCATCGTTTCATGTGTCTGTTGGCCATCTGGATGTCCTCTTTGGAGAAGTGTCTGTTCATATCTTCTGCCCATTTCTTCACTGGGTTGTTTGCTTTTCGGGCGTGTAGTTTGGTGAGTTCCTTGTAGATTCTGGATATCAACCCTTTATCTGATATGTCATTTGCAACTATCTTTTCCCATTCCGTTGGTTGCCTATTAATTTTCTGGGTTGTTTCCTTGGCTGTGCAGAAGCTTTTAATCTTGAGGAGGTCCCAACAGTTTATTTTTGCTCTTAATTCCCTTGCTTTTGGGGATGTGTCAAGTAAGAAGTTGCTGCGGTGGAGGTCAAGGAGGTTGTTTCCTGCTTTCTCCTCTAGGGTGTTGATAGTTTCCTGTCTCACGTTCAGGTCCTTTATCCATTTTGAGTTTATTTTTGTGCATGGTGTGAGAAAATGATCTAGTTTCATTCTTCTGCATGTTGCTGTCCAGTTCTCCCAACACCATCTGTTAAAAAGGCTGTCTTTTTTCCATCGGATATTCTTTCCTGCTTTGTCAAAGATTAGTTGGCTGTATACTTTTGGGTCCACTTCTGAGTTCTCAATTCTGTTCCATTGGTCTATGTGTCTGTTTTTGTGCCAATACCATACTGTCTTGATGATGACAGCTTTGTAGTAGAGGCTAAAGTCTGGGATGGTGATCCCTCCCGTTTTGGTTTTATTTTTCAGGATTACTTTGGCTATCTGGGGTCTTTTGTGGTTCCATACAAATTTTTGGATAGTTTGTTCTAGTTTTGAGAAGTATGCTGGTGCAATTTTGATTGGAATTGCATTGAATGTGTAGAGTGCCTTAGGTAGTAATGACATCTTAACTATATTTATTCTTCCTATCCATGAGCATGGAATGTTTTTCCATTTCTTTGTGTCTTCTTCAATTTCCTTCATAAGTTTTCTATAGTTTTCATCATACAGATCTCTTGTATCCTTGGTTAGGTTTATTCCAAGGTATTTTATGGTTTTTTGTGCAATTGTGAATGGGATCAGCTTCTTGATTTCTCTTTCTGTTGCTTCATTGTTGGTGTATAAAAATGCAACCGATTTCTGTACATTGATTTTGTACCCTGCAACTTGGCTAAATTCTTGGATCAGTTCTAGTAGGCTTCTGGTGGAGTCTGTCGGGTTTTCTATGTAGAGTATCATGTCATCTGCGAAGAGTGAAAGTTTGACTTCCTCTTTGCCAATTCTGATGCCTTTGATTTCCTTTGGTGTCTGATGGCTGATGCTAGGACTTCCAGCACTATGTTAAACAGCAGTGGTGAGAGTGGGCATCCCTGTTGTGTTCCTGATCTCAGGGGGAAAGCTCTCAGTTTTTCCCCGTTGAGGATGATGTTAGCTGAAGGCTTCTCATAGATGGCTTTGGTGATGTTTAAGTAGGTTCCTTCTATCCTGACTTTCTCGAGAGTCTTTATTAAGAAGGGATGCTGTATTTTGTCAAATGCTTTTTCTGCATCTATGACAGGATCATATGGTTTTTATCTTTTCTTTTATTGATATGATGTATCACATTGATTGATTTGCGAATGTTGAACCAGCCTTGTAACCCAGGAATGAATCCCACTTGATCTTGGTGGATGATTCTTTTGATATGCTGCTGGATTCGATTTGCAAGGATCTTGTTGAGAATTTATGCATCCGTATTCATCAAGGATATTGGCCTGTAGTTCTCTTTTTTTGCTGGATCTCTGTCTGGCTTGGGAATCAGACTGATGCTGGCTTCATAAAATGAGTCCGGGAGTTTTCCTTCGCTTTCTATTTTTGGAATAACTTGAGAAGAATTGGGATTAATTCTGTTTTAAATGTCTGGTAGAATTCCCCAGGGAAGCCATCAGGTCCAGGGCTCTATTTGTTAGGAGATTTTTGATCACTGATTCAATTTCTTCACTCGTTATGGGTCTGTTCAGGTTTTCTATTTCTTCCCGTGTGAATTTTGGTAGTGAGTGTGTGTTTAGGAATTTATCCATTTCTTCTAAGTTGTCCAATTTTTTGGCATATAATTTTTCATAGTATTCCCTGATAATTGCTTGTATTTCTGAGGGGTTGGTTGTAATAAGTCCATTTTCATTCATAATTTTGCCTATTTGGGTGCTCTCTCTTTTCTTTTGGATAAGTCTGGCTGCAGGTTTGTCAATTTTGTTTACCTTTTCAAAAAACCAACTCTTGGTTTCATGGATCTGTTCAATTGTTTCCTTGGTCTC